>NC_051171.1:98263712-98863712 GCF_013339725.1 Rhipicephalus microplus
CAACTCAGCCTTAAGCTTGCTTGCTGGAACATGCGCGATCTGTACACCACGTTTTCTGAATAGACGGGCTAGGGCTTCGCTTATATTTCGAATATAAGGAATCGATGCACGCTTTTTTGTAGACGATGTGTTATGCATGGCCTGACTAGTTGACTGCAGTTTATGCATGACGGATTTAGTTGTTTTCCTAATAAAAATCTTGGGGTATCCATTCTTGATCAGGTCATGTTCAATGGTCCAGAGCTCCTCCTGCAGGCTTTCTTCATCGGAACAAATGCGAATCGCTCGTTGAACTAAAGACCGAATCACTGAGCGCTTGTAAGCTACCGGGTGGACTGACTCGTAGTCGAGGTATCTACCGGAGTGCGTTGGCTTTCGGTACACAGCGAAGGCGAGGCCTGTGGGAGTACGTTTTACAACTGCATCCAAGAAAGGGAGGCAACCGTCTTTTTCTTCTTCCACAGTAAACTTGATGGAAGTCCCGACGCCATTTAGGCAGTCAAGGAAAGCTTGGACGTATTTCTTCTTTATCACGCAGAAGCAGTCGTCGACGTATCTCAGAAAAACCTTGGGTCTCGGCTGAAATGTTCCCAATGCTTTCTGCTCAATGCTTGCCTATCCAACACTTACTTCTCGTACAAGGGTGAATTCTACAGGCAAGTTTTCGGTACCGCAATGGGAGCTTCGATTTCGGTCACAACTGCGAATATCACAATGGAAGCAATTGAGCAGAAAGCATTGGGAACATTTCAGCCGAGACCCAAGGTTTTTCTGAGATACGTCGACGACTGCTTCTGCGTGATAAAGAAGAAAGACGTCCAAGCTTTCTTTGACTGCCTAAATGGCGTCGAGACTTCCATCAAGTTTACTGTGGAAGAAGAAAAAGGCGGTTGCCTCCCTTTCTTGGATGCAGTTGTAAAACGTACTCCCACAGGCCTCGCCTTCGCTGTGTACCGAAAGCCAACGCACTCCGGTAGATACCTCGACTACGAGTCAGTCCACCCGGTAGCTTACAAGCGCTCAGTGATTCGGTCTTTAGTTCAACGAGCGATTCGCATTTGTTCCGATGAAGAAAGCCTGCAGGAGGAGCTCCGGACCATTGAAGATGACCTGATCAAGAATGGATACCCCAAGATTTTTATTAGGAAAACAACTAAATCCGTCATGCATAAACTGCAGTCAACTAGTCAGGCCATGCATAACACATCGTCTACAAAAAAGCGTGCATCGATTCCTTATATTCGAAATATAAGCGAAGCCCTAGCCCGTCTATTCAGAAAACGTGGTGTACAGATCGCGCATGTTCCAGCAAGCAAGCTTAAGGCTGAGTTGCTAAATGTGAAGGATCCTCTCCCTCGGCAACACTTTCCTGGTGTGGTCTACAAGATACCATGCGCCGATTGCGAATCGGTGTACATTGGCACGAGTGGAAATTACTGCAAACGTCTTATGCAACACAAGAATGACGTCGCCAAGGGCCACACAGTGACAAATGCACTCGCAGAGCATGCCGAGAAGACGGGCCACGAGATAAGCTGGGACAACGCACGCATCATAGCCACGGAGAAGAATTTTACAACCAGACTGAACCTCGAATCACTAATCATTCAGACGACAAGTAACACAATCAATAGATCATCTGGCACACTAAACCACGTGTACTCCCGGACTTTGCGTCATGCGCTCAACGTTACATAAGAACCTGTTGCTCAGCCGTCATTCCATTGTGAACAAGGGACCCGTACGGGTCCCGAAACGTCATTGTTTTGTTTGACATTGGTCAGTGACCTGTTTTTTCAGCATTACAGTACTGTCCTGCAAATGATGAACTTTCTAGTTCTGGAGCTCTGAAATAGTTATTTATTTTAATTTAATACATACTGCGGACCACACTTCGGTCCAAGCAGGAGGGCATGGTGTAATGCAAAGAGAAATACAATACACACAAAACAAAAAAAAAACAGTGCACAGTTACTCAGTATCGCAAGTACTACATACGATTGTCTGGTTCCAGTCTGAAATGATGCGTGGAAAAAATGAAAATTTGAACGTGTCCGTTCTCGTGAAATACGGAGTTAGTGCATTTGGTTGGCGATGTCTTGTCGGTCTTGTGTTTAATGGAGAAAAAAAAGGGGTTGGATCAAGGGAAAGTTTGCGATTATATAAAAGAGACAGAAAATCAAGGCGGGACTTCTTTCTACGATCCTGAAGGGAAGGAATATTATTAGCTAGCATTAGGTCTGTGGGGGAGTCCGTTCGCAAAAACCTAGAATAAATAAACTGAATGGCCTTCCGCTGAATCCTTTCAAGTTTTTTAACGTTTTGTTTAGTATGGGGGTTCCACACGATACTCGCATACTCCAGCTTCGGCCTAATGAAAGTAAAATAACTAAGAAGCTTTACGTTTGGAGGGGAATTTCTGAGCTTATATCTTAGGAAGCATAATTTCCGAAAGGCAGACGAGGAAATATTATCTATGTGCATGTTCCATGATAAGTTGTTTGTTAACGTAACGCCGAGGTACTTATAACTGTCAACCTGCGTGAGAGAAGACGATCCTAATTTATACACGTGTTCACTGGGTTTTTTTTTTCTCGTTACACAGAGATATACACTTTTTCCAAATTTAATTCCATTCCCCAATCTACACACCACTCCCGCACGTTTTCAATGTTTTTCTCGAGTTCGTTCTGATCATTAGTACATGTGACTTCCCGAAACATTGTCTGGTTCCAGTCTGAAATGATGCGTGGAAAAAATGAAAATTTGAACGTGTCCGTTCTCGTGAAATACGAAGTTAGTGCATTTGGTTGGCGATGTCTTGTCGGTCTTGTGTTTAATGGAGAAAAAAAAGGGGTTGGATCAAGGGAAAGTTTGCGATTATATAAAAGAGACAGAAAATCAAGGCGGGACTTCTTTCTACGATCCTGAAGGGAAGGAATATTATTAGCTAGCATTAGGTCTGTGGGGGAGTCCGTTCGCAAAAACCTAGAATAAATAAACTGAATGGCCTTCCGCTGAATCCTTTCAAGTTTTTTAACGTTTTGTTTAGTATGGGGGTTCCACACGATACTCGCATACTCCAGCTTCGGCCTAATGAAAGTAAAATAACTAAGAAGCTTTACGTTTGGAGGGGAACATAGTCGTCAGCGAACAATCGAATTTGAACAGTAGGGTCAACAACAGTTACTAAATCGTTAATATACAACAAAAAAGCAATGGTCCCAAAACACTACCTTGTGGAACCCTAGAGGTGACAGGAAGACACCGAGATTCTTCTTCGTTAATTTTTACAAGCTGTTGGCGGTTGGATAGGTAGGCTGCAATCCAGGAAACAAAAATATCCGGAATGTGAATGTTTTTAAGTTTTGCTATTAATTTGTCATGTGGTACCTTGTCGAAAGCTTTTTTGAAATCTAAAAATATAGCATCAATTTGGCCGTTATTGTCAAGACACGCTGCTAACGAATGAATTATTGTCACCAATTGGGTTGCCGTGGAATAACCTTTTCTAAAACCAAGTTGAAAATTTGTTAGTACGGCATTTTCGTCTGGAAATTCAAAAATCTGTTTGGAAATAATATGTTCAATGATCTTGCAGCATTGAGACGTTAAAGATATCGGACGGTAATTTTGAAAGCTGGACCGGTCACCTTTTTTAAAAACGGGAACAATCAGAGCCATCCTCCAGTCACTCGGCAGCGTCCCAGTGGACAAAGAAGTACGAAATATTACTACAAGAAACTTAGCTAGTATTTCGGCATATCTGCGTAAAAAGGCGTTTGGAATCTGGTCTGCACCACATGAAGACTTGGTTTTCAAATTTAACAGCATAGATAGTACACCAGAGTAAGATACAAAGTCAGCGTCATAAATGCCAGGACCTGATATTAACAGTGGATACGTTTGCACAGGAGAAAACAGACAGTGAAAATAATGCTTAAAATATTTAGCAATGATTCCAGGGTCAGAAACGAGGTCACCATAGATTTTCATTTCCCTTACAGGCTGCTTTTTGTCAGTAATGTAATGCCAAAACTTTATAGTCGGCCTTTGAAAAGAACTGACAAACAACTTGCAGTCTAATTATGCACATGAAATATTCTTTGCGTGATTGTACTGCGAATATTTAAAAATTCATTGCGCCAACTCTGTCTATGCATGAGCGTGCCCTTGGTTTGCCTTGATTTTGAATTGCTTGTTTGATTGGCAATAACAGGCAGTGCGTGCTGAAAGGCCAACTGTATGGCCGCCAACATTTCTCGTCTCTACGAAACTTCTTACTTTGCTTAGTTTGCCAGGGATAATACCGAGACGGGATTGATTAGTGCCACATCGAACTCAAAATTTGGCCATCAGCTGCAGCGTGCCGCGTCAGCGTCAACACAAGTGATGATAACAATCATCATGACGTGACGTCATCGCTTGGCCGAAATTCAAAGGAAACCCAAGTAATGCGCAGAAACATTTCGTAGAGGGCGAGAGAAGATCAAAACTATTGACTGAGAAAAAAAAATAAAACGTATTTTGTCTTTGACTCTTCTTGGGGGAATCGACCAATGAAATCGATCAACAGAGTATTTCTTGTGCTGTAATACGAAAAAGATGCGTATCCAACTATTTCGTCTCCTAGCCTGGAGGATTAGATAGGTCCAATACAAAAAAAGGCTACAAGAATTAGCAGTCTTCACAGAAAAGATGAACCATAGTGGAAGTATAATATTAAATGTAAAATGTTATACATATTTAAATAATCATACTGAAAACAACGAGCACACCAAATATACATGAGAAATTCTTTAGAAGAAACTGACGAACAATGGTGAAAATATCACATAAAAGATCAAACATATTCAAAGAGCCATGCTATAAGGGTATAATATTAAATGTAAAATGTTATACATATTTAAATAATCATACTGAAAACAACAAGCACACCAAATATACAAGAGAAGTTCTTTAGAAGAAACTGATGAACAATGGTGAAAATATCACATAAAATATCAAACATATTCAAAGAGCCATACTATAAGGAAACGACGAACACAACATTACTAGGAAAACACTACTTATACACACGAAGATTTTTTAGGAGCACATGAATACTGAAAATGCCTAGTCAGAAACTAAGTATTGTTTATAGGCAACGTGAAAAATTTCTGCGACTTTCATCTCGAGTGACAAATTGTTCCATAGCTTATCACCAACAGTTGGATTATTCTTGCACCGTACATATTCGACCATAAAAGCAGATGCAGATTACCGAAGCTTGTGTGAAAGTGTTGCAGGGCAAGGAATGTTTGTGTATAGTATTCTATTTACAAAACAGAAAATCTTTAATTGCGTAAATTCAAGAATTCAAGATTCTGTTCATTAGAGACTCCGTGATGTTTGTCTCAGTGATGCAATTGAAAAAAAAAAAGTGCTCAGTTTGGATACTCTTCTTACAACGAAACAATATTTATATGTAAGTAAGCTGTTCACGACAAACCAGAACTGCATAATAATATTGGCAGCTCGAAAGAAGTGCCGATCGTCGTGTGCTCTAGCATTATGATTGTGTGCCTTAATCATTGCACGCAATAGAATATGAAAAGGGAGAGGTGAAACTTATATTGAACTATTTCAACTATCAAAATACGTGCTTCGGAGGGTAATGGATAGCGTTAAACATGCTGTGTATCTCTACTTAAGACTGTGAAGTATTAACCAGCTTCTGGAGATAACAAGCGAGCAAAGTCACAAAGTTTGTAACACCGTTGTCACCAGCGAGTGAAGTCACAAAGTTGGTAAGAGAAATGAAGCCGACTAGAAAGATAATTCGGAAATAATACAAGCTTTATTTCTTTTTCTCTCTGATCCGAATTCCTGCATGTATGCTGCGTATACTCGCATTAGCATCGTTAGTGCTGTTCAACAAATGACACCCACAAATCACAGTCAGGTGATACGCACCACATTCGCGATTGGCATGTCATTACTTCTTCCTATGTCATTGCGTAGTGCACATTACGGTGCTAATGCGATGCAGTGAGACCATTTTGTCTTCTTTACCTTTGGTAGAACCATCATATTCAGAGAGTAAGTCTCTAATGGAGCGATGCAGGGTACAATATTTCAAGGAATGCTTTTCTGAGTAGCTAGCTAGATATTTACCAACATACAATAGCTCGTAAAAGATGCAGGGCAGTAAGTGCTAACAGCTCTGTCCAACCTCTCTCCTGATATTTTAAATAAACGCTCTTTCACTCTCGTACAAAGCATCGCGCTTCTCTCTCTCTGTTTCTGCTACAGAGCCATTTTATCGGCGTGTGGATAAACAGAACTTAGACTGGTGGCGCCACTGTGCACGGGTATATAGGTTGGCGTTTCCTGAATATAAAAAAAAATTGTTGACGTGAGCGCATTGTTGTCGTCTCTTTCATGTCCCTGTCCTTTAGCGCTCAATAGGTCAAATGTTTCTACAGGTTTCTCCGAAGTTCCAAGAGTGCGTGGACAACGTAACCATTGGGAGCTTCTACAAATTCATGACCGTAAGTTTTACTCCCAATTTACCGAAAAAAAGAAAAAGAACTTCATTCGGTGCATTTTGGAAGTAGAATTACTTCATTGAGTATTTTATGGCTATACATAGGTGAACTTGTTTTAGCTCATGACAGACCAGGTCCTGTGAAAAAACGATGCACGACACGCAAAGCATACTTGCACGGTATTCCGCTTGTCCTTGCCTGCCAGTACCAAAACTTGTTCACACTGGACAGCTCACTCTCAAATTTTACGCCAGAGACTTATTTTCATCTCTCTTTTCATTGCTACTATACGCAGGGTTTGCAATGCATCCTGAGGCTCGCGAATGCAGTAAGTATCTTCGAACAATACTTTTGCTGTTTTGTTTGTGGATATTGTAACGAAGCTCTGACAGTTGATAAAGAGGTGGTATTTGTAACGCTGACAAACGCCGCAGCCATACCGGTAAAATATGAAACTTCCATAATGGCAAACTTCGGTCTGAAAAAACAAAGCACAGTACAGCGAGCACCGTCAACGGTTGCCTAAATCTGATCATTGATGAAAAGCGCAGTGTTTCACTCGTACAGTTTAATCTTTAGTGTCGCACGAACTCCTAATTGTACGCTGCTATTTACCTAGCGCACGCAGTGTGATTCCACGATTCGACATATTATCCCAGAAGCTTTCAAAGCATGAAGGCACGGCTTGCGTCGTAGGATAGCTTCGTGAAAAGTGATTGTCTGCGAGTATCGGTTCGAACGAAAAGCTTATCTAAACTATACATATGCAGGCGTGTCAGCAATATAGGAATGAACGAATTTCACACTTCTCAACAAAAAAAGACACTCATGTTTTCAAATTTCTAGTGGCCATCAACTGGCGAGTGGCCGCACTAGAAAACATTTTAATGTACGCCCAGTTACGTGTTAAAAATAAAAAAAGCATGCACAGAAAACTAGCATACCAGTAAATGAATGCTAACATCTATCACACTGAAGCTAATGGAGGTGCACTGTATTCGGAGGTCCGTCCGTGTCATCGTAACAGTGAGAGATCTGCTTTTGCTGGAGTGAAACCAACGCCTAAAATTTATTTCGTGGTTTTTAACAGTTCATTTGAACACTAATAATACAGCTAAAGGCGAGAGTATCATCATGCCTGCACCTTATTTTATACTCAACGCACAGCAAAGCGAATGGTATGATTTAACGTGAATGTGTGTTAACATTCCGAGTTGTGTTATTGACAAACAACCAGCATTTTTATTGTCTGATTTCGCTCTACTTTTCTGCTTCTCTAATTCACTGTATGTACTAATTTCATTAGGAAAACCTACAAGTTTCGTTAATATTGTACTATGATAGGTACCCAGCACTTCCACCACAAAGATATTACGTAAAAATGACACGAGGCGTGTCTATTTAGAGTCTATATTGAAACTGATGCGTATAGCATCGAATAAGATGGAGGACCGCACGCACAACCAACAGACCACTTCCTCGTTTATCGTCTTCTGACACCTGGTATGTCAGCTACGTAGCAATATTAACGTCAAGATTAAATGCGCATAACACATTCTGCTATGAAGCAGAAGGTCCTCACTTAAATTCCAGGCTGTGACGCACACATGCCAAGCAGGTCGGAGTGCTAAAGCTGGCGAGTATTTTGCCTGTGTGAATATGTACTGTAACTGCTCAAATTTATTCAGCAGCGCCTCGTTTCAGTGTGTTAGTAAGTAATAGCATAGCCAAGAACATAGATTATTGACGTAGCTGACGTACGCACTGCGCACTGTTTGCATGGTAACTAAACAATGACAGCGCACGCATGAATCATGTCTGTAAATGGTGTCCCACCTTTCCTCCCTTGCTTCAATGAACCGAACAGAAAAACACGAGTACGCATTACCGTCATGACTTAACGTACAATTCTTGTGAAGCGTTAATGGCCATTCTTGGTACTTCCTTACCAATACTTTCTCGTGCGATAACATTCCCGGAAGATCGTGGGGTTGGGGCTGAACGAGAAATTGTCACGTGACACTACCGGTTTCCTTTCTTTCTGATTATTTTGTTTACCTGAAACGATCTTCTTTGAAACATGAAGCTTCGGCAGTAAGTGCTAATAAGATGCACATTTGTAGGGACGTATGCTTTTCTTTAGTTGAATGAGATATTTCCCACGTTTTTTTTATTTTTCACAAGCAGCACAATCACATAATCTCACGGACACTAGTCAAGCTACACATGGATGGGGACACAAATTTATGCACTGTATTAATGAAATTGCGCTTCTTGTTTTCCTGGAATTTCACGAATGTTCGTGAAATACGTGTCGCCTAACCTAACCTAACTTAGCGTAACCTAACCTAACCTAACCTAACGTAAAATCCATTTGCAGATTCGACCGGATCGCTTTGTCGACACCGCACTGCTGTTCTCGGCGGTGGGGGACTTCAAGGGTACCCGGTTCGAGCTTGCAGTCGACAAGTGCGCCTCGCCGCCCATGCTGGTACTTATGGTTGTCCTTATATACACTGCAACGTCATGCTTTTTCCTTTCTTAGACCACTCTTCATGCATTGCACGAAACTGGGGGTGGGGTGAGAACGCGCCACGATTCTGTATTTGTGATTTGCTCAACAACGACGCTACAATCCGGAACAAATAATCGACTCCAAAAATTAAACGCTAACCGATTCGATTTTTTTTAACTCGACCTTCTTCGATATGAGGAAACATGTTGCGACGCACATTACTCATTTCTCTCTTAATTGCCGTATTCGATTTGCGCCCAAAAAGACTCTCAGCAAAGCTCAGCGCAAGCTGCACCTACAGTATCCTAGAACCTTGACAGTAGCAGTAGATCATTTTGTTCAGATATCGTGCGAGACGCCAGCGTTACGTATTTTCCTGCAACCTACGTGGCCGCTGGCGATAACGCTTGAATATTCGACGGCACATGCGTTAAGGCTGACGCTCATCCCTGCTTGTGAGTTTATCGATGGTCGATGCTCTGTGCGCCTATATAAGTGTGCAGCGTGCCTTGCTTGCTGTAATTTAAGTTTCCATTCCGAGGCCACAGGTTCGGCCACATAAAGGGACTGTGCAGACACTGACTGCTCGCTTCGTCAACGTCACGACCCCGTGACAATATATTATACACACTGCGACGATATTGGGCGAAAGGTGGACACCTGGTTTGATTCACTTGCCTTCTACCAGCACAAACTACACTATAAGGAAAAAGAAAGGAGGCCTCTGACTCTCTTTTGCAACGTATAAGAACTGGAGTAATATTGTATGTAAGCTCTCTTTGTCCGTGTGTCAGTGTGCGCTGAAATTAAGTTACGATGCAACGTATCAAACTCTCATGCATAAGGCCTTCGACCGTGTTTTACAACGTGTATGACTCGTGTCGTGGCTTCACAAAACACCCGGACATAGACTAGAGCAAAGTACACGGTACAGTGTTTATTTATAGTCTATGTCCGGGTGTTTCGCGCTGTCACGATGAATCTTCCCCAACTAGCCACGTTTTCTATCTTGTTTAATGGCTATCGTGCATAAGGCCGTCGACTTTTCTTTTTTTTTGCAACGTATACAAGACTCTCATGCATAAAACACTCTTTGAAGAGGCACGGAACCTTCCAAAAGGGTCAGCTGTGTACGCTTAACCTTTAGGCACAATTTTGCTTTTTCATGCACGAAATGCTGTGTGCCGACATGCTTTTCAGATAGCCCATATTTCAATTTGATTTCTTTTTTAAAATTATTTCTAAATATGTGCACACATGCTCACTGGCTGCTGTTTTTCGATAAGCATGATGCGATGGAAGTTGCGGCGGGCGGGGTTTCGTGACCATACGTACACTGAATCAAACTCATTGCAGTCATTATAATGGTGAATACCATGTTGATTATGCTGACAAGTACAAGTAGCCCATTTGTAGCCGTGAATGAATATGCAGGCTTTGAAATGCACTCCGTCTTTTTCAGCACCCGCATGCCCCAGCCTATAGTTTAAGCTTGAGTGTTTTTTAATGCTCTCTTTCTGTCTCTCCCTTCACATCCCACCATCTTCTTCCCCGATTGTAGGATAGCAAATCACACATGCGTCTGCTTAACCTTCCTGCAATTGGTTCCTCTTCCTCCTCCTTGATTCAACCTATATCACGTAGTTCGCTTATGTGGGTAGGCATTATTTCCGCCCTGATGGAAGTTGATAAACAGAACTTCTGCTTTAATTGTGATCTCTTCTAGTTCAAAATAATCTATTAATAGTAATAGTTGTTCATGCACCTGTTTTATTCTTCAGGCGATCAAGTTCACTACCTGCCTTTTCACTCGGTTTCAGGAGGTGAGTTGAACTTCGCATACCTTTTTAGTGCACCACTTAATAGATGAACAATAGAATAAAGTAACAGATTGCTCCTAGAAGTCTGGTAATTGTGCGACATAATGTCAAGCTTTTCAGATGCAGAGCGATCTCGTTTGCGTTCAGCAGCTATGCCATGACACATCTACCACCGAGCAGAGCGATAAACAACACACACACACACACACACACACACACACACACACACACACACACACACACACACACACACACACACACACACACACACACACACACCACACACACACATATATATATATATATATATATATATATATATATATATATATATATATATATATATATATATATATATATATATATATATATATATATATATATATATATATATATTGCAACGAGCAAGGCTGCGTAAAAACACAGGTTATTATTCGAGAAACGTTAGCCGCAACAAGCTGGTACAGGCAGGAACCCGGCAAGCACGAGCCACACACGGACGTCAACGTCTGCTTTCACGCTGGCACAGAGCTGGCGCCACTATGCTTCGGTACAATCACTCCTCGCGCAGAAGGGAGCCAACCTGGCGACCTAGGGAGAGGCACGACAAGGGGGTCATAGCACGGTTTCAGGCGTGATACGTGTACTGTTTCACGCCCACGGCAGCGTTGGTCCGAAGGTGAATCAATGTGCTCAACTTCATGGTTGACTGAAGATGTTTGCCGCACCACACGGTAGGGGCCATGGTATTTCGACGAAAGCTTCGGGGAAAGACCGGGAGGGGTAGACGGGACCCAGAGCCAAACCAGCATTCCTGGGTTATAGTGTACAGTAGACGCAGATGAATCGTGGTCAGTTTTCTGGCGCCATTGGTCTTGTGCGGTAAATGAGCGAGCGAGTTGACGACACTCTTCGGCATGAGCAGCTGCTTCGGAAACAGGCGTCGCTTCGGAAACATCAGGCCTGTAAGGGAGAATGGTGTCCATGGAGCATGATGGCTCACGTCCGTACAGGAGGAAGAAAGGAGAAAAGTCAGTGGTTGTTTGTGGCGCAGAGTTGTACGCGTACGTGACAAAAGGGAGCACTTGGTCCCAGTTAGTGTGGTCATCAGAGGCGTACATGGCAAGCATATCTCCAAGGGTACGGTTAAAGCGTTCCGTCATGCCATTGGTTTGAGGCTGGTATGCCTAGGATTTCCGATGGACAGTGCGACATGCTTTGAGCAGCTCGTCGACGGCGTTCGAGAGAAACACGCGTCCACGGTCACTCAGTAATTCACGAGGTGCACCGTGTCGCAAAAATGAGATGGTGAAGAAGAAAGGACGCAACGTCTTTCGCAGTGGTAGCAGGCAGCGCAGATGTTTCAGCGTAGCGTGTCAAATGATCGACGGCGACGATAATCCACCGGTTGCCTCGAAGAGAGTTGGGTAGAGGACCATAAATATCAATTCCGACGCGGTCGAATGGTCTCGCTGGGCTGGTTAAGGGTTGCAAAGGGCCAGCAGTGCTGTGAGAAGGCGTCTTGCGTCGTTGACACGTGGTGCATGACCGAACGTACTGGCGAACGTGCCGGTACATGCCGCGCCAGTAGTATCTTAGACGAAGGCGAGAGTAAGTCTTAAATACTCCAGCGTCGCCACACTGGGGGTCATCGTGAAAGGCAGCGCAGATGTCCGAACGCAAATGACGAGGGATGACAAGGAGCCACCTACGGCCGTCCGTCACGTAATTGCGGCGATACAACAAGCCTTCACGGACAGCAAAGTGTCTTGCTTGACGAGAGAGGGAGCGTGAAGTCGTTTCTGACGAACTGTGAGAGAGGACGTCGAGCAAAGAATTGATCCAAGGATCCTTGCGCTGTTCGGATGACATGTCAGGGATGCTCAACGATGACGAATCGCAAATGGCAGTTGATAAGCAGGCAAGGTCAGGAGGCAGGGGAGAACGGGATAGTGCATCGGCGTCTGAATGTCTGCGTCCTGAGCGATAAACAACACGGATATCGTATTCCTGAAGGCGTAAAGCCCAACGAGCGAGGCGGCCAGTGGGATCTTTCATGGACGCTAACCAGCATAAGGCATGGTGATCTGTGACATCAAACTGGCGTCCGTAAAGGTAGGTGCGAAATTTTCCTATAGCCCAAGTGATAGCCAAGCACTCCTTTTCCGTGACGGAATAGTTGGACTCTGCCTTCGTTAGTGTACGGCTGGCATAGGCGACAACGTACTCGTCGCAGCCATCCTTGCGTTGAGCGAGAATGGCACCGAGGCCGACACCGCTTGCATCCGTGCGAATTTCAGTGGGTGCATTGGGATCGAGGTGGCGGAGAACTGGCGGAGACGTGAGTAGCCGGCGCCGCGCCGTGAATGCGTCATTGCAGTGGGAATTCCAGCCAGTGAGGTCTGCGCTACGGGATAGAAGCTGAGTCAGAGGGGCAATTATAGAGGCAAAATTGCGAATGAAACGCCAAAAATAGGAACACAAGCCTACGAAACTACGAAGCTCCTTTAGGGTAGTAGGCTTGAGGTACTCGGCAACGGCACGCAGTTTGGCAGGGTCTGGCGATATTCCTTCTTTTGAAACGACGTGGCCGAGAATTGTGAGTTTGCGGGCGCCAAAACGACATTTTTTGAAGTTTAGTTGCCACCCGGCTGCCGTAAGGCACTGGAGAACTTGTTCCAGACGGGAAAGATGAGTTTCAAAATTTGCCAAAAATACAACTATGTCGTCTAAATAGCAAAGACAGATGTGCCATTTAAGTCCCCAGAGAACACTGTCCATCATTCTTTCAAAAGTCGCAGGCGCATTGCAAAGACCGAAGGGCATTACATTAAATTCATATAAGCCGTCAGGGGTCACAAACGCCGTTTTTGGACGGTCTGGTTCAGCCATTGCCACTTGCCAATATCCAGAGCGCAGATCCAGTGAAGAGAAAAACTCCGCACCTTGAAGGCAATCCAAGGCGTCATCAATGCGTAGCAGGGGATAAACATCCTTGCGTGTGATGTGGTTTAGTCGACGATAATCCACGCAAAACCTGATGGAGCCATCCTTTTTTTGCACGAGGACCACTGGCGAAGCCCAAGGACTGTGTGAGTGCTGAATAACACCACGTTGCAGCATCTCGTCAACGTGTTGAGTGATGACGTCACGCTCAGCCTGCGAGACGCGGTAGGGGCGCTGATGAAGTGGAGTATGATGACCGGTGCCGATATGGTGAGCGACAACTGACGTGCGTCCCAAGGGAGGTTGTCCGTAGTCGAAGGAGGCGCGGAAACGGTCAAATAGTTGAATGAGCTGATTGCGCTGGTCTTGCGTAAGGCCGGTGTCTACGCTGCGCAACAGAACGTCTTCGTCAGGTAGTGAGGGCGCGGTGGCAGCTGTGACAGCATCCACGGACATCGGTGTCGTATCAGAACGGGCATCGAAAGGAAAGATGTCATCATAAGTGTCAAGACTCCCAATACATTCGCCATGCAATAAGGTAGCGGGACAAGGGAACGGATTGCACACGTACACGACACTGGAGCCATCGGCAAGTGTTATGACGGCAAACGGGACGACAAGGTTCCGGCGACGAGCGCATTCTTGTGACGGCATAAAGAGGGCAGTTGAATCAGAAACGGAGTTGCACAAAAGAGATACGGCGGCGACCGAAAAAGCAGAAATGACGACGTCAGCGGCGACGATCACCTTTTGGGGTGAGCGAGGGAGATCTATGAATGTCGTGCTGAATGGAAACAAAACGAGTTGAGCACGAGCGCAGTCAACAACCGCATGATTAGCGGAAAGGAAGTTCCATCCCAGGATGATTTCATGAGACGCATGCGGAAGGACGACCAATTCAACGATGTAAAGCACTCCTTGAATCACAACACGAGCAGTGCATGTGGCAGAAGGTTGGACGTGTTGCGAACTCGCTGTGCGTAAAGAAATTTCAACCAGTGGAGTCGTCACTTTGTTCAGTTTGTGGCATAACACTTCACTGATTATACAAATATCGGCACCTGTGTCAACAAGAGCTGTTGTGGCGAAACCGTTCACAAACACGGCAATCTCGTTAGGGGTCGAAAGATGAGGCCTTGGAAATTTCGTCGCTGGCGCAGCTCTTGCCTCAGGAACTGCGACTGTTAGTTTTCCTCCTGGGCGTGGTTGGAACGGCGAAGCATGGGGGAAGGAGACCGAAGACGGGGTGAAGGAGATCGACGTCGGCTGAAGTATGGTCGACGTGAGCGGAAGTCATGTGAATCAGGTGTCACATGCGATTCTGATTGCCGAGGTATGTTGCCGGAATGCTGAACATCATTAAAAAAGTATCCACGGCAACGACAGTGACGCGCGACATGTCCTCGAATACCACAGTTGTAGCAGACGGGCCGGTTATCCGGAGTACGCTGTTGTGAACGCTGCCACCGACGACGTTACGAAGGGCGCTTCGAAATCTCACCGCTGCAACCACTGTTTCGAAAGACGGCGACGCCAACACGGTCCCGAAGGCGTCACTGCTTCGAATTCTACCAGGAAGGTCACCAGCCGTTTGGTAGCGTAGGTTTCTCAGCTCGCGACTGCTTCTGCGCAGAGCTGATAGACGAGCGGACAGAGGCGTTACAAATTCGGCACTGGGGCCGACAGAGACGCGAAGAGCCGAGCTTTTCTCTCTAACACATAGCTCTACTCTCAAATGGGTCTGCTAACACATAGCTCAACTGCGACACACATGTCTGCTCTCACATAGGACTGCTAACACACAGCTCAACTACCACATAGCTCAACTCTCCATCACATAGCTCTCTTCTCTGACACACAGCTCAACTCTCTATCACATAGCTCTCTTTTCTGACACACATGTCTGCTCTCCAACAGGTCCGCTGCTAACACATAGCTCAACTCTGACACACAGCTCAACTGCGACACACATGTCTGCTCTCACACAGGACTGCTGCTAACACATAGCTCTCCTGTTCACATAGCGCTCTTCTCTGACACACATGTTGGCTCTCCAACAGTTCTGCTACTCGCAACGCGCCGCAGGGCTTCTTTTATATGCACCGGGTGGATTCTTTGAATAACAAAATGTCCAACCAGAAGCGCCGCTGGTCATGAGGTCAGACTCCTCCAATGGGGTCGCCGCTGGGCCGCGTTCTTCTTTCTCTTCGAATCTGGAGAGGCTGCGCTGCAGGTGGCTGCACCCAAGGACGAGTGACGTCGCAAGGCATTGCGTCAGACCCGCCAGACAGGAAGACGCCGGTTGTTTACTCGACGGGCTCACGGGCTGAGGTGACTCACTTCACGTGCGCAGCAGAAAGGCGCCGTCGCGTGATGACGCCATTAAGTTGTTCATCGCGTCGGGCAGGCTCGCGTGCTGGCCTTGACAGAGATTTCCTTTTTCCGAGGCATGGACGTTCGCTGCGGACTCGCAGGCATAACAACGCCAAGAGTTTACAGGTGCTCGAGGTGGTGGAAAGGGCCGATTTACCGAATAAACCGAAACTGGTGACCTGTAGTAGTTGGTGGCTGGACTGTATGAAGGGAGCGGCGGTTGGGCAGGAGGTCGGCGGACGGCTTCTGCATAAGTCAGCGGTGCAGCCACTGATATTGGGGACGCAGGCGAAGGGAGAGCCTCGGCAACTTGCGTCTGAATATCACGGCGAAGTGAGTGGTCCAGTTTTGTGGGGGTCTCGTTGATGGTGGCGACAAGAGAGAGCTGTCGAGCAACTTCCTCCCGGATGTACTGTTGAATTTGAGGCATTAATACGCTGTAGTCGGGGCCACTGCTTTTGCACTCCAAAGCCGAAATATCAGCTGTTTGCGTATTAGCGCGACGTGTAGAAATTTGTTGCTTGCGCAGCTCATCGAAACTTTGACATAGCTGAATCACGGTCGTGACGGTCTGTGGGTCTTTGGCCACAAGCATATGAAAAGCGTCGTCATCAATGCCTTTCAACATATTCTTTATTCTGTCCGCCTCCGTCATCCTCACATCAACTCGCCTACAGAGGCTGATCACATCCTCAATGTAGCTCGTGAAGCTCTCACCATTTCGCTGAAATCGTCCCCGCAGGCCCAGCTCAGCACGAAGCTTACGCATGGCTGGACGACCGAAAAACGAGGTGACGGCCTCTTTGAAAACCGACCAGGTGGGGATGTCGGCTTGGTGGTTGGTGAATCATAGGTTGGCCAAATCTATCAAGTAGAAGATGACGCGAGTCAGCTTCGCAGGGTCATCCCACTTGTTAATCGCGCTGGCATGCTCGTAATCTGCCAGCCAGTCCTCAACATCTTGATCTTCAGTGCCGTTGTATACTGGTGGGTCACGCAGACGAAGTACACCAGAACACATGACAGGTGGCAGCGTGGAAGAGGCTTGTGGGGGATCGACGCGCTCGGTCATCGCGGACTGAGATGGTAGCTTACGGCTGCGGAGCTCCAGGACGTTACCAAGCACGTTTCCACCAAATGCAACGAGCAAGGCTGCGTAAAAACACAGGTTATTATTCGAGAAACGTTAGCCGCAACAAGCTGGTACAGGCAGGAACCCGGCAAGCACGAGCCACACAAGGACGTCAACGTCTGCTTTCACGCTGGCACCACTATGCTTCGGTACTATATATATATATATATATATATATATATATATATATATATATATATATATATATATATATATATATATATATATATATATATATATATATATATATATATATATATATATATATATATATATATATTCCAGTAGATCCTCCGTGAGCGGTCACAACGTGGTTTATTTCGACGTTTCGGCCTAGAGTCTGGCCTTCATCAGGATGGATCCTGATGAAGGCCAGACTCTAGGCGCCGAAACGTCGAAATAAACCACGTTGTGACCACTCACATAGGATCGACTATATGCAACGCTACGGCCACTCAACCACCATGCCTGCCTATATATATATATATATATATATATATATATATATATATATATATATATATATATATATATATATATATAGTATATATATATATATATATATATATATATATATATATATATATATATATATATATATATATATATATATATATATATATATATATATATATATATATATATACGTGTTTCGTTTTCACACCACACAGATGAAAGCATGGCACGGTACACTTGCCTTGTATTTCCCCAATGCTCAACACAAACACTAGTATGATATGATAAAACTAAACTTAATTTAGGTCCGTAGGGTCATTAACTGGCATGCAGCAAGCCGCTCCCTCGTCGGTACAGACAGGCCTGGCTTCGCCACCAGGTCATGGGCCCATTCGACTGGCCATAGTTTTTTTCATTGAATCCAGACTGCCTGTCTTTAGAAAACCAGTGAAACTATTTCTTTGCTCTGTGATTTATACTTGTAACCATTGACCCAGTATTTTCGCTGTTAGTTTTACTTTTAGGCATGACGTATTACGGACGTTAAAGCATTAATGAGAAGAAAAAAAAGTAAAAAGCTTGAACACCAGTGTGTCTTTTTGATCCCGCTTTCTTAGCTTGTGTGCGGCGTCTAACAACGAGACAGCAGGCTCCGATTTCGACTCGCACTGCACATTTATGTTTAACTGCTCGCAGGTTTGCAAAACGAGAGTGAAGAAACCAGGATAGTGATTCCTGAACATCTTTGCGGAGGCGTACGAAGCATTAATTGCTGAGCACGCATCTGCAAGTCGAGGACGAAGCGGCAAGCCACGCGGCACTCCGTGAACAGCGGAGGTGCGCGGACAGCAGCCTCACAAGCACGTGACCACAGCACCGAAGGCGCCTGCGACAGTGAAGCGTGGGGCGTGGTTGTCGCATCACTACATTGGCATCACTATGCTTGTACTAGCTGAAAAACGGAAGTGTTGTCGTTACACTCAATAACGCTGCTTATAGGACGCGCCGTGTATAGATATTTCGCACTATTCACGACACTTAGAAAACGTGAGCCACCGTAGCACGCAGCGTAGGACTCGCCTTTGCGAAGTCGTTGGTGGAAGTAAGGCTTGAGGTTCCACTAAGTGCATTAGCACCGGCGACAGGGAATCGTTGTAGGTGTGTCGAGAATCGGTTGGTAAAAAATAGTAGTGGGCACTAGCCGAAACTTGCACTTTAGGTCTACAGACTGACATTTTCGTATAAATGAGGAATTGAAACCACACAAATTGACGTTTAGAGAGCTGATACGGTGATTTGAGAAATCAGAAGTAGAACAGATGACAACTGTAATAAAAAAAAGCGTCAGCTGAGAAGGAAGAAATTCAGAAACGAGATCTCCCCCCCCCCTCCCCTTTCTTGTTTTGGGATAAAAAATAGCATCCGCCTTCAAAAAACGGCAGTATTCTGCGCAGGATCATGGAAAAGTGAGCGGTTGCAGTTGAAGAAACGTCTGTCCTAATTAGAGAGCAGATATGACAAGGGCCGTGCCATTCCACTGATTGACTGAAACGCTAGATTTACTAATAAACACTGATAGCCATGGATGTCTCGCAGTGAAATGCGGACTTTTTGTACAACCAGAAGAGCAAAAAAAAAAGACAGTAAGCGAATTATTTGGACTTACTCAAAGAATCTATTGGTCAAATGAAATTACTTCTCTTCGATTCCCCCATATTTGTCGTGAGCATGTGATTACACCATCAAACTATGTTCTGAGCCCTACGATATGAAGTAGCCGAACGGTTTATACATTGTCCAACTTCTCCCAATTATTAAGCTCTCGTCTCCTATTCTTCTGTATTCGAAGCCAGTTTGTGAGGATCTGTACGAAAAATTGCGATGCTGGAATTGCTGGTAACAAAGGCTGCCAATTCGGGCAGAATCCGCAATGCCTTTACTTCAAAAATGTTTCGTTTTGCCACTGGCCGACCGGTTTTTTAGGGACAAATTCAGCGTCGCAGTAGGCTGAAATTTTTATTACAAAGAATTTCAGGGTACGATATCCGTTTTGCACTCGGGCGCCACGCTTCTGTCGGCCAAGAATCATGACACAGCATCGGCACACAACAATCATGTTGACATGTTTGATGACTACAACAGTATGCAAGCACTACAGTAACGTAACCGTATAAAACTACTGTTATATGGTTTGATATATAACAGTACAAGTGACTGTCAGATATCGATGCATGGGCATGATACAAAACTTTAAACGAAGATGCATCAGTGTGCATTGCTTCAAGATAAAGAAAGAAACATGTACAAACAGCAAACCTTTTCATTCTTTATTAACTGCTGCCTGGCACGACCTACGAGAAAGGGAGACTTCTCTTAAGAAATGTAGTGGATGCCTAAGCAGTGCCTCTTGTTTGCTTGCTTGTTTGTGTTGAACTTGCCGACTGCATGTATTTGTCCCATTCACAATGTTGGTGTGAGAATGATTGCCTTGTACGTTTTTAGCGATTCTTCTTGCTATGTTTTGCTGTATGGTTAACTTTTCTGACTTCTCCCTTTTGTATTCTTTATCTTATTCCTTCTTTCGTTATAGACTGTAGGAGGACCTCTACACGTACTATAGTCGTGTGAAATACGTAGTGCTTCTTTTGATATCGTAGTAGCCTACAATCAGTGTGTTAACTTTCTGAATTCTTATTTATAATTATTTTTGGAACCCAGAATCATCCATCTTGCTTATTCTTTATGTGCGCGTTGATTTTTATTGTTAACTTCGATGCAATATTGATCCTTCTGCAAGCACATCGATGCGTCGCATGTAGCGATTGCTCATAGTGCCTGAAACAGGGTATATTGACCAGAAAAGCAACGTCAGCTTTCATGTATATTGTGGTTTATATCATGACTGATGACTGCGCATTCAGTGTTTATATAAGTTCTATAGTTTCAGAGATGAAATGAGATGGCTGCAAGGTTTTGCTTTTTTGGCGTTCCAATAAAAAAGCGGAATCTAGGGTTGCTGCTTTGCTATTCGTAGATTTCCTCGCGATGCCTGTATCATATTTTTTGTGCCGCTATATTCTTTTGCTTTGCTCTAAATGGACAAGAAAGAAGAATGTAGGGTGTCATTTGCATGAGCATAATGTTCAAAATGCCATCTCAGGCATTTGAGCTGAATCGTGCTTTGAATATTTTATTACTGTGCAGGACGTCTTCGATTCCGAATAGGGAGGGGGGGGGTAAGATATTGAGGCAAGAAGTAAGCCCACCTTCCCCTCTGGCACCTGCCCCGGCGTGCAAGCAAGCGAGGTATACGACTGGTTTTGTCTACCGTCGATATGCGGCCAGTGTCGAAGTTGTCCCGTTGAAAAATGTCGCGCAACGCCGCAGTGTCATGTGCGTTATCTGTTAATTGTGTTGTCAGGGATGGATGCCTCAAAGAGGGAATTTAACGTAAGGACAAAGCAGCAAGAAACGCGCGACTTCGCACTTAGTGCGAATGATCATGTTATTCGGGCGCAGCAGTTACAAGACCGGCAAGATTAGAGAGAAGGATCGCATGGACTACCAGGGGGTGACATACGTGGCAGAACGTCTCAGAGGCGATGCCCAGGGCTCAGAAGTATTGGGCTTTCATGTTCCCGGTGGCCACGCACTTCAAGCATCTCACCTGGGTCCGATTGCCCGCACGGCAGTTTCTTCATAGAAGCCACGAACGTTGCGAAGGCGTCCGTCCGTTCGAGGTAGCCCAGCAACTTCCACAAGGCTTCGGCTGGGAATGTTGAAGTGGCGCCCAACCGTTGACAGTCTCAGAGTGCGGATCGTCGTATCGGCGTCCGTCATCGCTATTTTGATAAGTGTAAGGTGCTTTAAAAACGAGATAAATGCTGCACAAAAACTGCGCGTGGGCATGGTGCGTGGCCCGGTGAATTCATCACTCGTATTAGTGTGCCGATCGTTTCTAGAACATGTTAAGTCACGGGCCTTATGAACGAAACTAAGAAGTCATGTATAAGCTGTCTAGAACGACTAAGCACTTTATTAGCGTCATGCGTACATGCAATTTGATCGTGCTATTTAGGAACAATTTGTTTTTTTTTACAGCGAAAGCTGTTACTATATCACAACACGTGTCGTGTGCGCCGTATAGTTGTCCGCCGCCGCCGGTGTCCGCAACCACTATCGCACGAAATAAGAAAAAAAAAACTTCAGTAAATATAAACACCAAAGACACAATTAGATTCATAGCTGGGTCACCTGCGTGCAAGCCCAGTATTCTATCACTGAGCCACGCCGTTTTTGCTTTAATGCATGAAAATAATGCAATCGAATGTTGTCACATATATGTTTACAGTTTATCGTTCCAAAATTATGAAACTGTGTCTTGAGCCACTCTGTTTTCACCTCGTTATTACTTTCTTTTGCACACCATACAGTAATAATACAGTGCATAAACAGTGCATGCAGAGGTAACAAGCAGTATGGTTTACATCGGTGCTTTGAACTCATTTACCAAGCGGCCTTAGGCAGGCTTGATGTTTGGAAAGGAATCATATTAGTATGAGTGATAAAGCGTTTTAGAACAGCAATAGAATAACAAGGGGTCACACAATGTGAATCGCGCAACGAGTGGGTAGTGGAGTGATCAAACCCTTTAAAGAAACTTGATCCTGTTCACCTATTAAATATGGCGCATGTCCACTGTGGGGTACTGTGATTACAAAAGCTTCAAGCTTAATTCTTCATCGTCGTCAGCCACTGCCCGAAGTTCCTTGCAACTGTGCAGCGGGTACCATGCTTCTCCGAAGAATGATGAAGGATGGCAAATGGAATGTCTGCCTACTGCAGAATGATTTATGGGATAGTGGGTACCTGCAAGTGCGCTTGGAGCAGCTACTGAAAGAGTGTTAAAAAAAGTTCTGAAAGGCCGCTCTTCCAGCTTTTTCCGTGACAGTGCTGAGCGTTCTCCGCAGGCCTGTTTTTTTTTTGCGAATCTTTTTTTTTTCTTGCTAATACTTTGTATATTTAGGCATAACACGTGTTTTGGATGTAAGCAGCTTCGCTTCTCCGAATGGCAGTCGGTGCGTTGCTCCTTTCTTTTTTCTAAATTTGACACAATGCTCTAAAACCTTGCTGATAGTGACATGCACGTCATCTTTTTTCTTGACATATATAATTACGGGTAGCATATCAGTTCATCGAACCATGCAAAATTTTTACTTGTGCAAGTTGTCAATTAACAGACTTACAAAGCTATACAGTTTTACCTAACTAAGCATCAGTTATTTTTTAAAGATGATACAGTTAATGGATTACCGTTAACACTTTGCATTGTCACTTTACCTGATGTAACGAGCATATTCGAACTATCTGATTAGATGGTGCGTGAAGAGAGAGAGAGATACATTTTTTTTAGAAGAACAGAGATTTTTGCCGGCGTCTATATATTGCTGGCATGCTACTGTGTACAGGGATGGGGAAAAGGACCGAAAATTTCAGAAGAGAGGGAAGAAAGCGTAAATCATGGCATGGCAATGGGAACTATATACAGATGCGAGACAGTGAAATACATCTATTAGAGCGCTGTGTCCTCTGTATTTCCCTCCTTCTGATTTGGGTGCACGTTAAAGAATCCCAGGTGGTCGAAATTCCCGGAGCCCTCCACTACGGCGTCTGTCATAATCATATGGTGGTTTTGGGACGTTAAACCCAACATATCAATCAAATCGATTTATCTTTCACTCCCACGTAATTCGCGCTGTTCTGCCAAGAGATGTGAGCAGAGGAATGTGTGTACCTCGCCTTCGCAGTTTGTACTAAACATGCGGGCCTCACTTCACTGCAAGGCGTCTGGGAAGGAGATGGGGGCGCTACAAAAAACCGAGTCCCCGTCTACCAAATAAAAAAAAAAACAGTGGTATGCCTATCGATTATGGCTGTGCCATAAGTTCATGAACCAACGGGCCTGCATATTAATTCTTGTGTGAATTCTTGCAGAAGCTATTTGACAGTGAAGTTGAATCACACTAAATCAGCAGAGCCTTGTCGCCCCTGCAAACATTTTACTTGATGGCTGCCCAACGAGAACTGCCCTTTTCAGCGTAGCTTCGTCGAAATAACATCAATCAGATGCCTGTAGTCAGACGTATGCGACTGCTCTTTCTTTCTGTCTTAACGATACAATCCTAACTGCTCCAAAAGCTGCACTGCGAACTTGCTGGAGGTCACAGATGCCCTATTGGTTGTTGCTCTATCTGCAAATCCCTTTCGCGAACGTGTGGAGAATGGAGAAGTTGGCTTTTACTGCGATTACATCAAGCTTCACTTACGACCTTGCATTCTGCGAATATAGCATGAAGCGTTGTCCTACCAACTTTGACACTGATAGTACCGTCTCGGGCAACGCATTTGCATGTCCATGTGCCAAACGCACTTCTCGAAATTGGGTTTTGTCGACGAACCAAGTACGCATGCACGTGTAATAGCGATGAGCCAGCTATGTACCTAACTTTCGGATTCTGAACGCGTATCCCGGCGACGTTCCATGCACCACACCTTAGCGCGTCACCTCGTAGACAGGCCAGCTCTTCAACTTGCATAAACACAGACAGAATAAACGCTGCGGCCGTGTTCGTCAGCTGAGATTTCTGCCAGAATCAGCATGCGCATTGTAAGTCGTATACACATGACATCCTCTGGTCTGGCAGTGCACTCAACATAATTGCCACTGTTTGCTTTGTCCATACGCATGTCACTCTCGACGTGTACCCATGCAAATGAACATTCGCGAGAAGCAATTACCAGGGTGTCAGTGCCGCATGCAGGGTCGCTTTGAATCCCAATGAGGTCATTTCCCCAGGTGCGCCTCAATCTTTACACGCTCAAGTGACTCCAACCTACGCAGTGGCCTCAAGCTACCACCATGTGCACCTTCCCAATGAGCTTCAGGGAGGGTGAATAACTACTGCTGGAATGCCTCCTGGGGTCGTTGAGGGGTTGTTTGGCTTACAGTGCATCGGAATATGCACAGTCATGGTCAGTCAACCTGTCCTAGTAACCCAGCCGATATTTGTAATTATCGCGCTGCCCTTAACGTGCAGTCGTGGTATCAAAGTGCGGTCGTAGCAGACACATTTGTGTAGGAGTGAAACGCAAAAACTCCCGTATACCCAGCATGCGTTGGACATAAAGAGAATCTTGTGCACAAAATTAATTTGAAGTTGCCTGCTATAGCTAGAATAAAAACCCAATTAAGCGTTCGGTGTGTAAAAGTTCAGAGTTAAACAATTCGGCAGATCCCACGTACCTGGGAATCGACGTTATGCGAAACATACGGAGGGAAGGTGACCATGCCACAATTTTTTTATCGAGCGACGCGTCATGAAATGACGCTAAATATGTGTACAAATGTTTCACGCACAGACATGTGTTGGAGAATTACAGATGTTTGTATAACCAGTTGTTAGCACTTGCGCAACGACTTCAACAGGAACATGCGTATTAGCAACACCAGAAGCTGATATGAAGCGCTGATGTTCGCTAGGATGCTGGCCCTGGACACTGTTACGTAAATAAACTTCAGCGCATGGCAACTAACCTCAATCGACGTTAACCAGACGTGGCGGCTGTATAAAAAGAGTATATATGCAATGTTTACAAAGTTGGGTAGGCAGCACTGCAACCACTACTAACGTTTCAAGAAGATTAGCATCTATTTAAAAGAAGTTCCGAGACCTTGCGTAGCTCTGTGGTAAAATGCTTCGTTGCCACGCAGAATACTTGGTTTCAATTCCAGCTGGAACCCGGACATTTCTTCTTTGCATTCGTTGGGTCGACGCTACCAACGTCGGGTATTGCTTAACGCTCACGCGTTAAAATTGCCCATGTGTGTTCTTGTTGTTCCTGGGTAGATGCTGAGTGTCAATCACTTGTGGCACATACCCGCCCGTGGGTTTGTGCCGCTGTCTGGCGCGAAGTGTTCGACGGTGTACGTGACGGGATTGTGGCATTATTCATGTCTTGACCAGCGCGTAGTATTCGTCAAACCATCTTACCCTCCCATGCTAATTTTGGTTAACGCCAAGTTAGGGGGTGACCAGGAGAGTACCCAAACGTAAGCGGCTAGATAGATAGATAGATAGATAGATAGATAGATAGATAGATAGATAGATAGATAGATAGATAGATAGATAGATAGATAGATAGATAGATAGATAGATAGATAGATAGATAGATAGATAGATAGATAGATAGATAGATAGATACGCTCAAAGTCGCCGAAGTTCGCTGAGAAATGCTTCGCATTTAAAAGAGAAAAGACTGTAAGTAGAAAAGTAACATGCCTATAGTGACAATGCAAGCTACGCGTTGGTTCTATTACCTGACCCCTAACGAGGTGACATAACGAGTTTTAGTTAGGATCTGCAAGTTGTCGAGCGCCCAAAAAAGAGCATTATGCCACAAGTATTTTTAATTGGCCCTTCAGAAGCAGAAAAAAATAATGCTTTGAAGCTGCACAAAACCATGATGCGAAAAGGCGAGCTTCAAATCTTCGCCGCTTGCCGCATGTAGCGTTCCCCAGCCAAATCTCTTCCTTGCCCTCTTCGTCACGCGAGCGGGTGGATCACATGGAGCATACGCACGAGCACGTCATGCTCACACAAGGTCGCGAGTGCATGAGGTGACTGGTGTCCGGTCCCCTGGCACGGATTCAACAGTAGGGACATCTTCCCAGTAGGCGCCGCACGTGGGAGGAGTTATGAGCGCTGGAACATGGATGGCATCAGCACAATGCGCTTATATAGCGCGAGAATACGAACGCATTTCAAACGGAGGACGATACTAATACTATGCGAGGTTGTACATCCTAAAACGATCATGTGGTTATGAGAGACGCCGTAGTGGAGGACTCCGAAAATTGCGACCATCTTGTGTTCTTTAGTGTCCACTAACATCGTCCAGTAAACTCATCATAATATTAATAGTTGTCGTCACGGTCACACTCACAGATAGTCTCACATCTTGCCGTGATTCTCGGTCAGAATTACAATACAAGCATACATTCCGTGTAATATTTTCAGGGAGACATTATGACGGCATCGGTTTATTGCTCTCTTCCTCCTCTTTCTTGTCTTCGTCTCTGCCCTCCTCTTGCTGGCGCTATAGCGATGCGAATCACTACGTTCCGTTTGTGTGGCATTCAACTGGAAGCGTAAAAAAAAAGAAATGGCATTGTTTGTCGATTGGCCAATGCTTTTACAGAACGCACTTTAGAATACGAAAAGTGTCCAATTTTTTCTATGCAGCAGACAAGGACAAATAACGGAAGATTAAACATGCATTCACCGCGCGAGACTCGACGTTACAGATACGAAATACTTCAAGCACAAGATTAAGCAGTCAAAGTGTTCTACGTGCACAACATGTAACACTGTGGAAGACTGGATTGGGAGGGATGATCACATGGAGAAGACTCCACTGTAATTGTTCCTGGTATACGATGAAAAACGACAGATTCCGAAGACTGCATTTCTTTGCAAATTTGCAACGCGGCTTGAGCTTACAGCAATACGTTCTTGGATGGTGGTAAGATAGCAGGTGTGCAATCCGCAATAATAAAGGGCTGTTGCTGTTTTTCTGGAGACTCTCGACTTAAAAAAACATTTTACTCACTCTTTTGTGCATATAAATGTGTTTGTGATTGTACGGAATATTTGTGCGCATACATAATCATTGTATATATCATAGTCGTCACTCACTACCTTAAGTAGCAAGCCAATTTGGTGAACCAAGCTAGCACCTCCGAAAAACATCATGAATTATTACCACATATCGCTTTTTACAATTTAAGATATTGTGACTTGAGGCAATTGAGGTGACAGGGCATCGCTGGAGTTGAAAGAACGGCTTTTTTCAATCACTAATGAGCTTCAATATGTATTCATATTACCAGATGAGGCAGCCACGACTGCCACATTTCGACAAAGTCGAGATGCAAGCGCACTCACGTGGCACTTAAATTTAGGGGCACATGAAAAAAAAAATCATCACCGGTATTCGTAACTAGTATGGAGCTCACCATAAGCACGTGCTTCGTAATGGCACCACGGTTTCGGCGCATATATTTTCAGCATTGTTTACGCGAGCTGACTAGCGTCCGGTGTTACTGTTTTCTTTAAGCTCAGGGTGGTGGTCTAGAGGGCACGGCTGTCGTATGCTATGGCCATTGATTGGTGTAAGGTAGGCAAGATCAGGTATAGAGAGAAAGATAGGAAAGAAAAAACAGTAGTAGAAATAAAGAAAAAAAGTCAAAAGTGGAGAAGAGAAAAAAAGAAATAAAGGGAAGGGGAAAGAAAGAGAAACGAATAAGGCTGCCCATCTTCGCGCTTCCTTCAAGCTTGCCACGATTAATGCGAAGTTCGCTTATTTTTTTTTTCCTCCGGAATGAATGCATGCAACTAACTTCTCGCGCGCAATCTGGATGCTTGCTACTTTCATGTTCTTCAACTCCAACTCGAGTCACCCCTTACCAACAGCGCACTAAGCAAAGAACTCTTTTTTATACTTGTCAGTATTTTAAGGGGCCTCTTAGAGGATGTTACTATATTTCATTGATATCTTTTTGCACAAAATTTGCATTTGAGCATTACTGCTTAATAATTCTGTTTGCGCAGACACACCAAGAGCCGTGAGCTCTCACTCGGTTAGAGTTTAGAAGAAGTGGTTAACGATTTACAGTACTTGGTACTGTACTATGGGAGAGCTCAAAGCCGTCCCTACGTTGAAAGAGATTAACGCAAAGAAGCTCGGTTAGAACAAAATACAAAATATTTTTCTGTTTGTCCGCCCTTAACGATACCTTAAACGGCCCACCCCATCCGCAGCGACCACCAATATTGCTCAAGGCCCAGCGTTCATACTTGTGCAATTGTCAATTAAATAAAATTTCATTCCACATACCTGAGGCACCATAACAACACGTCGATGTTTTGTATGTGTGCCTTTATACTGGAAAAAGCACACACAAGTATTTATAAGAACCGTAGCGTTAAAGGTGCTGCGCTGACAGTGCGACGCGGTGCTCGAAAAGGCACGTGTTACCAACTATTTGCTAAAACGACCCGCTGGTGGCACCTGCCCGTCGCTTCACGTTTTACACCTTATCGCCTCCGAGAATGGCACGCATCTTTCTCCGCAGACACGGAGGCTTTCCTCCATTTTTGGAGATAGCTACCAGATGGCGCTCGTGGCTAACGTGCCTCGATGCGCTCGTTCGCCTCCGCTGCACGCTCGAGGCACTCTAAGGCCGCGTTCACACGGAGCATTCCGGCCGCCGAAAGTGCTCCGAATCCGGTTCGGCGGCGGCGAGATCCGCCGAAAGAGCCCTCTCCGCGCCGATCGCTCTCGGACCGATTTTTGCGGCGTCTGCCGCCGAATCGGTCACCGCGGACAAATAGGAGTGCTAGTCAAAGAATTTTGAAAAATGGCGGCCAAGTCCTACTCACTTGTTATGCTGCAGTGCACGTAACTGAATGTTGAAACCAGCGGGAGTTTAACCTACTCTGTGCCTACTTCGCCTCCGTGTTTCGTGGAAGAGGTGACCGAGCTTGCTGTTGGCGTGACCGAGCTTGTTGCGGTCTTGCAAAGCAAAACGAACCCACCAACGCCGTTGGCGTCAGTGGTTTTTTTGCTCTTCGTGCATTACAAGACAGCCACTTGCCAGGAAAGTAAGCATTACTGTCTTTTCTTGCTTCTTGCGTACGAGAATCGTCGAAGTGTACACCACCGGATAGCGTAGTGGCGTTTGCGAGCCGCGACCACAACAGGGTGACAGCGCATCCATCCCACGTTCGCCCCGTAGTAGATGGCATATTCGGCGGCGCGGAGCGCGTCCAGTGCAAACGACGCTGCGTTTCGGCGGCAGGGGAATTTCGGTCGCTGTAGAAAGCGGATGTTTCAGTGTGAACTAGGCATAACGCAGCACCTCCAGAATACCATTCACCGATTTTAGTGCGTAGAACATCAAATAAACGTTTTGTTCTCTCTTTCCAGGCGCAAGACTATCGTCTTTCGGTGGCATTTGCAATGTACCGTGCAGATCCGGGCCCATTTTTTCTTTTGTGATTCCTCAGCATAGTAACCGAAGCTGAACACGATGATCTTCGTCGTTTGTCGATAGATGAAAAGTGTTCTAAATTCAATATCAACGTTCTGTACAATTATTTAGGTTAGGGCCACGAAGTTGTTCCTTTGAACGTTATGGAGTTGTTTGGTGTTCGTACCAGGTTGTCGGAACCGGCTTGTTGCTTCTGCAACGTGACGTCAATACTTCAGTGTACAATGTCTTTTACTGCATAAAAACGAATGATGCATGACAAAAATCTATATTTTCTTGCGCAGTGTTGTGCACTGATCCTTTATTATTTTGTTCCCAGACTCGCAGATTTTCCAACCTTCCAGAGGTGTCTCCAGTGCTGTAGGAATCAGTTTTTTCCATCTTCTTATTATCCGGGAAGTTTCCGAGTAGAACTAATGGCCTAGTCAGGATGCTGAAAGACATAATATATTATTGGTACACTGGTTGGGATGCCCACTTCTTATACACTAAATGTCAGTAATTGATCTCGTGCATACTGGTACTTTTAAATACTGATCATCAAGATTCGGAAGGTGGACAAGAGGGACACACTATTGTGGTTTGCTTTTTAAATTGCCATGTCTGGTCACCAGCTTGACGAATATTAACGTGTTTTTCCCCCACCGTAAAAAGCAGCACAAAGCGCTGGGAAATGAATGCAACTTCACTTGCTTAGCCGTGCAAATAAGGAAAAACAGCTTGATACGCCCCAATCTCTGTCTGTGATGCACTGTCTCCGAGTGTTCGTACTGAATGCCTCAATTTTATAACCACCAGCGGAGCGCGCTTTCCGAGTTGAAAGCACTCACAGGTTCTCATGCATTCGCCTAGGACGGCTCGAAATCGAGTCGCGACTAAAGCAAAATCAGATACTTGGACAACAACATAGCAGGGATATTCTTTATAGCATTCATTCACGCCAGTGTTTCAAACTGTCTCGTGAAAACAAAAAGAATATGAAAGAAACCTAAACAGGCCATGAACTGCGAGGAGTGACGTCAGCACGTCACTGCGGATCACAAGCATATATTGCCGTCAGGCGTCACAGCATACGAACTGCGTCAAAAGTGCGTGGTCTAAAGACTCACCCAGTACAACATACTCAACAAGAACGTTCAGCGAAACTTCAGCTGGAGCTAGCTGGCATTCTTAATTAGTTGCGCTCAGTGAAACGAACGAAGGATTAACGACAAACAAAACAGGGCAAGCAGTATGCAAACTTTTGATCGTGTGTTTTCGAAAAGCCTGTTATAAAGTTATACAGAAGGCCGTTATGAGAGCGAAAGACAATGACATAATTTGGTATTCATGTACAATAATAAAATCACCCTAATTCCCGCTCTTATTAAGATCCAAGACCAGAGCTGTTGGATTCTGGACATCCAGAGGGCCCGCGAGAGGGACGCCAGGTTTAACCTAATGGTCCCCGAGTGGGCCTAGCCGGCTGACGTTGAGTTTGCTCGCGTCTCTTGTGAACCGAACAAAGTTGGACTCACTCACTCACTCACTCACTCACTCACTCACTCACTCACTCACTCACTCACTCACTCACTCACTCTTGAAATCAAAAAGAATCCTGCGCTTTCGTTTTCCCTTGCATTCACGTTAACGCGGATAGCATTACTGAAAGGAGAATTTCAAAAAAAAAAAAAGAGGACGTGGTTGGTATGCGTACCGTTTCTCGCTCTTTCTCCTGCTGACCAATCACGCCCCAGTGACGTCACGTTCTTACTCTCTGGATCCAGCAGCGCCGTCTGGCACAGGGCATGTCTGGGCGAGGACATACGAAAAACAAATGCATTGGCTACTTCTACATATTCGGTCATCTAATAATCTGAACTTCATCAACAGGTTCAGCGTCCTATTATTTTTGTCTGAATACTGAAATAGTCATCCTAGAAAAACGATGTGCAGAATGACACCGTCAGGAAATGCTCCTAGGGCAACACATTTTACTCATTGTATAACTGTATACGGTGGGCCAAAATATGGTTGAATAATTATTAGAATTGGAACATAGGTAGGATTTGTCGGTATTAGCATTTTTATAACAGCAGCACTCTACAGCGACATCTATTATGTGTGCTCTCTGCCGACTTGATTTAGTGTCACGAAGGCAAGTTAAATAGAGAAAAGAATGAAACCTCTTTCCATATCAGCAATCGATGCTGGTTGCTCTGCGAGCAATGCCCGACGTAGGGTTACACCAGTCTGGTGAGCTATTTTCTTTATGACCTCCCTATCAGTTTGTGCATTATTACCAGTTTTGTTCCCAAATTTTCGCACTAATACAGTTCTAATATTTACAGTGCATTTACTCTCATAAAAAAAAGATTTGCACTTACGCGCTCCAGGTGGTCGATGACGCATTTGACAGCTCTTTGGACCTGAAAATAAAAGGCTTCCATATTAGACAAAAACGGAATACGCAGAAAGTTGATTAGACAGTAAGCTTAAAGCGGACTGTATATAGGGCATGCTTATAATTGAGTTAACAAGTACAGGTTTATAATATGGTATTTAAAAGCTGAGTGCTGTTACCTTATTCGTTACAAATAGAGAGCCGAAGGTGCGTAGAATTGTAATCAAACTTTGATTATGTTTTCACCCTTTTTTATCATAGAGGCCTCGGTTTTGTCTTGACAAAGAAAGATAAATTAGAATATTAAGGGCACAAAATTAGTGTTAAGTACTCCTCACTACGGGTTGAGAGGAAAGTAGAAATATCACGAGAAAAGCAAAGATACTAATAGAATGCGTTACTGCAATGATGAAAAGGACTCCAAATAAAAGAAGAAAAAAACCGCACAAGCAGCTTAATTTGTTAAAAATTCTGATTTCTGTAAAGTCATGGACTTGAAGCTTGTGGAACGGGAACAGCTTTTAGCGCCGAGAACACACAACAATCACACCTAACGTGGCCAATAATATCTTTAAGTCAGCAATCTTCACATTCGGCTGTTCCAGCAAGAAAACAATGACTATTATTTATTTTTATACACTCAAATCCGCATCCCACAATATAGAACCATGCGTATTCGTGTGCACAAACTATATCTACATGGCCCTGTATGATGACTGCGTATACTTTTTGTGATTTACCACGATATTATAGTGACAGCGCTGACGTTAAAAGGCAGTGTTCAGCCGTTTCTGAACCGCGATAATGTAGATTATTTTTATGTGTGCGTGTAATTGTGTATGGGTGCCACTGGCGTTACAACAACTCAAGCCTACAGACACTCACTCTGGTAGACATTTAGAAGCACGCACGTACGTTCTTCACACACACACACGCTTGCTCGCATGATATGAGCGCCGTGTCTGTGCAACTCACGTGCTTGTTGCGATCGTTTTTGGGGCACTCTTCGAAGGCACTCTTCAGGTCCTGCTGCGTGATGGTCCTAGCCAGTTGAGCCATGCGGTCCAGGTTCACGTCATTTTTGTTGACCTGAAGCCATTGTGTTTCTATTTAGGAAAACATTCTACCAATCTGTTTGCATCAGATGGAAACCATACGCCCGCTTCGTGTAAGAGTTTCAGAGGGACAGTGTCACATGAGATAATCTTCACAAATTCAGCTTGGTTTTCCCTGACGGGCTTACTGCTGAGGCGCATTGCTTCAGACGCATTATACACCACCCAGAAATAATGCGCTGTCCTGTTTACAACCGCGCCATTTTGTTTTCTTCATATTTTTGTTTTGTTTTATTCGTGATGACCGAAATATAAACTCACAAGCCTGGTTGTATTATACCCTTTCCTAAATAACTCCTGTCTCGTGATAATTTTGCCTATACGCTGTAAGCCCGATTTCGCGTGAGATACTTTGTTGTATCTTTTGTACGTTTTCCTTACCCAGGCATTTTCGTATTCAGACATTACAGTTAACAAAATATGAAACTGTTTTGGAGTTTTGAATTCATCCTTGATATTTGCAATTTGTGAATCACGACAGTTTAACAGCGATTAATTGGGTTTTAACGTCCATGAGAGTTCAAGTACATTGCATATGTTAGTGACGACGTAATAAGCGCATCCACTTTTTTCATATGTTCGTTATTTTTAAATGAGGTAAATACAATACTAAGAGAAAAATTCTACGTCAAACAAATGAATTGGATGTTTTGATATAGCAAGCAGGCATGCTTTTAAAGCGAAATGAACTTACGATGTTGTAGCTGGAGAGGACGCATTGCAGGCCCTGAAAGCAGCACGAAATGCAAAAATAAAGTTTAGATTCAATCTTTGTTCATGCTTGCTTGGAATTGAAACACTCGTAAAATGTCGCAACCTCGAAGAAACGAAAAGAAACGTATGTTAATCTACGAACAGTTGTAAAGGACACGTAGTTGTCATAAAGTGTTACGACACAGACTCCGCGCAATACTATGAAAACCATTACGCCTATAGCGTAATATCTTGAATGAAAACGGAGTTTCGGGAAAGGCTCAAGATAATTTTTAATCTCGAAAATTTCTAGAATGAAACTAGAAGGTAGGAAGATTTTGGTAAAGATTTTTTCGTAAATATTTGAAGTTCAGCTGCGATTGAGCCCATTAAATTTTTGTCATAGAACGCCGGCGCCACAAATATAGCCAGTGTTCCATCGTTCGGGACTCGCAGAAAAGATTTTCAAATGGGCATATTCACGCTTGCCTAATTTTTGTGAACAAGGGGGGGGGGGGTGATTCCTAAATGAAAAGAAAAGAAAAGTGAGCCCCGTAACTGTCTCTGCGTGGGAGGACACCTCAACAGTAGCTCACGTGGGGTTGGGGTAAGGAGGGACTAAAATGATAGGATTAAAATGTATAGAGATAGAGAGGGAAAGAAAGAGAGAGCGTTCCGCAGGGACAGCGACACCCAGAAGTAAAGAGGAAATAGGAAAGATGGACACGGTCGCAGGAGTCGCAGGACACGGTCGCAGGAAGCACAACCGGTCGAAACGAAATCCAGAGAGCGAGTGCCGTGAACATAGCTTGTTAGGAACACATCAGGGATGAATACGTTCTAGCATCAACGCGGCACAGCGGCCTTCTTACATTGCTGATTATTGAACTTGCAACACTTCCTTTGGAGTAGTCTACATCTACGGGCACAGTATGCAGAACGACAGTACTACATCACACAGCGAGAGGTATTTTCTGACGTTCATGAGTGTGGTTATTAGTCTATTATATCCAACATTAATTATAGTAATATAGCATTAATGAAAGGGTGGTAGGTATTGTAATTAAACTGAATAAAAGATACAAGATGAAGGTAGTACAGGCTTACGCGCCTACATCCAGTCATGATGACGCTTCAGTCGAAAGCTTCTACGAAGACGTGGAATCGGCAATGAGTAAGGTAAAAACACAGTATACTATAGTGATGGGCGACATTAATGCAAAGGTAGGGAAGAAGCAGGCTGGAGACCAGGCAGTAGGAGATTATGGCATCGGCACTAGAAACGCCGGAGGAGAGCTACTAGTAGAATTCGCAGAACGCAATAATTTGCGGATTTTGAATACCTTCTACCGAAAACGAGGAAACCGCAAGTGGACATGGAGGAGCCCTAATGGCGAAAATAAAAACGAAATAGACTTTATAATGAGTGCACACCCAGGCATCATGCAGGATGTGGAAGTGGTTGGCAAGGTACGATGCAGTGACCATAGAATGGTACGGTCTCGAATTCACCTAGACTCGAGAAAGGAACGACAGAAACTGATATGCAACAAGCCAATCAATGAGCTAGCACGGAGAGGGAAAGTACAGGAATTCAGAGCCTCGCTTCAGAACAGGTACTCGGCTCTTGGTGAGGAAACCAACCTTAGCATAGAAACAATGAATGATAATTTGACGAGTATCATTACGGAGTGTGCAGTGGAAGTTGGAGGCAGTGTAGTTAGACAGGACACTGGCAAGCTTTCCCAGGAAACGAAGAATCTCATTAAGAAGCGTCAAACCATGAAAGTCTCAAGTACAACAGACAAAATAGAACTGGCAGAGCTTTCGAAGTTGATTAATAGGCGTAAGGTATCCGACGTAAGAAGGTATAACATGGAGAGAATTGAACACGCTCTGAAAAACGGAGGAAGCGTCAAAGCAGTGAAGAGGAAACTTGAGATAGGCAAAAATCGGACATACGCACTAAAGGACAAAGAAGGCAAAATAACTACCAATATGGATAGGATAGTTAAAATAGCGGAGGAGTTTTACAGAGATCTGTACAGTAGCTGGGACAACCACGACTTTAATAATATAAGAACTAGCAGTAACCCAGATGACACCCCACCAGTAATGATAGAAGAAGTCAGAAAAGCTTTGGAGAGCATGCAAAGAGGCAAAGCTGCTGGTGAGGATCAGGTAACATCAGATCTGCTAAAATATGGAGGACAGATTGTGTTAGAAAAACTATCCACCCTATTTACAAGGTGTCTCCTGACGGGAAGAGTACCAGAGTCTTGGAAGAACGCTAACATCATCTTAATACATAAGAAAGGAGATGACAAGGACTTGAAGAATTACAGGCCGATTAGCTTGCTCTCTGTAGTATACAAGCTATTTACAAAAGTAATTGCTAACAGAGTAAAGAAAACATTATAATTCAATCAACCAAAGGAACAAGCAGGATTTCGAACAGGCTACTCAACAATCTACCACATTCATACTATCAATCAGGTAAAAGAGAAATGCTCAGAATATAACCAACCACTATACATAGCCTTCATAGATTACAAGAAGGCGTTTGATTCAGTATAAATATCAGTCGTCATGCAGGCACTGCGGAATCAGGGCGTCGATGAAGTATATATAAACATTCTGGAAGAAATCTACAGGGGATCAACTGCTACCATAGTGCTTCATAAAGAAAGCAACAGAATACCAATCAAAAAGGGTGTAAGGCAGGGGGACACAATTTCCCCAATGCTATTTACCGCGTGCTTACAGGAGGTTTTCAGAAGCCTAGAATGGGAACAGTTAGGGATAAAAGTTAATGGAGAGTACCTTAGTAACCTGCGCTTCGCCGATGACATTGCATTGCTGATTAAATCATTGCAACTCATGATTACGGAGTTAGACAAGGAGAGCAGAAAGGTAGGTCTTAAAATGAATCTGCAGAAAACGAAAGTAATGTACAACAACCTCGGTAAAGAGCAGCGCTTCGAGATGGGTAATAGTGCACTTAAAGTTGTAAAAGACTATGTCTACTTAGGGCAGGTAATAACCGCGGAGCCGAACCACGAGATTGAAGTAACTAGAAGAATAAGAATGGGGTGGAGCACATTTGGCAAGCACTCTCAAATTATGACAGGTAGATTGCCACTATCCCTCAAGAGGAAGGTATATAACAGCTGTATCTTGCCGGTACTTAGCTACGGAGCAGAAACCTGGAGACTTACAAAGAGGGTTCAGCTTAAATTGAGGACGACGCAGCGAGCAATGGAAAGAAAAATGGTAGGTGTTACCTTGAGAGACAAGAAGAGAGCAGAGTGGATTAGGGAACAAACGGGGGTTAAGGATATCATAGCTGAAATCAAGAAGAAGAAATGGACATGGGCCGGGCATGTAGCGCGTAGACAGGATAACCGCTGGTCATTGAGGGTAACTAACTGGATTCCCAGAGAAGGGAAGCGGGTCAGGGGGAGACAGGAGGTTAGGTGGGCAGATGAGATTAACAAGTTTGCGGGTATAAATTGGCAGCAGCAAGCACAGGACCGGGTTAACTGGCGGAACATGGGAGAGGCCTTTGTCCTGCAGTGGACGTAGTCAGGCTGATGATGATGATGATGATGATCCAACATTATCATTTAAAAAGCGATGTTCGGTACTATTATGAAGATTTGTCCTTTAACGGTAATGTGTGCTTGGTACACTCACATCTTAATCAGTGACAGCGTGCGCATATCACAGCTACGCTACGTACGTAGATTGCCGGGGAGATGCTGGGGTAAGGAATAGATCAGGCATTATATTTATCTTTGTTATGCGACAATAACAACGACAACAAAAAGATAACACTGAGTGGTAAAGAAAGTATTATGCTAAACAAAATAAAAAGATAAGAGACGTCAAATAAAAATGAGCGGCTAGGCACTGTACCTACCCTCTCCTACACTCTGGCGCACCACATGCCCCGGTTGCTAGGGGCGAGGATAAGCGTGAGGGAGTGAGGGCGGAGAGATAACACCTGCCGGTGCGCGGACACCGTCGCGGAAAACGCCGGATGTCGGACATAGCCCCTCTAAGAAATGCATTCACATTAAAATGTGGTGAAATTGTAATAGTACAAAGACGAGAGTCCACTATTTGGTGGACAGTTCACCAACAAATACTTTTATGCAAGTTGGTTGAGCAGAGCACGTCGGATAACCCTTGCCTGGTATCAGAATTTCAACAGGAAACTGTAAGCTCTGTAAATAATAGGAGTATAGCTGTTCCTGACAAGTGCACGTATAGTGAAGAAAAAAAAAAGCTACTGGTACCACCCAAACTGCACTTATCAATGAATCAATGACTCCAAATTCAACTTATGAACAAGCTATGATGATTTTTATTTTTATGGAGAAATCTATGATTTGAGGGTTACAAAATAAGAATTTAGCGAAAATAAGGTAAAATATGATAATGACGCGTCAATGAAAATGTTACTAAAGAGAGGAAAGCACGAGAACGTCGCGGTGTCAAGACCAAGCCAACCATGAAAGCATGCTCTTCCTTCTGGGTTCAGACCGGGAAAGAACACAAAACACCTTCTACGAAAAACATAAGCAATGCTATGATTCAAAGCTGAATGCGTTTTATACAAAGTATCTTTGACATATGGGAGTAATTTCTTACATCTCTGAATCTGTGCATGTCGGTCCCACGGGAGCGGCCATGGCAGGCATCATATTGAGGCACTTTCTGGAAGAGGATATCCATAAAACTTATCGACAAAAGATGCTTCATGATTATAACAATGAAGTTATAATAATCATAATCATTAAACATTTACAATACCATGCACACCAGTGAAAACAAATGCTGGGGAGTGAATGCTGTGGTCTGTATTGAAGGGTATCCAATCGCTCGAAGCGAGCCAAAATTTTTACCAGGTGAATATTGCCACTTCTCCTACCAGTCGCTGTCATCCGCACTGACAGAGACTTGACAGCGACAGATCATAGTTGAATCTTCTGGGTGTCTAGAGCACGCATGCAGTGATGAGTGCTTACGTCTACGGGGATCTTTTGCACCATGCAGCTCCTCCAGTCGTCAAACTGCTGACCTGCGAATATCACAGAGCAGTGACCGTGCGTGAGTACAAATTCTCATTATCAGACATAACGAAAATGGGGGAATTTCGCGACGGTGCTCGATTCCACGTTAGACACACTCTAATGAATCGAACAGCCAATTGTGCCAGGGAGAGCAAGGGAACGTTGCTTGTTGCTCTTAACAGGTGTGTAATAATTATGTCATAAACTGAAATAAATTAAAGTGGACAAAACATAACCCTATTTATCTACAAGATCTGAGCCTACAACCTTCAAAATGCGCGTCTGATGATATATTAATACAGGAGGCGCCTCCCCATAACTTCGTTGGGTAATATTAGAAAAGTAATAATGAGAGTGTAAGCGCGCTCAGCTCAGCCTATGCAGTGAGTGCGAAATTAACATTCTTTTTTTTTCTTGCCGACCTCGTGTAATGGTCGCTTCGTACGCGACCATTACACGAGGGAATAATTCCAGGCATTCTAACCAAAGGCATTGAGTCTATTGGGTACACATTCACCCACTCTATTATGTTGTGACGCTTAGTAAACAAGTTTCATATTTTGGCTGTACAACAGTGGTAATAGTAGCTATGGCTACAAAATTCGCAAGGTATATTAAAGGTAGACGAAGGTGTCATTTTAACTTTAACTTCAAGTTATGTTTACCGTTTCTTTATATTTGATTTTTATTTATATGTACTTCTTTATTAAGATCTGCAAATTTGCGCAAAGGTCGACACAAAATCCTTACAGAAGGGGAGCTAAAGTATGAGCATACAAAAAACTTGTTTTGTTTTTAGTTACGTTTGTAAGCCAATAAAAATTGCCTATGCATTGAGTGTATCAAAATTGTTTTTATACTAAATATACTAATGCACCTAGACCACAGATTTTAGTTCCAGTTATATAATAGATGCTAACACATGTGAGAATTCCGTTTTCTTATGCTCGAAATTCCCCCTCCCCCCAAAAAAAGAGCGAGCACAAATTTCAAATAATAGCTTTGAAAAAAAAAAAGCGAAAACTCTATGGATACACACGCATTTTTTGTCAATATGCAAAAAAAAAGGGACTAGAAATTACTTTTGAAATTGTCAGTGCCCATGTGTTCTATATTTTCCGAAAGATAAAGCAATTATTTTACAGGTGATTGCAAAATTCTAAAACTGAATTTCTTCAACAAGGCAATCTTCATCAGTAGCAGCATCCTGACCACTGCAGAGAAAATGCTTCTCCCATTATCCGCCAGTCAACCCCGTTTTGTGCTTTCTGCTGCCGCGTTATGCCTGCGAATGTTTTAACTTCATCGGCCCATCTAACTTTCTGTCTCCCCTTCATGCGTTTTCCTTCTCCAGAAACCCAATCAGTTACCCTCAATGAACAGCGGTTATCCTGCCTACGCCGTGTTCGGCCCATGTCCATGTTCTTAGTTTCAACTTTGATATGCTTAGCTCCAGTTTGTTCCCTGACCCACTCTGCTCTCTTCTTGAGTCCTAAAGTTACACCTATCATTTTTCTTTCCATCACTAGCTGTGTCGACCACAATTTAATCTGAGTCCTCTTTGTAAGCATCCAGGTTTCCGCTCCGTAGGTAAGCACCGGCGAGATGCAGCTGTTATATACCTTCCTCTTGATGGTTAGTGGTAGCTTACAATTCAGGATTTCAGAATGCCTGCCTAATGTGATGTACCTCATCCTTATTATTCCAGTTATTTTACTATCATTGTTCAGCTCCACGGTTACTATCTGTCAAAAGTAGATATATTTCTTTAAAACTTCTATCATCTCTAAACCAATCGCGAAGCACTGTTTGTTGCACATTAGTTTCATGCATATTCCTTTTCAGACGTACTGTTCTGCTTTCCGTGTCCAGTTCAGTAACGAGTTGGGTAGCAAACCGGATGCCAATATCTGGTTAACCTCCTGGCCTTTTTTTCTCTCTATCTCTCGTCCCATGAGTTATTTATCAAGGCAATACTATCAGCAAAGCGCAGGTTTCTAAGATGCTGTTCATTAAATTTTATCCCGAAGTCTTTCCAATTTAGTACTCAGGAAGCCTCCTATAAAGACGGGGTGAATAGAATTTGAGAGATTATATTTCCCGGCCTTAAATCATTCTTTATTGTGATTCTGCCACTTTATTTATGGATAACTATGGTGGCTGTGAATCCGCTACAGATTTCTTCCGGTATGTTTATATAGACGTTGATGATGCCTTGATTCCGTAGTGCCTTGATCACTGCTGATGCCTCGACTGTAGGGAATTACAGTCCATGGCTGTGATTTCCTACATGCACCACAAGACACACAACCTAAAAAAATATCGGCGAACGTGTCGGAGTCAAAGTTGTAATGCCGGAGCCTGAGAAGTCATCTTGACTATGCCCTATACCTTCGCCGGTGAAGAAGCCAAGGGAGGTGTGTCAAATGAAGCATCGAAACAAGTTCGTGAATTGCTCAGAGGGGGTACAGGATTCCGCTTTCCTGTGGTCGAGTCTATGTAGGGCAGACGGGTCGCTGTGCCAATGTCCGCCTAAGTGAGCATCGCAATAAGGTGTGCCAAGGAACGGAGGGACATCTCGTGCATCACTGACGGGAATGAGAGTGCAAACCTTTTTTCAATAACACCATTGTGTTATATCAGAATTCGGAATTGACTCCCGACTAATTGTCGAGGTCGCTGAGATGAAGAGGGGTGATTTAATTGTGGCTTGTGCTCTTTCGACAGCCTTGACAAGAAAAAAGGAACTGCACTTTTTGGAGTGTGCGCTTGAGACATTCACATAATGCGTGCCTTGGCGCTTCTGCAGACGCTGTTGGCGTGATGTCTAACTATAGAAGTCTCCACCTAGACTCGCACCGGCGCATACATTATGGACACGTTTTGGCGTGAATAAACTCTGCATAGATATAGCATGATGTTTTTCGATTGTTCTGTTAATCTTGTCTTGCTTTAATGCTTTTTCTTTCTGGAGGCTACACCTATATATTTGCTGTTCCTTTCGAATAAAATTTCAGTTGAAAGTAGCGCCTGTACTGTGTCATTCGCTCGTCTTACGTATGCGCCTTTAGCGCCTACATAAGTGATTGATCCCACGAAAGTTGGTATGAGTAACAGCAACAGATTCTACGGTGAATTTGTGGTATATGCGCCATTTGCACGGACGCGTTAACATCGGGCAAGGTGCCCGCGTAATGAACGGAACTTTAAGTCGACCCATGAACATGCTACTCATGGTTACCTTAGTGGGAGATTAAGCAACATTTATGTAGGGTATCTATAGCTTTCATTCCTGTCTAAATCTTCTCTCCTACACTTTCAAAGTAAATCTAAGACATCTTGATTATGTGCATGTAATATAAATATACACATCGGTAGTGATTGTGTGAAGGGGCGCTCCAAAGATACATGGGTATGCTTGTAACAGATAATCATCAAACCCTCAAAGCTGCGCGAAATATTTCTTGCGCGAATGCGATATGTTCCTGACAGTCGAGTATAAGCACCCGTTAATGCAGTTTACGAGATCTGATTGTAGCGCCAGAACACACAGCAACAAAACCAAGCCTTTTAATTCGTAGCCTAGCGAGCAGACGCAGCAAAACCGAACTTGCCCCTGGATATTATTTTCTTTTCTTAGTTGTGAGCAGGGGGGGTCACGGCTGATTATGTAAGCGCCCAGGAAGGCTTCTTTGAAAACGTGCCAAAATAGGGTACTGACACTTCAGCGTGTCAATGTGTTTAGCGAGAGTTTCTTTTTTTTTTAGTATCCCTGGCGGTCATTATCAACAATGTTGAGGCGGCCCAAAAAGCTTCGTCGCGCCCTCTCGTTCACTGTCGTATGCCCATTAAAGCTAGAAAATGTGTTCATGGATCACTTGAACGCGTAATAAACAACGAACGAATAAAAAAAAAGAGTGCGTGTATATACATACGGTGGTTGGTGGCACGGTCCTTCGCGCTCGTCGCCAGAGCCACGAAACAGGTGACCAGCAGCAGCACTACGGCGGTCTTCATTTTGCGCAGTGTCAGCAGCGTCGAAACGACAAGAGCTGCACAGAAGGCGACACCACACTTTATCCCGGCTTCAACAGCGTCCAATGCACGCACCCACCTTTCGCACACAGAACGTCGACTTTCCGGCCGTTAGCTTCTGCAGAGAGAGAACCGATGCGGTCGCTTGTCCGATTAAAAAAGCCGCGTGACTGGTTTACGCCGGCCTATATAACCTGCTAGTCTCCGCGTGTGTGTGTCTGTGCGTTTATCGCTGCGCCAGAGGCGCCACGTGACAGGATGCATATAACAAAGGAGTAAGTGTATCCTTGGCGGCGAGCGTCTCGCGTGGCACGTAGAGGGTGCGTCACGACGCTTCGTGCCATGCACGGGTTAGGTAACACACCACGCAGAAAGTATACGTCGATTACGCAAACCCAAGGCAAAGCTGGCAGTAGCCCACGAGCACAGCTACCACGCCGGAGTACTTACGTGACCGCTTTCCAGTGTGTTTCTTTGTAGAAAACAAATGGCACCAGCAGTTTTCTCGCCAGGTCACGTCTTATTAAGACTCGCAGTTTCTTCTTCTTTTAAATTTTATTGGTTCACTTCATGCAGAAAAGAGCGGTTACCTTTACCTTGGGGATGGTATGCTGAGTAGGACGAGCCCTCTGTGTACGCGGGACTTTCCGGGCAGAGCTAAAACGCCTGCCAGGGACCCGCTGTTTTGATTTCGTCTGGAAAATTGTTCGTGGAAAGAAGTTGTGCCATGTCGCGCCGTCCTTCGTTAGCGCCTCTATAGTCTAATAGGCTGCGAACCTCACGCATAAACGGCAGTCGCAAGTTGCTTTTGTTTGAGAGGACAGTTACACGCAAGGGTGCTCATAAACAGTAGAGAGAACTAGAGTTCTCAATCAAAACAATGAAAGGTGAAATAGAAAGACAGTGTGTTTAGAGTGAGTAATCTTCGTTGCATGCTGGAGAAGATAATTCTTTACGTCGCTATTCATTTCCCTTTCCCGCTTATTACCCAGCTGGCTACAATTACCTAGCGCCGGAAACCACTAACGCAGCCACGGGGCCGTGGTAAGATGACTTTCCAGGAGCCATTCCTCATTTTAAGTTATTATAAAACTGAGCTTTCATCGAAGAGCTTTACGAGGTGCCACTTTTTGACCGCGGCGATAGGACTTGATCGCATCCAGCTTTAACAGCAAAAAGAAAAAACAAGAAAAGCAAGACGACAATATTATATGTTGTTGTGCTGTTTCTGACCATTTCTATAAGTTAAGGGCCGATTGGGAAATAACTTCCATGCAGTAATTCTGCCTCGCGAGCCCATGATAAGGGCCTACCAAGAGGGGGTTTATTTTAAACTATAGATTTAGCAACCTGAAGCTGGACTGGTATTATGGTAACCTTACTAACGAATTTATCTCACCCGCTTCAAGGAAAGCTGGTTAACGTTACATGTTATTGTCGAAATTTAGTCAGGAGTGTTGCAAGATTGCTTTGTCTCTTGCAATTAAAGCCCCTAAAACTTGCAATCGCTTCACAAATTTATGTGCTGCCTGCCGTGGTGGTGTAGCAGTTGCGTTGCTCGGCTGCGGACCTGAAGGTAATGGGTTTGATTGTGGCCGCGGCGATCGCATTTCGATGAAGGTGAAATGTTAGAGGGCCGTGTGCGGTGATGTTTCCGGGCTCGTTAAAGAACACCGAATGGTATAATTCCGGGAGTCCTCTTTGTCTACAAATACGCTCATAAAATTAGACGTAATTTCTTCTTTCGGTAATTTAGGCCTCAAATATCGCTCTCTTTTAAACGTATCCAATGGCATCCCACCACCTGATTGCAAAGTCAGCAAGAACTGTAGATAACAGATAATTAGGACTACTAAAAAGATGGCGGGACATCTGCTAGAGCCACTCATAGTAACTGTAAAATACAAAAATATGTGCGAAGGAGGTGAAATACACGTGAATGGAGAAACAGGGCGACCGTTAAGGTTTGATTGAAGCAGAGCGTTATAAACAAAAAAGTGGCGAGAACAACAGTGCACACGACACTTCAAGCGTGCACCATACTATAGAACAGACCAAAGCTGTCAATCCAAAAGTTTACAATGGTGAAAAAGATTAATACGTCTGTGCTTCGGCTCCTCTGCTCTGCTTTTACTCTGTACATGTGTGACCGATTAGTCCAGAGAACCACACTTTCGCAACTTATAGGAAGTATTTATTGTCGGTTGGAAAAGATTACATTATTCTTCTTTCCATCAGAAAAAAACTTTCGCCGAGCGTTTTTTTTTTTTTTTGACATGCACCTTGTCATCTGCGCAGTGTCGCACTTAGTAGGACCACATTTAGAGGCATGGTGAAATGGCAAATTGAATGTATCTGAAATAAAAAAAGAAGGCAAATACTCGTACATTTGGATAGCCTTGAAACAAATTAACCTAGTTATTATATTATTCTCAATACTGCTAATTGGGCGAGCTGATGCATTATAATATTGTATTGCTATAATTCAGTTCAGTCCGAGCACAGGGGAAAAAGCAACAGTGAAGAAGGCAAGCGCTGCGCTCACACTGTTTCCTGTGTCTCCCTTCTTCACTACTGCCTCTTTTTTTCATGCTCACATTTAGCGGCGCTATAGGGATATAATATGTGCAATACGTTCAATTAATATTGGAAGCCTCAATCGTTCAATATTTCGAGCCCTGAAGAGGGCCCAATTTTCTGAGCACGCACTTACTTTATTATGAATAACCAAAGCGCTTCTTTTTCACTGTCTAACGCGTGGTATCGTGCCTACACACTACTCACGAGCATAAGATATTGGCTAATATTAAAGTTCCCTTGAATCTTTCTCTTACAACCAAAGATGCAGGTTTAATACAGACCCTTCAATGTTTTTGTAACATATTTAGAAAACCAGAAGCTTTTATGGTTAACCTTCTTGCCTCCTGCACTTCTGTTTCTTGATTTCTTGAAAAAAGGACTCCAACCTGTCGACGAAGATCATGTCAGCATGTCTGCCTATTAATATTACACTGCATAGAAAAATGAGTTCGCAATATTACGTAAAAACTTCCAGAGATCTTAGCTGCATTCTGCGACGCAATGTCATCAGTAGGTACGCAGGAAGCTGGCGGGCTGAAAGGGTAAAGGTGGCTTCCAAATTTATTGTTTAGTTATTTCATTCGTAAACACAGAAAACAGAATGCACAGAGAAAATTGCGAAAGAAAAGCTGACAACTGCTACCTGCTTTTCTAATTGCTAGAGCATTCTAAAAAAAGTATGAGCTCAGTAATTGGGAATAGATGTAGCACGAGTACAAAGAGGTCATTAGAGTGCTTCAGCAGAAGTGCTATTTCAGGTTCAAACAACTGTAGACTTTGATTCTAAGGGCATGGTCATGATCCCTGGCCCGCGCGCTATCTCGAGTCGTCAGTGGCTGGCTCTTATACCTTTCTACGCGCTGTGCTCTCAACCATAGGAAACTGTGCGAACAGTCTGGCCCTTCCTGAAACAGCCGTATTCTCCTGCGTTTGGCAGAGTTACGTGGAATCGGACGCAAAAGAGTTCGTTGCCAACCTTTCTTTGTATAACATTGAAATTAGTTGCTGTCGCGTTCACTGCTTCGCATTTGTGGTGAAAGTGGGACATTTACTTCAATGGCTCCTATACCCAGTCAGCCATGTTCGTTGTGCGCAGTAAGTTATTCAAGTACTCACACCACCCCTTCTCCCTTCATCACCCACTGATTTCCCTCAAGTGTTTCACCTAACAGTTAGCTTATGATCACTGTTTACTTATGATCACATTTACTTAGTTACATACGCCAACGGCGTCCAATATAGGGCAGGAAGGACTCGCTGTGGTGAGGCCCTGTGCCAGTGTTGAAAAAAAGTGTGACAGAAGATTACTTTGTGATAAAGGGAGAAGAAAAAATATTGTCATGGAGTCATGGCGTTGACAAAGGCAGCAGTTGGCTTGTCCAGAAAGAAAATCTTTATTTGGCCGAACTTGTGGCTGGGAAACACAAACCCAAACTACAGCAAGCAACGTACTCTGTGGACTGATATCGGCGAATGGAGTGCCGGCCATCGATAAAAGACATCACATACAACTTTCCAGCCTTTCCACAGTTGGTCGCACATGCTCTGGAATAAACTTGGTTGTTCGCGTCCTGCGCGCAATTTTAACTGAACGATCTACTACAATAGTGAAGCTTCTTGAACACTCAGGCGCGGTCGGCACTGAGCATTGCTGACAGTCCTTGTGGTTGTCAACCACGTGCAGCAATACTGAAACAAGGCATGGGCGTGGTGGTATCGTTACACGTAGGCTGCTCTTTTATCTTTGTAAAAGTTGTCTTTATTAGGTTTTTTTTAAAATTTTAGTAGGGGTCAGTGCATTTGTGTCATTGTTTCCTCGTCAAGAAGAAAGGTCAAACTCAGAAAAACGGGATAAAACTGCACTTACAGAAGCTTGGTAAACATCCACTCCAACAACTGAAGCTGTATACCGATACCGGCTTTCACTCCCTCTTAGTTGCGTCCGGTACAGGGCAAGACTGCATGGAAAAGCATAAACCAGCAAAATAAAAATTTAGCGCACTGCATGCGTTGATCACATCACGCAGTTCAACAAAGTGACACATCATGCGGCTCAGCCAACTGCTTTTGTAATTACGTCCATATGTAAATTTGCGCGCACGCACACACACACACATACACCAATATATATATATATATATATATATATATATATATATATATATATATATATATATATATTAATATGGGAGTAATAATTCAATGGGCCAGTTAGTCTTCGTGAAGGTATGGGATATGGCACAGCGGGAGTATTGTCAACAAGGATAAATATATTTATTTCCCAACAGTTTCGGGAGGGGTCCTCCCTTCATCAAGGGGATGAGTTATACTCATCCATATCCCATACCTATATATATATATATATATATATATATATATATATATATATATATATATATATATATATATATATATATATATATATATATATATATATATATGTGTGTGTGTGTGTGTGTGTGTGTGTGTGTGTGTGTGTGTGTGTGTGTGTGTGTGAGTATGTAACAAAAGATGCTGAATATTTTCTGCGCCATTTGCTGAGCAGTGTCCCCAGTACATCTTATTTAAAAGGGCCCTGCTACACTTTTCAAATAATCTCACTGTTAACTTATGACGCTTCAAAAATCACATGCTGCAAGAAATTTTAAAATCCCTCATCGAGTGGAGTTACAGAAATTTGTCGCACGCTTCAAACGCTTTTTCTCTTCTTTCGTGTCAGTGAGCGCGCTTGAGCCACGCGACGAAGGAGCTTACAAGAAAGAAGAGGCGTCCTTTCCTCCATGCGCGTTATAACATTGAACCTTTCTCTTTTTTTTTTCTTCGAACGTGTCGTTTACTTTGAGTGTGATCGCGCACGCAGGCACGTGGTGGCATCTCGTGGCGGCCATGGTAACTACGCAGCTCACTATGCTCAAATCAGCCAAGGGACATACACTTTGGGTACATGCCACAGTAATTGGGTATAAGAGATAATTTGCAGAGAGAAGAGGAAGCGATTTCCAGTTGACATTTAAAATCAGACCACGGGCTGCGCTATAACATTTCTGACTCGCATTTTCTTGAGAGCCTCGACTATCGATCAGTGGTTTTTCTGACCACGCTGAAAAAGTATTGGAGGGCGCCTTCAACACCCCGTACAGATAAGTGAAAACTAAAGAATGGGTTATAGCAGAACTGCCCCACGCCCTTAATAACGACAAGAATTCTTTGAATTTTAGCTGTTCGTGTTTGATATAATTCTATTATGAGCTTTCACTCGATCTCATCTGTCCCAAATCCTGCTTCTCAACCAATGGCTTGTTTTACCAATGACTCTTTTTTTACCACTGGCCCCTCATCGGTGAAAATTATATTTAGTGGTGATTTTCGAAACTCATTTGTTTATTGCTTCCTCTGTAATAATCCAGCCAGGTAACCTTATGGAGCTGGCTTATTTTATAGGTTGAAAGTGTCACGAAAGACACCTGTCAAGGAAATTTATTGGCATATATCTTCATCATCCGTGCGAATAGTACAACGACTCTGTTACACTCTGCACCGATGCGAAAGAGTGCTGGCTTGCGCAAAAGGAATTAGTGAAAAAAAGTAGCAGCATTGTGGAAAACATGACGAGATCCCGAACAGGCGTGTTCATACGCATGAACTAAACTCACGATATCAGATCATTTCGAACATTTTTTTGCGTGTACTAATATTTGTCCGGTATACGCACCATAGGCTGCGCTGCAATATGTCACGCGCTTGCGTGCTTGTGTATTGTTTGGTCTGTAGTCAAACATGAAACGTGAAGCAGGACTGATAGTTGGGCTAGTTGGTGATACATTATGGGAAGTACCAGCGCACAAACTCACGGGACGAAGAGAAGAGACAAAAACAAGCGCTGTTTTTTTTTCTTTTTTTGTGTCTTGTTTGTTTGTTTGTGTCTCTTCTCTTCGTCCCGTGGGTTTGTGCGCTGGTACTGCCCATAATGAAACGTGAATCACACTGCATTTGAGAAAATATAAACATTGGAATAACATTGACGAGGCCCTTTTTGCACGTACTAATTATTTTCTTAGTTTTTCATTGTCAGAGTTTCTCCATCGTTCACCTGTCATGCAAAACTGACCAGCCCAAGTTTATATCTAAGTAAATGTTTGACACCCAATGTTACGCCCATTTTAAACAATGGCGCCAAACTAATCCAACACAATCATGATGCTGAAAGTGATATTGACATGACAATCTTTTTTGATACAGGCTGTAGAGATGCCAGCAACATACTGGCCTTCCGAGAATTTTACACCTGTGCAAAGGTGGTGGAGGCGCCACCAACGTATTCGCACCGAATGCGGGTTGACATTTGTAGAGCTTCCGCGGGTGCTCCTAGGATTGCACGAATGAGCCAGGGCTGTATCTTTACAGCTCAACGGCTTGATCATTTGAACCGAATGTTTAAGTTAACTTGATAATTTGAAATAACTTGACCATTTGAACCAAATGGTTAAATTAACTAATTAGGTGGAGAGACACTCACCGTTTCAAGGTGATCAATGAAGCACTTCACTGCCTTTCCAACCTGGACCAAGAAGTGAGGTACCGTCAGAGAAGAAACCATCGCACACATTCATGAAAATCGCAATTAGGGGTTCGCTTAATAGACACGATAATATTAGCAAGCTTTCTAAAGTATCGTTGCAACAGTGTTGGGTATTTCCACAATATAAATACTTGATTATTTTCATCATAATTTTGGTGGCCTCCGTTTTAAACAGGGGTACAATATAGCGCTATATTAGCTTGATATCTAATTACGTTTTACTGCATATTTCATAGTTTATGATTACCCAGAAAGAATGCGCATATCTTGAAAGCGCATATAACTGTTTTGCTCGATGCGGCAGTATAAGTCAGGCAATGGCTCACGTTTAGGTTTTCTTACAAACGTTCTGACGATGTCTGTTTGGTATCAGAAGCTTTTGTGCTGCAGACAGAAGTTGAACTTAGTTCTTGAATGCTAATTATCACTATGGCTCGAAAAGTCTCCTTTACAGCCGTGAGAAACTGACATTTTGCAACTGGCTCATTGGCAGTAATTTGTCACTGCGTTAGATACTTTTATGTAGTGAGCTCAGTGTCATGCGTTGCCCTCAATTAGTTCGTCTTTTTCATTGTGCGACAACGACTGAGTTCATCGGCAATCCTTTCACCCCAAACTTGTAAAGGGCATTTGTGTCTCCGGAAAACTGCCGATTACAAGTGGTGGGCAATGATCGAGCTTCAACCTGATTTCACCTGGTTTTGCTCTCTATAACAGCAGTACCTGAAGATGTAGGCGAGGAAGCTTAGATGGTGATAACACTTATTTTAGGATTCAGATTGCGTCATAACGAAGGAACAAAAAAGCAGCTTTTTCAGAAAGATACCATCACAAGCTAGGGTCGCATTGCCACTACCTTAGCCCTGTTCTACAGGTTCTATTACCCCTCACATGAGTGTACGGATTGTATCACCCCTCCAGCCTGCATATCTCATCACGCCAGTCGTGCCTTACAAGTCACCCGTCCACGTAGCCATACCGAAACATTCCCTGCCTCCTTTCCGCGGGCATCATATGACTGGAACGACCTTTCCCACAGCAGTGCCACCACAACGTGCTCGACTTTATCTTGCGAAGTGTAACTAATTACTTGTCGCCTAATTTAACGCAAGTGGTTCGATTTTGTATAATTTCTCTACATTCACCCCTCATGTATTTCACTTTATTACCTTATAGACCCCTAGAGGGATCTGTAAGGTAAAACGTAAAGTGAAATGAAGTGAAATCCTTGTATTGCTACGCCTGATTATTATTGGGAATACACTTGTAGTTCATTCTTTGGTTTGGTCGCATGAACATGGTCTATGCTGTTCGTTGCCAAGTGCTCACAGGCTGCGTGCTCTTCGATATAGATCATATTCCTCGCGGGATCCCCTATGCAGGAGCACGCGAGGTGAGCGGGTTGTCTTTCAACGGTGCCTCTTAGTGGCAACATAACTCTGTTGTTAAAGGTGTGAGTATGAAGCTACTGGACTACACTCTGCGCTTAGTGTCTCGGTTCACCCAGCGTCGAATAGAACACCGGAAGCACGACTATTTGACCTCCTTCTCAATTAGTCAACATATTCTAGTCACCATCTTCTCTACAAGCGGAAGAGTAAACGTCACTCTTAGAGGTCCCATTGAACTAGCTTTTGTCTTAGTCCGAACAACGAAAAGGGTTTGAATCCATTTGCATTAGCCAGTGCTCTGTAGTTTATCCTTTCCTCTTATAGTCCAATCCAATTGGCACAGCTGTGACTGAACTCGCGACCTTCGGGCCGAGCATCTTGTCCTATATGGGGCACCGCGGCAGCGCGATATTGAACAGCGTGAAATGATGACAAGTATTAAAGCGATTGACTAGGGCTAGTCGGTGGTCACTTTTAATTTCGTATTGCGCAAAGTAATACAGAAATCGCACAAGACAGGCATTTGCACACCGCCTGTCTTGCTCTGGCTGTCTCATACTAGTGTGTTAGTACAAAGTGGAAAGCCAAATCACGAATAAAAAAAGTAATGGGCAGAAGCTACGCAATGTGTGATTCGGAGTGTGCGGCAAATCACGTGCCGATAGCAAATTTTTATGCACGTGTAAGTATGTGCAATAAAAATCAATGAACTTTAGCTTGAACTAAGTGGCAGATTTTAATTTTCTTTACCCGCTATCTTGACATCTCCAGACGTATAAGATTGTGAGTGATCAGTTCTTCCTGGCAACCCCCTCGACTGATTAAACTCCGTCTAAGAATGTGAGGAGAGTTCGTACGACTCACCTTCTTGTTGTTCTCGTCCTGGGCACACTCCTGGAACGCGGCGCGCACTTCCGGTTGCGTGATATTTTGAGCCAGATGCTGCATACGGCTCAAGTCAACGTCGGTCCTATTGACCTGCGAACAAACAGTAAATATAAGGCTACAATACTATGACACTCGCAGTAATATACAAGGTCCAGAGCTTAAAAAACTGAAGGACATTTGTAAATGACAAAGTCTGTTCTGTGAAAGGCTGTGGCCATACGACTGACTATGCAATGTCTCTTTCACATCTTTTGTTTTTTTAGACTCGCACAGCAATTACCGGATTGGTGAGAGAGTGCAAAGGGAAGAGGCCGCAGCTGGCATTGTTTCAGGGCATGCATAGATTAGTGGTCGCCGCGGGTATGAAACAATAAATGATTTTGCCTCCAGTTTTTATTTTGACCACGTGAATCCAGACTCGGGAGTCTCTGGCGTTGTTTTGCCACGTAGTTGTGACAGTGAATACGCAGTATCTAAGCTCGTACAGATAAAAACTATTGGGCTAGCTTGTGCTGTAGAACAGTGGTGTAGGCAGAAACTTCCTTAGAAGGGGGGGGGGGGCACCCTTTTTATCTGAAATGGGAAGCGGGGGAAGCAGATGTAATTGAGTGTCGTTTCGGTCACAGAAAAATTTTTGAGGGTGGGGGTTGGCACAGACCTGCCACTGCTGTGAAATGACAGCGCCAAGAACGGACATCGGGCATCGACTAATCATTAACCCGTGACCCTCCCTGCCTCTCTCTCTTTTTATTCTGTATAACCCGGGAAACACATCGGGTTTACATTCGCATGTTCGGAGATTCCATTCTTATTGTTTGCGATGGCGTTAGTTACAGAATAAACTAGACCAGGGGTTGACAACCTGTGGACCGCGCAACTGCATTGTGCGGCCCCCGTACAAAGGTTATAATACACCCCTTGCCATAGGCGTGCACACGGGGGGAGAGCAGGAAGTAAGTGTGGGGACACATAGGTGGCATAATATGGAGAATGGAAAGGGCGCTGCGACTCGGGAAATGGGGCGCAAAGTACGCCTTATACATTGACATAAAAGGCAGGGGTGGGGGGGATTAGCACTGCGATGAACTTTAGCTCTTACTGAAAAAGAAGCCTGCGCACGCTCATGCCACTGACTGATGGATGAACACTTTCACTACTTTATGTGCCTGTTGGTGAGCAATGCTGAGATAGATATTCGCAAGTTGGCTATGAATGTCCTGAAAGCACCGAAAGTCGCATTGAAGTCTACAGCTCTTTTTTTCCTTTGCTTGTAAGCTATTTTCACAAGCTTCGACCTTTTGACATGCACGCCGAAAATGAACATGATTTCCATTCCAGTTTTGTACATGGTTACTGTCGATTCGCCGAATTTTTTCTGTCTGCCTGCAAAGCGCCCCTGACAACTCGGCCCTCTGTCTCGAAGTGTTGTCGAGCCCTGAACTTCACTCTACTTGCGTCGTGCGCACCATCTTATTAGAAAGTGCTTAATCAACCGTTCCGGCGTGGCATGCGACCATTGGTGATTCGGGCTTTCACGAGGTCGATAAGAGAAGCGGGTGGCAATGGGGAATACGTATGATTAGTTCGTATCACAATTAAAGCCGTTGATGACGAGCTGACAATTTCTGAGGGTGTGCGTTTGACATTCGTAGCGCACGTTCTTACTTTCCCAATATTATTACTTTGTAATTATGGTTGCCATCTCTGCTTTGAAGCCCACAGATCTTCTTCTGTTAGTTTATTGCGCGATACGGAAGTAGGGCCAACATGCGATATAATTAGATGTTGTATATATATATATAAATATATATATATATATATATATATATATATATATATATATATATATATATATATATATATATATATATATATATATATATATATATATATATATATATATATATATATATATATATATATAGTGGGGCACTATAATGGACAACAGGATACTGCAAGTGCTGTGAATGGGAGCATACTGTACTCTTTGAAACTTGGGGCTTTTTCTAATTTTTATAAAGATTACAATATTATTATAAATGTTTACACAAGTGCCCTGTTCACTAGCAACACCAAGTATAATATTTCTTGTTAAATGGCTGGCTTATGTTTTATTTACTTACAACACTGTCAAATAAGAAATCTCGGTTTGACTCAATGACCTAGAAGTGTTTTCATAAACATGCGACCAGGCCGTGAAACATGAATTCAAAGAGATTACCTTTGAACGCCTCTAGCTGAGGCCTCACGAGTAGCAACGCACCTGGTTCCTTTCAGTTCTTCGTGTTAAAAAAAAGGTACCACCAGCCTGATCAAGGACCCGTACAAGCAAAATGTATGGCGTGTACAAGTACGCTGTCGTGTACAGTACGCGTATGGTAGGAACCGATAATAATATAACACAACTGATTGTTTGACTTTGTTTTTTTATATCGTTGTGCATTCCTAAAAAAAAAACTAGCATATGCATTGTCTGGCCAAACTACAGAGAATATTCAACCTCACCCGTAAGTATATCTACACTATGTGCACGCTTAATAAGTAAGAAAATACAAAAACTGTGCAATAAGAATATGAAGAAGTATTGGTAGCTTCTGCTTCATTGAGGAGTTTTTTGCTGCGTTAATTTGACAAATGATTGGTTATATCGGTTGCTGCTCCATCTTCGACAACAAACTGTCCGGATTTTATCTAGATTTTTTGAGGGACATAATATTTTGTAACTTTGTTATTATGAAAAATAATAGGTTGTTCAAGTACTTTGTTTGCAGTGAACTTACGAGGTTGTAGCTGGAGAGAACGCATTCCAGACCCTGAAAAAATAAACAAAAAGATGGATGATATTTTGATGAATCACGCTGAAATGTGAGTGTTTTCACTTACACGAGTGAAAACTGTCACATACTGAACACAAGATTACATACAAAATGTGCACTAAAACGCAGTAATCATTGCAATTCTGAGTAACCACCTTATTTTATATCCGCATTTCACTCGTAGCACGCGCTGTGCTAGCCCGCATGAGATAAAACCCAAGAAGTACGAAATAAGATGGCAATAAAGCAGTCCAAGATAACACTCAGAAGTACTACCTAAATTATCTGCACATAAGCTAGCAAGAGCATCATGCGAGTCCGGGTGCACAGATTTCCTCCTTTAATGCTTGCCTGGTTCCCTTATCTCGAGTGGTATCTTGTAAAAAAACAAATGAAAGAAAAAAATTGGCCCCGTATTGGCATGTTACACTGCAAATGTCGTCGAAAGACGACAGTCTTTCGACGACATTTGCAGAGTGAATAAAACGTTTATTTGATGTTCTGCGCAAGAAAATCGGTGAATGGTATTCTGGAGGCGCTGCGTTAGAGTGCCTCGAGCGTGCAGCGGAGGTGAGCGAGCGCATAAAGTCACGTCACACGTGAGACATGAGTGCCACCTGGCAGTTTTTTTTAAGACGATAGTCTTTTTTGGGGACCTTCAACAGAAAAAAAGTTTGGTCTGTCAGTCTGTCTGTCTGTCAGTCCCAACGATACCTCAAATGACACCAAACGGCCAACCCCATCCGCAGCATCCACCAATATTGCTCAAGGTTTAGCGTTCATAGTTGTGCGATTGTCAATTAAAAAGCAATTATTGCACATATCTGAGGCGCCACAACAACGCCCCAATGTTTTCTATGTCTGCCTTTATACTAGAAGAGGCACACACAAGTAACTCTAAGGAATGTCGCATTTAATCGCGCTGCGCTGACAGTGCAACGCGATGCTCAAAAAGGTGTTTCCAACGCTTTGATACGACGCCACGGTAGTGGCACCTGCCCGTCGCTTTGCGTTCTCCACCTTATCAACTCCGAGACTGGCGCGCATCTTTCTGCACGGGCTTCACGCCTTCATTTTCGAAGAAAATTGCCAGATGACGCTTCTGTCTAACGTGCCTCGATGCGCTCGTTCGCCTCCGCTACACCCTCAAGGCACTCTAACGCAACGCCTCCAGATACCATTCACCGATTTTCTTGAGCAGAACATCAAATAAACGTTTTGTTCATTCTCTCCAGACGCAAGACTATCGTCTTTCGACGGCATTTACAGTGTAACGTGTGGATTCTGGCCAATTTTTTTTAATATGAGTTTTTTTCTATGCATGTCAATTCCTGGCTGACTCAAGCATACATTTGCGCATGTATTAATGTGCAAGCTCCAGCCATTTTACGTGTTTGATTTTGTGTGTGTATCACACGACGCATTATTCGCATTGATTCATGCATTTACATTTGCAATAGGCATTGTGCGGCAATTATTTGATTAGTAGTAGTGATAGAGCACACGTGAACCAGACGATGGCTATATCTAGCGTGAAAACAAAAACAAAAACAAAACACGAGATGTCTTTCGATAAACGGAGGTGAATTTTTCTTAACGCTGGAGATGGGAAGTGAAATTCCTTTGTTGGTGATGCAGGCAGAAAACCGGAAGTTCTTACCTGTCTGAACTTGCGCATATCAGTGCCACGAGAGTGGTTCCGGCAGTTTTCGTATGTTTGTACTTTCTGTGAGATAATAAAGATACAAAAAAAGATAATTATTATAAGCTGCACATTATCAAAGATTCTACTGCTAGCCATTACCACAACCGTCTATTTACCATGCTACGCAATCATTTTGTGGGGGCGGGGGCGATTTGGTATTTGTTTATGGTTGTAACAAGCAGCAGTCCATCATCCCATTACCACAGCCACTTAATGGCCATGCTAATCATTCATGTTGTAGGGGGCGATTCTTTGTATGTTTAAGGTTGAAAGAACTGGTAGTCCATCGTTATGTCAGAATGCCATAGAATCACAGCGTAGTACAATGATGAGTACCTTGAGGAATTATATAGGAGTCAGATTGTCACTAACCTTGGATGAAAAAAAAAAGAATCAGTGCTGACTTAATGTGGCTATGGAGCTCCAACGAATAATACAGAAGACATTGACATGGCATACATCATCTCGCGTTATCTTTATAACAATATGTTCAGTTTACGCTTCAGAGTTTGCAGTCTGCCATGCGTAGGAGGAGTCATGACCAATTGGTACAAGAAATAAGACATTGCCATCATGAAGCTCTAGCACGAGGGCATGATATTATATATCAATGGCTGCCTGGACATATCGGTATTACCGGAAATCAATTAGCCGATGATGCTGCCCGCTCAGCCCATGAAGAAACCCGTGTAGTCCCGATTCCTCTATCAAGGAATGATGCAGCAAGACAACTTTACCTGCTGGCTCGAGATCTCACACGCACGTTCTGGTCGTCTACCAGCTTTCAAAGGTGTCAATTTTATGAACTGGATCCTTCGCTGAAGCTAAAGCTACCATCACAACTTTCCCGCTCCGATGCGACACTGTTATGCCGCCTTTGGTTGGGTGTTGCATTTACAAAGGTGTACTCCTTTCGCATTGGTATGGCAGACACTCCTACATGCGACTACTGCGGAGCTGAAGAGACCATCGAACACGTCCTGTGCAGCTGCGCTTGCTACGACACACAGCGATGCCAGCTCCGGATGGTTTTGAATCAACTTGACCCCGGACCATTTTGTGTGCAGAAGATACTAGGACCTTGGGAATCTGCCTCAGTTGCGCAGAAAGCAACTAAAGCACTGCTACTTTACCTAAAGTCAACAAACCTGAGCGACCGCCTATAGACTGTGTGTGCTCCCCGAGTGTGCTCGTGATTGTGCGTACCTTCTCATCTTTCTGCAACCTCTTTTCTCCCATTTATCCCTTCCCCAGTGCAGGGTAGCAAACCGGATGTGCGTCTGGTTAACCTCCCTGCCTTTCCTTGCATCTTTATCTCTCTCTCTCTCTATGTTCAGTTTACGTTTTTCTGTGCGAAGTCACCAATGACACGCGCAGTACAATCACCCCTTTTACCCTTCTTTTCACATATCCATTCGACACTGCCAAAATAGAGACAAATAAGGCGAAAATAGTTACTTCTTGAGCGCATGGTGACATTGACTCTGCTCAAGCTCTAAGCATCGAAGAATAAGTTGGCTCGCAACTACTGATAGCCGTCTCAACACTATGAAAAACTTTCATTTTGACTGACTTTTCCGGCAAGAAACAATCTAAATAATTGTAACAATGTAATTGTAAAAAATGTAAATTGTAATGATAAACAACGTAGTTTTTTTTGTTAGCTTTTCTGCTTTTCTGGCTCCATATTAGATTTTATGGCTCCAATAAGAGTTTAGTTAAATTTGGTGCCAATGTCGCGCATTGCCTTAATACTCTTTGTTTTGGCGCAGTTTACTTCAGCACACCTCTTCGGTGCAAACTGGACATTTAACGAACCTCCAGCTCTTTTATGAACGTCAATAAGCGGCTGATGCTGTACCAACTAAGCTATCGAGGTAGATGTGAAGTGCCGTGCAAACGTGCCTTCTCTCTCACATACGTTTTCTCTCGCACAGTGCTCCCTGTTGACGATTGGGCTGGTTTTGTCATTTGTGAGCGGGGAAGAGAAGTAGTACGTGTGGCGTGACACTTGATGGCGCCGATAGAGAAAGATTCGTTGTTCACGCCTTGGTAAACGACTTGGTAAACAGAATGACACCAGCAGTAAGGATGGTCAAGGCATACGTTATTTAGATGTTAAAAGTCATTGATTGTGTGAGCAGTGCTTGTTTATTCTTTGCAACATGTACGTAAAATGTGTTCATTAACAAAAGAGTGTTATTTTTGGTGCTTACGTCTTCGGGAAGTTTTGCAACCATGCAGTCCCTCCATCTGGCGAAATCCTGACCTGCGGCAAAAGTATAGGGCAAAATTAACGTACGATAACCTGCTGACAGAAATCCAACAATGACGTGTCTCTTGGAAGGAAGTATGTTTTCTTTTTTTTGTTTATTGTTGTTAACTTTTCGCACCTTATCATTACCAAGATAATCTCCGTGAGATCCTCCTAGCTTGTAGAATGACTTAATTTCTGGCATTAAGTTTAAGACTTCGGCACTGGCCCCTAAAAATGAGTAACATCATCATGTTATTTGCACAGAAAATCAGTCAAGGCCTTATGAACTTTTTTTGTGGTAGTGACCTAATGAATAGGCTATATATAGCACCCCTACTTTTTTTGACGCGTCTAATCTCCCTTCACTGTCCTCATCTGTCTTGGCCATTCCCCCTCCCCTTGGTGCAGGGTAGCAAACCGGATGCTACAAGTCTTGTTGACCGCCCTGCATTTCTCTCAACCCCTTGTCTCTCTCTTTCTCTCTCTTTTCCTTTAGTTAACTAATTCAGACCTGCTCAGAGCTATATAAGCCGAATGTGCAATCCTAGGCGAGCTAAAGTGGGCTTCATGTATATGGGTTGTACCTACGAAGACAGGAAAATTGGGCGTCGCAGTTGTGAACAGCATCATTGTAAAATTAAAGTTTGGGTATATAAGCCAATTATGATATATATAGGGCTGTCAAATTAAGGAACTGCATAATTAGTTGATTTTCTTAGACGCTTTCTCTAAATGACGATGTTATGATGCTCCAATAAAGGATACTTCAAGCTTGGTGCGGGCTTTTTCATTTCCCGTTCATTTCCAAACATTGGAAAACATACGTTCTTTAGAAGCACTCCAGACGGCATCTTGAATATTTCGCGTGCTTAATGTTCTTTCCAAATATGAGGAAAATATTGGCGCTATGTATTCATCAGTCCCGTTTTAGGCTTATGACTAAACAGCAATAATGACTGCTAGGTTTCAGGTGCTACATATAAGGTACTACAGATACATTGCGACAACGTAGGTGTTCCTTAACGTCCACCTAAAGCTACTAAATGATTTTCCTTTCATTTGAGTCCCATTCTGTGAAATGATGAGGAATAGAAGCCACGCCTTCGAGCTTAACAGCATGGCACCCAACGGGCTACCATGGCAGCTTATGACTATACTCGCCCATCTGTACATATGAGATGAACATGAACTCTTCGTTACTTTTTTTTCCCCATTCAAGCAAGCATGCAGTCTTTTTCATAATTACGTGTTTACGTCGCACTCGACGTCCGTGTGAACCCACAGTGACATACAACTAATTTCACCTGAGGTAGCGTTGTTGCTCGAGAACCTGCACGCAACGCCCTGTTAAGCGTCCCTTTGCCGTCTACCAATATCGGCTACGATTAATATGAGTTGCGCATGCAGACAAAGGCGTCTTCATGGCTACTGTGCGGATAACGCTTGCGATATGACAGAAGAGGTCGCTTACGACTCGGAGAAATGCGGCCTCCCACACTCATCGCCACAGCCACGAGGCAGGCGGTGAGCGCCAACACCAAGGCGGTCTTCATATCGCCCGACTGCACAAATGACAAAACAACACACACTCGCCGGACAGCAACAACACTTGGATCGCTTACTGTTGCGTTTTTTTGATCCAATCTACTATCTACTCCATAGATTGTGACAAAACAAGCCGAGTTTTTGAACGCGGCGAAGTAATCACACGTACACGCGAGAAATCGCGTGACTGGCCTTGCGTGGTCTACGTACCCTGCTTCGCGTTCCATGGACAATTCTTTTTTTTTTGTTTAAAAGCAAGGCACTTCGCTATGATATGCCATGTGGCAGGACTGATTGATTGATTGATTTGTGGGGTTTAACGTTCCAAAACAACCATTTGATTATGAGAGACGCCGTAGTGGAGGGCTCCGGAAATTTTGACCACCTGGGGTTCTTTAACGTGCACCCAAATCTGAGTACACGCCACATGGTCGAAAAATGAAAGAACATTAGTGGACGCTTGAGCAAGAAGACTTTTGCTTAGCTGCTTATGCACACAAGCTGTAGACGGTGTTCCTTTTTTTTTTTTTTGTACGGGGCTGTCGGTAACAAGAACCAGTCACTTGCTCACGTCCTTTCGCGCCACGCCGTACTTTAACGATGTATAGCTCATGCAAACAAGATTTGTGAACTCTCACTTTGCCTTTATTCGTTCGTAGTTTTGTCACGCATACAGCACACCTCTCAACTACGAGATTTCTCGGAAAACTTCGCGTGCCGCTGCTCGTTTAAGTATTCGCACGTAGGGATATTGCACAACACTGGGAGAGTTTGTGGGTCCGCGTATTTGTTTATGTTCAGTGGTGCGTGAGTCGCTAGAATGAAAGATAGTGATCTCTACTTGTGACATAATGTAGCTTGGGTTTTTCTCTTAATGGCCATACCGCAGAAGTGTCCACAGAGAATCAACTCGACCCAGGAAACCCAATCGAAACAATAGAATCATTAGTGGTAACAGCGGTTACTTAAAACGGACTGCTGTCATTGTTCTGTACGATGCCATAGTCACAGCGGTGTTCATTTCGATTCATCGCTTATTATACTCAGTTGGCCAGCAAATAAACACCAAACTTCGAGACAGAAACTGCTAACGAAGCCGTTGCGCTTGTGAATGTGAGTTGAAGAACATTGCGGTTCCTCTCATTAGATGGATCTACCCACAAAGTAATTTCGGTAAAGCTGTTCAAAAGACGGACGCCATTTATAGTGAGCGATGTCAGCTACTGCGCAATTATCGGCCTGATTTATGTGGCAGGCGTTTATAAAATTTTTCGTTTCAGTCAAGCTAAACGTCGTCGTATATTGTGCTTCATGTGATCGAGACCATGAATACAATAAAAACAAAACAAAAAAACGTGTGCGTTTGATGCGTGAACGCTGTGCTCTTGTCAGTGTTAAGTCCAAAAAGAATTTCGCCTCACGTATGCTATAAAAACATCTCGTTCGCTCTCACGTGTGCTCATGAAGAGAATTTGTCTTCATAGAAAGAAAACTCAACTTCTTGTTGGAAGTTTGATGTTGCTCCACTTATATAGCTAGCAGTCTCTTTGCTGAACAATTTACAAATGAAAACTCTCCTCAGCAAATAAACAGAACAAGATTACGCACAAGAGCACTCCATCAAAAATAAAGAAAGTGCAGGATAGCGTTGATTGATGGTACATATGAAAAAGGCTTTTGTCCTGGACAAGCATCCTAGCTAGCGTGATGATGACGACGAAAAAATACGGCGTGACCGGGAATCGAACGCGCATCCTTGAGCTTTGCATCCACTAAGCTGCTGTGGAGGGTGGGTCGCATTTTGATAAAGGTGAATTCAAAAAACACTCGTTCAGGTTTCGGTACATGTTGAGCAACACCGAGTTGTAAGCATTAACCAGGAATCTTGAGTTTCAGTGTTGATCGTAACAAACTGACGAGTTATGCTGCATTAGGCACTACATCTAAAAGATAAAGCAAGGATACAGCGTAAAAAGATACAGCTACCGCTAAAAGATAAAACTACTATAGGCTATACCTTCAATTTAACTTCAACATAGGAACGCTTTTAATAAACTAGACACCTAACCGCCATCACACGAAAAAAAGGCGAAAGTAATAGAAGGAGCATCACTTCTCATTTACAAACCATGCAGCATATATTCTTCACATGGTCTTCAGAAGGTTTGACTGTTCAAAATAAGGCTTGCCCACCTAGCACGCATCAAGCCGTTGTTGATATATTTGAAAGTCTGAGGTGACACCTTTTTGCTGATCAGTCTACTTTCCTCTGACAACGATTAGGCGTCTAGTTTATTCAAAGCAATGTACCAACCAGCTTAGCAATGAGTTATGTTTGGGAACACTTGCCTGTTAATGTTGAAGGTCAAGACGATTATGAACGACGGCGATTTGAACGCAGCGACTCGCAGACTGCGAAGACGACGTGGTAACAACGAACACGGAGGGGTTCTCAGACTTTTCAATGTTCTAATCGTGTCACTTGTAGCAAAAACAGCAGAAAAAAGACGCTCTCGCTGGTCACCCTCTGCAAGAAGTCGCGCGAGTCGGGCTGCTCTTCTTCTTTGTTTTCGTCTAGTGAGCTCTTTTTCTGTGGCAGAACGAGATAATCTTATCCTCGTCCAGAAAAGCGGAGCTCGTCAGAATCGTGGTATACGGTTGCAGGGCATGAGGATTCCGATGCGGAACGGGCTTTCGTGGTATCAAGCTAGTCCCTTCTGGCGAGATGTCTTCCAGGAAATTTCTCCTCTTGTTTCTCAACACGCGCACTTTGCAGCCGGAGCAACTCGAGATAAATGTCTACGAATATCTCGCTGTTGCCGCCATTTTAGCCAGTGGAAGTCATCGAACTACAATCTCGAATAAGAACGTACTTGAATAAAAAAAGAAGGGTAGACAGAGAGGGCAAGAAAGTTTTACAAGTATCAAAACGAAATGAACAGCTGTGAGATACACTGTGGACGTGATCTTAGCACCTCTGAGGAGCCTATATACAATCAATCAAAACTAAGATCGCCCCCTAAGCACCCCGTGCAGTTGGTTGAATACACATGCCGTATTGTTTGCCCCTTCGAATTGCCAACGCGACTGCCTAAGGGGTCTCCGTGAGTTTTATAAGAAGTTGAAACGTGCTGTCCCGGCGTTTATTACCACGAGCTGGGAGTGCCCTCTGTCGTAGCTCTTCACTTCATATCACCACTTTTAAGCGACGTGAGCTTCAAATTTTCACTTCGTGAAGTCAGCTTAAAGGGTTCAAAAACACCCAAAGGATGTTATGGGGAGCAGTTTATACTGCGGCGGGTACACTCCTTAGCTTACAATACCTTTATGCTGACAAGTTCTGAAAAGGAAACAGTTGAAAGTGTGGAGGCCCTTCCAGTTTGCGAGTACTGTAGCATTAATTACTGTTTGTTCATTATAGTTCTTGTGCTCTTACGGAATGATGGACCACCTCCTTGTCCCGATTCGTAGCCGTATGCAACTTCTCTACAATGGAGGTGGAACTATCGTATTGACGTGGGTCTATTGTACGTGCAGTAGTGCATTGACAATAGCATATAAAAATTGCTTCATATAACAGATACATGAATTGACTTGAATGTCATATAAAATAGCCATAGCGAAATCAAAGACTACGTAATTTGAGTATGTAGCCAGTTGAAATATCTCCGCCCTGGTGACCTGGCTTCATTGAAGCAACTTTACATTCTGTTACGGATATGTACGTCAAATGCTGTTTGTTAAAGAAGATCTGAAGTTTTGCCTTCGTGCACCAAAACCGCATAATGGCACCAGGGTACGCCGTAGTACTATATAGGTTTAATTCTGGGCACCTATATTTGCAATGCGCGCATATAGTCATGCATCCATGCATCTGGTCTGCGTCCACCGTGGTGTAGCAGTGGTTGCAGGGCTCAACTGCGAACACAAAAGGTTGTGGGTTCGATTCCGGCCGCAGTGGTCACGCTTCAATGGAGTCAGAATTCCAGAGGCCCATGTACTTTGCGATGTCATAGAACGCCAGACGGTCAGAATTTCCAGAGCTCTCCACTGTGACGCGTTTCATAATCAGATCATACTTTTTCGAACGCCAGACCTTAGATATTATTATTAAGCGTAACAATATGTACCGAATGAACGCCAAACCCTAGATGATATTGGTAAGCGTACAAGACTCGCGTGGCAATCAGAAAATGCTGTTCCAGATTTTTAACCATAAGCTTGGTATTGATACGAACAAATACCTATCTCACCCAGAAAGTAGGCCCTCTCGTCATAAGCACCCCAAATTTTTTGAAGAATACAGGTTCAAACTGATTGTTTGAAATTCTCGTTTTTTTCCACAAGCCATCAGGTTATGAAATAGTCTGCCTGCATACATAGCTACCTGTAATGACGGAGATAACTTCCTGTAACTTCTATATGTTCCTCAAACATGAACTCTTTATATAGTACTAAGCGTACCATCTTGCTTTATGTTATGACACAATTTTCAACCTGTAAAGAGCAATTCACACATTGCTTTTGTATACTCTTGCTTTATGATTATGACTTCTTTTTCATGCCGCGTTATTAGCAACCTTTGTATAAATGCTTTTTTTTAACTTTCCTGGTTTGCTGGTTAAATTTTATGTGCAATTCTGTTGTTAATTCACCATATTGTTATCTGCGAATTGAACACTCATGTGAATTTTTATTTTGTGTAGAACCTTCCTGCGAAGATCCCCGTTTGGGATTGGCAGTATGTCTGAAATAAATAAATGTGTATCCAATGTAACTCCTAACTTCAAACACAACCACACATTTCATTTTATTTTTTTTTAAAAGCCCTTATTGAATAGTCAGGAAAATTGGAAGTAAGTGCTTGACTGGAACTACTTTGCCGAGAAAAAAGAATGCCACTGATTACTCATGCCATTAATACATCGCGTTGTAGTATGGTTTGCGCGAATGTATTGAATGTTGCTAAAAAGAGTTAGGTCCACGAGTATTGGAGGGAAATGCAGCAAACGCTCATTCTATCTTTTCGACTTCTGGATTTCAGTCAAACATTATTGCGGCGCATTCAAATAGCGTGTCCGGAAAAAATGTACGATGGCTTTTCCTTTATCGTGCCTGGCGGCCCTTTCAAAGCATGGTGGGCTTATATAACACGACTGAAGGCTTAAAGAGCGAAGCGCCATCATAACTATCCCGCGTGGGAATCTCGCTTCCTGTCTTTTCAGTCCTCGTCACGGCTTCAGGTGAACTGAAGCCGCGTCTATAGACTCACGTGGTCGGGAGAGCGTGATCTGACGGGTTTCTGTGAGCGTTTCCGTTTCTCATAAAATGTTCGTGTGCGCGTGCGAGAAATTGTGGTAAATATATGTTTCAGGGACACGGATAGCATCGAAAGCCATGTGTTCCACAACTCAACTGGTGGCCCTTCGAAAAATAACGCTCCAAACACTATTACTCAATAGGTTATCAATGATAATTATTAAAGATGTACCTCTTGTCTCCTTATCTCGTCTACCCGTTAAGATATCTAGAACTATAATTTATACATCTAGATATTTTAAGATCTCTATCACGACAAAAAAAAGCAACCGTGAACACAGCGAGCACATATTTCCCTTCGATCACTTCTGAAAGTTACAAATTTCTTGTTAATAATATATATATATATATATATATATATATATATGAATTGTGTAAATCTGGTTTGTTTCAGCTTGTTTTACTTTCGTCTTTTTCTTATACGTGTTCTTGTGTAACCTTTTATTGCTCAATTCGCGCTATTTTTCTTGCTATTGTCTACATATATTTTCGCCTGAAACTGCACCAAGCCACGCACATCAGAATAAAGATTGTGTATTGCTTCACAGGACAATTGTATCCCATATAGCGCGATACGCCCTGCAGCTTTTCCTTCCGTCGTGATGCACAGAACTACGGACGGAGTCTTCACGCAGCGTTGCGGCGACCTTGGCGCGACCTCTTCTCGATGAAGCACAGAGAAGGGAGAGCGGCCCCGACAAGGCTAGAGCAGTGACGTGATACTCTTTATCTCTAACAGCAATGTGAAACCGCTGACATTAAAATGACTTCAACGTAGCGGCTGCAGACAGGTTGTACACTGTATCAGCCTACCGCGCTCAATGGCTTGCTAGCTCAGTCGGTTAGAGCGTCGTGCTAATAACGCGAAGGTCGTAGGTTCGATCCCTGCGCAGGCCAGTATTTTTTATTTTTTAGTTGATCAGTATTCATAGTGATTACTCACTCTGATTTTTTTTAAATATACTATTGAGGCCTCCTTTAGCAGTTGAAGCTGTTTGCTGTAAACTCATTAATGTTTTTCGTCTGTTCCTCTACCGGTGTAACTGGTAATAGTGTACTAGCTTATTCTTTAATTGCACACGTATCTTTTCCTCGCAGGGCGTTTTTATTAGACAATGAAGGTTTTTAATGAAAAATATAAATGACAGTCGTTCTCACACGTGAACTGTATGTCGAGGCGGAAATACTTTACCGACGCTGAATTGACTCATTCAGTCAAGAATTATGATGCGCAGGGAGAAGGCGTGTAATTGAGATGGCATAATTTCAAGGCACCCATTCTTTCATTTCAAGAAAGAAAATGAACTGACGTATAGCTTTGTGTGAGTTTCAACAATTAAAGGTGATGCGTCTGCAACTGATTATTTAAATATTTTGCGACTAGTCAGGTTCTTTCGTTGGACAAAAAGAACGGATTATTTGTTTTGAAATGCAGGTAAAGCTTTTTATTGTTAATTTGTTGTTGTATTCGTTTTGAGTGGAGAAAAAAAAATATTTTTCATGTCCAGCATAGAACGCGGCTCGTCGAACAATCGTCGAGCATGGCAGTGCCTCCAGCAAAGACATTCACTGCCGAAATGTTGACACTGTGTTTCATGTCACTGTAAGAAGCAAAGTTCTTCAATTAAACAGTCAACATCGAGCAAAATGAACAACCACACAGAGAAACATACATAGACACCACAAGACGTTGACTGTTTATTCAAGACATGCCCCAACTAACCTAGTACTTTAGTAGCGACTTTAGTAACCTAGTACTTAAGTAGCGCTACTAGAACTTTAGTAGCGAGTTCTACTAAAGTTCTTCAAGCGGCATGAAGTTCTCGATGTTCCTGTACACAACAGTGTAAGCCTTGACTGAGGGGGATCAGAAGTTTGTTGTGCGTAGACAATCCAGGACATGGCCTCGAAATCACAAAAGTTGCCGCAGTTCGAGATGTTCATCCCCGAACATCAAGGCCGAAATGTAAACTGATCGCGCCTGGCGCGCACAAAGCGTGCGCGCGGAAGACCGGAATGACCTGGGCCGGGCAATGTACGAATCATAAATCAAGGCGCGTTAAAGAGGACTCTGGTCAAAAAACTTGGCAAGCATTCTGAAATACGCAAGCAGACAGCATAATGTTTACGTGTGACGCATAGTGCATATCTGTATCATTCTCAGAAAAAAAAAAAAAGATGCTCAAAACTATTTTGCCAGTCTGCGGCAAGATGTGCCGTGGTGGTCACCCGCAAGTTATATGCTTTCCCGACGAAAAAAAAAGGGTAATTCGGCTCGGTGAAACAGTCGCTGGGTTGCTCGGCTGCTGACCTAAAGGTCGCGTGTTCGATCCCTGCTGCGGTGGTCGAATTTCGGTGGAGGCGAAATGGTAGATGCCCGTGTACTGTGCGATTACGGTGCGCGTTAAACAATATCAGGTGGTCAAAATTTCCGCAGCCCTCCACCATACGGCGTTTGTCATAATCATATCGTTGTTTTGGGACGTGTATGACCCCAGATATTATTACTATTAATATTATAAAAAAAGAAGTTGATATTGTGGTCTTGCAGTGCACAGTTCGAAAGAAAAGGATAACCGCGAAACACTGTTCACGCAAAACTAAAGTAATTGGGATGACTATAGGGGGATGACTTGCAGTCTTTTACTAAAGCATACTGCCGCGGCACTTCTTCATTCAAATTTCGTTACTCCCTTGTCACAGATAGTTCCGTCTAACGTAACAGAACAGGTCCACTTTATGCGTGCCGGGCATGATCATGCAGCTTGCATTTCGCCCTTGAAATTCATTGACGAGTGTCTCGAACTGAGTGCAACTTTTGATTTTTATAGATAGCTATGCAATACGTTTGCGCGCACTGCAACCTCGTAATATAAACGTCTTTACTGACGCCAATAATTGAGAAGTTAATTTAGAAAGTCTTGTAAATTAGTCGCAATAGTGGCAAAGTATTTTCAACTCGACATGGAGCACGTGTAGGAACACGACAGGAGCTTTATTGTCATACAATGTCAGGGGTGAAGCTTCTAAACGCGTGCGTCCGTCCATACCTTGTATGTATATGTACGTAACCTCCTATAATCCTACCTTTCCCAATGGCCCACTACTTCATACTTGCAAACATCCCACAATATCCCATCACCGATCCACCCCTTAAACAACCACAAAGCCGTTATAATGAGGGCGAGCGGAAGCGACGTATATGTATACCACTTAGGAATTGTAAATTTTTTTTGTATAAATATGTACAGTGTTTGTCACATCTTTGATGACGTCGTGGGCGATGTTCGCGGATGGTTCAAGGTTTAGCGATGAAACCCTCCAGCACTTCACCCCACTCATCATCATGCACTCCGTGGATGTGCTGTGATTTCTTGAAAATTTGCGTTGTCTAAAACTAACACCGTTTAACTCACAGGTCGTGGAATGAGATCCAAGCCACGGCGGCTGCATTTTATAAAGAGGCGAAAATGTGTGTGTACTTAGATTTAGGTGCAAGTTAAAGAACACGAGGTGGGCGAATTTTCTGGAGCCTCCCACTACGGCGTCTATCATAATCATGTGGTGCTTTTGGGACCTTATACCCCGGCAATTATTAAAGAAAAGGTATCGTGCGTGTTTCTTCCGTCACCTATCGGCTCATTACTTCTACATTCCTATCTCATCACATGGCTATTAAAGTCCTGTAACATTTCAACACGTGAATAAATGTCGTGTAACATTACGTAACAAGTGGTTACGCGATTAAATCACGTAGCAACACGTAACAACCAGTCACGAGATTACAAATCGCGGAAGCTCCCATTACTGGTACTGCTGTTAAAATCGCATCACGTTAAACTACTCACGTGACTAAAATCACGTAACGTCCGTAACATCTTGGGAACAAGAAAGATTATAAAATGAGAGAAAGGCACGGAGGTCCAGGTTAATTGCAGCACATGGTTTGCTACCCAACCATAAGGGGGGGGGGGAATCAAAGGGACTGAAATCACGTAACAGCTTGTCTCGTTGCAAGCTGCCTCTAAAAACACGTAATTAGTGCGCAGTGTGCAAACCGATCAAAAGCGGAAAAGAATAGCTCGGCCTGGCTGCACTTGACTACAACGTACAAATACTTGGCCACCCTAAAAAAAAAAAAGCTTTGTAATACTACCAAACACTTAGAAGAAGCCACGTAGAACACTATCTTCAATGTAAGACAGAAAAGCAGGCTAGATGGTTTGCCCTTAGGTGTACGCCGGGATGTCCTCCGGGGGGGGGGGGGGGTGCAAAGGTTCTTTGCAGCCGCCCTCCTAGTATGTCAATGTATGGCGCTGACTTAGTGCCCTTCCCCTGAGTCACAGTGCCACCCTCCCCATTATATCAATCTATGGGGTTGGCTTTGTGCCCTTACTTTTTAGTTGACAAGGGAGGCACCCCCCCCCCCCTTACAGCAGAACTAATAAGTGAAAACCTATAGGTTGGGCTGCATAGTGGCTGCATAGTTTCGTCGTGTTTTCTTACGGTGTCTAGCAATTATCTACTCGCCCCGCTGTTTGTTTCAGTCTGGCGCCACTACAGCAAGCTGCGCACAATAATAATAATAATAATAATAATAATAATAATAATAATAATAATAATAATAATAATAATAATAATAATAATAATAATAATAATAATAATAATAATAATAATAATAATAATAATAATAATAATAATAATAATAATAATAATAATAATAATGCATTATTATTATTATTATTATTATTATTATTATTATTATTATTATTATTATTATTATTATTATTATTATTATTATTGCACAAATCACCTAGATCACGATATATCACATATTACGAATTCAATTTAGCCTACAGAGCTAAATTTAGCCTAACATGTTTGCTGGTTAGTCGAACATAATCAAAAGTGACTGATCTTTTCTCTTTTTTTTTGGCTGCTGACTGACACGCCTAAATTTTGTTTCAATAAAAAGTTAGCGGACAAAGCAACCTCTGCATTGAGACTACGGTTTACATAATTTATTATTTATTATTTTGTGACTTGTTTACGTTTTCTGGGTTACTTCCGTTACTACTGTTTAAGCATATTTTCTTCGGTAATCTATACATCGCACATCTCGTCGCATAACGTTGGTGCACGTATAGAAAACAGTTATATTCATTATAGGTGCGACGAGTTTGGCTACTTTTCCAGCCGTGGTGATGCACCGAACTAGTACGGTGCCCCCATGCAGTGCTTCGGCTCCCTTGAAGTGACCTCTTATTGATTTGCAACGAGAGCCCTCGTCACGATGCAAATATATATATATATATATATATATATATATATATATATATATATATATATATATATATATATATATATATATATATATATATATATATATATATATATATAAATATATATATATATATATATATATATATATATATATATATATATATATATATAGATGAAATAGATGATCAGAGTTTCTTCCGGCTACCGTAATAAAAGTTATAAACTTCGAAAATAGTGCAGTATAGGAAACAAAACAATAAAATATTTATTTAATCCTAACAGTTTCGGCTGGTGGACCAGCCTTCTTCGGAGGATGTAAGTGAAATGATACAAGTTCCCGTAGCAGAGGGTCACCCTCACAGTTTAAAGACCCTCCAAAAAAAGAGAGAGAGAAAAAGACAAGCGGGCGAACGAGGTAGCAACAGACAACAAGAAGGAGAAGAAGGAGAGGAACTAGAAAGGAGCGACGGAGAGCCGCCGGAAACGAGCGGGTAATTCTGGCATTGTTGCTGCGTATAGGTAAGACGCGCCGCCAGCGGAGGCGACCAAGAAAAACGGAAAAATGTGGAACATGTTGCCGCTTACTCGCATCTCACACATGGATCGAGTTTAAGTTCACGTGGTTCGGCGGCTGGCCCGTGGCATCGGGCCACACACACACACACACACAAGAAGCATACGACCCGCTCCAGCTTTCGGAATATAATGGCCACGTTGGAAAGCTAATGTGCCCTCTCCCCCTCCCTCCACCTGCCCTCTCTTGCAGAAAAATGTACAACCAGTCATACTGAAAATACATAAATGGGTATTCTTGTAAAGGATGAAAATATATAAAAATAAATAATACTAAAAAGTACTCAGAAATGAAAATAAAGTTTAATAATACTAACACAATCCGTTCGGTTTACGTAGCATCGAATTCGTTTAGTTTCGCTATATTGACTAACTTGCGTGTGCGACTTCACGTATGTATAAATAAATTAATTCAGTAATTCAATTTCTGTGTTTCACGAAACGTCGCGGAGACACGTCAGTCGCCCAGGGCTCTCGTTGATTCCGTGGGTAAGTGATCTGAATTTCTTTATAAAGTATGACTCCCGCTGTTCGCGCTCCCGTGTGTTCTGGAAGCCGGATTGTAGGAGTATGACACTTACGCGTTCGAAAGAGTGACCAGGAAGATTGATATGTTTGGAGAACGGCAAATTGGGGAGGCCCTTTACGTGTGCCCTGTGGTTGTTGAAACGCAAACGGAACGCGGTTTCCGTGTGTCCAATATATTCCTGTTTGCACACCTCGCAGCGAATTTTGTATACCACATTGGCTGAGTCACAGTTAAGGTCATCTTTAATTTTGTACACATAGTCTGAACAGGAGGCTTCGGCCGTATCTGTGGTCACCATGTGTGTGCACACCCTGCAGCGAGGTTTCCCGCACGGTCTACAGCCCTGATGGTGGTCGGATTTGTGTGTTTTCGCCCTGACCAGTAAGTCTCTCAGGTTTTTATTTCTTCGGTAAACCACCTTGGGCGGAGTCTGAAAAATGGCAGAGAGGCGACTACTCTGTTTAAGTATGTTGAAGTGGCGGTTTAGTATAGAATTCACCCGAGGGGCGGCGGCGCAGTATGTGAGGATTAAATTTGCCCCTGAAGTTATATCATCCTTATTCCCACCTTTTTCTCCCATTGTTGATTCTCGGTCCAAAGAGCGAGCGCGCTCAATTGCATTGTCAATTATTTTTTCGGGGTACTTTTGACGCAAGAAGGCTGTTCTCAATTCCTGTGCGTGGGTGTCAAATTGCGTGATTTCAGAGCAAATTCTTCTGTATCTGTGGGCTTGAGAGTAAGGAACACCTGTTTGCAGTGATGGGGGTGACTGCTATGGAAATGCAGATACTGTTGGCGGTCTGTTGGTTTTTTATACAGGGAAGTAGATATGGTGGTGCCACTGAGTGATACAGTGACATCCAGAAAGTGAACACTCTTCTGCGAATACGTGTGCGTGAATGTTATCGAAGGATGCACGGAGTTGAAACCGGAAATGAATTTGGAAAGATTATGTTCACTATCGGCCCACACGAAGAATATATCATCGAGGAAGCGTCGGTAAAATATAGGTTTGAATGGAGAATTTTCGAGGAAAGGAATCTCTAAAGAGGCCATGAAAATATTTGCGTAATTTGGGGCCATTTTGGTTCCCATGGCAGTTCCGTTTACTTGCAGATAATGATTTTGGTCGAATTCAAAGTTATTATGTTTAAGTACCAGATTTAGGAGCACCTCTAAAGCGCTTTCGTCGAATTCACTCGTCGATTTACTTTTTCCATAGGCGGCGACTGTGGCGGCGATTCCTTCGGTGTGGGGAATGTTTGTGTACAGTGATGAGACATCCATGGTGACCAAATAGCAATCTAGAGGTACCACAAGTTTTGAGACTTCTCGAAGGAAGCGGCTGGTATCTTTGATGTATGATGGGAATGATTGTGGGATGTGCCTAATCACGGAGTCAATGAAACTAGAAATTTTTTCAGTAGCAGTACCGTTGCTGGAAACTATGGGTCGGCCGGGATTGTTAGTCTTGTGAATTTTGGGTAGTAAATAGAAACGCCCGGGAGACGATTTGCCAGGTGACATCATTTTAAGCATAGGGTAGGTTATCTTCCCACTTTTACGTAATGATATTAGTGAGGCCTTTATAGTACTTTCATACTCCTCTGTCGGATCACAAGGGAGTTGTTTATAGAAATTTTCATCTGCCAGTTGGCGAAGCCCTTCTTTGATGTAGTCAGTCCTGTCGAGTACAACCACAGCACCACCCTTATCAGCTGGTTTAATAACGATGCTCTGGCTGTCACTTAAACTGCGCAAAGCCTCCCGCTCCTCTTTGGACAGATTGTTGCGAATGGGTCGGCGCTTTTCATATTCTCTGATTATATCACCCTGGACGGCTGAAATGTACATGTCTAGATATTTGTCTCGTTGTTCACCTGGAGTCCAAGATTTATCTGAAAATTGATTTTGTTGCGTGCTGCTTCGATCATGAAAATATTCTTTTAGACGCATGGTTCTGGCAAAGTTGTCCAAATCTTGGTAAAGTTTAAACTCATCAATTTTGCCAGAGGCGGGGCAGAAGGTTAGACCTTTTGATAGCAGCTTTGTTTGCGCAGGTGTCAAAGATTTGCCGGAAAGGTTAACCACATTGGTGACATCTGTGCTCTTTTGTGGAGATTGATGAGAGGTAGCAGGTTGATCTGTATACGTTGTGGGAGGATTGCTGGCGGAGTATTTTAAAGTCGGCCACGCACCGTCTCGCCTCAATTTCTTGTCCTTCTTGCCCTGAATGGTCAATCTCTTTTTTCCTTCGTATTTGGCCAGCTCTTCTGTTTCTGACTGCGTTAAACTTGACTGTTTTAGTCGCGCCTTTTGTTCTTCTTTAAGTTCCGCGGCCTTACGTGTACTGTGTTGTACTACGACCTGTGTAAGCCTAATAGATGCATCTTTTAAGATATTGCTCCATTGCCGCTGCTCATTTTTGTTGAAGTTATTCATTGCGGGTTGCAGTTGCACAGTGAGACCCTTTGGTGCGAATCCCGATGAAATATATGTTTTAAGGTTTGAAGCATGCATTTCAAACCTCACGCGCTTATCAACATTCTTTCTTAAGGCCATGAAATCACGAGACCAATATGTGCTGGAGCGGGCCGTACCTGACGGGTTGTTGAGTCAGTCCCTGCGTGGGGGAGAAGCACTGTCACCGGAAGCCTCTGGGTGGCCCCGAGTCGTGTTGTAGGGGCTCTTGCTTCTTGATCTATGAGGAGCACCCCTCGGCGCTCGTGGTGATGATCGTCGGCATGGGATCCCGCTTGCTTCGCGGATGCTGGGGTTCTCACCCCGGGAATGACAATGTTCTCTCGGTGGGCCCGGCAGACCTAATGGTGCATGGTCAAGCCAGGTTGACGGCGACCTCACCATATTTCGCAGAAGCAGCGATCTCAGGTGGCTGGCGATGAGGGCAACACCCTCAAAACTTGGGTGTATACCATCGGCCGCCAGAACCCGGCCAGGCGGAAGCCATTCCAAGGCGTGATCGATGTAGAAGAGAGTCCCGCTTCGACGACAGTGCAATCGAAGGAGGTGGTTGAAGTGGCCCGCTTCTCTGTTGAACCGTGCGACGAAGGGCCGGTTGAGGCACGCGCGCCTGCGGTCTGGGGCCCTCGGTAGCACCAATGTGGTGAATATCTTCTTAATCTCCGGCCGCTGCTCCACGATTCGGCTCACCATGTCCTTGTATTTTTGAAACACCACAGTGGCTGAGGAGGAGGCTATGTCATTTGTACCCACGTGTAACACCAGAGTGGTCACTGTGCGTGGAATATCGTTTCGCAGGCTTTTTTTTTTTCAACTGAATAAAGTTTAAACGAAACGCTGGTGAATACTTTTACTTCACCGTAACGGTCATCATCCGACAGGAGCATCCACACATTTTGTTTCCGCCATAAACGGAACTAGCAGATGTCAATCTTAACAAAAACTTCTGATGCACGCTATAGAACCTACGGATGGCCTAAATTTACGGCATTCCGCTACGGCATCTCTCGTATTCATATGGTGGTTTGAGACGCTAAACCTCCTTAATTATATTATCTTCTCAAAATAGTCGGCTACCATGCTGAACAGACGTGATTGGTTTTATTGCCCGACGCGCAAACGCCGCTGCAGATTTCACTGAGGCAGCCAACGTTTACGGTAAAATATCTAACAAAATATCTATCCCACATGTCTCATCTTTCTTTTTGTCCACTAGATTGCGTTTTATCTTGCCAAATATCCTACAAATACGTGTTCCGCATGGATAAAACTTTGTTAACTCAAAAGGCTTGTGGACTAAGCGTTGTTATATTGCATCTCTACACTAATTTTGATATTTGTGACAGGGTGATATGACAGAAAAGGTTTTTTTCGTCTTCCTGAGTGCACATGCGAAACGGAGTCTCAATATTACGTTATTGCATCTTTATGATAATATAATTTTGATAGTAAACCCAACTGCAGCACGAGTTCTGCTTGTCATTACATAACAGAAATTCGAGCAGAACAAAAGAGAAAATGCTTGCGGAAAGCACCTTCTACCCTTCCTGCGTCCAAGATATCTGTAGTTGTGAAATACACCTAATTAGCTCCTACGTTTTAATCATGTCGTTCGCCGTTCATTAAGGTGTGACTTCTATAGGATGGCAGGGCTGTTTTATGCAGCTCAGCTGCTGATGCTCCATTTGTGTCATTTTGACCCGGGCAGCAATCGTGGTGTGGGTACTCTGGTACCAAATGAAACAGGCGATGCGTGTCGTCAACGGAAGTACAAAACCATGACTGAGAGGTCTTAAAGTATTGCCGCAGCGAAAATTACGTCCACAAAATAAGACAGACCTCCGCCATCCAGTTTCAAGCATGATAAGACGTCAGCTTAATGAGGAAAATGCACAGCGTTTGGAGAGCCCTTCACCAGCCTCTGAATATACAAAAAGAAAACAGAAAACGAGCGCTTCATTCTCTGTGGGCGTTTCTGTGGGCGTAGAATATTTGCTGCAAGTGCTTCCACTTGAAATTGAAAAAAAATACTAAAACAAAGAAATATTAATTTTCCACGTATTAGTTATCTTGCTTGATAAGACGATCACCACACTCGTTACGAGAGTAAGCTTCGCAAGCTTTCCGCACCAATATCCAGGATTTCACGGCGCTATAATCGGCAGAAATAAAACAAAATTTATTCTGACGGTGTCCGAGACGTTGAGTCAATGTAACACACACACACACACACACACACACACACACACACACACACACACACACACACACACACACACACACACACACGCGCGCGCGCGCGCGCGCACGCACGCACACATGCACATTTTTTTGTCACCACTCTCAGAGATTCAGGCGAGAAATTTAAAACTTTCTTTTAAATTTTACACCGTTCTAATGAATTTCCATCAACGACAGGAGAGTTCCCACAACACGGTTTATCATTATAAATAGATTCATTGTGACGCTTTAGTGTGGGTAGTAATGCGCAATGCGTTGGGTGCATGTAGTGCAAGGTGATATGATAAATATACGTGTTCCATTGAACGCGATGGTAAGAACATAAAGAGACTTATTTTTGATATAAATAAGATGCGCACGTGGTCGTCACATGTTTCTTGTTATCTTAATGCATATTTATTTATTTGTTTATTTAGTTGCTTTGAATACCCAGAAAATACGAAGGCACCGGCAGGGAAGAAAAGGAGAGAGAAGAGCAAAGTTGAACAAACAAAGCATAGATCTTGATGCTTCAAGAAAGTCACTGTGATCACGTGGTTTGCACTAGCTCTTCGCCATTGATGGCTTGGAAAGGAGTTACTTCCCCTTGCAGCGACGCGAGCTAAGCAGTGTCAAACACAGAAATTGAAAAAAAAGTAGTTTCGAGGTTTGTAATTCTTTGGCGTTTGTTTAGATAAAAGAGCATTCTTATTCTTGAGCGGGCCTGCTATAGCTCAGTTTGTTAGAGTGTCGTGCTAATAACGCGGAGGTCGTAGGTTCAATGCGTGCGCAGGCCACGCTTTTTTTCTTTCGCCTAAATGTGTAATCCTCTCCCTCGTACTTTAGACTTTAAAGTGTGTTCTTCGACATTTTAGAGAACTGCCAAATCGTTATATTTTGAAATAACGCCTTGGGCGCTGGCATCTTAAATGACGCCTCCTTTTAGTAATTTATTTGCTTCAACGGCGTTGATCGTAACAGTGCTCGAGGAAATGTGGCAGTCGTAAAATACTAAATAAAATAAGCAGAAGTGGGAAGAGTGTACCCAGCACTCTACGTTCTTTAGATTCTTTAGAGAGCGAAAACAGCGAACACGTTTGAAAACCGAGAAGGTTTTCTTGATCGGGGCATTCTAGACAATGGAGATAGGTACTAATATTATCCCTACCCGCACTGCCTGCCCTATTTAACTCTTGTCTCTTTTTTTCTCTCTTTTTCTCTCTTTCTTTCTTTGGTTTTGTTATCGGTTAGCTTCACACTAACTCGTGATTCAGCTAAAACGTACGGATTGATAGACAAATTTTCCGTTTTCTCGTTGAGGACCTATACCATGCAATACTATGTCTTCCATTCTCTGTACGCTTCTTAAGAGGCCCTAGTGATTTCTTGAAGTTTGTTTTCATAAATATATAGCCTTTTTTCATGGACTCGCCCGCACACGTTTGCAGGCGAGTCCATTCCTGGTCAATGCCACATAATGACCGCTGTGGCACGGAGGAGAGCGAATGTAGAGCTCTCACAAGTTGTAACTCGACCTCCAATCACTTAGCAGAGCCAACGGTATCGCTAGTTACCGAAATAATCGTATCACGTCGTTTAGATTTTTCCAACGTAAGGTAATGCTGGCTCTCAAGTAACTGCTCCACGTGAATACGCGCTGATGTGGCATGAAGTGAAGATTGTGGAGAAGACAGTACGCACAGTGCGTAGACCCATAGGCGTGCCCAGGGTCCCCATTCAGGGGGGGGGGGGGGGAGAGGTGAAGGTTCATCGCAGCGCTCTCCATCCTTCCTGAGTCAATGTACTCGTCAAATTTTGCGCCTCGCCTTTTAGTAACTAGGAGGGCGCCTTGCCCCCTAGTCAATGTAAGGAACAGGTCTTGCGCCTCCCTCTTAGTTGACGAGGGGGGAGGGGCGCCCTCTCTGTCCCCCTCATGCACACGCCTGTGGGACGGGGGGAGGCGTTGTCGTTGTACTCGCTCATGTTTCCTATTACAGAGCCAGTATATTGTGTAAGCTCCAATTCAAGTGCCTAGGACTTCAAGGACCCGGGTAAGTCTATCCTCACGGCTGATGCGGCGTGACCAGGCCCAAATAAAGGGGTCAACACAGGCCTTGAACAAGGCTAGTAATGCTGAAAACTGGGTTGAAGTAAACCACGAAGTCCAAAATAAGATAACTAACAGGAATAACGAAAATGTAAAGGAAGTAATTTACTTAAACTCCCTAAAAATGCTTAGAAAACAAGCGCTTGACTACCAGCCACTTAAGAGATGGCGCCACCATCCTACCAAAAGCGAGATTTATCCTCCAACGGGTGTTCTCTGGCGCATTCGTCGCTACATCTTTACAGGGTGAACAACAACCGATCTCGGTACCAACGACACGTATCTCAACTGCCGTGAAAAGCAGGAAGTTGATGTAGCACTGCAAATACTTGCGCGCATGTGACATACCGAGTTCGCGAATCTCACTAACAAGATTCTATTCGTGTCGCGGAAAGCCTGCATACTTACCTCAAATATTGATGCTCCTGATGGTTTCGTAAACGAAGCAGCGTGTATGCTACGAACTTGAACCGCCGGGTGCTTGTGCTACGCATATTTCCGGTTTTACACAAGCGGAGTATTGCATTTAGCGAAGTGCTTTAACTACACCAATCGCTAGACGAGAACATTTTTTTTTTTAAATGCGAAGCATTTCTTAGCGAAGTTCGGTGACGTTGAGCGTATCTATCTATCAATCTAACCGCCTACGACTTTTAGCTCTCCTGGCCGTTTCGATAATGGTATTGATACAAAACTAGGTATGGCATGACATGACTGTATGAAGAACATATTTGACTAGTTATAACATGAAAACCATGACGTGTATGTCATGATTTACATTTCATGGTCCCCCAGCTCTTGCGGTGGTTTCGTTCACATGGCATGTTTCAAAACTGGTATGGTATGGCATGATTGCATGGCGAACAGAAGGGACAGACACTAACATGAAAATCATGACATGCGTGTCATGTAACAACATGGCTACATGCCACGCTCATGATGCGCTTGCGGCCGTTTCGCTAGCGTCATGTACCAAATTTGGTATTACAGTGCGTGAATGGATGACAAAGGTATGTGACGGGTGCAAACATGATAAGCATGAGATGCGTGTCAAATAACAACATGACTACATTTCACGCTTATGATGCGCTGGCGGCCTTTTCGTTAGCTTCACTTATACTGGGTTTGGTATTACGGGGCGTGAATGAATGACGAAAGTATGATACTGGTGCTAACATGATAAACATGAGATGCATGTCGTGTAACAACATGAATACATGCTACGTTCATGATGCGCTCGCGGCCGTTTCGCTGCGCTCCCGGCCGTTTTGCTATCTCCACATATACTGAATTCGGTGTTACGTGACGTCAATGGATGACGAAATATATGACTGGTGCAAACATGACAATCCTGACACACGTTTCATGTAAGAACATGACAACATACCACGCTCATAGCGTGCTCGCGGCCGTTTCTCTAGCTCCACATATACTAATTTTGGTATCACGGGACGTGAATAGATGACAAAGGTAAACGACACTTCCAAACATGATAATCATGACACGGAAGTCATGTACGGCATCATTTACCTCCGTTTCGTAACGTTACGCAGATTTTAATGTGACATATCAACATTCGTCACTCGTACTTCGCATATCATCGATTCCCACTATACGTGGGATCTGCCAATTTTTTCATCTTGCATGCACCTCTCCAAAATTTGGAACAATGGTTTGCCACGCCTCTCCTATATGAGCATTCATAAACGAAACGCTCGGTGTCTCTGTCCTCGTCTACTTTCTCTTCTTGTTACCGTTACAATGACAGCCGTGTTAAGCGACTGTTTACAAGCATCTCCTTCCGGCCGTTTAGCACCTGACACGCACCGCCGCTCCCGGCAACATATGTCGGGAACAACACGTATTTCTTTTTGCTTTTTTCCCTACGTCACTATGTCAGGCCGGTCAGTCCCGGCTGCCGAAGGCTGCAGCGCGTGGAATCGTGATCTCCTGCTTCGCCGTGAATTAGCATATGCGCAGGAGGCGGACAGGGCATCGGCTTTCGCTTAAGCGCGTTTGTTTTCTTTCTTTCTTGTTTTTCGCCACCGGGGCAGCTGCCTGTGTTTCAGTGTCGTATAACAAACAAATGAGGGCAGTATGAACGAGAGAGAGAGAAAGAAGGTTGGGAAATGGTCGTAAGGGAGAGGTCCACGTTCGGCCTGATGTCTTGGTAGACATTCAGTGCTTAGCGGCAACTGCAGCGCGCCGGCGTCGTATCACGCCCGCACTGGATCCGTTCGACATGCGAACCAGCGAACCGGCTGATGTCGTCCGCAGTGTGTCCAGGGTTGTCGGAATTTGTTTTGGTGAGCGACGTGTGCAGTCTATTTTTCATGCCCTCCCTTGGTTTAAGCGTCAGTGTGCTCAGCCGTGCGTCACTTTCGTTTAGTCGCTTTGTGACATACCTTCGGGACTGAGGACCAGAGGCAAGCTTTTACGTTTTTCAACTATAGTCTGCAATTCTTACCTTGTTTTTTTCGTTTCCCGTGAAGCTTGTTTTGTTAACCTATTATTTTTTGTGCCATGTCATGAACTTCTTGGACAATTTGTATTGATTAGAAGAGTCGTTGTATATAGCGTAAGTAATCCTGCCGTTAGTCAGAGGGAATCGTGTTTTCGCGTAGTTTAGTCTTTTGAAAAGCAAAGACTGGCGTTTATGTCCGTTTTGGGGATTCCGCGCCGTATTTTATTTTAGAATAGACGAAAATGAAGATTCTGGTGCAGATTTGGTGCGGGAATACATGGTTTTAACCATACGAGCGAGCGATAAAAAGGAAAAAAAAAGCCTGGAAATTGTTATGGACCGTCTCCCAGAAGAGAAAACTAATGGAATGTGAAGCAGCAGTGGTGTGCACGGCATTGAAACGGTTGAATCAGGCGTTGACGCGGGTGCTGAAATAACAGTTTGAAGAGAAAATCGGTGTAGCGTTTACTCGAGTAAACGTTTGTTTGAAACGCAAAGACACCTGAGGTGGGTTGGGATTTCTGCTGGTTTCATTGCAGAAAGACTATTCGCTTGATGCGCTCTAGAACGTTGCGAGCAGTGGAGAGGATGAAGGGACAGAGATGTCACGCGGCGACTGGGGACAGGCTAGGAAGAAGCAATACTTTTTTGCAGACTAGTTAGTTCATACTTGAAAAATTGATTTGCTGCACAAACTTGAAGGAAAACAAGGGAGACAGGAAAGAGCGCAGACTACCAACTGTTTGACTACAGTTGACTACCAACAACTACCAACAAGTGTGACTACCCGCTACGCCTCATTGTGTCCGAGAAGGGCAGCTGGCAAAGGGTAGTGTCATAATACCTACAAGGCATACTTGGTTCTCTTAACAGTGGTGGCCCTTTCCTAGTGCGAAGTTCTTCGGAAATCGTTTCTACTTTGAAGGAAGGCTTACCAGTGGCGTCCACAGCTTTTTAAATTGATGTGGAAGAACTTTTTTACTCAATCCCACATGCCGCGCTTTTTGATGCTGTCAGGAGTGCAATAGATGAATTCGGGGAAGTTAATTTCCGAAACAAGCATGGTATCTTCGTGAATAACTTTTTGGAACTTTTGAAATTCTAGCTTGAGTCCACTGCAATCAGCCACCTGGAGGGTACCTACGTCCAAAAAGCTGGAATTTGTATCGGTTCTGCAGTTGCGCCTGTCCTCAGTGACATATGCTTGGCAGCCTTCGACCAACGCCTGAAGGATGAGCTGTCCCATTTGGATGTCGATCGCACCTTCGGGTATGTGGACGACTACCTTATCGTGCTTGGGAAGGTCCCATGTAAAAGTGTACAGGGTGTTGTGAAAGGTGTCCTTGAGTCACTCCAGTGGCCTGAAGTTCACGCACGAAATGCCGGTCGAAAGTGAGATCCAGTTTCCGGACCTACGGCTGAGGTTTGCCAAGGAGCACATCTGCTTCAATACACTCTGCGATCGAAAAAAGGCTGGTTGCCTTTTGATACCGTGCACTCTAAGTTGATTAAGAGGGGCATTGTGTTGTCAGCTTGTGCGGCAGCCCTCGACAAGTCTTGCCCTCATCTGATGTTTGAAAGCTTTGAGAATCAGGTAGCTCGTCTGGGCGCGGCTGGATACCCGGCACAGATTTTAGCTATTGCTTCCGAAAGCCTTCTTAAAAAATACACGGGCGGGGGTCCAAGCGTCGAAGGAAGGGAGAGGAGGCCTATTTATGTTATGCCGTAATTACATAGTGCTTCCCACAATGTAAAAAAGGTGGCTAATAGGTACGGTGTACCTATTAGGTACACCGTACCTAATAGGTACGGTAGGTACGGTAGGTGTTGATGTACTGTTTTCAGCGCCTACAAAGTTAGGCAAGATATGTTCGTTAATGACTAAACAGAAGAATGCAAAATGCACAAAAAAGCCTGTGAACGTGTTCATTAGGTGTGTATTTGCTGTTGTATATCTGATCCCTTTGTCGTGTGGGAGGGTGTACATAGGGCAGACGGGGCGTTGCCTCAACGAACGCTTGCGTGAGCACAGTCTGGCCGAAAAAGGAAAAAATGCTGGTCATTTAGATTTTGCACTGTAGGACATGCGGTTGCACCCCCCTGTTTGAGAATGCGCCAGTCATGGTTAGGGCACGTGAAAAAACCGAAAGGGAGATTATCGAAGCGTACTTTATCCGGCAATTTAATGACAAGTGCATAAGCATGCCTTCAATTTTACTTTCGGACAGGGAAATGGTCTTCCTACATGGTCATGTGTGATGTTGTGGGTAACGCCTTGCATTGCGTTCTCTTCCATTTCTCTTCTTTTGTTTTGTTCATGAGTGTTCCTGTTTTATTTCCCATGCGACACTACGTAATGTTTTGTAGGGTTTTATGTTTGCTATTATATTTTTTGACTCTCTCGTCGTACTGCTTCTTCGGGTTTGCTCACTTGTGGCTGCTTGGGGTTACTATAGAATTGTTATTTTATTGTTTTATTCGGTGCTAAGCGCTATTTTAAGTGTTTTCAAATTATAGTCTCTAGAGTACGTTTTCGTATTTTCACGCCTTTGTTGATGCTTGGTGTAATAAATAATAAAAGATAAGTTTTAGAATAAATAAGAGCGCGCAACTTGGGAATACGAAGTTTAGATTGTCGTGGGTATCACTTTTGTTTTTTGCCATTTTTCGCATTTGTCATTGTGGTGGCAGTCACTTTTGAATTGATTTGTTTTGGGACGGCTATGTTTGCGGCATCTTTGGTTTTGTGTGCATCGTAGAAGCGCAGCGTAGCATGCGTATATATTGGCTTCAAGAAACGAAAATAAACAGTTGGTAGTCTGCGCTCTTTTCTGTCTCCCTTGATTTCCTTCAAGTTTGTGCAGCAAATCAATTTTCAAGGCTAGGAAGAGAGTGACGTCAATGCGCGCGCACTGTGAGGGAAGGCATGGCCTGCTTGGCACCGCCCCAACACCTGCGGCAAGAGCGCGGTGCGGACGGAGGTACAGCGTTACACAGGATAGTCACAGAGCTGCTTCGCATCTAAAGAAACTGCTCATTGAAAGACTTTTGCGTTGTTAGTTACTGTAGGGGTACGCCTACGCCTAATAGCAGTGAAATATTTAAAACTGAACCATGTGTTACTGTTGCATGTCAGGATGCGGCGTCAGTAAGTTCGAAAACTTGGGTTTGACTCGCAAATATAGACACGGTGTCTGCGTTTTTATCGGAAAGAAAGAATAGTCTTGCGCTTATAATTAAATAAACAATAAAGTGCCCGAACTCGTGCCACACTACGGCTTGCCCCGCAAAAAAATCATATCGCCCTTATGACACGTAAAATGCTAGAATAGATAATAATGCTTACAGAAATCATGACAGCTGGAGGTTTTGTCCATCGCAACACCATTTCTGGCAGATTTACGGGCTACATAATTTTTTTTCACTGTATTCAATTGCAGTCATTCTGTCCTGCTACGTCGATGACGTAACCGTGAGTAACACCAGTGTTTTTTTTGTCTATCATTGTTCTCGATAGCTTGTAGAACTTCCCTATTTGTCATGCAGCAGTGGTCCTCACGTGGTGTAGTGTTCGTACGTGAACTTTTGCTGCGTCTGCCACATTTATTTTCCTAATCTGAATAGGAGACTTAACAAGTAAGCATAACTCAATCGTGAATTGGTAACAGACCAGTGGCGTCAGTTAAGTCACACCGATCAGTGATCATCTAGCAAGCTAAAAACCGAATACTCACAAAAATCACTTATCAGGGGCCCCTCTTTGTGGCCTTGCATTCCTTTTAGCATTGGTTCAGCCTTCGTTCGGCTCGCAGGCCGTGCCACCAGCAATGCCACAGAACGCAGGAAATAGAACTGCACAAAGAAAACTACTTGTACTCTGATTTTTGTTATCCAAATTGTAAAAACAAATTGCCCACATTGTAGCCCTGTGCCGCTTTACTATACAGCGAAGGTCATACAGTAAGTGTTAAAGTATGCGAAGGCCGTTGTTTTATTTTGTCTTTTTTTTTTCGGGAAACAGATGGCGAAGAGGCCACTACGTGAGTACTTCGATATTTACATGTTTCGTGGTAGTCGTCATTCACGCAGGCGCTATAATAAGTTGTATTTACTTTGCACGGAGATCCTTGTGAACGAAACGCCTCGAGAAGACAGTAGGAAAAGATAGTAGTGAACGCAATTATTTTATCAATCACTCAATCAATCAATCAATCAATCAATCAATATCAGCAAATTCACTGCTTATGCAGAAGTGCCCGATCGCATGTAGAAACTGAAGTGTGTTCGGTAAAAGATGTTAGTAGTAGCTGTATGCTTACACTTTGATCATGTCGTGAAACCACTCTGGTGAAGATATGGTTTGTTTGTCAATATTATATTAGGTTCATTGTGAAGTTACACTGAACTATTCTAAATGCACTTCAGTTTGGCGAATCTTGGAAATGCTAAGTGATGTGGAAACTCGATGTTCTCTACGCATGCCACAGATGACAACGCGTCATGTCATTCGTAAAGCACCAATGTACAGCACCATCAAATTCTACACTTGGCTTATCTACATATTTCAGGGCTACCTGTTCTTTAGTGTCCTTACATTTTGCTGGAGCCGTTTAGGCAAAAAAACATTCCACCGGTTCAAACAAACTGTCCCATGTGGCAAAAGAAACTCCATCTAATGTAAAATGTGATCAAAGCAATAGATGGTACGTAAAGTGGTCACCCTTTTTTATAGAACAGAACATACGCAAACTTGGTCATTACAGCTTGAAAATAGTACTGAGGTACTGATGATCGAGATATCATCCAACGGCGCAGTACAAAAATTTACGCTTCATATGTGACGTCGTCGACGAAAACTCTGAGACTTGCTTAGTGTTTGTGTAAGCGTCAAAACAACATCAAACATTATAATCTATTAGGCAGTATCGGACAGCTCGAAAAACTGTAAGCGTGCCTTGAAAGCCCGGGATAAGTCACCCTGTCAGCACACATCCCACTTCAAGAGTGAAAAAAAAACTCACCCTGTATATTTACATTTTATTCCATTTCAACTATTCATGTATTCCCCTCTCTTTTTGTCTCAGTTCTCAATCTTCTTCCACAAAAAGAGGCAGCTAGTCAGTCACATACACGCACCATATGAATTCTCTGCCTTCCAATAAAAAGTACTTTTCCTCTCTCTCCCGTACTTAGCCCCCGTTCATCAATACGAAGGCGTGTACACTCAACAAAAAAAAAGCACAAATGTCATTGATGTGCGCGTGACGGTGCCTTATTCACGCCGATTCATCAATGTATGAGCCTGGTACCTGTTGCGGGCAAACATGCGCGTGTCCAGAGCTCATCCTAACACTGATGTGTACGTAAAGGTACTACCGTGATTCAGTGTGTTGTCGAGCCCGACAGGTGTCATGAGCGGGTCACTCGGGTAGTGCGGCTGCCTCCTCAGGTGTTTCCCTCGAAAGCACATTTTTTGTGACCGAGGCCTTGACTCAATGAGAGACGTCATGTATATACAAAAAAGTGCGCGCAATGAAGCACGCCTGTGACAGAAGTGACGAGACATTTCGTGCAAGCACCTCTGTAGGGATTAATATAAAACTGTTCAATGTTCCCTATATTATTGCGCTGTAATCCTTATCCAGCAGGCTCCGGTCTTCCTCGTCCTTCCTAAGTAGTGCTAATTAATGCTACAATTCTTGGCTGTAATTATTACACCCATTGTGTTTTAACCTGCACGCTTTTATTCGCTGTTGGGACTGTCCCGCCTCATTGCGCTGATTCTTGTGTACTCACTTCATCTCTCCATTAGCCGAAAAACTTTTTGACGAGGTAAGTTCACAATTACGTGTGCGCCAGTAAAGTTGGCATCTTCTCATGATGCCACTGCTGATTGTTCTTCATGGTGGACGGGGCAGGTGTATACCAAGCTATACCGTAAGTACCTGCATTCTTCTTGTTTCGTATTTGTGATGTAATAAAACAAGTTTAGTTAGGAGGTAAATAATGTTGGACTCGGCGTCCATGCTTTGTTGTAATTTTTGCTGCTGTGTGCTGAGTCTTTAGGGTTGTGAATAATCTCCCTGTTAATGTTATAGCGAAGTAATATATTAGCTGCGACCCTTTACATCAGCCAAACACGTCAATTTACAATATAGAGAAACTGATATTTACTTGCATTAAATTAGTCGCCAATTTTCAGAATGCCAGAATAATGACCAGTTATCCAAAAACATTGAGTGAGGCTTCCAAACGCTTCGCTGATTTTATGGTCAACGATTGAAACATGTTGTGTTAATATGCGTGTTGTTAGTATTGTCAGATTAATTAAATCAGGTTAATTAAATCAGGTTAATCAAAACAAGTAAAAATTAAAGGAAGGAACCACAATATGATTTTTAAATTGAACACTGCCGGCATTTTTCGTTCTCTCTAAGGATTCTACAGGTTTACAGATCAATACGAGGTAAGTAGCATTTCAAAATTTCTGCAATTAAGTGAAAGTCATCGAATGAATCAACGAACCCATGACACCATACTACCGAAATTGTCAGAATACTCAACTTTTGTCGACCATTTGAATCCGCATAGTCACTCATCTAACTCAATCTGTAAGGTCAGCGCTAAAATTTCAGGGGTGTATTACGAAACGTTAATATTGATCACGAAAATTAATTTCTTGAACATTTACGACTGATTTCGTGGTTTTGGGATGCAGTCTTCCATATCGGAGGACCTCTTCAGGAACCTCATAAACCGTGAGTACCTTCTTTTTTATGAATCGCTGTAATGCACTCAAGTCTTATCGAATCAGAAAACTAAGTCTGGTGCAACAAAAATACAAAGCGTCCATAAGTATAATAGCATGAAGCTATCATAAGTAAAAAAATGGATACAGTAGGTTATGTTGCGAATTGTGTTGACACCTGTAGTGTGTACGAGTTGTGCAGCCGGCGTTAAAAGTGTAGGGACCACAATACCTGAGAACATTTTGAATTTCCGAGCAAACAGGGACTGCATTCGGTCAAACAGTACAGTACGCATTGTTAGCGCGTTTCAATTCGCGGCTTAACTAGAGGCTGCGTGCCCATGCAGGGGGAATATTCAGGTTCTTTTTCGTGTTTCTTGGTGTCTTCACATACTTAACGCTAACCCTACGATGAGAGCAAATGTACTAATAGTCTGCTGATGTCATGAAAGAGTATGACACAGTAATAGCTTCTTGCAATCTCCCGACATCCGAAAAAAATTCTGTCATAGCTTGTTAGACTACTTAAGACACAAGTTAGATGTTAGCATTGGAGTTGCATATATATATATGAAAGCAAGTACGCAATTAAAAGAAGACGCTCAATATGATCGAAAACCATGCGAAATGAGTACAGAAGAGGCATCGTGGCGTCAGAAGCCTCACAAACAAGATGACTTTCATGTCACATATTGGGAAATCTGACAGTGTTTTATGAACATACAACGAGGTATCTTAGAGAACATGAAAAAAAAAAGAAAATGCTAAACCTATAATAAAAGCAACAGCAGCTCGCCTAACTACTGTCAGGCTATACCATACTTAGAAAAATGACCCGATGAACCCTGATATACGACTTATAGAAGATGTTATGTAAGCTTTATTCAAGCAATATCATATTTTGCCATAGTGACTGTAGCATGGGTGTTTGTAAATATCATACTTTGTCATAGTGACTGTAGCATGGGTGTTTGTATTTGTATAGGTTTCGAAATTCTGATTTTTAAACATCGCCACATGATTCACTAACTACGTCATTTCCGATTATGAGAGCATTATAGCCTTTTCCCCTCTTATATTTCACTACACATAGGTTTCATCATCATGGCAAAGACCCTTGAGGTAAATCACCTTTGCTTTACCTTTAAAAAAATAAAGAAGGGGAGGGATACGTGCCCGAAGCACTGCCGCACCTGTTAAATACACCGGGGAAACTGCTCAATAACTCGACGCGATTCATATAAGAACACCGGTTATGTAATGAAGCTCAGGTACCATGAACCTGATTGCATGCGTGTATCCTGTGAAAATGGTGCTCAAAAAGAACACTAAAAGCAGCCTTTCTAAATGTTCAATTATCTATGCACTAAAGTAAAGAAGTTAGTTACTGTAAGACTCACAAATTCTGTAAGACTCACTACTGTTAGACTCACGTACCTTGGAAATCGACGTTATGCGAAGCATTCGGAGGGAAGGTGACTGTGTTGTAAATTTTCATTGAGCGACACGTTATGAAACGTCGCTGAATATAGAATAGATATGTTGCACGCACAGATACATGTTGAACAGTCGGAGATGCTTATATACCCAGTAGTTTGCACTCGTGCAAAGGTGCCAACAGATACGTGAATACTAGCAACACCAGAAGCATTAAACGGACATGTAGTGTGCGTGCTCACGAGGATGGTATCCCTGAACATGGCTACATCAATCAACCTCAGAGAATGGTATCTGAACACAATTGACGTTTACCCGAGGAGTACATATGTAAAGTTTATAAAATTGGATCGCCAGCATCGCAACCAAAATGGATGTTTCACGAACATTAAGGTGTACTTTAAAAGTAGTTCCCACACCAGGCGTGGCTCTGAGGTACAATGCTTGATTGCCACGTAGAATGCTGGGCTTCATCCTGACATTTATTTTTTGAATCCATTTGGTCAACGCTGCCGATGACAACTTTTTGTTAATGCTCACGCGTTAATATTACCCATGTGCGTTGTTCGCCGTTCCTGAGTGTCAATTACCTTTGGCCCATACCCGCATACCACTGGCACACACCCGCCCGCGGGTGTGTGCTACTGTCCTGCGGAAAGTGTTTGATCACCTACGTGACGGAATTATGACATTAGTTATGTCTTGACTGGCGCGTCATGTTAGTCAAACCATCTTACCCTCCCATACTAATTTAGGTTCACACCAAGTTAGGGGAACGATCAAGAGAGCACGCAGACGTAAGCGGACAGACAGACAGACAGACAGACAGACAGACAGACAGACAGACAGACAGACAGACAGACAGACAGACAGACAGACAGACAGACAGATAGATAGATAGATAGATAGATAGATAGATAGATAGATAGATAGATAGATAGATAGATAGATAGATAGATAGATAGATAGATAGATAGATAGATAGATAGATAGATAGATAGATAGATAGATAGATAGATAGATAGATAGATAGATAGATAGATAGATAGATAGATAGATAGATAGATAGATAGATAGATAGATAGATAGATAGATAGATAGATAGATAGATAGATAGATAGACGCCAATAGTACTTGCTGTACGTAGATCAATAGTCTTCGTATTCAATAGTCTAACTGCTTACGAGTATCACTACTAGTATGAATATGTGCCGTAGATCGTTCTATGTTCATTGTATAATAATGCAATAATATGCCTCGTCACCAGACAAGCAAAACTTACGCTCCCAGTGTTAAGAATCCGGCGTGCAGCCATTCAACGCTCGCTCATTAGTTTCTCTGTTCGTTTGCAGGGGTTTCTGAGATCAAAGTACGTCATCAAGGTAACGTTTTATAAATAGACAGAATGCAGACATTATGCTATATTACGCTTAGCTAATCGGCTCCATAATCGTGCAGCCACTCGATCATCCAGCTTTTCACACTTTCAATGAAGTATTTCTTGTTTGTTTATGCGCAATGTGATGAATTCCAACTCTAAAAAGTTATTTGATATTGAACTTTTTGTTTTACGAGTTCTAATTTTGTTGTAATCTTTGTAAAAACTGCTGGTACTCATGAACAGCTGTTCAATTTAGCAATTTTTGACTAATTAATTAAAATTCATTAGTGGCTTCAATTCTTCATTGTCTTAAATGGTGATGGTTTTGAGTGGTAACCGAAGACCGATCACTTACATGCCGTGATACTTTTCTGCACTTTGTTAACTCGTCACTTCGCATTTCACGGTAGGGTGAGCAAAGCAGTACTGCTCTATTTCCGATCTACAATATTCCCGTCAGAAGTAAGTAGACAATTTCTCAGTTTTTCGCACCATCCCTCCAACCATCATTGGACACTTAACAAAGAAAAGCAGCTTCAGACTTCTGATGCCGAGAACGCATGCGCCCTCTCGTTTCAGCTAAATACAATGTTGACGACGTAAGTCGCGTTTGGTCTTCTTTTTAATAGCTACAAAGTTTATCTCAATATTGACCACGGAAAATTCCCCAATAACGTTGCAATATTCCTTATGCTTCGCATCAATTTTTCTTCTCCCTCAAGGTAAACCGGAAGGTGCTTGGTGAGTAAAATTTAAGAAATATGTCTGCTTTGAAACGACTCTCATCTGTAACCGAAGAAATCTGTTCTGTTTGTGATACTAAAAAGTGTACTTGCATATGATCATCCTTCTTCTTTTTCAGATTACCTAAGCACACTCGCCCAACTCAGGGTAAGAAAGCTTCATTTGGCATCTCATTTTTGGAATATTTTTTTGTGTCTAAAGTGAACACACTAAATTTAATCTGGGTTAGTCGTAATCGTTAAACTGAATCGCCCTAGTAGCGTCATAGAACGATGTTTACTCAGTGTAAAATATTAACAAACGTTTTCGTGCCAAACATCTGGACTGCAGAATAAAATTAGCTAACTAATTTATCGTGCAGCGCAGCTGCCCGCATATTTCACTACCTAGGCAGGGTAAAGCTTTACCCTGTTTAAATTAGCACAGACGTTTTATATTACCATCTACCACAAGCAATAAGCTTCAGTTGGACAGTCCATTGTGTTAGTCAGTTTGACACCGTTAAGTAAACTTAGCGCGAGATATTAATGCATACACACCGAGAAAGAAAACACGACAAACGGGCTCGTAAGAAGCACCGCATTGAAAGTAGAGACACCGAAAGATGTTGGCCGACGGAATCGCTAGAGAACTTATACTGTACCAACCCGCTGAACATAACTTCGTCAGCTTTGTCGAAAACGCCTAATTGACCCTAGCACACTGATGCCACAGTAGGGCTTAAATATAATGGAAACGCTCAGGGATGACCCCCATGTACGTAATTATTAAAACATCTGTATTTGTCAATTTTACATTCCAAAGAGACGAAAATCATGGTTTGAGATGACATGCCGTGCGGCTGTACATCCCCGAGAAAGATAACCGGGTACAAATAAAGCAAAAGTGATAGAATGGAAGCGCTGAAACCTTTTCACATGCTAAAAGAAACAAGCCGTTTGTTCTTATAGCGCAGAGTTCACAAAACTACTGGGATGTGAATGCCATTCACTATCAATCTAGTTTTATGCCTTATCACGTTTACTGGAACCATACTTAGTGGGTACACGAACAATGGAAATGGAGAATACATTTGTATAGAGAATAGGTTCTGCTCGTTCCTCTAGACATTGCCCACCGAAGAAAGAAAGTCACTAAATAGATTGGGCCGTAGTGACAGCTGTCACGAATAGAGACAAGTTTAGCAGAGCAATTGACGTCCATATCTACCAGGACGACCCCCCCCCCCCCCTTTGAGAGAGAGAGTGAGAAAAGAAAGGCCGGGAGGTTAACCAGATATTGGCATCTGGTTTGCTACCCAGCGCTGGGGGCGGGGAAGTAGGGGCAAGAAAGAGGGGTTAGATAGAGATAAAAAAAAAACGCACGCGCACTCATAAAAAAAAACGAAAACACACACAGGAAGGGCGTCCTAGCTACAACCAATCAGTAAGGCCGGTCAATCACAAAAAGTGTAGTAGCGCCTCCAGGACCCTCTTCTGTGAAGTCGCATCCTGATGATACTGCAGAATTCCCTGCTCCGACAGAGGTTGATCATCTAATTTGTTGAGTTCCTTGCGAAGGCATAGTCGTTGTTTACTATACGCTAGGCAGTCACAAAGAATATGTTGAATTGTTTCCTCTTTGCCACAGTGGCCACAGGCTGCGGTGTCGGCCATCCCAATGCGGAAAGCGTAGGCGTTGGTAAACGCAACGCCCAACCACAGCCTACATAACAGGGTCTGGTCTGCTCGGCGAAGCCTCGACGGGACTTGAAGACTTAGCGTAGGGTCAAGCGAGTACAGTCGGGCATGCTTGAAGTGCGGCTGATTCCATTGCGATGTGGTTTGCTGGCGAGCAAATCTGCGGAGCTTTCGTGCAGCATCTGCCCTAGAAAGTGGTAGTCACAGTTTATGATCTTCTGTGTGGGCTGAGCGGGCAGCTTGATCGGCCCGTTCATTGCCGATGATTCCGCAGTGACTGGGCAACCACTGAAATGTAATTTGGTGCCCTTTCTCAGTGAGGTGGTGTATAACCTCTGCTATCTCTAGTACCAGCTGCTCGTGTGATCCACTGCGTAAGGCTGATAGTAGAGACTGCAGTGTCGCCTTCGAGTCGCAGAAAATAGTCCACTTGCGTGTAGGTTGATCAACTACAAATTGCAACGCGGCACGAAGTGCTGCCAATTCTGCTGCCGTTGATGTTGTTGCGTGATATGTCTTGAATTTAATTGTCGTGGCCAACCTTGGTATCACTACTGCTCCTGTAGAGCTGTCCGGCTGAACCGATCCGTCAGTGTAGATATGTGTGGAGTCTTGATTTTTCTCATACAAGAGAAGTAGTGTGAGCTGTTTAAGAGCCGGTGACGACAAATTGGCCTTTTTCTGGACGCCAGGTATGTTAATATTAATCATTTGTTGAGCGAGGCACCATGGCGGAGTCACAGGTCTAGCGGCAGGAGAGAACGAAGTTGGGATCGACTCACCATGAGCGGTCACTGTATTGCAGTAAGATGTGCATGGTCGGACCACTGGTTGGACCCCCCTTTGAAAAACAAATTATCGATGTCATCTGAAAACGCAACTGCCATGACAGCTGTGCTAAGCAGGCTAACAGACTTCATAAATCTGCAAGATCATATAAAGAGTATACCCACGCCACAAAGTAGCGATGTGATTGAGAGAACCACCTTTTCGACACAAATTCGAACACGTAATTGAATACGCAGCAATTAATAATTTTAAAAACGTAGCAGTTAAGCGCGCTTTAAACCATGCTGATTACCTGAGAGTGTGTGCTTGTAATAACCACATCCTCATGTCTACCATGTCCAGGCCCAGCGTGTTGCGCCGAGTGCGGTGGTGGACACATTCGACAAAGGTATGTGAAAGCCAAACAGCTATGCATGTTCTGGGGCGAAACGCAGTACACCACGAGGCTTAAGAAAGGCTGCGTTCTGTTGATGCGTCATGTTTACTTCGTGTGAAGTGTGAACTTGCCGATATTTTACGCGCATAACCTCATTGCGCCGAATTAAACGATCCGTCAAGGACGTTTCACATACCACGTAGCAAACATGCACGACACGTGACATTTGACCGGAGCTCTTAACTTTCTGAGGAGTAGACGCTGTCAGTATACAGAGCTGTACGGCTAATCGTCATGACTTCACAATACGACCTTGTGTGCTCACGCGTTGCCAACAATTATAACAGCAACAAGCAGAGGCTACAAAAGTGGGCTTCTTCAAGCCCGCTTTTAGAATGCGTGGCCAAAGTTATTTGGTTCTCTATTCCAAGCTCCAAATTTTTGTGTTGTGCCAGTTATCTTTAACTAGTGCCTTGAAGCTCTGTAATGTTAACCCAAAGTTCGATTTCTTATTGTTCGACCGTGATTTGTATCAAAGTCTTTTTTTTTTTGCTTTTTTCACCTGAAAAACGAACATTTTATTCATGGACAATGAAAAATTTTTAGCTACCCGATTTGAAGTCTCTTGAATGCATGCTGCAATTCGTCGACCAGACTAGAGAAAATCCACCTATTTGAGGTCATGTTTAGGACTCAATTAGTTTATTTTTTGTCGAAGTAAATAATGACACGGAAAAAAGGTCGGAGATAGACATGCTTTCCTGACCTGCAATTGTACGCATATGCTTCTCAATGCATAGGAAAGAAAACAACAAATATGTCGCATATTTTGGAATATGATAAATACAAAGCCATCCTGAGGCTGGTAATTTATAACTATATGCAACCAGACGTGGTGCGTCTACATTTGTTTTCATTTTATGTATAACAGGTAGCACAAAGAAACGTTTATGTATCACAAGAGTCACAACTTAAAGGTCATACAATTAGCTATTATGTTTGTGCGCTTGAGACGTCGTGCTAAGGCACTCCCGTCCACTGCAACTTGCTTAGGTGGACGCACACTGCGATATGTCGGTGATGTTGCCTCTTTTTTTTTCCAAAACAAGATCGGTTTTGAAAGGTGTAGATGATGGCAAAAACAACAAATACGTATAATATTGGTCATGTCACAGTGAGGACATGATAATTAAGTTTAATGCTTCTATATCCCCTCTTAAACCCACTTAGAAAGTTCAGTGTGGGTGGCCAAGAATGTGCTCATATGTAGTGGCCGGAGAGGGGTGGCAGGCCCAGCCCATAAAATTTGAGCATGAAAAAAGTTTTTGTTTATCATGCGATATTCCATGAAGACTTCTTTGTGAATTAGAGATGCCTTTGGAGCAATATTACGCATGTAATAAAAGAAGATGGGTGACAATTAGAAAGCGGTATAAGATACATCAAAGCTAAATTTGAAAGGTCCTGTATCTTGTTTGTTGAAGTTAGGGTTCTTTTTGGGGTCTAAGTGGTGCGATACTCGCATGCTATGGAAATGTTATACCTGTCACTCTTTCAGGCAGTACCTTCTTTTTTTATTATGTGAAAAAGAAAAGCTTCATTGGAACGTTTTGTGTTGATTTCAGTATACGCCGAAGCTATGGACAGCATTATGGTGAGGCCCTAGGTTATTTGAATACCTGTACCTCGTCCTGCGATCTCTTACCCCTGTGTCTACACTTTTCTTAGTTCGTCTAATTGCACCCCCCCCCCCTCCGCCATTCTAACTTCTAAGCCTACGAAAAAAATCCCACACACACATTTTATGACGTCAGTTCTAAATTAAAATACATGCCTGCTTGCAATTCGTACCCGAAGATGAACGCAAAAAACTTATTCTTGAAATTGCCACAGAAAAAAAGATTGCGAGGCTTAACCCTTCGCAGGGCACTACTTCAAGCAAATATTTGTTGCTTACAGTAAGCGAAACAACGCTTAGGATTACTTAAGAAAATGTTTGACACCATCTTCAAGAATGTCGGCAGAATAAATTTCGAAAAAAAAGAAGTACATATATGTACCACTGCTTCATAGCGCAGTCCAAAAGGTAGTACATACTTTTATTTGTCTTCAGCATGTACCAAATGAAGAAAAAACAACTTCTGAACAGTCACGTTATTTATCAATTAATTGCGGCTCTTTAGTTTCGGAATTGTTACAAGCATTCAATGCTCAACAAAACTTGGCACTTGTGGCGCTGATAGCTACTGTGCATTTATGCCGAGGACGTGCGACGACGACCTGCCACAGGTCATCATCAGCCAACGCTATTTCGCAATTACAGTAATCAGACGCACCTCAAATGGACCGCGACGAAAGGTGTGCTTCAATTAAAATGGAAATGGTGCACATATGCGCAACTCTACCAGTACAATATCTGCCCTATTAGGGCTAACACCATCAGCCGAAATTAAGAACTGAATTTTTTCATTTAACAAAAAAATGAATAGTAAACGCAGTAAAAATCTTGGTGTTAAAAGTGAATCCATATGTTCTGTTCACTAAACAAGTAAAATGGAACTCTTCATAAATGTTCAAGTGATGCATTTGTTCAAGACATTCATTTAGGGCACTCTGGCGGAAAGAGAACAGTAATCAAAGCACATGACAAACCACATCATATCCACGGAGTGTATGATGAACGAGGCAAAGCGTCCATCCGTCCATCCGCCCGTCCATCTGCCCGTCCTTCCGTGTATCTGTTCATCCATGCGCCCGTCCCTCCGTCTATCCATCCATCCATCCATCCATCCATCCATCCATCCATCCATCCATCCATCCATCCATCCATCCATCCATCCATCCGTCCGTCCGTCCGTCCGTCCGTCCGTCCGTCCACCTGTCCGTCCGCCCATCCGTCCGTCCGTCCGTCCGTCCGTCCGTCCGTCCGTCCGTCCATCCGCCTGTCTGTCTGTCTGTCTGTCTGTCTGTCTGTCTGTCTGTCTGTCTGTCTGTCTGTCTGTCTGTCTGTGAATATGACATGCTGGAGGCGTCGTAGGGACGCAGGACTGCCCTAGGCCATAAGGAGCTTCGCCCCTACAATCCAATTAGCTCTCCACGCCGTATGTCATAGCGAAGCAAAGAGCTAAAATAACCTCTTATACCTTGGTAGATGGTAACACCAAAGAGAGCTCCGCCAAGCGTGGTCATTTTCTTATTAAGAGTGTTTGAAACGTGGGGAAAAAGTGGTACACATTTGTACCAGTACCCCTCTGTCTGGTGACCCCTTGTGTGATGGTTATGCGGACTTCGAGCACCTTCGTCGGGACTGTGCCTTGGCTTGCCCTCCGTTCCACTCAGAGGAAATGAGCAAGCTGATTAAGGCCCAGGACCTGAACTCTGAAGTCCTGGCCGTACAGAGGGTCCTCACGATGGCGTCCCGAGTGGGCCTAGTCATGTGACGTTGAGTTAAATCGTGTCTATTGTGGACCTAATAAAGTTGTTTTATTCTCTCCCTATGGCTGGCATTTTTGCAGCTCCCGCGTGTTCCGAGAGTTCGGCATGACTGACAAATGATAATCACATGCGGTGCAAGAACGGAAGCCAGAGCGGGGTTCTAGCTCTATGGTGACGATGGCTGAAAGCACTAGCTTTGTCTAGTAACAGTCAAGGCATGTCGCAGTTTGAATCCGTCAAAAGCCACGCTTTCGGCTGTTCCCGTTTCTTTCTATCGCGTCAGCACGTACCTGATGAAGTTGTTTCCGCAGTCTGCAATGCACATACTGTAGACAACTGTTCAGAAAGATGTCCACGTTTCAAGCTAGCCCACTTTCCTGCTTCACTTCAGTTTCACAAGAAAACAGCCCAAATTTCCAGAGGGTGAAACGCGCTAAACGCTAAACGCCGCTGTGCTCGGGTTGGAAAGTTTCGCGTTTGATTTGTAGAGCGTCTACTCACATGACAGTTCAGGATGTTGCTTCACCGCGATTGCGACAGATGGTGTGACGTGCTGTCTAACATGGCTGCACACTGCTCTGTTCTGGTGTATAGGGTTGCATAAATTGGGTGCCTTTTTAGGAGCGAAGCTACTTAGGTCCGCACTCTGCCGTCGCCGCCAAAGCTTTTTTTTTTTTTTTTGCCGGGCAAGCGCTCCGAGCGAAACAACAGGCGTGCTCCAGCTGGGCAGTGCATCGGCAAAAGATCCGTGCGCGCCGCGCACTCATTCACTCAGTCGTTCCCGCCACCGAGCGCAGTAGGCACTCTCCCCACCCTCTTCCCACCCCACCGCCAAGCCAGTAACGAGTTCAGACACTTAGTCGTTTGCATACCGTTTGTCAAGGAGCTTCACTCATTGGTTGTATTCGTACACGGAACAACTGCTGTTTTTTTTCACTTTCCTTCTGATCACAAGCACCCAGTGGAGTGTAAAAAAGCGTGTCACTGTCAGTGTTCAGGAGTTTGCGCTTTCGTAATTGCGGACTTTCTTCGTTCTCTGAATGAAGAGCCACTCGACAATGATCCAGTAAGAGCTAACGCTAAAATGGGCTTGTCATCCTCGATGCTACTGCGACATCGCGCAAGAGAAGCCTAAGTTAAGCGCCGACAAAAAGAATACTAGATAAAAAATTGAAGTACAATATAGCCTGATGAAGGACGGTAGAAGATTCGCTGTTTCGACAGTTTTTGCCTAGTGGAGCTGGCTGCATTTTTGTAGTTGTTGGTTCTCACTATAAAGTGTTCCCGTTTCCTTTTCAGAGAATCCTAGATGACTAACCTCGTGGCATGAAGATTCACGAAAATGCATCCTCCAAATGAAGCAAGAACGCCCAGTGCATAGCGGCACACGTCACAAGAAAAATACACCTCTTCCAGGCACAATACACTGAACTGGCAGCTCACATCATACGCTTGTCAACACAGACATGGGTTTTTTGTGTTTTTTTGTTTTGCTTCATGGTATATATGTCACCAGTATACCGGCCGTACTATGCCACGACAGTATGACGTTGAAATTATTCTTATTTTTTCTGTCCCATCAAGAAGTGGTGATTTGCTAGCACTGTTGCCAAGATCAGTAGATTGGGATTGTTGGACGATGTTGAAGAAAGAAATCGAGTAAAAGAATAGCTGATAACGTATACTGATTCTGAATTGCAGTTGTAAAGTCAGAGCACTTACAGAGCAATGCTCACTTAGCGTAAACGCGCAAATGTGATTGCCGTTTGCAGTTAAAGGGCAGAGGCAGTGACCATGTGGAAGCTAGCACACGTATCTTCCGTGGATGATGTTTGCACATCACACTGGCACAAGTACCGCGCCGTCCAGCAACCAGAGCGCCCTCCAATACGGCGGACTAAGTTTTCTTCTGTGCCACCTTCATGTTCGACTTCATCTCATGCGAGCACTTTTTTACAAGCCTCCGAGTTTACTGGGAATGAATTTCTGGTCATCTGGGGGGAGATCGCATAGAGGAAGTTTGCTTGCCGGCCTGAAGCGACATAGCGAATGACCCCGCACTCGTGACCCGAAGTCTATATACCCCTAAAGTATGTGAAACTGATACACAGTTAGAAGCAATGGCGTGCTTGTCTCTAGCTAAGCTCGCGATTCTTCCCACTCTTGTGCAGCCCCACCTTTCGTTGGTCACATTCACTAATGGCTCAGTGGTAAGCCATACTCGACATTCACAGCAGTCATACGTCACACGGCTTTAGTGACGTAGTACGAAATTCTGGAACGGCCAACCTCCTTGCCATGTACCCTGGCTATAAGTTGGTGAGTGCTCCTGACAACCACCCTCCATTTCTTTCCCTCCCTTGCCGGAAGCTGTCTTAAGCTTGCAAGACCTTGTTCGCGCCATTTGAAGACTCGTGTCATACTCTGTAGCTGATTTTGGCACGCTATGTGTGACGTCGAGTGGTTAATGATGACCATCGCCAATAAACATCTCGAGCCCTATGCTTACACGAGCGACTTCTAATATAGCAGTCTACAACACCACATCCTAAACGCCACAACCTATTAAATTTTTTATTCACATCAAAACTAGGGGAACGAGGCGAACATCTCCAGAGTGCAGGTATTGGACTCGGTATCAGTAAGCAAGTATGCATGTATTGGGCTCTGATTTCTGGGGATGATAAGAATGAATGGTGATGTATGATGAAAGGGGGATAAGTTTTTCATGCAGGGTGGTGCTGTAGTATATCTTGCTAAATAGACACATGCAAAAGAACTTATGGCGACAAGCGAGCGACGAAAGTTCTGAAGACTCTTTCATTGAAGTAATGCCTGCGGTGTTACTGTATTGGATTGCATTAGAGAAACTTTTATTTGGTCCTCCAAAACACAGATCACTGTGTTGCGGGCAGCTCCTACGTGGGTACTGAGATGCCGAGCTCCTCAGCCGCCTCACGGGCTTGGTGGACAGCCCAGAGCTGATCTGCCAATGACGAGCTGCGAATGGCCGCCTCCCATCTGGCAGAGGTGGCGTTCGATAAACGAGCAAATTCGGTACACTGCCAGAGCATAGGTTCTAATGATGCTATTTCCCCACAATGTGGGCAAAGAATACTTGGGTATAGGTCAGGGTATATGATGTGTAACATTTTCAAAGTAGGGTACATCCGCGTTTGCAAAAGCCTTAACGTAAGTGCTTAGGGCCGAGTTAGATTTTTGTGAGGTGGAGGGAAATTCCTTCTAGACAGGTAGAAATGTTTAGTGAGCTTGTTATATGTTGTAAGAATTTCCCTGTTATCCCCTCCACCGGTAGGACGCATCCCCGGGGAGGCACGGTTGGAGAGGTCTCGCGCCGCCTCGTGTGCTACTTCATTTAGATTGGGAGGGGAGTCGTTGATTTGTCCAAGGTGAGCTGGGAACCAACTCAGAAGATGATGCGTTATGTTCTTGCCATGTGGTATTCTCAGCGTTTGTTCTGAGACCATCTGTGAAAATAAAGCAGATGGATTTATATTTGAACTAGCTCAAGAGCGGAAACGTTATGTGCCCTTTGTTGATGCTTTGCTGGTGCCGATGAAGAGTTATGGCTGAGACTTTTTAACAGGTTACAAGAGTTATTTATATTTATTTATAGATATATTTATTATTTATTTTTTAAACACCAAGGTGTTTTATGCCAGAGTCTAACAAGGCTTCAGTGATGTATTTCTGTCACAGAAATGACGTCGAAGAAATGCACATGATCAGATGGCGAAGGCAAAAAAAGTTTCATCACTGGGAGTAGAACAGACGACCTATAGGTCTGCGACAACTGATGCGAGGCCAGCTGTCCACTGCGCCCTGGTCATACACTCTGGATACTGCACAAACACACCTTTTATATCTCAGACTTTCCTCTTTCAGTGTTCTTTGTCGGCGTGGTGCTATCACCGTCAGGGATCGGTAACGCGAAGTAATTGATCGTGACCGTGGCATTCGAGATTCGCTCCTCCAAAGTGTCGTTTCCACGCGACTGTCCTGTTTGGCGCGTTTCAGTAAGAAAAGTGCAGATTTGTCAACGCCTTAACATGCGGTGACGTGGCTACCTTAGCCCAAGCCTTTTCCTCGCTAATGACATCTATTCATATTAAAAATGGCTCGGCGAAGCACGTCTGAATCGGTTGGCTCCGTGCTTGGCTGTAACGCCGCCCACGCCGATCACGCTTACCCCAAGAAATATTTCAACCGGACTAGATGGTAAATATGACGGGAATCGTCTTTCCCTCTATTCCAACTGATATTAAATAGTTATTTAACATTCCGTAGGGTTGGCGGCCTTAGTCCGAGTTCTTCTCGGACTAAGGCCTAACGACGCTCTTCTGGCTGCCACACCGCTTCTTCTGATTACACTCTCATTTCATTTCATTTCATTTATTTTACCCTCAATCGCACATAGTTTACAAAGGGGAGTGGGGTACAAAAAATAATAAACTATAAGCAAGAGCAAACATAGTAATATCAAAATAATAAAGATTACAAGACATGTAAATTTGATGTTGGGCAATACACTGAATGTATGTGTAAGTACCATCAGAAACATGGGGGAAACAGAGTACAATACTATAAATGTACAATATACACTTCACGCGTCGTCATGTAAGTACTCCTGTATTGTAGAAGAAAACAAGCCATGATTTGACATGGAAACCATGTCCGAGGGAAGGTGGTTCCAGTCGTTGGATGTGCGTGGGACGAATGAATGATGGAAAGTGTTAGTGCGGCTACTAATGACGTGTACCTTATGTTGATGATCTAAACGAGCTGAGTAATATGCAGGAGTGGTAATGAACTGAGCTTTCAAAAGTGGATGATTGAATATATTGTGAAAAAGTATGAGACGAGATGCTCTGCGACGTGATTCAAGTGACTGTAGAGAAAGGCTGTGTTTCATTGATGTAACACTGCTAGTACGACGGTAGTTAGAATGAAGCGTGCTGCATTATTATGTACCATTTCAAGCAAGCGAGTTAAGTTCAGTTTAAAAGAGTCCCAAATAGAGCCTGCATATTCGAGTTTTGGACGAACTAGTGTTTTATACATTGTTAGTTTCACGGTTTGAGGGGCACGGCTGAAGTTGCGTCGTAGATACCCTAGCATACGGTTGCTATTGTTAATAACATATGTAATATGATGTTTCCAGTTCAAGTCAGATGTTATATGAATCTCCAAGTATATATACGAAGTTGCAGACTCCAGATCAACGTCATTTAAGATGTAGTTAGCAGGGGGTCTGGTAGTTCGTGAGATACGTAAAACTTCACGTTTGTTAGTGCTGAGGTCCATGTGCCAAGTTCTACACCAGCTGGCAATAGTATTAATGTCACTTTGGAAAAAACTAGCGTCAGAGTTAGATGAAATTTCTCGGTAAACAATGCAGTCGTCGGCGAAAAGGTGAATCGAAGAAGTTACAACATCGGGTAAATCGTTAATATAAATAAGGAATAGTAAAGGGCCCAACACAGAACCCTGGGGCACACCAGAAGTAACGAAGAAGAGGGTGAGCTGTAGTTGTTAGCAAGAACGAATTGTGAGCAATTAAAACAAGAATGCCGCCATCACTATTAAAGGTTCTAAGCTTATAAAGTAGTAGGTGATGATTAGCTTGTCAAAAGCCTTCGAAAAGTCTAAAAAAATTGCCCGCAGCTTCCCTCGGGGGAACACTGAGGAGGATGCGGAGCATATAATTAGTTAACGGGGTGTTAAAGTGCGACTTACTTGGGTCGATGGCTAAATTGGTTAACGTGGTTGTGAAATGGGGTGTTAAATTGCGACTTACTTGGGTCGATGGCTAAATTGGTTAACGTGGTTGTAGGAGGGAGTGTTAAATGAGTGAACACGTACACAAGTATGCGAAAGGGCGGCGCTGGTCGAAGGGACGTCGATCATTGTGTTTGTGGATTCGTTGGAATTCATTTCACCGCGACCTTGGACGTCGACGCGCCGTACAAACCAACTGACGAGCGGCAACTGAGCGAGCGAGCGCCGACCTTGAGTATATATACAGCGCGACGGCGCATGCACTGTCAGCTGTTGAATGTTCTCGAAGCGCGACGCCACATGCGCGTCCACTGGAGAATCAGGAGAATTGTAGATGTCGAACGCGGTGTGTAGAGGAGGAAGGGTGCACAGATGGTGGAGGAGTGAAGCGCGCGCGGTGTGTAGAGGAGGAAGGGATGCACAGATGGTGGAAGAGTGGGCGACGGCGCGACGGCGCATGCGCGCGCGTCAGCTGTCGAATGTTCGAGAAGCGGTGCGGACGGCGCGGACGGCGCACTACAAGGCGCGAGTATAAGATGCTTCCGCATCTAAAATGCAGTCAGCCAGTGACCTCCGATCTAGAATGATATGTAACGAATGGGTAAAACAAAGCAACTGCGTTTCACATGAGAATGACTTCCTAAATCCATGCTTTGACGTGCTAAAGAACGAATTTGATTCTAGAAAGGAGACCAAGTTAGAGAAGATTATGTGCTCCAAACGTTTGCATGGTATAGAAGTAAGTGAAATAGGTCGGTAATTAGAAACAGAATGCTTGTTTCCTGATTTGTGTAGCGGAACCACCTTTGCCTCTTTCCAAACGCGTGGCACCACACCTTCATTCAAAGACTCTTGGAATATTTTACACAGGAACATAGATGAGCATCGTTAGCTACTACGCTACAACAGATGTTTGTTTAATAATTAATCATGGACGTTAGTGAGCGGGATGGAGACTTGCTGCGAAGAGACAATGGGGATGCATGCACGTTAAATGGGGCTATGGCTACGAATCGCGAATAAAAAGTGCTCAAGCTCTCTTATATCAATTCACATTAAACATACATCTGCACTAAAGGCACGTTTCCTATGAGGTAGGGGTCAACCGTGTTTGTTTCTTGCTTCGCACTCTAGCGGTGACGGACACCGCTGGTGGTGGCGCCGGACAACTGCTGCGCCAAAAGAACAGCTGTTGTTCTGATCTCATAACAGCTTTCGCAGCAAAACACAGGAATGTGCAAAGTACACCACGCTCTAGTATTTATTCTTATGTAAAGCTGCGTAAACAATAAATGTGAGTTAAGGAACATCCATTTAGGCGCTACATGATCGTGCATATGAATCGTGTATGATAGTATGTGAATATGATACTAAGGTTCAAGTCACATGAATCCAGTAATAGTAGCTGGCGTACGTTGCACGCAACAAAGGCATTCAAGCACACATAATGCTAGAGAGAACACCCGATCGGCATGCTGTTGGTCCTTCATGGCGAACATGGACGCATTTAGCCAGGTGAAATCGACAGACCCAAAGCTACATTCCGCATGTTATCATGTTCAGGAGACACCAATAATCGCTATTTGAAACAACTGGTCATTCTGCTCTGATACTGTTCATTGATGTGACGTATAATTAAAATCAATCTTCTCTAGGGCTTTCAAGGCTGAGGTATGCGAATAGCGTGAACTTGGCGTATCGTGCCGAGGTATTTGTCACTGTTTTCTTGTCTCAACAGGAACAAACTTGACTTCGAGTGAGAAACCACGCTTGAACCAGGCATATGGCCTGTACTCGATGATCACGTTTCGACCCACCGAGGTGACCACTTTTCCTGGCTTCATTTCGTCGCTGCAGAACCTGCGCACGTGTAGCATTAGGTTATTTAAACTGTTGATTGAGGGATGCAATTTAGCAATGTGACTATAACTATACTCTGCATCATACACCGGGCGAAATGCCATGGAAACTATGCGATACTTTCCGCATGTCACGCGCTTAGATTTGGTCGTTCTAGGTGTGGCCTTCGTGATCGGCCGTGGCTGCTCGCTTCTGGAATTATTTGTAGAAGCCAAGAAGCAAAAACGAAGATACACTAAGTGATCCCTAACAATCTGTTGACAACCGCATGAATAACGGGAATAGGTTATTTCTCAGGCACAGCAATCTGTTTTTTTCTTATTCAATCTAAAAACGAGAAAAAGATAATAATATAGGATGTAAAAATAATTTTAGTGTTTCTTGTGCGAAAGCATATACTGTATAAGGCGTCCCGTTGGCAATGATAACATTGTACATGACCTATGAAACGAAATACGGGTCGCAGCAATACTTCTTAGCAGACGCGTTGACGCTTTGAGCAATAAAAAGATGAAAAGAGTAAAAAAGGTAACTAAAATAGAAGTGCACACCTTGCGATTGCGCAGCCAGAGATGGAGGCCTTTGCTTCAACTGTGGTGCTTTTTTCATGGCTACGCCTGCAGTACCTTTTTAAATAAATCATCGCTTTGTGCTCATCCAGATGGCGTATCGTAGCATGCCTATACATTGGCTCCGATAACTGACATCAAGTATTTGATTGTCTTCACTCTTTCATGTCTCTCTTCTTTTTCTTTCTGCTTGTGCAGCTAGTCGAGTTTTCAAGGAATATGTGTAAAGGGGAAATATAAAAGCTCGATCATCAAAATAAATTATAGAATAATCACTAATGGTCATAGGTTGGCAAAAGCACTCATGAGTCGACTGACTCGGGCTCAGATCGAGCCAAGTGTATCAGTTTGGGTGAGTCCTGGTAAGTAGTATTTCGGTGTGTAGGAATCCGGCTGAGGCCGGTCGGAAAAAACTTTCTTGAGTTTGAATCTTAGTGAGTCCGCTATAGGGGCAAATTTTGGTGAGTGCGAGTCCGAGCGAGTCCGAGCGGCAAAGTATATTTCATAACTGACTCCTAATGAAGTCCGTATTTTCGTGCCGACCTATGTTGATAGACTGATAACTATTGAACTGCTCCATTAATACCTGCTTCACGTCAGCTCCCGTATATGATCGTGTACTCTCACATACCTAATCTGACTAGCGTTCATACCCCAGTACAATAATTATTGTTCAGAGGCTTGACTCATGGGTGCATGTGGTGTGTCGACCTTCGTCAGCAAGTATTTCACGGGAATTATTAATAAAAGTATGCCGTGGGGCATATCTTTTTATAAAAATTTTCTTACTAGACTGCAACCTCTGCTTTCTCGTATTTCAACATAAAATATCAAAAGGGGCATAGTGGAGCTCCGAATATGCGATATAACACTGTGAAAAAGCGTTGAATATTTGGCCTGAAATGCTACATTTACGCTAATGGACTCATGAATCGACTAACTCAAACTCCCTCAGACGCAGATCGAGTGAGTACGGGTGAGAAAGATATCGGCGAGATTGAGTGCGAGTGAGTTTGGTCGGAAAATTTGTAGTGAGCCTGAGGCCGAGTGAGTTCAAGGGGCAAAATATATTTCAAGAGCAAGTCTGAACAAGCTCCAAGTTTTTCGCACACCTATGCTAATGATTATGCATTAAAGAATACATCATGCAATAAATAGTCGCAACGAAAAACTACGTACTCTTGAAGAGCCCGTCAACAGGCTCCGTCTTTTTTTTTCTTTTCTTTTAGACCCCCCCAAAGAGGCTCGGTAATCCGTATAGTATAGACAGTGATGATCACGTTTTCCAAATATTACAGTGCTGCACGCCACGCAGAGCCTTTCTTTCGAAAAACAATTCCCGCGCTCCTTTCCTACGCCTTGCCAATCCTCCTTTCACACGCAGTGACGCAAAGTCGCCGATCAGTGACTTAACGTAGCACGGAGCTCATCCATTAGTTTAAATCAGCCACGACGACGGGCTACGCTTTCCCCTTCCCGTGAGGGGAAAGGGTGGCGAAGCCGCGCGAAATTTTGAAACAAGCAGAAATAAATTTTATAACTCGTGTTTATCTCAGATATTCACACAATTCTTGCGACATGCTCCCAAAGCAAAACTACACACAGTTTTATAACATTTTTTTAAAAGTTCGGGGTTGTTTACTGGCTCTTTAAAAGTGCCAGAGCCCTGGTGTAAGCAGTGGTTATAGCTCGAGGCGAGATGTCTACATGATAGCTTTGATAGTTACGTTCGAATGACGTAGACTCTAACATGTTTGCCGATTTACATATTAACACCAGGAGAGCCATGTATCGGTTTGGAAACGAGTGATAGGAATGTTGTTTCACCTTGTTTTCGCAAAGAAGCGTACCTTGTGCCCGTACTCACGTTTGTCCCATGTAGAGCGACTTCAGTCGGATTTCGAACCAATCGCGAGTGCAGAACCCGCTAACTCGGCCGTACAGGTCAAAGTCCCGGAACGTGAGTTGAATCGCCTTGTTTCGTGGAGCCTGTGGATGAGTAAAGTCGCAGGAGCTTCATTTCTCATGCTACTGTCTGCAGTTCTTTTTGCCATACTACCGACAACGAAGTATGACATGTTCATTTCTTAAGGGCTTCAATAAACATCAGCGTCATTACGTTCTTTGTCACTGCCCACGTTACAGCGTGCAAAGACGGCAGCTAGCTGCTGCGTTAGCTCTCCTTGACGACAGACGCTTGTCAGAACAGTCAGTGCTTGAAAGGTGACATAATCTGTCTTCGCACAGAAAATCAGTGAAGGCCTTATTGAACTTTGTGCGTGGCATATAGTGTCCTATTGAATAAGCTATAGCACCCCAGCTCACTTTTTTTTTTCTCTTTTGTGCGTTTATTTCGCTGTCGCTTTCTTTCCCATCTTTATTCCCCATTCTCCCTTCCCTTAGTGCAGGGTATCAAACCGGATGCTCCAATTTCTGGTGAACCTCCCTGCCTTTTCCTCATTTTAATCCCTCTCTCACTCTCTCTCAGTATCACTACTTTTGAATTAACGTAAAAAATAATGCCATTAGGCTCACTTTGCAGCAAACATGCAGTGAGCCTACAGTTTTGGCATTTATCAAGCACGCTAGGTAGGCACAAAGGTGTTCCGCAACGTTACACTAGCTCACCCTGTGATTAAGCTTGCTTCGACTGAAACCTTCCTTTACTTAACTTAGACTGCGAAGTTCGGAAGTTGAACATTTTCTCAAGTTGATATAACCTGCCACGGACGCACCATATGTTGCGATATTACTGCGGTGAACTCGATTTCGAGGTCTTGCTTGCCTAAAGCGCTGAGACATGCTGCAGCGAGGAACTGCGAATAAACGATGTCTACCAGCTGGGTTCTTTATAGTGCATTTAAACTTCGCCGTTGTTAAATGTGTACGCAATGCCCGGCAATCAATTCTACGTCGTTGAGCTTAGCCGCACAACAGCATTGCCGAGCGAAAGCATGGTCAGTGAATTAGAATGGAGGGGGCGGTCTTGTAGGCACCTCCAAGCCACAGTTTCTGTTACTTCTGGACCATGTTGCATGGCCAACAATGGTTAGGCCAAATATAGCCCCTCCTTCACCCCTGCCCCCGTCCCTAAATGAAGAAAAGACACGGAAGTACACCCGAGTTTGTCCAGATAGCTCCTTAGCGATTAGGAGCCTATAGTAGAGTCTCAAACTGAAGAAAAAGTAGGCTACATTATACGTGTTTTCATTATCCAAACTATTCAGAACTTCAAGAGAAGATGGAGATGTGAGAAAGTGAAAAAAAGCTTGAAAAGAAAGGTCTCACTGAAGACAACATTTTCCCAAATTTACATGTCTTTTTCGAGGTAGCAACTGCCTTGAAGCAGAAAAGACCCGTTGTTAAATATTTGCTTGGCTCTATGGTAACCAACCGATCAGGGTTTTTTTTTTATCTTTTCAAGCTTTCACCATGCCAGACATCCACCAGTACATGCTGCGCCATGATATGCCTAAACTATAACGCGCTTGAAGGATGGCAATACAAAATCTGTTGCTCTCAAAAGACACATCCAGTCTTTCGAAAACCATCATATAGATAGTTTAGTTCTGAGATACTCTCTAAGTGGGTCGTTACGACGACTGATTCGAATAAAGATCGCTGCAATAGCATCCTCATGTGGTCGGCAACCAATCGCCGCTGCTGTGCCTCCAGTGTCGGTGAGGCATTCGAGTCGTTGACTTACTTGTATCCACCAGACACAAGTTCCAACCTCCGGTATCTGTATTTTTGGGTAGCCAGGAGAAGAAATGGTTCCCTCGCGAATCACGCGGCGACCACACTTGGTTCGGGCTGCAAAGAAATATACGGGAACCCTTGATTAGCATTTGGAACAACCACTGTGCCTCGCACATTCATTCATTCATTCATTCATTCATTCATTCATTCATTCATTCATTCATTCATTCATAACTGTGTTACATTTGTTGGGGCTCCAGAATCGTGAAGTAGTTGCCACTTTCCTAATATTGACAGTAAAGTTTGAGGACACACTTCGACGCAGAGTTTTATCTGCTGCAGGTTCAAGACATCACCTTAAAAGAAGCATTACGGCAAGCACTTAGAAGTTGAAGCTCAGCCCCATTTTAAAGAGCTATTACCACTTTTTTCTTTTGCGCGATAGTGTGCTGACTCGCACTCACGATAGTAAGAATGGCGCCACTTCTGGCAACGCTCTCCTTTCGTGTTCGGCGGACAGACACACTTGCAGGTGTGATCGACGAAACCTTCGTTTTCGCACACTGGTCTGCTCTTGCATGCGGCTGCAATGAAAAGAGGAAATATTGGCATAAAAGATATGTGTAAAAAACGTGGGTGATTCTTCTATATAGGAATCGGTATAACGCGAAAGTGAAATGTGTCTTTACATAGGTAGTTGAGCGTTTATTGTGCATTGTTTTAGGAGCGGCAGCTGATTGCAAAGTCACGTTGAGAACGGCCAGCAGCTCGAATGAAGCACACCTGAAGCAGGAAAGAACGCATGAAATTAGCATACACTGATCGAGCGCAAACTAACAACTGTCACAGCGCGATACTGAAAGCACGCTGTTAATAAAGAAAGAAAGAAAGACGCACGAAACGAGCGCACAAAAATACACAGGACAAGCACGAACAACTCCCATTCTTCTTCCGGCGTCATGTGTCAGCAGCGCGTGCCTTTCGAAAACGCGGCTGCGCAGCGTGCGAAGTGACATTCGTTCTCTCCCGAATTGCGACTCTGATAAGCACACGCGCCAGGGAGACCACGCACCGTGGAGGCGGCGCTGCGTGGAGGCGTCGACCTTTAGAGCACGACCAACGCGAGCCCGTCGCGCCATCTCGCCACTGATAACAAAAACGCTCTAAAGTTTCAAAGCTTTGAGGACCGCCAAAACGGTGTACGATGTATATAAATGGCTTGCCGTTACTCGCCCAAACAGCGTGCGTTCCTTGGCCTAGAGGTTAGCACCGCGCGCTGGGAAACGAGAGGTGGCTGGTTCGATTCCGTACGACGATTCCTTGCAATTTTTTACTATATATTTCAACGTTACCTCCATGACGGAAGCATGTCAGTGGATCCGTGGTGGACCCTGGCATAAAACACTTCCGTGTTAAAAACGGCGACTGAGAGTAGCCATAAAGTGCCGCTGTACATAGGTTTACCTATAGTGCCTGCTGGACGTTTTTGCTTGAATCTGTCAGTGCGGTGCATCGTTTTTGCATTAGTCTCAGACATATGCGTGTCATCGACACTATACAACTCATTCGACCACGCATGCTTATGAATTGGTCTATAGACTACCGTAAAATGCCGAGCAAGCGCCTTTTCGAGGGTACAGGATAATCCGACAAGACTTCGTTTAGTTTCTTAGGGGGACGAAGGGCATATTCTCAGCCACGAACCGAAATTAAAGCTGGCAGCGGGATAGCCGCCAAAAACAAAAATTGCCCTTTCATGCTTTAATGAACTTCTTCATTATTATACTGTTCTTATTCTCACTCATCACTGTCTAACTCGTCAAAAAATTATAAATCGTCAAACTTCTCGCTAAAAACTGGCGCTCTGTTGCTGAGGTTCTGCGGGGGGTGCATGTTTGTCATTTATTTTAATTTATAGTATATCTAAGCGTCATGACTCTAGGACGCGAATATGCATGATAACGTGTTTCAATCAGTTCTACCGGTTTCGAGAAACAACTACATTGGAAGAGCATCGTTTAATCAGGGTAGAGAACGAATTAGGCAGCAGTATCTGCGGAAAGACAGTGAGAACCTTGTATTCGCATAATATCTGGGCTGACAGAACATCTAGCAGCCACTGTTAGTCGGCTTACCATCGCAACGGTAGAGGAAGTTTGCCTTGCGCCTGTCGCGGAACGTCAGTTCATCCCGTCTGCGGATCAGTGGTGCAAGAAGCGGGTTGACTGGACTCAGTGTTTTCACCCCCGGTGATGCTGCGAACGCCTGCAGAGTGACAATTGCGTTTCCCGATTAGGACGTGCCTAATCTCAAACTGAACATCTGTAACACAAGGCCTTACACTATACCTTATAATATCGAAGCCTACCACGATGCTCGTCTGCACTAACGGCTATCGAACAGATAGCTGCACGGCGAAAGAACTACGTCTGCGGTGGGACGGAAGATGGATGGATGATGAATGGATGAAAAACTTTATTGGGGTCCTAGCTAAAGGATCCCCCCCCCCCCGTCGTTTTATAGTGGTAGGATCGCGGGCCACTCCTACGTAAGGACAAGAGAAATTTGAAAATCCTCATCTAACTTGAGCTATAGTAAATAGTGCGGCTGCTCACAAAAAACATCCCATGGTACTGTTGCGGCTCTCGGAGCTGTTGACCAATAGTCGCTCCGAATCCCAGCGCTGATCACCAGTTGTTGCGGACCGGGGTCTACCCGGTCTTTTGTGGTAGCCTGGTGTAGCTTCGGGTTGAGGAAACGAACGCTGACAAGATGGGGATACGAAAGACAAACATGTTTATGGCACTATTTACAATTATTTACAGCATGAGGTTAGGAGTTCACAAACCACGAGCGTGGTGGTTGAACCGTTACATGGTTCAGAGCGACGTCCAGCACTCTGCGGCGTCGTTTTAAGCCCTGTCGGGCTCCTGCTCCTTGATCGGAACACCAATCACATACACAATACACCACCCACTTGGCATCAGTCAGTAACGCACGGTCCGCCGAATAGTTATTGCACCTCTTGACGCATTGCTCTGAGGAGAGGAGAAATGGGGTTCTCTCCCAGAACAATTCGGCGGTTGGGTTGCTTCTTCCATTTTTCCCTGGAAGGGCAGTCAAGGAGTAGACACTTGAATCGCGGAGACACGACCTGTGTGGTCAGTCTGCTTCTCCGTCTCGCTAAGCAAGCCGGCCCGGAGGAATTGCTTGTGGGGACATTGGCTCACGAACCGTCTTCTAATCCCTTTGTCGCTCCGCACCACTGGATCCGAGAAACTGGGGTTCCGGGCGTGGGAGCGCTGCCCGGCTACGTTTCTCAGCGACAGCATGGCGCCTACTGAGACGGTCAAAACAGTACAGACTCCGCTAACGCCGAATGCTGGGCTTGTCGCGTTACTTTGATAAACTAATTGCTTTGAGGGCAAACTATAAGAAAAGAGCAGGTGAAAGCGCGTGATATCAGGAAACGCTCATTAGCTAATCTTGCTGTTCTCAACCCATTGCACGGTGGCATTGCTCTTCCGGTCTGCTCCAGGAGCTTTCAGCTCCGCATCTGGTGTCACACTACCCTCAGGATCGGAGACAATGTCATGTTATGACGTCATCACACGACGCTACAAAATCTCGCCATTTGTGAAGTCATGATGACGTTACTATATGAATTGATGAGATGGCCTCTAGTAACATTTAACCCTTCGCGACTTTTTCGATTCACAAGTGCTTACGCCAACTGCGCCAAATTTTTCGACTAGCGAGAGTATTCTTCGATTGCTCACAGATAAAGTTTGCTAATATTTTATAAGGGGATCCTGTCGCTGCGATCATTTAACCACTTCGGGAACGATGAGTGGTACACAAATTTGCCTAGTATTTGTGCTGGCGGGCTATGAACATACTTGTGGCTTTGTTTATTGTTGTGTTTTGGTTTCGTTTCAAATGAACAAAATAAACCATTGTGAACTACTTGGCCCAATTCGAAAAGGGGAGCCTAATAGGTTAACTTGGAGAAGTGCAATAGCTGCACATTTACTGATTGCTCTCTCGCGACGAAACACATACAAGCCATGCGAGCATCATTCCCATGATTGCTGAAGCACCGCTTTTGAAGCTTCCACAGACACTAGTTCAAAAGTTACCACTAGTGTATTTATAGGAGGCTATGCTCACAGAGAATGTATTGTAACACTAGCGTGAATAGCCGTATCAGGCCACGCTCCTCTCGGAAGGTTCTTACCGTTGACGGGTAGTGCATGACTGAGGTGTAGTCGTATACCGCTCCGTACTCCCGCCCTCTCTGATCCGGGTCAAACTGGCTGTGCTCTCCTTTCAGGATGTTGGCGTATTTCACCACCACGTAGCGGTCGCGGTCTGCGCGTGACTGCTCGTGTATGAATCCGATGGCATGGCCGATCTCGTGCACCACTGTCCCCAGCTGCCGAGAGAAGCATGGTCAAACAAAACAAAGCTCAAATACGTGATGCCAACTCAGAGTATGGATTGGGCTTCGTTTGATTTCACAAATGTGAGTACTTTCTCTTCCCGTCTCCAGCTTAACTGATAAGCAGTGAGTGGGAAGCTAGCTTCTACGCATGATATTAGCTTACACAGGACGAGCGTGGACTAACAGCTGTCACAGTTCGACACTTCAAGTGCGCCGTTCAAACTGAATGAAAGACGCACGAAATGATTGCACAAATATACACAGTACGAGCGTGAACAGCTGTCAGAATTATTCTTGCGTCATGTGTCAGCAGCGTGCTCTTTTCATAAACGAAGCCACCGTAACGTGCAGAGTAACCTTCGTCCTCTCCCGAATTACGAGTCCTATAGCGCGCGCTCAGGGGAGACCACGCTCCGTGGAGGCGGCGCTTCGTGAAAGCAACGACCTTTAGAGCGCTCCCAACGCAAGCCCGTCACGCCATCTTGTCACTGATAAGAAAAAAAAACGCGCTAAAGTTTCGAAGCTTTGAGGACTGCCAAATGATGGTGTAATATAAATAAAATGGCCTGCCGTTAGCACCCCGGACAACGTACACATCTTGGCGTGGTATTTAACGCCACGCGCTGAGAATTGAGGGGTCACTGGTTCGATTCCGCGTGACTAATGCTTGCCTTGTGGTATTTTTACTTCGCAATATATTTATATATATCTTCAACGTTTTTTTCTATGACCGAAGTACGTCAGCGGAGGCGTGGTGGATCCCGGCATAAAACACTTTCGTTTTAAAAGCGATTAAAGTGCGTTTCGTTTGTGCTTGAGCAGAAAAATCAGAGCTAGTGCCCGGATAAGGCTTCCGAATAAAGTTTTTCTAAACCACCTCCAGTGAAATTAGGAAGTTTCCGGGCCGCAGCAAGCACAAGACCGAGTTGACTGACGGAACATGGGAGAGACCTTTGTCCTCCAGGGGGTTTAGCCAGGCTGACGATGATGAAACCACCTCTGATGATCCTCTAACTTTTCAAGAAAATCCGCGCACCGAGTTCTAAACGCCACCACATAATATCAACAAAGCCAAACGTGGTAGCACTGCGAGTCATTGTCGCCCCGCAAGTTCTAAGTATTGTGGTTATAACAGGGAAAAGAAGAGAAAAAGTGAGCCCCGTAACTGTCTGCATCAGCGTGCAACACCTTAACAGTAGATCACAAGGGATGGGGGTAAGGAGGGATTAAAAGGATAAGAATAAATGTATATATATATATATATATATATATATATATATATATATATATATATATATATATATATATATATATATATAGAGAGAGAGAGAGAGAGAGAGAGAGAGAGAGAGAGAGAGAGAGAGAGAGATGCGCAAGGACAGCGAGCGACGACAGAAGAGATAGGAAAGAAGAAGCATGGTCACAGGAGTCCGAGGACGGCGTATTGCTTGCGAGAGCTCTTGTCGGCGACAGGAGATGGCGTAGGGCTAATCCTGTTGGCCAGAGCTGCGCTGTCGTCGTCGTAGGAGACCGGCGGCAGGAGGTGGCGTAGGACCAACCCAGTCGGCCAGAGCTGCGCTGTCGTCGGAGATCGCGAGGGCACACAAGGTCGGCACGGAATCCAGCGAGCGAGACGCAAGCTCTCAACGCTTGACCGCACGCACGCGTTGCAGCTTGTCAGAGTGGAGCTTTTTGACGCGGCGCCGCGCCACTCGCTCTATAGAGAGAGAAGGCGCGCAGCTTCGCGTAGCCCAACGCCGACTAAATTTCAAGGCCGAAAGGCTGCCGCAGTGACGTCAAAGGTTGGGGGCCCAGTCGCCAAACTGAGCGTGCTCAGCAAGACTTTTAGATGCGGAGCATCTTATACTCGCGCCTTGTAGTGCGCCGTCCGCACCGCTTCTCGAACATTCGACAGCTGACGCGCGCGCATGCGCCGTCGCGCCGTCGCCCACTCTTCCACCATCTGTGCATCCCTTCCTCCTCTCCACACCGCGCGCGCTTCACTCCTCCACCATCTGTGCACCCTTCCTCCTCTACACACCGCGTTCGACATCTACAATTCTCCTGATTCTCCAGTGGACGCGCATGTGGCGTCGCGCTTCGAGAACATTCAACAGCTGACAGTGCATGCGTCGTCGTGCTGCATGTATACTCAAGGTCGGCGCTCGCTCGCTCAGTTGCCGCTCGTCAGTTGGTTTGTACGGCGCGTCGACGTCCAAGGTCGCGGTGAAATGAATTCCAACGAATCCACAAACACAATTATCGACGTCCCTTCGACCAGCGCCGCCCTTTCGCATACGTGTGTACGTGTTCACTCATTTAACACCCCCTCCTACAACCACGTTAACCAATTTAGCCATCGACCCAAGTAAGTCGCAATTTAACACCCCATTTCACAACCACGTTAACCAATTTAGCCATCGACCCAAGTAAGTTGCACTTTAACAACCCGTTAACCAATTATATGGTCCGCATCCTCCTCAGTGTTCCCCCGAGGGAAGCTGCGGGCAATTTTTTTTTTCCACATCTTTTATTCGGCCCAATCAAGCCGCAGCAGCTGCGAGAGCGGGAGCGTTCGTTCTCCTAAAACGTGAACGAAACACAGGCTTTCCGCCGCGTTCGCGGTGTAACTGGGCCCCCACCCTCTGACGTCACTGCGGCAGCCTTTCGGCCTTGAAATTTAGTCGGCGTTGCGTAGCCACACACCTTCTCTCTTCGCATCAAAAGGACGCGGCACCACGTCAAGAAAACCACGCGCGCGCTGACACGCTGCAACGCGCAAGTGTGGTCAGGCCTTAAGAAACAATTTCTTCCCTTCCGCGAAGGGTCTTTTAGCAAGTAACGGAAAAACGGCACGCAAATATACTGAGGCTGCACCGTAGGACTCCTCCTCCCTCTCCAAGGTCAGTGCGTCCCCCAGACGACAGGTCTATCTTTAAAGGGGCCCTGAAACACTTTTTTGGGTAACCATAAAATTACTTCATTGAAAAAGCGTATTGCCTCACAATTTTACCGCCACAAAAATTTTAAAAATCTGTCCAGTACGACTGGAGTTACAAAGATTTGTCACAGGCTGCAATCGCATTCTCTTTTCTTTCGTCCCGACGAAAGCGCTGGAAGCTAAGCAAAGAGGAATGTGAGGGACAAACCAAAAACGTCACGTGCGCCTAGTGACCTTGGGCGCTTTTTTTCTTTTTTTTTCTTCGAATACGCGGCATTCTCAATGCGATCACGCACCACAAGCGACGGCCTCTCGCGGTGATCTCGGTAACAACCCAGCGCGCCATGTTCAAATCAGCCATTGGCTGACAGATGGGCAATCTAATTTTTGAGCATCTGCCGTCACTTGACGAGGGAAGGGTAAGCAATTTTAGCTAACTTTGATAATTTTTTGTTATATCCAGGCCGTGTGCTGCTCTATAACATTTGGCTCGCATGTTCTCGGGAGCCTTTACTACCGATCGGCCGTGTTTTTTGACCATGTTGAAAAAGTGTTGCAGGGCTCCTTTAACAATGCATGGACTGACAGGTCACAATGACGATTGGCTACCCCACAGTAATTCTTGGCAGAACTTTCGCTGTTAAAGGTGCCTTCGCTGGTAAAGATCAACGAATGGGAAATGAGGAGTGGTATGGTAGTACAGTACCATATTTGCCTACTATACTTTGGTAACTCGCTAAAACTGTCTAGTGTCTTTCGGTGACCGACATCTCTTAATGTGTGCCGCGACGTCATCGCGTGATTCGCAATACTTCAATAGTTTGGAAAACTTGTCTAGGTGGTCCAAATTCATAGCTAAGCAGCGCAAAAAGACAGAGACGTGAGAGGAAGTACACATGCGAGGCGCTGATCTTGTGTACTTTATCTGATCGCGTACCTCTTGAGCGCTTGTCGTGTGTACTTCATTTCGTATCTTCATCTTTTTCTGCTGTTATCTCACAATACTTGAGCAGCGTAACTTGTTGGGCGAGTTGGTTCATTCTTAACGTGGCTTATGGCGCGAAAAAAAAAAAAAAAAACACGAGAGAAGGACAAGCGCAAACTACATATCAACCGTCAACAATATTGCTTGTGTGCCCGTATTTACGCACGCTCGCTACTCATCCTTCTCGCAAGGTGAGCAGAAACACTCGGTAAGCAGAAGAGACGAGCCGACGAAGAAAGCGAAACGAGCGAGGGCTCGTTTTATGTCATCGAACGCTTGCAACTTCGACATTACGGCACCGTTTTGAAAATTCATCACGGCTGCGTGTTTGCTGAAGGTTAGCGCACAACTGCAACGCCACAACTGAACTTTGACCTCTGGGTGGTTTAGGGGCTACAATAAAGCGAAGCATAAAAAAAGAGGCATATGGAGAGGAATGGCAGCGAAGTTAACCAAGCTTGCCTCTATTGGCTACCCTACACTTGGAATGGGGGAAAGGGGAAACGCTTGTGGTTACCAAAGTCCATGGTTAGCAAAGACAGACTATTGTCCCCGAAGTCGTAATCTTGTCTGCAATCGTTGTAGCCGGAGCTTTAGAATACGCCAAAGATAAGTTCGTGTTGCTCCGACTGCGGGAGCGCGCTGAAAGTGTGCACGGGCACGCAAACCTACGTCATCTTTGTTTTTTTTTTTGGAAGAAGTCCTACTGCTATCCAATGAATTCTTTCCGCGGCTCAGAGACCCGAACTGTGAGAGCGTTAACGGAAGCTCTAGCGTGTATACCGAAGTTCACAGTACTGCAGCTGGATTACGATATCGGGAACAACAACAAACGGCCGAGTGCTAAACGAGCGTCTCTCGTATCTTCAACCTTTGTGACTACCTCGTGACGGGCTGTTGCTGGAGTTAATCACGAAGGCCATGCTTTAGCACTGCGGCTGTTGCATATAACGTGGCATAGTGAAGATGACGTCACCGAGTTCGCTCAGCATATTATGAAGCCTTGCGGCCACTGACGCATCTTTTTTGCCAACATTGCTAGTTTTGTTCACTTTTGAGAACGCTGACATCGCTTTCTGAGTTCGGATAGAATCAAAGTGTTTTACATTCTCCAAAGTCATTTCTGCAATGTTTTTAGCTTTACAAAACGGTAAACTATATAGTGACAACTGAGAAAGAGGAAGAGAGGGGGTGAAAGGTATTTCCTTGCGCCATCATCGGCTAAGTCCACTTACCTTCTCACAGCCCTCCCCAATAGATATCTCCTGGACAGATCCTCTGTAGCCGAACCGGGACCAGCACCTACGCCGAATAAGTGAAGAGTATAGAACAGGTCCTAACGTCACGTAGTGCGTTCAACACACTTGCAAGGCGGCAAGGAAATTTTCTCAAAATGCCACTCGTGGGTTACTAGTATGGATCCAGTGACTATGATATTGAATTTCATCAGTGGAGGAATCGTGGTGGTTCAGCCAGCCGGTACTAAATCGATTTCCCTTGAATTAATCCTTCTAGGCTGAAGTGATTCGGTTGATACTGGTTAAGAGATAATTGTCAAGAAGCTATTACGCTACGTGTGCGTCAACATGTTCGTGAACCACAACAATGGCACGTATATGCATGAATATTGGGTAAAAAAAATAAAAAAACTGGCCAGAAGCGAAGCATTTCAGGGAAGGGTATTTCAGATCCGCTAACGTGTTCGGAAAACTGCGCGTGAAAACAGCTTACACTCAGGTTGTGTTTATATACTATTTTTATTTTTGCTGCATGCCCGGCTTCAGTTACCTACGACAGGTAGGGAATGCTGTTTCAGCCCTACTCTTTGTTTGGCTATCACCTTTTGATTTTCTGTGGACAAGTGACTAGTAGCCATATTTACCAGACTTTTGTGCACATACTAGTTTTTTATGATGAACCGCGATGACATTAGACGCCGACAAGCTGAACGCTAAAGTGCATCGCCACGTCATGATCACGTCATGATTACGTCACTAATTTTGTCAACCTTGCGCCGTCATGATGTTATAGTAGGATGGCGTCATCTCGCGATGATAACATTATGACAACTTTATGATGGACTGTGACTACACGACACTCCGTGACCGCATTAGACGCCGACAAGCCGAACACTAGGGTGCTTCGCTACGTAAACTTGAATTAGAGAATTCAGAAAGAGTGTAGGCAATATAATATCATCAATGGCTGAATAAGCACGCAATACTACAAGATACATTTATGCGAAAACCGATTTACAGTGGCAACTAAACAGTGGCAGCAGTACAGATTGCCCTCGAAAACGTCCAGTAAAGTTAGTAGTGAGTGTTTTTTTTTATCTTTGTGGCGCGTACTAGCGCTTTAATTATATATATAACCGCCCCTCTTAGACATCAAAAGAACAAGGATTTTCAGCCTCGTTATTATCTTCATAGGTCTTCTCAGCAAGGCAGAATAAAATTCAAGATGAAATAACGAAATGGCGCTTCCACCATTGTCGCCGCACCAAAAAGAAAAATAAGCAAAAAAACCTGTGCAATCCTGAAACTTGTTCTTCAATGAATTAATTTTATGGCTAGCTTTTTAACTGCTTTTTGAGCCATAAAACCGTCCCTTGATTCAATCTTGACTCAAGGGAGCGTGAAGGTCACTGCTACGCTTATGAACCGTAGCGAATGGATGAGGCTGACTACGTAAAAGTAATTTACTGAGCCAGTACCGTAAAGTGACCAAACGGACAAACATACTAAATGCATCTCGTTCAAGTCACTTAAGACTGTTAAATGATAGCGCGGAAAAAATTCGCTACGCCCGCGTGAAACACGCAGCACAGTTACAGTGAAAGCTGGACAAATGGTCTCTCTAGAGTCTGTTGTAAACTGTCCTGTAGTGACTGTTAAATGGTTTCAAGGCACTCCCTGTGCCATAGCTCACCATAATTTTGCTGACCGGGGAAGTGCCACTGAGCCACTATCCAGCATTCCGCGGAGAAGTGAGGAACCCGCACTAGATCTGTAAGGCATTGTGTGTGCGCTGTTAATGCTTTGGCAGATGACGATGAACAAGGAGGGTAACGGACGCAACCCACGTTGATGAAAAACGGAAGGAGGACAGTATAGAGCGTCAACTTGCACCGACTTTATTTGAAAGAAACCGAAAGTCATAGATTTGCCGCAAAGGGGAAGCAGCGAACGCGATAGCAACTAATTGGAAGGTCACGCGCAGAATAGCAAACAGATAGAAACGTTCCCCGCGTTTCTCACGCATAAAGGACACACGAAACGTACTTAAAGACACAGAATAACGCTATAACGCCAAAAAACGTCTCAGTCGTTTACTTCACTGTGTCTGAAAAGCGCGCCCTTTTCGCAAACCAAGGATGTGCAACGATCGCAGTGATCTTTGTGTGCCCCGTAACTACAACACAATCGCTCCAGTGCAAGCCCAACGCCAGCCAAGACGTATGATCCTCCCCGCCGGGTGATAAGGGCGCGCGAGAAATCGTCCACTCCCCTCATCTCCGCGGGCCAAAGAACGCATAAGAGATGAGAGCCGCCGCGCGCTTATTGCGCCATCTTGTTGACAATGCTGAAAACACGATAGTTCCCCACCCACCGAGATGCCCACCAATAGCGGTAAGTGGTAGATATAAATAGCTAGCCGTTGGAACTTGCAAGGAGGTACCCTTCGGTGGCTCAGCAATAAAGAAAAAAGAAACCCCCTTCGGTGGCTCAGTGGTTAACACCTCGCATTCACGACGCGGTGATTCCACGTTCGATTTCGCGCGCCGGAGTCTTTTTCCTACATTTTTTTCTTTCTTGCATGATAAAATACGCCTCCAAAAGTTCTCGTGCTGCAGTGTTCTTGCTTCTTCTAAGTGTAATATGTCTGTATGCTTTTAAAAATAGCTCTTTATTCTAAAATAAACTCTGTTGCAAGAAGGGGCTTGAACCAACTATAGCCTAACAAATTTTAGTAAGACGATAAAGAATTACAGCTGAGCCACTTTTAATGGGCGGGAATCCTTTAGTCGTTACGCAACTCGCATTGTGCGACGCCTAGTTGTTGTATTTTTCTTCCACACTACATTAGGTCTGTTCGCGTGGTTCTTCGACGAACATTTTGCCATTATATGTGTTTTTTGCCAACAAGTGTCACGAATATAAAAAACCAGCAGGAGTACTGTACTTTTTAGAAAAGCATGTCCCGTATTATCGCAGCAGAAAAAAAGAGTAAAATATAGTCTTCTTTCTTGGGTAGCTGGCCTATTTCGAAGAAGTGAACACACGTGGCGGCCTGTGCGAGGAACAACAACTTCGTCTTCGAAAATGTGCAGTGTTGACTGTGGCGTGTAGTGTGCGTTGAAAGGCATCGGCAATATTGGTCCACCTTTACGGACGGTGAAACTGGGAATATTGTGCGTGGCGTATGCAGTGTGAATAATGCGATGCATCCTGTTTGCGAAAACACTGGTATTCGTCGTGGGCTGGCTTCAGTAACCGGTTGTTCATGAAACTTTACGATTTCACATTGAAGCGAAGGTAAAAATACATTTGACGCGATCATATGCGAGTGGGTACTTCTCAGCGTGTGCGCGGCGTGCAGAAAAATAAAGGTGCATGATCTGCGGATGATATATACGATTACGCATGAGCTATAAGCATCTTGTAGCGTTGCTGAATCTGCATAGATGCTTCACCATGGCTATGACTCGTATTATCGGATACCTGATACGTGTTGATGGAAAAAGCGGAGATTTTCGTTTCTTATCTACTTTGTACTTTTACGGCGCGATTCTTATGAAGTGACATTTTGCATTATAAGTGTGTATCAGGCTTAAAAGAGCAATAAAGGTAGAAAAACTCGTTATAAGTGTCAAATTCAACAAGGTAACTGTGCCAGATAATAATATATATTATTAAGATGTCGGGTTTTACATCGCATGGTATTTTACTGGGTTATTGAGAAACGGAGCGGCCAAACTTCACTTTGATTTTCATGTGGATATTTTAACCTCAGGTTGACTCATCTCAAAAAGTGTTTCTTTTTTTAATTCATCTCCGATGAGATTTTTCGGCAATGAGTGACAATCTTATCCATGACGTCGCGCACAGCAGCTCGAAACCATGCTGCCGCCAATGCTGTACCTCGTTTAAAACTACATTGAACGTGCCACGATGGAAGTTGAATAAATTTACATTCATGCCATGCAAATATTTCTCAAAGTGTCAAACCCCATGTGTATTCAAAACCTTCGCTTTCGAAAAAGATCAGATTTTTTTATGGCTGCCATCTACGTAGGTGAAACCAACTGCGTGCTAGTAGCGTCTCTCCGTGCGCTAAACAAAGTTTCTCCGTCCATCCAACTACGACGAGAAAATTTGAGCAGTGACCCTTCCGTGACGCCCTTCTTTCAAAGCTACGACTTCAGAACATAGCAATGTAGAAATGTCTGTCGAATGAATGCAGACACACAGCTCCGCTATGCAGAGAGATGTCACCAGAGGAACTTTCTTGCCAACCGTCACCTGCTCCGAGAGAGGGCATGGTGCACGGTGTGCTCGCAATGACGTCACACTGTTTACAAACAGGGAGAGGTCTATTCCCGTTGATGGAACTTTTGTCTTCTGATAATGCTCATTTTACCGCACGGAAAAAGAAATTCGAAGATCCCACGTACAAAGGGAATCGATGACATGTGAAGCACGGATGAGAAATGTTGATATGTCACTTTAAATACAGCACAACGTTACGAGAAGCAGGTAAATGATGCCGTACACAACTTCCGTGTCATGATTATCATGTTTGAATGTGTCGTTCACCTTCATCATCTATTCATGTCACGTGATACCAAATTTAGTGTATGTGGAGCTAGCGAAACGGCCATGAGCACGCTATGAGTGTGGTATGTTGTCATGTTCTTACATGACACGTGTGTCAGGATTAACATGTTTGCACCAGTCATATATTTCGTCATCCATTGATATAACGTTACACCAAATTTGGTATATGTTGAGCTCGCGAAACGGCTGCGAGCGCATTAAGAGCGTGGCATGTAGTCATGTTGTTACATGTCACGCATGTCATGATTTTCATGTTAGGGTCTGTCGCTTGTGTTCGCCATGCAGTCTTGCCATAAAATACCAGTTTTGAGACATGCCATGTGAACGAAACCACTGCAAGATCTGCCGGGCTATCAAATGCAAATCATGACATACACGTGACGATTTTCATGTTATGACCAGTCGAATATCTTCTTCATACAGTCATGTTATGCTATACCAAGTTTGGTATCGATACCATTCTCGAAACAGCCAGGAGAGCTGAAAGTCGTAGGTGGCTAGATAGATAGATAGATAGATAGATAGATAGATAGATAGATAGATAGATAGATAGATAGATAGATAGATAGATAGATAGATAGATAGATAGATAGATAGATAGATAGATAGATAGACAGACAGACAGACAGACAGACAGACAGACAGACAGACAGACAGATAGATAGATAGATAGATAGATAGATAGATAGATAGATAGATAGATAGATAGATAGATAGATAGATAGATAGATAGATAGATAGATAGATAGATAGATAGATAGATAGATAGATAGATAGATAGATAGATAGATAAATTCGCTCAAAGTCGCCGAAGTTCACTAAGAAATGCTTCGCATTTAATACGTCCCTGAAGTCTTGGTGGACTCCGGCATAAAACGCTTTCGTGTTAAACGATAAATGTGAATGTGAGGTATACTTTTTGTATCATGTAAAACAGTCGTGCACGTACCCTTCACCCTTGAAGAAAAGGATGTAGTCTGTGGTTATATCATCCTTCTCGAGCTCGCGGAACACAAGACACGTATTTTTCATCCAATGTGCAATGCCCTGCCGAATCAGGTGCGCCTCGTCGGACACTGCACAGAAAGGTCAGCGACAAATCAATTAACGCAAATCGCAAAATTGTAAGTCAGAGACGTATAAAAGTTAAAGGACATACCTCAGTCGCACAAAATTCAATTTCTAACCTTCGGCTTCTTCAATGCTACCCACTAGACTGACTCAGTAAGTCCTATAGATATTCGCAAACTAAAGACGCCGCCATATACCTCTCTGATATTATTGTGCTATCATCCTAGAAGTTTCTAGATCGCTTGTTGGGTGGCAGTCAATAAACTCTTAAAGGAACTGTCTGCCGTTATTCACTGCTTTTCTGTTTTGTGTCGCAATAAAAAGCGTACCATCTGAAGTGTCTAATACTTCTGTGTTGTTTCTGGAAAGAGTGTAGATATTTTAAAAACGATTTTTCTATCCTCGTTCGGTCTCCATTCATCGGTGGGATGAATCCCCACAACTCTGATCAGTGGAGCCGATGAGAATTGTACTGCAAGTGAATGTCAAAAACTGAAACCACGTTCGGTTTTTGCAGGCTTCATCAAATTTTGTTTATTAAAAATCAAATACCTTTCTGGTCGTTTAAGCCATGCACACGCTTTATTGTTGTTGTTATGAGCGGCGTCATACGCCATGCAGGCAAGTGAGCACATCACCGGCAGTGCCACTGAATCTTTTGAACGCGTGAGAAAGAAAAAAAGCAAAAAAAGGTCGCTGGCGCGACATAAAGCAGCCTCAAGTGCTCAAAATGCAATTTGAAGTTATAGATGTTTGTTTTTAAGTGAAACAAGTCCACCTGTGAAGATTTGTTGTCCTACCAGTACATTGACCACATCGCTGTTGGGTGATGCTAGCGGTATTTATTTCTTGACTTTCAACATCAAGTTATAGTTTTATTTTCTTTTTTATGATACAAAAGCATGCTCGTTTCCTCTGATGTGATGAACAATGTTCTCAATTGTGCCATAATTAGAAAAAATTACAAACTTTAGACAGTCCCTCTAAGCTTCTGTAATGTGAAGCGTAGGTGTACGTAAACAAGATATGTGTGCTCTATAGATGCGCTTGAGGTAATAAACTGTTCGAGGTCCATGACAGGTCACTTTGCGTGTGTAGTGTAGTGTCTGTAATGCTCGAATTCGGGCTGCTAACATGATTTACACTTTCCTTCTAGAATTTGGAGAGCCATTTGTTTAGCATGAAGTGAAAAATACAAAATTTCTAGGGTTTTTTTTACAATTTTTTAGTTGTTTAATATAACTGGAATTTTATTCGGAAACACTAAGACGGAGAATCACGAGAAAGAACTTGAATGGCCTGAAGACATGTGCGTATTTCTTTCATTTATGAACAGGCAAGCGAACAGTGATTAGAGTCAGCGGGCAGATTTATGCCATGCATTCATCAATCAGCACTATATTTTTGGTGTTCCGTCCTACGGGTCGCACCAGCACTACTCACAGCTCTCATGAATCTTGTACGGTACCATGCCTCCGGGCCAGGTTTCGTTCTTAGTGGGGCTCATGGCATACATGTCCATCAGGTCGCTCTTGGTCATCATCATATCGCCCTGGAACATAGCCTTGCCGCCATCCATCTTCTGAACATCTTGCCACATTCGTTCAAACTGTGCATGACAAAGTAACCAATTTGAACGAGATTACTATGCCGAGCCACGCAAACGTGGTTTCTGACCCGCCATTGTAGTATAGTGGCTGTGGTATTCGACTACTTAACCGAAGGTCGCAGAATATGGTCCCGGCCATGACGGCCTCGTTTCGATGAACGCAAATGCTAGAGGCCCGACTACCTCGATTTACGTACACCAGAAGCTTGAAATTTACAAAGCCTTCCACTATTGTGTCCCTCATATTCATACCAAGGTTTTATTTATTTTCTTTTTAGATTCTGCAGCCCCAATGAGAGTATAGCAGGAGTGTGAAAGAACAACAACAACAACAACAACAACAACAACAACAACAACAACAACAACAACAACAACAACAACAACAACAACAACAACAACAACAACAACAACAACAACAACAACAACAGATCAACATTCATGAACAGGCTTCAAGAAATTCTGGTGTGGTAGTGAACGAGCACTCCGCACACCGAATTCCAGGCTTCTATAGTTGAAGAGAAAAACCTCTATCCCAACATGTCAGTGAAGGTGAAGAAAATAAAACCTCTACAATTATTATAATGACGGTAGCTGTAGTAAGAAAAAAGAGAAGACTGGTGAGGATGATATTACACGTCCTAGTTACCAACGTAAGCGAATCTTTTGTTTCAACTAGATTCGCGTCAGTACCCTTTTTGCAATGTTGTGGCATAGGTTTGCGGCACATTACCGCAGAAGGTCGCTAATTTTCGCGGAATATTTTTCACAGACCGTCCCTCTTTATTTTTTTTTACGGACTGTAGTGTCCTTACGTCGACAGTATACCAAGCACACGTGCAGTAGACACCTATCTATCTATCTATCTATCTATCTATCTATCTATCTATCTATCTATCTATCTATCTATCTATCTATCTATCTATCTATCTATCTATCTATCTATCTATCTATCTATCTATCTATCTATCTATCTATCTATCTATCTATCTATCTATCTATATATCTATCTATCTGTCTATCTATCTATCTATCTATCTATCTATCTATCTATCTATCTATCTATCTATCTATCTATCTATCTATCTATCTATCTATCTGTCTATCTATCTATCTATCTATCTATCTATCTATCTATCTATCCACCTATGACTTTTAGCTCTGCTGGCCATTTGGATAATGGTATCAATACCAAACTTGGTATGGCATAGCATGACTCTATGACGAGCATATTTGACTAGACATAACATAAAAATCATGACATGTATGTTATGATTTACATTTCATGATCTTGCTGCTCTTGCGGTGGTTTCGTTCACATGACATGTTGCAATACTGGTATGCTATGACATGATTGCATGCCGAACACAAGCGACAGACCCTAACATAAATATTATGACGTGTGTCATGTAACAACAAGACTACATACCATGCTCATGATGCGCTCATGGTCATTTCGCTAGCGTCACATGTACAAAATTTGGTATTGTAGTACGTGAATGAATGACGAAGGTATGTGACTAGTGCAAACATAATAATCATGAGATGCGTGTAATGTAACAACATGACTACATGCCACTCTCATGATGCGCTGGTGGCTGTTTCGCCAGCTTCATTTACACCATATTTTGTATTATGGGACGCGAATGGATGAGGAAGGAATGAAGTTGGTGCAAACATGATAAACATGAGATGCGTGTCATGTAACAACATGAATACATGCCACACTCATGATGCACTCGCGGCCGTTTTGTTAGCTAGACGTATGTTGAATTACGTGACGTCAATAGCTGACAAAGGTGTGTGACTCGCGCAAACATGACAGTCATAATATGCGTGTCATGTGACAACATGACCACATGCCAGAGTCAAGGCGCCAATACACCTCGACGTGACAGGGTGCGCATGTGCGCCGGCGTTCGTTTCGTCGCGTCACGCCCGGCGTTGCCATGCCAGGCGCCGGTCTTGCCATATACTCGCAGGCGCGCTCCGCGCTGCGTTGCTTTGACGCGTGCGCGTTTCGGTGCTTCAGGCGTCCCTCCGTCACGAAAGAGGCAGACGCAGTGCTGTCTGGGTAACGCAATGGCGCGAAATCCAGCATGTCGAATTTCGCGCCGGTTGTTATCGAACCGCGCAGGTGGATGCTGGTAGCGCCTGGCGTGAGTTTATAGAGATATCGCGATTTGCTGACGTAGAGCGTCGCTGTGCCCAGCATGCGCGCGCGTCGACGTCACGTTGGAGTATATTGGGCCCTTAATGATGCACTCGCGGCCGTTGCGCTAGCTCCACAAATACCAAATTTGGTGTTACGTGGCGTGAATGGATGACGAAGGTATATGACTAGTTCAGACATGATAATCATGACATGCGTGTCATGCAAGAACATGACAACTTGCCACGTTTATACCGTGCTCGCGGCCATTTCAGTAGCTTGACATATAATAAATTTGGCATCACGTGACGTAAGTAGATTACGAGGGTAAACGACACACCCAAACATGAGACTCATGGCACGGATGTCGTGTATGGCATAATTTATCTCCACCTCGTAACGTTGTCGGGATTTTAAGGTGACATATCAACCTTCCTCATTCGTGCTTCGCATATCGTCGATTTCCACTGTACGTAGGATCTGCCAATTTTTTATCACTTTATCTCATCTATCTTGTCGTGTACCCTTCACCGGCACCTATATTTAAAAACCGGTGCATATATATATATATATATATATATATATATATATATATATATATATATATATATATATATATATATATATATATATATATATATATATATATATATATATATATATATATATATATATATATATAATGATTCAGCAACTTACCATTTCAGATTTCTCTTTTTGTTCTTGAACCACCTCAGGCTGACCAGAGACGAGATGCTCAATTGACTGTATCGGGAGAAAAGTGAAATCACAATCTGGAGCAGAAGGTGGCGTGAACGCAGCATTATACTGATACCTTTACGAAGCTAAATAGATATTGACATAACCTAAAACTGCTCGTCGGCACCAAGGAAAATAGACAGCTGCTGATGAAAAAAACCGCTGTTACAGCCGCAGGGATCAAAACAAAAACGGGAAAGGTAAATTGCCGAAGGTAGCTCGACAGGAAGCAGTATACTGAACGTTACGTGTAATATTCGTTAACACAGTAGCCATTTTGTATTGAACCACAGAAAGCGGCCCACTGCGAACTCAATTGCTACACTCGCCTTGGCTTTTGGCTGTCTCCACAAACAAGTACTTACAAAAAAAAAAAACTTCGAATGGCATTTGAGTGGGCGAGATTACAATAAACATTCAATCAACAGTTCATACTCGACAAAAGGTGCTTGTTAGAAAATTTAGCCCCAAAACCTAATTCTTTCTTACTACTGTAGGTGCACTTCATTCAGCACTTGTGCATGAATGAAAAGCGTATGTATATCTCATCCACGTATATGACTACTCGATAAATGTAGGCCCCTAAGGGCAACGCTGATTTAAGTGCGTGGTGATAAACCTCGAGAGTTCTTCTCAAGGTTTCGTTGATTTTGATTTAGTCACCTTACCAAATTTGCCCCACTGTGCAAGAACAAACAGTGGTAACGTCAACTTTCTTTGTTTTTTATCAGGCATAGACTTCGATATTATCCAGTGAGTGCGAGACTAACAGTCGTGAGCTGCATGGTAGTCGACAATGACGATAAATTAAGGTTCTACGTGTGATGCACATTGAGTTTCTTACCTCTTCATACTGCGCACATGTCAGTCCAAGTATTGCAAGAAAAAGCGTTGTTCGTCCCGGTATCATTGCGCCTGAGGAAACTTTTCCAGCAGTTGGTGCCGTTCACCTGCAGTCACGTCCTTTGCGGAAGCCACCAGCACGGAATGAATGAATGATCTGCCGAAGAACGCTCTTAGTCCCAACGATGAGTCAGTGCAACAGTTTCCACAGGTGCCCCGCCGTAAGTCGTTAACAGATGGCATGCATAACTAGAAATTTCGGCTCATGGAACTTCCTTACACGGGGCAGGCTTTCCGCCTGCTGCAGACTGGGTGAACGTTTCAGTGGCTTAAAGCTGCGTTCCGCATGTGTAGTGTGCCAGTACCCCAGTAAAACGATGCCGAGCTTATATGTGTTTCCAGCAGGAAGCGTTGAGTCGAAGTGGACGGAACCACGAGAGTACGACCGCAAACACGGGGGCGATAAGGGGGAGTTACTGCTGTAGTGCGACATCTCGAGAGGGAAGTGATAAAACGGCGACGTATACTCCGTTTCATGCATCAAGTTCAACCCTTTGAAGTCTAGGCACACTTCCGGCAATAGACTTATTGAAACAAAAAAATAGCACAATGATTTAATTACCCGGTATATCTTCACTTTTTTTCTTTTTTACTTCGAAGATAAACAGGTCCTCTTATAGGCACCTTGCAGTCGAGTTTTCCGGTGTAACTGCAGCGCCAGAACGCACAGCCTAGCAAATGAAATTACACCTTTACTCACTAAAGGGGACCATCACAAGAATGCAAAGCAGTGCTTGGGTAGATTTCTGTTCATCGTGGGCACCTTGCCCGATGTAGCGCGCCCTTGCAGGTGGAGCACACCCTGAATTCACTGTTGTTTCTGTTGCTGTTACTCGTCCTGAACTCTTGTTGGAGCACGCGGGTCCGTCGACACATCACGCGAGAACACGTTGGCTCACCGCGCGTCTGCCTAATCGCGTCCTCCATGCCATCGCGTGATTACGGAAAGAGTGTAAGGGGGAAAGGAAAGGCACTTGCGCACGTGCTAGCGCGTGCCAGAATGCTTTAGCACCTGTCAGTGCGTTCTGACGATACTCTGTTTCAGCAGTTACATGATGCAACACTGTAGAGACTACTGGACTCGACAGCCAGTAAAAAGGGCAATTTGCCTCTATTGCTGAATTTTGTTACCCACCGCCATCACGTGACTACTGAGAGAGTGTAGGAGAGGGAGACCACAGCGTCTTACCCAGCACCTTACGCAGGGTGGAACGCACCGGCGCGTGAGCCTGTTGTGGCATTGCTGAGGCCAGATGCTGCGCATGCGCAGTAAAGGTGGTCACGCTGCACAACACCGAATGGAACTCCGCCATGAGCTGCTTCCAATGTCAAATCACCATTGGAACGAGGCCGGTAAAAATGGAGTGTGATGTATGGGTCTTCCTCCTAGCATGATTGAGCTGATTGTAGTATTACGCGTCTTTCTTTTCTGCGTGCCTATAACGGCCAAAGTCATCGAACTTTAGACGGGCCAGGGCGAGCAACGCAGCTCCCTATGGTCAGCAGTGGACGGCGCTATGCTCGATTGGGGTGTGACGCCCACGTGGCCGAGCAATTCGTTACTGCGGATATACGCTGTCCGCGAAAACGGTGTGTCGCGGGATTCAGAAGCGGAGGAAGAAGGACGCGTACGGCGTACGGGCATGCGCTTTCATTCGGCATTGTCCATTCTTAGTAGGTAATAGTTACATTGTGACGCACCACATCAGATGGCTCTGCGCGTGTGCGGTAACAGCGGCTGCAGTGTTGTACCGATACAGGGGCGCCGCGTTACGATAAGAGCCGTGGCGCTACTGGACGCCGTTTGGAAGCCTATACAGCTGCCACTAAGTTGCTCTGAATCACATAGCGTGTATTTGCTTTTGCTTCTTAGGGTTATTTGTAGCCTGTTGTGATGCTATGCGCACGCATTCGTGTTCGACTCGCGCGAACGTGTACAACGATGAAAGGCAAACGCAGGACTCGTGTTGTCCCATGTCTTGCTAAACAAGCTTCTGGAATAGCTTCCGCAGAGTTGCACTTTATGAAGAAACGTAGTATAAATACTCGGTGGGGAATCCTGCGGAAAGCGTCGTGCAAGGAAGCGGTGGTGAGAGCGGAAGTGGACACGGAAGGCTTTCGTCGTGGCGCAGGCGCAAAACAACAAGCCCCGGTGGCCTCTTTGATCGCTTTAAGCATTGCGTAATTTCCACTTCCTGCAAATAAGGCTTGTCTTCTTAGTTAAAACTAGTTAAAATGCTATCTGTCGCCCAGTTTTATCAACTGACTTTATATATTACGTTCTGCTGAGCCGTGCTCCCAGCTGGGTCTGCATGCAGAATTAGCATCTTTTCTTCTCCTCAACATCTCCTCCTCCTGCTTATCGTCAATGGCAACCATGGGTCGTGCTATTAATTATGAATGCTTCTGTTTGTTTTACTAATTAATAAAGCTAGTGCTCCTGAAGCTGAACACGATATTTATTGACACTGCCATCTTGTTGAGTAATGGCAAAGTTATAATAAATGAACAGGCGTTTCATGTATATGCTGCAACCGTGATCTGTGAGAACTTCTGCCTACAAGCTATTCCTAATAATGTTGGGAATCGTGACTTCCCGATTTTTGCAAACTCTCTTTCCGAAAATACGTCCAATGTAGAAGGCAGCCCATGGCTACATACGCAGAAGTGAAACTTGGCGTATTGGAGGTTGTAATCCTACACTCGACCCCAAGCGGAAATAAATTAAGGTGTCCCTAACGGTAAGAAAACATATAGCGTTGATGCTATACCTAATAGGGCGCTTTTACGTAACACATCCATAAATGACTTCGGTAAAAAGATAACGCACCACGACACCCGTGTAACGAGATTGCATTTTATTCTGTTATCGCGTCCCTTAACTGCACCTATCGATAATATCCCTAGCATGCACATTTTGTGCAGTAGATGTACAATTGGAGAATAGGCGCCATTCTTCGGTATATGAACTTTAGGTTCCAGCTTCTCAACATTCTCACAACAAGCAGCCTGCACTTGTATGCCAACCGCAGCCCTACAGAGTTTACCCCCTCCAATCCTACTGCGAGACAGCTATCCGCAACTTCACGAGTGGCCTCATCTCACCGCTAGCGAACCGCATACTCGAAATCACATCCACATCTCGTCGCCACGAAGTTCACGCACTCTGGGTTCCGCGCCATTCGGGCCTTGTCGAGTACAAAAGCTGCTCACAGCGCTGTCCGACAAAGCGTACACCAGGCGCGCCACTCATCATCAGAGTAGGTATACGCTCTCGACGAGTACAGCTGGCTGAGGACGAGGAAGTCGAGTCCTGGTGCGACCGCGTGAAGAACAGAATGGTCACATGTAAAAAAAGTTCATATGCTTTACCGTAGGGCATCATTGAAGTACTCATCCTTTGACAAGTTGCTAGAAATAAGCACCGGTTGTCAACATGGTGGTTAATAACTGTCACGAAAATTCCCCACACACCCACACTGTGTAGTCGAATATATAGAGACGTTTATTCACCACAACGCAAATATTGCGGGCCGTCTCGCTACAGTCACGGGGCTGCCCGGCACTGACACACGCCATTAAACACAAACTACGCTTAGGATAACGCCCGAGCTGTGGGATGCCATGCTGCTCAGTGTGTTCTGAGATGAGCAACTCTGGGCAGACCGGCTGTCTGCAGACGCCACCAATACGGGAAGTTTATCCGCCTGCTGGGGCAGGGGTGCTCCGGTATATAGGACTGGTTTCCTGGCCCCACTTCTCGACCCCAGCAAGGACAAAAATAAAGATTTGTCTCCCTATCTATCGCTCTCTCCAGATGATTACTGCTGTAGCATGAGCTCATGCAGCCGCGAGCGCACTCTCCGACCGCGCCGGCACCGGGCTCGACGAAGGCGAGTCTTTGGAGGGAAGGCCCACGAGCCCAGGCGCCCGCCACCTATAATGAAATTACGACGCACTATTGATTGATATTTTATTCATTTTATTTAATTTTATTTCATAATACTGTCAGCCCTCTCATTAGGGCTCTTACCGGCAGGGTACAACCAACTACAAACCAACCAATATGCATTCTATGTGAGGTGGTAGCGCAATCAATTAATACATATGTAACACTTAATCAAATCAGCAAACACTACCTGCAATAACAGCAACACTTGGCTACGCATCACAAGGCTTAAACGTAGCTGAGAGAAAGAAAACGAAGAAATTCAAAGCAAGGAAACCAGCAGGCTTTTAATCTGGCAGCTCTATCACTCAAATACATGTCCAACAATTTTCGGGACTTGGCAAAGATCGCTTGCATTTACTACAATGCCTGGCAACGCATTCCAAAGCTCGATCGCAGCTTAAAAAAATAACAAAACACATCTATCCGACAAGAGTACAGTACTAAAATACAGTCGTGATTAACCCCACTGCTTCGTTTCCCTGGCACTTTTAGGTACAAATCTTCGTTAATTTTCAGTTGTCCTTGCAGTATCCTGAAAAGAGCTTTCAACCAGTTCTTTCGTCTTCGTGCCTCAAGTGATTCCAGTTCACAGGACTCCAAAATCTGCGTAATAGAATCTAACTGGCGGTAATTTCAGCATATGTGGGGTTTAACGTCCTAAAACCACCCCATGCTTATAGAGAAGCCGTAGATGAGGGCCCCGGAAATTTCGACGTCCATCCGTCCGTCCATTCATCCGCCCATCCATGCATTTTATCCGTCCGTCCGTCCGTCCGTCCGTCTGTCCGTCTATCTATCTATCTATCTATCTATCTATCTATCTATCTATCTATCTATCTATCTATCTATCTATCTATCTATCTATCTATCTATCTATCTATCTATCTATCTATCTATCTATCTATCTATCTATCTATCTATCTATCTATCTATCTATCTATCTATCTATCTATCTATCTATCTATCTATCTATCTATCTATACGCATACGTGTTCGTTCACCCCCTTAACTTGGGGTGAACCAAACTTACCATGGGAAAGTAAGATGGTTTGACGAGTATGACTGGCTGGTCATGACATAAATAATGGCACATCCAGTTGGATATGTCGTCAAGTCCATTCCGCCAGACGTGTGGCGCGTATACCCGCGGGCAGATAAGTGCCACAGGTATGCGACAATGTGCCACAAGTGTTTGACAGTTTATATCCACCAGACCAGTCATTGTTAAATTAAATGCGAGAGCGCTAAGAAAAACCTACATTGCCCATTTTGAACCAACCAATGCACAGCATGAATGTAGTAAGCCCAGCAGGAATCGATACTAAGCAATATGCGTGGAATTTCAAGTATTCTATAGCACGCCAACTTTTGAAACTACTTTTCAAATATACATTACTATTCGTGAAACCGCAATTGTAAATGCAGTAGTGGCTATTCAATTTTATAAACTTTACATACGTACAGGTATAATACAGCCGTCAGGTTGGGTTAGCGTCAATTCAGAGTTAAGCGCCATCCGCTGAAATGGATTTATGTAGAAGTGTCCAGGGCTACCATCCTCGCGAGCACCAGTGCTTCAAGTGAGCTTACCCCATCTGATGTTACTAATATACATTACCCCACAGCATACAAACATATATGTCCGTGGTGTGGGGCCACACCAACTCTGTTTCACATCACGTGGGAGTGTACGCATCACAATGAAGAACACCACAACATGAACAACACAGAGGAACAATGGGAGGCGCTGCTGTCCAGCTTGGCCATTGTTGATCAGCGCTGGCTGCTCCAACGGGTTGAAATGATGGCTAGAGCCAGCGGAGCCCTGGAATAGGGGCCCGACCATTTGGAATGCTCCGCGTTATGCGCAAATAAAGTTTTCTCTCTCTCTTTCTCTCTCTACTAATACACATGTTGTTGTCGGCATCTTTACGCATCTGTAAATCACTGGGTATATAAAACATATGCATTTGTTTACGTAAGTTTTTTCGTGCATTTGTACGTATCTTTATCGCCAGTTGGTAACGTAGCGCAAAATAAAAAAAATATACAACACAGTCACCTTCTATCCACATGCTTCGCATATGATCGATTACCAAAGTATGTGAGTGAGATCTGCCGAATTTCTTTTTCTTTTGAGACCCAGATTTGCCTTTCCATCACCCCCAAGCAACAATATGCGTCATTAAGGAACAATACAATCACGAAAACGCTTCTCTTAATTGAAGGGCCACGGAAGCGCTGATAAGCACTCATCGTTGACTCGATAAGGACTTGCAGAATTTAAACTGACCTGCGTATGCATTAAAGGCGAACGCGGCATCTACGTGGTCGCGGTTTCCTGGTCCGAGGTGCTGTCAGAATGGGCGTAGTGCTGGGGATGCTGAAGTACAGCCGCCCATTTTTTTTTTAAACCTACATGCGCGAGCCTCAACTGCCGAGTTTGTAAGCCCCTATTGCGTCCGTCCTGGCATCTGGTTCCTGGATCAGCCTCGCAGAAGACAGATGCAGTGGACTGTTCATCGCAGGCATGCAGGTATTTGCGCTTATTTTGCCGCTGGGCTCCGTCAAACGCCGCTTATAGACTGGGTTGTCAATGCTCGCACGTTCAGGTTAAAAGTATGGGCGGCTGTACCTTTGTGCTGTGCTTCAGTTGATAGGATTCCGTGTAGCCAGTTGAGTAATATGGTTGTTTCTAGAAAAGGTGTTTTTTAGTGACGGGCTTCGAGAATGGCCGTGCACCTATAGCGTAGAACCCTTCAGCTTGGTGGCTTCACTAACTAGTTGATAATACAATCGCAAAAAAAAAAGACGCGACAAAAAAAAAAAAGCTTACAGGACGAGCTCTGTACGCGCCTTCGACTCGTCTTTCGATGCACTGAACTCATGTGGCTGCGTTGCGGCTGCCATGATACCACGCTGTTGTTCCGACTTGCAGATCAGCGGGCAACGGATGTGTAACCTTATCGTAAGAAGCAACAGGCTATCTGTGCTATCTGCGTTCAAGTACCACTCATTCAATAGATCGCTTACCATTCTTGAGGAGGGTTCCACCAATCGTACGCTCACTTAGTAGCATTTGCTGCTTTTTCAAAGTTTATGTTTCATTTTTGTTTATTAGTATAATTTTACCCAGCCAGGCTGGTCTGTGTCAAATATGTTTAATTAAAGTTTTTGTTTTTGGCATTTTACTGAAAGTTGTTCGAATGATGCGCATCGCTTTTCCAGTAAGCTTCTTTGCTTTTCTGCAGTTCTTTTTACTGCTGTTATAACAAAGTTCTACCAGCTAGCACCCACTTCAACATTTGTTCGTCAGGCCCGGTATTTCTTTTTTTTTTGTGATGGTCCATCCTGGTTGTGCGATACCACAACTGATGGCAAACTGTACGTCGCATCGACCCGCATAAACATGTAAATGGAAAGTGGCATCCACAGAATTTCGGTTTCGGAGCCTGAATTCGCGTCGGATATATGCAGTCTTTCGTGGGATTAGACGAAGCAGTAACACTACAGGAGGAACTAGCCATATTAGTGGGTCATTATCCACATAATTAGAATACACCGGCAATGAGAACGCGGGCGAAAGAGAGCGAGGCGCAGCGTATACGGTGAATGGCGGTGACAGCGAAAAGGGGTAGCCAGAGTGGCGAGAGAAAGAAACGGCAGTGGTGAGACGACAGGTTCCGCGACGGCCACCCGCGGCACCACATAGAGTTACTGTGTATGCTACCTTTATGTAGCATATACAGTAACTGTAGCATCACAGTTGTGCGTGCGCCGTCATACGGTCGCTAATGACATCAACACCGAGGTATGCGGCGAGGGCGCGCACTGATTTCATATATGAAGCATTTCTTTTTTTCCTAAAACAGCCAAATGCGGAAACCGAAGCTAGGCTAAATTTCTCTGGAACGTAAAGCACGCCTAAGTATCTTCAGTTTATAGAACAGTTATAACCAAAATGCGGTAAGTCCTCATTGTAACATGAGCTCAAAAAGGCAGTTTCTAATAAAAAATGAGCCAAGTACTCCAACTGTTTCAATCAAAGTGAGCCATATTCTACAAACCAGCATTGGGCCAACAAATATGATAAAAACAAGCAATATGGTCCCACCCAAAATGTTTCATTTGTGTCTTAGTTGTTTTGTTATCGTGTTTATGTTCCAGAATTAGGGTTTCTAGTGCTAGTTGGCATTTACTTAAGGACATGGTGTTGGATGACAAAACTCTAATGTAAAAAGTAAGAGGCTGGCATGCCTACTTCTTTTTGTATCTTGTGATTCTTTTCGACTTTAGCGCAACAGTATCTTGGCCTCCGTTCACTCCAACACAATATATTTGAAGTAAAATAGGCATGAAATAAAGATATTGGGCGTCTATTTATTTCCTAAGGAAGAAGTGGTGAGCAATGGCATGGCATAAAACTAACTGGAACACTTTTCAATGCCTTCAATAGATGCCAGAAATAAGAAAACATTGATGATAGTCCAGAATAGTGCTCCTATTGCCGCGAAGGACCACTCGCTTTTCAAGTCTAGTATGCGCCATTACGCCTATGCGTCGAAGCACTTCACCGGCGGAAGCACAAGTATGATGTCAATTCTATCGCAAAATATAGCTATAACCTTCATTCGAACCGTTTCACACCTATTTTGCGAGATAATTCATGACCAAATGAAGTGTTTCATTCGATATGAGCCAAATACAAACTTTACTCCACAATATTGACGGTATTTGTCTATGTATATTATAGACAGAATATAGATTTGTGGTATTTATGGGAGAGGAACATACAGCAAAAAAGTTGTTTGAGTAGGCCCAACCATATCGTCAGTGAAAAAAGAAGTGCGTTTTTCTCAGTTTCATGTAGAGTGCATTTGGCTATTTTATAAAAAAAAAACGCCTGATATGAAAATAAAGCGCAGCATCAACGGAGGCCAGTTTGCGGCGGATGCAGTGAAACTCGCATAGGCGCTGTCTTCTTCAGCTTCTCGGTTTGCGACCCGATCGCGCTATGCTCAGTGTGTCAATAAGTGTGGAATCGGCTGCACGAAAATGTCCGCGACAGTCACGCTACTCGCGGCGTGGTACGCAACTCTCTATCAATATGTCTGCCTCTAATCATCTTAGAATTAAAACAGCCATACAGCTGCGCTCAGAATTATAATTAGGCAGTATCATAGCTGTCCTTGCATTTTTTCCTCACTGCATCACATATGCTACAATATTAGATGAATTAGATTTCTTCTACTGCAACTAAAATCATAGCTTGAATCGCAAGTCGGGAACGCGCCATTAGCGAAGAAACAGTAAACAAAACGAAACGTAAACGTTGCTCATACTTCAAAACAAAATAATTACTAGGAATGGCCATTTCAAAGCAAAAGTTAAAAATTCTTATTAACATCACAAAAGAATGAAGTAAAATTGCATGTATTTTCATGAAGCACAAAATAACTGCTCTAATATCACGATTTTGCGCAATTATACGGCGCAGTCTTTTTCCCATTCGGACACCATTCCGTTTATAGTAAATCGTAACTTTTTGCTACACACGAATGCTTTCATTTTTGTTATCTGACCCTCTATAGGTTTCCCAGAGCGAATGAGAGCCAACAATTAAAGTATCTGCATCTGCGTAGTTGTAGTGGGTTTGCCCACGCAACCAACTGTCAGCAGGCAAATCGAGCTGGCATGAACGTTCTTCCGGCTAACTCGCAGGAAAACTTTAGCGAGAAAAGCACGCACTTCGTGAAAAAGCGGAGCGACACCTTTATCTTAGGGGCTGTACTGGTATTCGGCCTACTCTTCGTCATTCTCGTTGTCCTGCAACTGGTCTTCAGAAGGCGAGGGGAGAAGCTTGTCGGCATGTCCGACTTCTGCTGCGTCGACGAGGCGAGGCTTCTGCTTGACGACCTCAACACCAGCGTCGATCCTTGCGGCAGCTTCTACGACTTCGTATGCTTGAAAGGCCCTCATGTTGGCGATACGTCGCGGAAGTCACCCGGTCTTCGAAGCCTCGAGATAGAGTGGGCTCTCGTCGAAAACCTACCGGACATGGCCAACACGTCCATCGGCATCACACTGTGGCTTCTGGGGCGCAGCTGCGCCACGCAAGACTGGAGGCCCCAGCAAGCGCTGCCCGAGTTCACCAGGGCTATCGTTGCCGCCGCCAACCTCTCTCGCTCCGGAACGCCTCTTCAAAACCTCACGAGCATCTTCCAGTTTATGGCCCTGATGGAATTCAGGTTCAACGCACCAGCAGCTTTGTCTTTTACCAAAGGTAACCTAAGTTCCGCGAGTGACGTTTCCGAGCTCACGGTGAGATGGCAAGGTGTCTCAGTGCAGGAAAGAATGGACCTTTGTACCATCTGCGTAGTCGCTGTTGTGAGAACGCTAAACAATGGCTCCGACAGCAACGAGACGCTGCCTAGACTTCAGAACATCGAACTGCCACTACCTCAGTATTCCGACGATGAAAATCCAGCCGACCTAGAACGGGTCAACATAACGAACGTAGCGCCGTTCAAGGGCGTTGATCCGGCTGGGTGGAATGCCGTGTTGGATGACCTTATGCGACCAATCTTTCCCAGAGTCCAAGTGTTAAAGCGTCGGAAAGGGAACGATATTGACAAAGCGCTGGGGCGTCTAGCGGCTGACGCTTCTGTGGGTGGAGCTTTCGTAATCCAACACACCGTCATTGAGTTATACGGTCAGTTGCTAAGTTACACGATGTATGACGTAATAAGAGACAGGCGAGAGTGTTTCGCAAATATGCTGAAGATCCCGTTCCTGGAGGAAGCATTCAGAGCGCAGGTGGTCAGTAGCCCTGTGATTGAGATGTACTTACAGAATCTGTTTGCGCGTGTGAGGGAGACACTAACGACGCAAACGTTATCCAACCCTTCGTTCACCTCGAAAGATGACGCAAGCTCCGCGGCGATCTTTCTGAACGATGTCTCGCTAGAGTTGCCCGACGTCCTTGGAGTCATCGACCAGCCCCCGCCTAGAATGACTTTCTCTTTCTCCTGGAACCTGCTTCACGCACGGTCTTACAACTTCGAGATAGCCCGGCTGCGCACGGCGCGAAAGCTTCGTGAGACCCAGAGTGCTGTGTCGTCACCCCACGTGACACGAAGCGGTTCGAAGATCTTCGTGTACGCCGAAGCCTACGCGGACATCATCTTCTGGAAACGCGAATCGCACGTCATGGACTTGCCAGTCTTGGCAGCTCGCATGGCGAAAGAACTTTGGTCGATGCTCTTTGAACGAATGGATGCCCGTTTCAACGAGACGGCACAGAACGCCACCACAGCATTCCGTGAATGCTTCAGGCGCGCTTATTTTCCCCATGCCGCGTCCGACGAGTACGACGGGTTGGCCGAGTGGGCAGCGGCGCTCGGAACCGTTGTCGAAGCTGCGGACCCACTCAGGTGGAAGCGAGAGGTTCTTCTAGCAGCGAACGCGCCCATATCCGAAGGTCGGCTCTTTTATCTGGAGTGGGCGAGTGCCATGTGTGTTGTTACGCTGCCGCGAGGCCTCGGTACGTCAGGTGGCGTGAACGTTCCGTTGAGGCACACCGCCGATTTCGCTGCGCGCTTCAAGTGTCCTGAAGGCTCTCCGATGACTCAAAGAACTCATTGTCCCACGTAGGCGAGCAGATGGCACTTTTCTGTTTATTTATACCGGAACATTGTGTTTGAAAAAGAAAAAATGCGGGGCTGTATATGACGACGATGGCGTGCTTTTAGGTTAGTATTGCCTGTTGCCCAACCGCCTTTTAAGTTATTGTTTGAAAAACTAAGAAATGCACACATTTTGGGCAAACTGTCTACCGTTTGGATTTCGCAGACATTGTTTTAGGTAGTACGTATGGGGTGTATTTCTCATAAGTAATGTAGAGATATTACGCAAAACAATTTTAGACCTACTGTAGGATACAAAATGCCTTCGTATATGGTGTGGCGCGGATCCTTGAGAAAAATGTAGCATAGTTTCAAGCTCTGTGCATGGCTAGCATTTCTAAAGGATTTATCCCTACTAAATGATGATGAAAGAAATCAATGGAATTGGAAGGAGTATCCGTTTATCTGCTGCATGATCTCACGTGAATCTATGAATAGGATGTTAACGTTGACGACCAGGTCTGCACTGATGACGTTAACACCAAGGTGGGCAACGATGAGGGCACAGCTGTGCGTCTTTTACGGGGAAATCAGAAGTGTTGAGCCGGGTGAAATCTACTGATCGAAAGCTACAAAGCTACCTTGCACAGGTTCTCGTGTACAAGAGCCACCAATAATTGCTAGCAGAAAATAACTAGTTGTTCTCCTATTACAGTTTTCGCCGACGTAATTGAACTTTAAGGTCAATCTGCTCGTCGCCAGGGCTGTTTTGGCTCGGGTTTGTGAGTAGCGTGAACTTTGCGCATCTTGCGGTGGTATTTGTTACTGCTGTCTTGTCTCAACGGGAACGAACTTGACTTCAGCCGAAAAACCACGCTTGAATGTGGTGTATGGCCTGTACTCGATGACCACGTTCCGACCCACTGAAGTGACGACGTTGCCAGGCTTGATTTCGTCGCTGCAGAACCTGCAGACGTGCAGAATAATATTATTTTAATGTTAAAAAAAACTAAGAGATGTAGTTGGGTGATTTCACTAGAACTTTACTCTGTTTCATACTTCAGATGAAATGCTCGAGAAGCTATGCAAAAATTTCGGTCAGTAAAATGCGAAAGTGAGCACGTTTAGTGCACGAATTTCGTCGTTGTAAACGCGCCGACAGCGATGGGTTCCGCACTGCACGCTCTCGGAATTGATCGTGGAGGCCTCACTTTGAAAACTGAGACGCTAAGCAATTCAGAACAACCTTTTCAGAACTGCGTAGATAACGGCGATTGTTTATTACTAAAATGCGAAGCATCGTCATTTATTACTCCGTCTGAAAACGTAAAAAAACATTACGGGTAGTGAAACTATTGGTGTGCACTAGAGGTGTGTGAGTATTCGAACATTCTAACTTGAATAACGGAGATTTCGAGATCTTGCGCCGATTGCCCCGTGAACACCAGCAAAGCTATATACTGGTTCCGAAATGAGTTCTAGGAATGTTGTTTCATTTTGTTTTCACAAAGTAGCGTACCGTCTGCCCGTATACTCACGTTTGTCCGAGGTAGAGTGACTGCAATCGGATTTCGAAACGATCGTAGATGCACAACTTGCGGACTCGGCTGTACAGGTCGAAGGCCCGGAACGTCAGTTGAACCTTGTTGTTTGGTGGAGCCTGCGAGTGTATAAGGTCGTGGTGACTATGTTTCTCACAGCCATTTTTCACAGTTGTTTAGGCCATGTTACACACGGAAAAGCATGGCATGTTCATGCTTTATGACTTCAACAAACATTATCCACCCTACATGCGATTTCGCGTTGAAAAACCACATGTCGTTAGGCTCGCTTGCTCATCGACCTACAGTGAGCCTACGATTTCTGCACTTATTAGGCACGTATTGCAAACATAAGTGCATTCACCGGCCTAATACTGTGTTTAAGATCACTTCAGTGAAAGATCAATTTGCTTTAACATTGTTCAACTACGCAGTTCGACATATTTCCTTGTTTTGCGTCATAGAGATATTGTTGTGACAGAAAGCTTAACTGTGATGCTTTACGTGCTAAGAGTAACTTTTTATGACAGAGAGACACGCTGTTCTGAGGGGCACACAAGAAATTTAGACCATGACCTCGGCTCCTTCACATGCGCCTAAATAGAATGGTTTTTTGCATTTAATCTCTATTAAAATGTGTACGCCCTGCCCCGGGGTCGATTCCCCGTCGTCAAGGCTAGGAGCGCGACAGCTTGGCCGCTAAGTTACAACGGAGGATGCCTTCTAGTGAGCACTTCCACGACACACTTTCTTTTACTTGAGCCCATATTGCATTGCAAAGAACGGCGATGCCGAAAGGACCCTCCCTTCCCCTCCCCCATCTAAAAACAATAGAAGTACACGGAAGTCGACAAGATTCTGTCCAGTGGACTGCCTATCTATCTACTGCATAACGCACCTTTTCATTATCCAAACAGCGAGTAGTCTCACTGAAGCCAACATTTTCACAATCGTTCCTCTCTTTTTCGAGGCAGCAACTGCCTTGAAGTGGAGAAGAGCAGTTGTTGAAAATTCGGTTCCTGTGAGACCCGTTGTTCAAGGATTTTTCCACTTTCGATGCCGTCATGATGCCACACATCCATTATGAAATGTGATCTCATGAAGCGTCTACACTCTAAGGCACCTAAAGTACGGCGATTCAAAATCTAGTGCGCTGAATACTCAGATTAAGTTTTTCGAACACCCTATAGTATTGAATAGCTTTGTTCTTAAGTGTTTTTGCGGTTTGCAGCCACGAGGATGCATTGGAATAAATATCGTGGCAACAGAATTCCCATGCAACGCTTATTTGATCATTCCAGCGACTATAGGCGGCGCGACGGTAGGTCGAAATTGGCGGTCGAGACATAGCTGAAGTGCGCCTCCCAGGCAGCAAAGCTCGTCAGGCCCTCTAGTTTCGCTGCAGACCACACTTTCTCTCACTAAATAGACGCATGGATGTTGGAATGAAAACGAATCAGCGCGAGACCGAACTGCGTCGCAGATTTAACACCGTGTGCCAGGTTCGGAGGAAAGCCGCGTGGCGCCGCCTGCGTCGCTAGAATGACCGAATGGGGAGCGTACATCACCGGCGGTCGTGAAGGCTCGCTAGCAACGCTGTTTTCAATAATATTTAGCTCGCGCTTCAGTTCAGTGCCATTGTGAGAGCGAGATTCGGGTTGTTAACTTACTTGTATCCACCATACGCAGACGCCATCCTGTGGTCTCTGGCTTCTCGGGTAACCGGGAGAGCTAATCGTTTTCTCGCGAATCACACGGCCACCGCAGTTGGGTCGAGCTGCGAGCAAATCGACGCGACCACTTGATTAGCTTCCCCCTCTGTGCCTCCCACGTTGGATAACTTATTGTTTGATTGGCAGGGTATTCAACTGTTTATTGATTGTTTAAATATTTATTATTTTGTTCATTCAATTGTGCTATAGCTGCGTATAATGTGACTGTAGAAACACGAGAGTCACCGTTTTTCGCATCACGGTGACAACAAGGGGGCACATGAGCTGAGACAAAATGCTTTTTCGTCTGCCGAGCCTTCAAAAAATTGCCTCAGGAGAAGCTTTCAGGCAACCTTACGGAACTCAAACCTTGTCTTCATTTGTGAAATTCATTATTATTATTATTATTATTATTATATTATTATTATTATTATTATTATTATTATTATTATTATTATTATTATTATCCAACTCGTACTCACAGTAGTAAGAACGACGCAACCTCTCGCATCGCTCTCCCTCGGTGTTGGGTGGGCAGACGCACTTGCAGGTGTGATCGACGAACCCTTCGTTGGCACACACGGGTCTGCTCGTGCATGCGGCTACAATGACATTAAATAAGAAGGCCGTTGGAGGAATAAGGAATAGCCACTCAAAATGAGCACGACGTGTCACAGGCATGCACGAACAACTTGCGCTTATTAGATCTCCCTGTTGTCGAACAAAGAGAACCCACCACAACGGTCAAGTGGTTTTGACGCTTGACTACTGACCTGAAGGCCGTGGCGGCTGCATTTTAGATGGTGCCGGAAGTGCTTGAGGCTTGTGTACTTTGATTTAGCCGCACGTTAAACACCTGATGTCCAGAGCCTACAGCGTCCCTCGCAATCATGACGTGGTCTTGGGACGTTAAACAGCAACAATGATTAAATATGAGTCAGGGAGAAGGGACGTTTGCGCGTTATTTGCAATTCCGATGACGCTCTCGATGGGTGTACACCTCCATCTATGTCTTGTGTGTAGCGCGCAACGTTAATTAGTGTAGGTCTCGCTCTGGGGCGCGGTGTCTTGCGGCGGTTTCGGGCTCTGGCGTGAAGGGCCTGGGAGCATGCGCCACCTATTAGGCATGCTTAAAAATGGCAGCGTTGAAAGGTGCATTTGTTTAAACGAAGAAGCATGCTCCCTCGGGGCGCTTGTGGCATCTCGATTCCAAAAGATCATGCGTCTTGGCTGAAATGCACATCATCGAGATGATGCAAGCACCCTGAGGGAGCGTGTTTCTTTCGTTAAACAGAGCACCTTTCAACGCTAGTCTCTTGTGCGAAGCAGGCCAGCATGTTTAATGGGCCACGTGCTCCTGGGCACACCACGTTAGTGCACGCAACGGCCGCAAGGTGTCACGCCCCACAGCAAGGCTACCTGCTTACGCGCTATACACGTATACGTGGACGCGGCTATACGCAGAAATAAGTATTATATGACCTTCGCGTTATCGAATGATGGGCCAAGAGCATCATAGCTTGCCCGCCCACTCTGTGCCGCTGACGGCGCACGTTAGCAAGAGCAGTATTATTGCAAAAGAGCCCTCAAATCAGCGATCAGTACCATATAAACTACAAGACTTACGGGCATTCTGTGAAATCCTTGCATTCGCGCGAGATACAGGTCTGCAAGTGACTGTGCCACCGCTGGTTATTCGCTTACCATCGCACCGGTAGAGGAAGTTCGCCTTGCGTCGGTCGCGGAACGTCAGTCCGTTCTGCCTGCGTATCAGCGGCGCAAGCAGCGGGTTCACTGGACTCAGGGTTTTCATTTCCGGCGATGCTGCGAACGCCTGCACCACGGTAGTTGGGTTTTGGCATTAGGTCATGCTTAATGTCCAATTCCACATCTCTAACCCCAGACTGCCCTAACCTCGAAACGCGCCGCGATGCCCAGCAATTAGTGCCGTTGAACAAGTGCCTACATTGCGAAAGCAACAATGGTTTAGTAAGTAACGCCGTCACATTCACTAACGGCACTGCGCCAGAAAGAAAATGCGAAACTTTTTCTCTGAATGTGTGCCGGGACACAAACAACTCGTCTCTGCCAGGTTACAGGCTCCGTCGTCGATAAATGTTAGACCTGGGAAGCTGCAGTGAAAACTTCACAGTACATTAGGGAAACGCTAGGGAAAGTGCAGGTAAAAGTGCATGAACACCTGAGACTCTCTTCAAGTTACTTTGATGTACTGAGTTGACTGCATTGCATCCCTCTCTTGCAGATTTGTGTGCCTCACCTTGAATTGCACTAACTTTGGAGTCACCAGTAATGTCATGTGATGACGTGATGAAATGGCGGCGCAATATTCTTCATTTGATTACGGCATGAAGACGTCACAATATGACGTCAGGAATAACGCCATGTTGGATTTTCTTTTTTTTTGTGATAGTTTTTTTTCGCATCCTCCTCATCAAAATTGGATTCACCTGATTTTTCGACTCTTGGCACACAGCAGAATTTCGCCTTGTAAGTATTCCAAAACGGTTACATAGGTCAAATACTCATGTAGAGGCTCTATTGTAACATGTGCATTGGTCTTAGCGTTATTCGTGTGTTTCTAGAAAGGGTCTTACCGTTGGCGAGTAGTGCATGACTGAGGTGTAGTCGTATCGTGCTCCGTACTCCCGCTTGGTCTGGTCCGGGTCGAACTGACTACGCCGTCCTTCCACAATGTTGGGGTAGTTGACCACCACGTAGCGGTTGCGGTCGGCGCGCGACTGCTCGTGCACGAACCCGATGGCATGCCCGATCTCGTGCACCACTGTCCCCAGCTGCCAACAAGGTGCAGTAAAAGAAAACAAAATGTACTTGGTATAAATGCGTAACTCGCATTATTCCTCGTTCGTTTTTATACCACAAATAGAACCCACTTAATCATTGCCATTTCTGGTTAAGTAGAGTGCAGGTAGCTTTACGCTAGACTTCATGGTTCTTCGCTCCTGTCGTACCCATTATATGCATCCTACTTAGCAATGTAAATGGTATGTTATGGTATGCAAAAACTTTATTCAAGTCCGTCGGGGTGTGAACTAGCACGTAGCGGGCCGCTCCCGCATCGGGGCCTATCTGCCCCGATGCGGGAGCGGCCCGCTACGTGCCTAACCCCTCCGCCACGTCATGGGCCCATTGGACTGCCCATAGCTGCGTCCTTAAATCCGTACTGCGCAGCGCAGCATCCCACTTTGACGATGCAACGCATTAAACCCGTAACGCAGGGCACCGCCAGAGCATATGATTTAAGCTGGCAAAGTCTGAGCAAAGCGCGCAAGTGTGTGACGTCTGAATTTCAGGGTAAATTTTGTGCAAGAGTACGGGATTGGCATATGCCTCGACCTGCAGGAGTCTGAGCGTCAATGCCTGAGGCCTATTCAGTTTACTGTGCCATGGCGGATACTTTCGCCTTCTCAGATAAAAGTTTTTGCAAAGTTCACTGCATCGTGTGGGGATCTTCTATGTCCAGAACCTCGTCGGTGGTTGGACAAAATCGGCATGTCACACAAGCATAATTATGTTAGTGTGGAGGTTGAGTTTTTCTCTATCTATGCGACAGACATTCCGTGTGCTAATTTGTTCGGTTCGTTCAAGGACTAGCTCGCGCTGGCGCCTTGTACAACACGGAGTGTCTATACGATGCATGCCATTCAAGAAAGCTGTTCCTTGGTTTTGGAGACAAAACGCGCCATATGTGCCAGTGCTTATACTCTAATAAATACACCATGTAGGGTGCAATGTTGGCACACGGCGAAGAACAACAGACGCTCAAAACTTCAGGAGTCCTCCACTTTATGGCGTACCTTATAATCACGTCCTGGTTTCATCACGTAAAACACCAGATAATGTTATTTTACAATTCCATGTGCTTAAATAAATGATCAGGAACAGTATTCAGGAATAACGTGTACTGTAACATCTATGGTTACAAATAACATTATTGCCATTGATGATGTTTAAACCCTACTTTTCCACACTTGCTGCCTCTTGAGACACTGAGGTAAGACCACGTTTACTTGACATTACTATAGAAGTGATACGAAAGAAGCAATATGTATGAAGAACACTAACTTAGTAAAGCTATTAGGAATAACTGTTACTAAACATAAAATAAGGTCGAACGAACCACAAATAAAATATCTATATTCTGTCAAAATATGCCACTGGGTTCAGGCTTTATTTACTCGCGCTTTGTTTCATTATTCACGCTTTTTTATTTATTCGCGTGTTCACGATTTATTTATTCTTTACTTGTGTATTCAAATGTAACCCCGTATTACTTGTAGGCGTCAAAAAAGAGAAGTTAGAGCAAGTACATGGTCATTACATCATATTTACCACACATTTGCATTTAAAACAATTTCATTATTTAAAGTTTCTAACAAAAAATATTTTGCGAATAGATTCATCCTGGTAGCAATTTTCTTATTTTGAAAACATGGTCAGTTCTAGGTGAATAGTAATAAGGTTCCTTAAGGTATTTTTTTTGTTAATTGCTGTTAGGCCGTTATGTATCTAAAAAAGAACTTCAATCGCAGTTTTTGCCCACTCGAAGAAAGCAGCTCTCACCAAAATTCACTTTTCATTGGAGCGCAGCTCTCTCCTCTCTCACTGTTCTAGGATGAACCAGGCCACGTGATTTCTAATTTTCTCATATTCATCAACGTGACCTACGCAGAATCTCATACGGCACTTGCATAGCCTACTATGGCTCGAAGAGATGTTAAATAAACTGTACTATTAAAGTTCACTTCCGAAGTTTTTAAATTGCGTTGGGTAAAATTTATCGCCCTTCCTGCTTTGCAAGCCACATCGCCTACGTGCGCATGTGCATGCGCAGTTCGACGAAAAAACTACAGCAATGTATTTATATTCGACTGCTCTTGCACTCACTCGTTGTTTAAAGTATACTCTGTCGCCATTGGTTCCTGCTCCCTCGTCAAAGGAATGTGGATACACTTTTTATTTCTGTTCATTTTCCACATGGAGCACCAATTCTGAACATATTACCAATCAATTTGCAGTTTGGGTAAGGTCAATGGCACTATTTGCTTGTCTATATACAAAGAACCATCTGCAAACAATCTAATGTGTGGTGAAGCCCCTACTGAAATATAAGTAATATAAACTAAATAGAAAAGTGCCCCCAAAACAGAACCTTGTGGAACTCCCCATGTCACCTCAACGTACTCAGGTCTTTTGTCGTTTAAAAGGATGCGTCTTAGGCACAACCTCTGGGAATGTGTGGTTATATGCGAATGAAATGCGGTCTCCCCAGGTGAAGCTGCGGCACGGTGGATGGCTGCGTTGCGAATCTTGAACATTAATGATCGACTGTAGGCGGCTATTCAGCAAGCCCGTGAGGCGGCTGCGAGGCAGGTTCTGGGCCTCCTCGCGGGTTGCCTAAGCCCAGGCCACGAATTTGCCGGAGTCTTTAATAAAGTTTTTACCACCACTACTAAGTCTGACAAATTCTGCCGAGCAAGTTAATCTCAGGCCCGAATAATATTAATACATGACAACATCTCCCGCTAAACCGAACCATGTGGAGATTCAAAACCACGGGCGCTAACGCTTACACTGGCGGCGGCGTTGACGCTGGCGCTCATCGCGGAAGAGAAACATAGGAAAGTGCAAAAGCACGCAGTCATATACCGCTGTTTTCTGCTGTAACATTCCAATAGCCGCTAATGAGCAATGACAGACAGAAGACGCCGATTGGACACAGAGACCCGCGGTTTGCTTCTAGATGACGCACGTGCGGCTAATTTTAATTGTTCCGCAACTCACAGGAGAAATTCCCCACCGGCACTGCTGTGGAAGTCAAGATCCAATGCCTATAATATGGTGTGGCCAGTGCACGGTTGTGCAGTGGGAGCAGTTGGTTTTTGCAATAAAAGAACTCGTTAGAGGATGCTGCCTGCCTCGACGTTGTGAGGCGAGAGATGGGGAAGCCTAGAAGAGGACAGAGAGGTGAACAGGACGCGCAGGTGCAGTAAAGGTGGTCATCCCGAACACCGCATTGAACCTCGCTCTCAGATGCTTTCGTGGCTAAGAAGGGCTGAATAAACTCCAATGTAAGACTTCCGAATAAACTAAAGCAATAGAAAAATGAGGCGAGACAAATCAGCTGCGAGGAAAAAAAACTGCATTCGTGTATGTCTCAAGGTGTTGTCTTGCGTCGCCATCAGCAACATTGCATTTGTGTCCACTCACCGTCTCACAGTTATAACCAATGGAAATGGGCTGAAGGGAGCCGATGTGCCCAAACCGGGACCAGCAGCTGCAAAAAATAAATTAATAGTAAGGAAGAGACCGCGTATCTGCGCTCAACACGCCTTGAAGATAATAATGAAGTTTCTCTCAATATATCACTCGCGATATATCTCTGTGACATTAGATTCAGTTTTCTACAGACGGAAGCCTGCAGTTGTCCACCTCGTTGGATCAGTGAGTAAGGGGGTCAGCTACTGCATGGAAGGTCGTGGGTTCGATGCCAGCCGCGCCGGTCGCATTTCGATGAAAGCGATAGTGTAAAGGAATTTGTACTGTGTGATGTGAGTGAATGTTGAAGAACACTAGATGGTCAAAATTTCTGGAGCCCTCCACTATGGCGTACCTGATAATGATATTGTGGTTTAGAGATGTGAAACCCCAGACATAAAAAAAAATGTTTGCCTGGAGTTGATGCTTAGCATATGGATTTACCTAAACTCGTTCCTTTCATCATCAATTATATTTGTCGGTTTTGGTTAATTAATAATTGTAAACTAAGTGTTATACACAAGCGACGATTAGCTATGAGCATGCAGGCGCGAAGAGGGATATATTACTTATTCTGTTTACAAGTACGGGATCAGGCATTCAAAAACTTGAATTAGTAAAGGCAGATAGAGCATAGTCAGTAAAACTTCAGTAATCTCCTAATCAACGCTCACTACGGTTAGATAAATGCACGCAAAGCGTACATTTTTAGTAGCAACTGAACAGTGGCAGAGCCACAGATTGCTTTAGTGATTTTTTCTACAAACTTTGGGATCGGAATGTTTTTTTTTGTTCCCCGCGCACAAGCCCTTTATCTTCATATACAACCACAATTTTTGTAGGCAATACCACAACTAGGGTTTTCAACGTTTCTTACTATTTTTTGCGTGTTATGAGCAAAAGTCAATTACATTAATGTAAAGAGAACACGTGAACCATCTCATCCTCGTCGCCACAAAGTAAATTAATAGGCAGTGAAGGTATCATGCAACGACGAAAGTTCATTGTCAACTGAGTCCAGTTTATGGTGAGCATTCTAGCTGTTTGGCCGCTCACGAAAGCTCGCGTTTCACTCACTCTTCGTCACGGGAACGTGAAGGTCACTTTGCGCCTTTGAACCATGGCAAATAAATGAACTTGGCAACGTTCAACTTTGCTACTCTCTGCGCCCGTAAAGTTATCAAGAGAAGCCACACGCAAAATGCATGTCGCTCTAGTTGCATTCATTTGTAAAACAACAGCGAGAAAAATTATTTATGTTAAACGGTTGCCGAACACTCAGCGAAAAAGCTCAGTGCCAGCTAACTTGTTAGGTACGCAGAAAAATAGGAGGCGTATCTGTGCATACTTCTCAGCACCGCAAGAACCGACAGGAGTGCGTCGACGTGCACTTTGAATAGGTATGGACGACTTACTAAGTTTGCCTACGGTGAGATAACCGAGTAATGAGCAATTTTAAAGACATTATACTTAACTAATAATGATTTCAGAACTCGGCAATAAGATGAAAATTCCGCGTGTAATCTTTCATATGCTGCGACGTCCTCTTCTTGTTGCTCAAGTCAACATTCGTTTCGTTACGCAATATTTCAGAACAAGGTCGTCGTTTTACTATATATGATACGCTCAAAATTAAATTTAGTTGTGCGTCCAAATTAGAGTAGTTGGTAATTAACCAATGCTTGGCCCCATAGTCAAACACGCACAAAATATCTTAGGCTAGAACCTTTAAAATACTTTTTTTTTCATTCCGATTGTATACATCAGCAAACGCGAATTACATTTCCTGTGCGTTACTGGGGTCAAAGCCAAGCAGCACCACACACTAACAAACAAAAATTTTCGTGAAGTCTTGGTATTGCTTTTTTTTATTATCAGAAAAAATAAAGGTAAGCGTGATAAATTCTCGTATTGTCTCTATACTGCAAAGCAGTGATGAACGTACCCTGCTCCCCTGATGAAAAGGATGAAGTCTGTCGTTGTGTCGTCCTTCTCAAGTTCGCGAAACATGAGGCACGAGTTGTTCATCCAATGTGCGACACCCTGCCGGATGAGGTCCGCTTCATTAGCGGCTGCGTAGAAACGGTGTTGAAATTTCGATGAAGGCAATAGGAAACTAGTAACTTAAGGATGAAAGAAGATGTCACATTCATCCATTCGAAATCTAATTGGCTATTCGGAGATTCTTCGGCACACTACGGTACGTTGACAGTCTATCACAAATGTTGGCCTACAGAAGTGATATTCTTACCTTTGCTTCAGCACCGTAAACTTTCTGAAGGGGGTGAGGAAAACAGTACAACTATAGTTTACGTATGTTAATTTATGCGTTCTTATATATCTGTGTGTATATATAGTCGAAAATTTTCGTGGGGGAGGGAAAGAGTTTGACACTACAGCCCCTTCTCTTGGCTATGCCACTTCTTTCCTGGCATTCGCAAGGCACAGGGCTGCTCTCTTGGAAAGTACGGAATGCTTTTTGGTTTTCAGTCAACCAACTACTAAGCTTCCAAAAACAGACAACTCGCCATGGTGGTCTAGGAGTTATGGTGCTAGACAGCTGACCCAATGGTTGCGGGTTCGGTTCTGGCTGCAGCGGTCGCATTTTCGGTGGAGGCGGAAAGGCTAAAGAGCCGCGAACTTCGGTTTAGGTGAACGTTAAAGAATCCCAGGTGTTCGACATTTCTGAAGTATGGCGTCTCTAATATTTGTAATATGGTTTTAGGACACAAAGCACCAGCAATTCCTATTATTGTTATCAGAACCAAAAGGCCGGCATACAAGCACAAGGTATTTGTTGTTAAAAAGTCGTGGAAGCAGCCGGACTTGTCCTATATATAACGTGTCCAGTGTAACACCGGTAATGTTTGAACTTGTACTTCATTGATAGTTTCTTTCTCGATCATGGGTATGCATTTTGCGACAAGAGCTGAAATATGCCGCATTCTCAGTGTTTTTTGCTGATGTAGTGAAAATCGAAAAACATGGAGACCGAAAATGGAAACATGGAGACCGAAAATGGCAAAAGGAACTTAAATGCACCAAAACATGAGCGTCTTAATTACGCTTATGAGCTAGAAGGCAGACGGGTTCCAGTAAACCGGGAAGCGTGTACCAGGTTTCTTTCAATTACCACTACTTTATTGGTTTTCCATTTTCGAGGCATCGTATATAATACTCACAGCTCTCGCTTATTTTGTACGGAACGATTCCCCCGGGCCACGTTATGTTTCTCGAAGGCACCAGGGCGTACATGTCCAACAGGTCCCGCTCGGTCATCAGCATGTCGCCCTGGAACATCGCCTGGCCACCATCCAGCTTAGGAACCTCGTACAGCATCTGCTGGTACTGAGCACGACAACAGAAGGAATCAACGTCGGTGCAACAGTTGTTGTAGTAACCAAACTGAAACACCTGTGAAGACGCTGTTATTAGGTGCCAATTTCAAATGTAGATTGTGTTTTGATCTTAATAGCCGCAAGGATTCTCGAAGAACTTCATGCAGAAAAATTGTTGTGCGTTACCGCAAAAGGCTGCTTTTTCCCCCTTCAAGTATGAAACCCTTTTCGTACAGGCTGACATTAGCTTACGCTAAGATCTTCATGCATGGCTGCGTGTCCAACGTCTATCTTCTTAATATGTGGGCAACCCTAGTATCCCGCTTTTTTTAACTAATGTATGATTGATGACAAATTTGACTTTTTTGTCGGTAGATCAATCTGGCTTCTTAGCTCAATATATATAAGTACAAAGTTCTCAAGGAACGTGGTGAAAAGTTACTAACACTAATTATAAGCTGTACTGCACTCTTAAAACAGGTTACTTATAAAAGTATAGCAAAATAATTATTGACTATTGATACTTTCTGCAGTGCTTCGGCTCAAATATGTTTACGCCAAGACTCTACATCTAGTTCTCAAGGAATCGGTTTAAAAAATCCCATAAACACTTGATTCATGCCCCTTATTGATTACAATTAATTTACTGTCATGTACGTCTCATTTCTTACCTCGTCGATCAGATGGTACACCGGAGAGAGGAACAGCGGTTCGGCTAAAGGCTATACTATACTGAGGTTACGTTGGTTCCATCAAAGCTGGATAACTTATATAATACAATTTTCTCAGTCAGAAGTTTGGGGGGGGGGGGGGGGGAGTCGACACGCTTGGGCACAGTTTTACCCAAATTTAATTAAGGTCCCCATTATCCACGAAGTTTGTAGATCGGAGCGTTTTGCAGTAGGGAAACTAAAACGTTCTTTGTGGTAGATATATATAAAAAATGCAATTTAACATAAGCAATATAGCATACGCGTCCCCCAGCTTTTGATATTCTCACGCGCCACTGTTCACGTCACTGCATGTATTCTATAGTGAAGTCAGCTAACTCGCGTGAAACGATTCAATGCCTAATGTGACTGTGCACGGCAGCCGTTTATTCAGGCATGCTGTCAGGTATCGTAATAGAGAACTAAGATCGAGTCTAACGGTTTACATTGTATTTTGTACTGCAGTTGTTTGAAACGCCCAGGGCAGCTAATTCAGCAGCCGTGAAAAGATTTGTAATTGTAAGAAATAAAATGTGATAGCTTTGCCCTCTATTGGCTACATACACTTTAGCGCAGATTGTACAGCTGATAGCTTCTCTGTGTCGAACAGATAGTGAAAATATTTGGTTGCTTTTCGTGCACGACAGTTCATGGGTTTTTACGCTGGAATGATTGTATTGTCGCGGTATAATAAAATAACGGGTCAATATCATGTTAACGCGATGGCGTTGAAGAGCTCGTTTCGTAGAAATTTCGGCGTTGGTATTGGTGGCTGTGAGCTAAAAACCATCATCGTTGCGTGACCAATAAATCGAAAATAATGCAAATAAAATTATAAAAAATTCTGGTTCTGGGTGGGGTTGAACCCGGGCCGCTTGCATGACAAGCGAGTGTTCAACCACACAGCCTTGTCTCTGCTTGTGAATACAATGAAAATAACTTTGATGCTCTACAAACACACGCGTCACAGTACAACATGAAACATGCTTCGCAATACATATTTCGCAATACCACATGGAATATTGCCATAATAAAGCATGGTACAAGCGTACATTGCCATTGGGCATCAGAACATGAGATTAGCATAATGACTTCATATTTTGAAGCCAGATACCCACTACAAAAAACACACACGCTACTACACCCTTAAGGCCACATAATAGGCGCATATCAGGTTTGCAAAGATTTCCTACACGAGGTGTTTGATGTTAGCACCAGTAAAATGAAAGCATATCCACGGAGTGAATTATGATGAGTGGGACAAAGCGTCTGAGCGTTCGTCCGTTCGTGCGTGCGTCCGTGCATATATCCACGCGCTCATCCGTCCGTCCATGCATCCGTCAGTGCGTCCGTTCGTGCGTCCATCCACCCGTCCGTCTTTTCGCTCCTCGGAATCCCACCGACGAGCACGAGCCGCAGCGGCCTTCCGCAACCAGCGCTCCTCGTCGTCCATGGTGCGCCAAGTAGCACGATCCGGCAAGCGCACTCGTGTACGGTGACGATCCAGGTGAATGAGAGATAACGGGCGCGCCGGCGAAGCCCAGTGCGACCCACGCAGCATCCAATCAAAGAGCAGCTGCACCGCCAACGCCATCTAGCGTACCTTCCATTAACAACCATACTATACGCATGTCGATCAAGGGCCTTTACGCACATGTTTACGCATGTGTATGAAACAGCGCCCTCTCGGAAACGAGACGAGAAATGCAATGCGTAGAGTGCCATCTAGCATATCGTCAACCAACTGCAGTTTGCATGCGTCACTGTGGAACTACGGGGTATCGACGCCGCTTGACAACCAGTCAGATCTCGCCATAAGACGTTTCGCCCCTAAAATATCGCTAACACGTGCAACTCCTAAAGGCGAAGCTTAAGGGTCCCCAAAGTTTTTACGTGCAGGGTATTTAAGTACAGTTTACGTACTCACTCGTTCACTACGCCCATTTCGGTTCAATACCTCATCCGGCCTACCCGTCTTGGTGGTTCAGAGCTTGTGGTGGTTGACTACTGATCCGCAGGTCACGCTACCGAATGTTGCAACGCATTTTTGATGTAGGTGACAGTACTTGAGGCCCACGTGCTGATATTTAGTTGCATGTTAGAGAACTCCAGGGCGACTAAATTTTCTGAACCCTCCATTACAGCATTTCGCATAGCCATATTGTGGTTTGGGATGCAAAACCACAACCTAATTAATATGTGATACAACTTACAGCATATCGTGAAACAGGCACAGTCGGCTTGAAGTAGCCGCACACATCCTCGTCATTTTTTGTGAGGACACAAAAAAAAACACAAAAATAATTGTACAAGTGTATGATGGCCGTGGCTTCGAATATCATAGCATGTTTCCTGCGCATCACTGCTATCTGAGAATATAGATCACCTATAGAACGTTTCCCTATGTCATCTCTTCAGTCTTGTTAGGTATATTTTCCTGATATTTAGCGTTAACACTTCATTTGTATATAAAGAAAGGTTCAGTCACTTACCATTTCGGATTTCTCTCTTATGTCTTGGTTCACCTCTGGCTGCTCAGGAACGAGATGCTCAATTGACTATATCGGAATAAAATTGAAACCACATTATGAAAAGCCAAAATTTAAAAGGTTGTGAGCAGGGCAGGATATTTAATTTTAATAGTAAGGACAATTAGGTGGTTACTGACCTAATTAGAAATCGCTTGTCCGCATCAAAAATAAAAAATAAACATTTGCTTAGCGACGCGATTGTGGTTGTGAGCACACAATTCAATACAACATCGACAGCGCACAACCACCACAGTCAGGACAACTTAAAGCGCTACCATAATTTTCTTGAATTATCTACTTGCACAGAGAGGAGTTAATTAGTGAGGTAACTGGGGAGGGGGGATACTGCACTCTTTTTTTTTCATGTTTACATATATGCACGCACATAAAAGCACACGCATGAACATCATAAAGAAATAACAGGAATCCCCCTCCCTGGCTTTCTTTCGCGAGATATAAACTGACGGTTCGCGAACGCAACAATTATTCTCGCCTGGACTTGTGGAAGTCGCCCACAACGACTGCTTAGAAAAGTACTTTGAGCGTTCATTCCCGTGATTGAGATTATCGAAACCAAGGACCAAGCAACTATTGTTACTTGACACAAGCTTCTTTTTAGTCTATTACAAAATATCAGTGTCCCATTATGCTGTAAGCGCTCTTTCTGAATTAAGCACTTGAGCGGGAATAAAAAAAGCCTAGTATGCCGCATCCACCCGGTCCATTTCCGCTCAAATGTAAGCCCCTCAAGACAGCGACGAAAGTTACGCCTCGCGATTTTGCAAAAACAAGTCCTGTGAGAGGTGAACTTTCTTGGAGATATAGTTCAATACAATTTGATTACCCTGCCATACACGCCTCACTTAAAAAAAAGAAAGAAAAAAACAAAGTTAAATTTGTCTTTGACATGAATGATGCATTTTTATTGTTGTCGTTGTTGCTCTTTTTTTCTGTCTGACGTGCGCTTATAAATTCAAGATTAAATGTACTTTGATTAGCGACATCGTGAGCTCTGCCTGCAGGTCTATTGCTCACGAGCTCTAACTCATGAACTACGAAGTTTCACTTCAACAACTACACATGCTCCGTAATACACACGTGACATCCATTCATTTTCTCACCTCTTCATACTGTGCACAGGCCAGTCCAAGCAGCGCGAACAAAAGCGTCGTCGTTCTCGGTATCATTGCGCCTCTTCTTTTCGAGGAGTCCCCAGAACGGAAAAGATGAAGTCTTCGAGAGGTAGCACTAACTGCCCACGGGGAAAATCCCTTTGTGAAGATTGTATATCCGTGTAACAATACCGCTGATTTGGAGCCGTGAGTTCTTGAGATTTGTCATGTAGTAGACCTCTATAAACTTTGGGCTAAGAACCTTCCTTTGCGGAGCAAGTTTGCCGCCTGCTAACACCCGGGTGAACGTCCCAGTGGCTCGCAACTGCGATCTGCACGTGTACAGCAGATGTCCCCGGTAGAGCAGTGCCTAGCTTATGCGAGTTTCCATCAGGAAGCATCGGAAGTCAAAGCGGACGCAACTACGAACATATGACGGCAGAACATGGGGCACGAAAGGCGTATTACTGCTGCCGCTTGGCGTATTGAAAGGAAAAATGATAAAACTGCGGCACACCTTAGCCACTCGGTGGGGCATCCTGCGGAAAGCACCGTACGTTGAAGCGGTGGGTGGCAGAGCGGAACTGGAGGCGGAAGTCGGGTGTCGGGGCATTGGCGCAAAAGACCAATCTACAGTGGCTACCTTGGCCGCTGTATACAGGCTACGGAATTTCGACTGCTTGTAAGTTGGACGAGCCTTTCTCTTAAATCTGGTTCAAGTGTTATGTGCTCCCCGCTGGTGTACAATTGGCGTACTCAAAACACGACACAAACGGGCCTGGATGTTCCAACGCCTTCCCCCCCCCCCCTTCTTTTTTTGCCCTCGAAATGTTTCAGTTTTGCATCTGCAAACACAAACACACACACACACACAATCACACACACGCACACAATAGCTGTTTTCATGCCCACTTGGATTATAAGTTACCCCCCCCCCCCTCCAAAAAAAAAATCTTCTGGCTATGACCATGCGTGTAGGCAGCCTTCGGGCTTGAGGAATCCAAACTTTCGTTGCATCGCACCAAGCGCGGAGGGAGCGCTGTTGGGACTTCAGGGACAGTTGCTTGAGGGGGGGGGGGGGATGCCTCCTTTGCAACCCCTGCCAACGCCCATGGCAATGCCCTGCTGCCTACTCAGTTTCAACGAGCCTCACTGTACGCTACGTTTAATACCTATCGTGACCGTCGATATTGAGCCTCGACTTAGTCGCATTCTTTAACGAGAAAGTGTTATTCATTCATCGGCAGCCACATTTAGGCAGATTTTCTACTTATTTCTGGTTGTTTGCGTTTTTTAGCTTGTAGCTTTACCCTGTATATCTTCATTCCTGGTTTTCGTAGTCAAGTGCGTACCTTTGGGCCACATTTCATGTTGTGTCATTCTTGCGAATTCATTGCCTCATGTTAGTTCACCTCGTTTCTTCTCGCTGATGCCTCCTCTCGCGTTCACCTCTGCTGTTTTTTGTTACTTCGCATCAAATGTCTTGTGCTCATGCGCATATTGTGCCTAGCTGCCGTGATGCTTGTCGATAAATATTCACATTTGTTCGGAAAGCTTTGAACTGTCTGTCTCATCTTTCTTATCCCATCAATCGCGCTTTATTTTACTAAGTTTATCACCTTGAACGGGACAGTAATAATTCAAAATGCTGCTGATGTTTTAGTGAATGATATAGTTGGCAATCTCATGGTCACACACTCTTTTTTACTCTCCAGGTCGCCAACTTGTGCAGTAAGAGAATTGAACTAAATGAGGGTGTTTCATGCAGATGCTGCAACTGCATCCTATATAAGATGTGTACCGTGAACCACAAACGTTTACACATCGCGCGAACGCGTGGCCAAGAGCCTCTTCACAACATTTCCCTCTAATTCAGTTGTGATTACCATCAGCGTCCCGTTCAAGACTCATCTACTACCATTTTTCTCTTAATCGATGGCCTGACTATTTTTCCACTGGAGGCAAACATATTTATTTTAACGAATCGCGCACCTCAAGAGCCGCGGTTACGTACCTCCATCACGAGAATAGTTTATCATCACAACTATTGTAATTTGGAACCTTTCTTACGAAGTAATACCAAATTGCGGCACACCATTCAAAGGGCAACACCTTAGCTTCAATTCTGCTGTCAAAGTAGAACAATGACGCTCATAACAAAGATAAGCGCTTTGCATGAGAACAATAAACTAACAGTATCCAGCATGGCAGGAGAAAATTAATATATCTGTTAATAACAAAGAGGAGCCGTTTGCCGCCAAGTTCTGTGGTCGATGGTAGGTGGCGCACCACTTGGTGGCATGTACAGGCAGACCGCCTGTTTATTACCAGTGTAACATTCTGCTGAGTTGTTCACAAACTCCAACAGACTGCCATCAGAGCATTCAACAAAGAGTCAGTATCAAAGTTTAGCACATCAACCCAAACCTGAAGTAAGCTTTCGCTTTCCCATTGCGGAGCGTCTCCGGATTGAATTTTTTAAGACGAAAATCTTTCATGGCAGTGTCTACCACATCTCCGCTGACGAATTTCTGTCGTGGATATTATGCCGTAAAATAGGTACTAACAAATCACAAAGGTAAAAAAATGAAAAGGAAACGTCCTGTCGCAGGGCGTCGAATGAGCGACATCTCAATCCGCAGCGCTCGGCGCTAACCACTTGTTGTCAAGAATACTAAAGGCACATACGTCGTCAAGAATACTAAAGGCAGCTGTTTATATATAGGGATTCATTGGCAAGTAGCTTTCCTTTGGAGTCATTAATTACAGAGACACTTGCAGCAAACCTACGTCATTAGTTGGTTGCTCTACGACGGACCATGTTTACATAGATGCGACGCGGGTGGACAACACAAATTCGCGGTTTCCTCTTGTAGCGTCTGTCATTCATTTCACGTAGCCTCCAATCAAAACTTCGAACCGTGCCCCTCCCTGGAAGTTCGCAACCAGCGGAGCTGACAACCGTACTCCCGCATTCACTCATGTTGCTGTTCTACATAAACGTGCTACTCCTCGAACGTTCTCGGAAAGAACAGCTTACCCTATATTTGCTAAAGATCCCGTGCCAACGCGACACCTAGACTCAAATCACATGAAGAAACATCTAGTAACGAGTGTTTTTGTTTTGTCATCCATCCATCCATAGATGGATGGATGGATGAAAAAAAAAATGATTGAGTTCCAACAGGTCACGCTACGGGACGCTTCCGCGTATATGGTTTCCCTCACCTAGTTTTACGGCCGCTTCGCGGGCCCGTTGGACTGCCCACAACTGTCCCTCTGATTTCGGACTGCGTAAAGCTGCGTCCCACTGTTCTTTAGGATTTCTCCTTGACCCTGAGTAACGCAGAGCTACGCCAGGGCGCACGAGTGAGATCTATAATGTCATGGCACTTACTGTATCTAGTAGAAAACTCACGACTACAAGCCTAGACACCCAGCTCCTGGCCATCGATCGCGCTGACGAGGTGACTACCAAGCATGGCCTGACAGCCCTCGCCACTTAGGAAACCGTCAGCTGCCTTAATAAAGTTGTTCACTACTACTACTCCAAACGAATCTTGTTAATTAACAGTGGGTTTCCTTAGGTTCTTGTTCGTTAGAGCCTTAGCTCCAAGCGCTTTAAATGCTTATAGATTCTTTCACTCTCGCAAATGCCGCAAAGACGAAGTGGACGCGCAGCTCCTGTCCACCCTGGGGCACGCTAAGGTGCACTCCAGGTGGCGCTCTAGGGGACGCATGGAGATGCACCCTAAAGGACGCTAGAGGATTCTAGACGTAGACAGAAGCCGCAAAATCAAGAACGCGTGTCATTTATGTATACGAGCTCCGATGTAAAAGAACGCCCTTAATCGTATGGCTAAAAACATTTGCATAATTTTTATTCATGATGATGCAATCTCGTACAAAAATGCCTATAACGATTTTGTTGAGGCTAAATTGACTTTTCTTCACAGAATCCACTGTGTTTAAATTAAGCGTCTATTGACTGTTTCTATTGAGTTACACAAGAATATTAGACACCGTGTTTCTATTGAATATCATTTTTGCGAATGAAGTGGGTGTCTTATGAGCGAGTCATTAGAAATTAGTCAACAGCTCGAGACCGAGTGTCAATTAAAACAATTTAAGGGAGTGGTGTATTACTGATGTTTTTCCATAGGATGTACCGTGTTTAAATTAAGCATCTATTGACATTTTCTATTGAGTTTCACAAGGATATTGGTCACCGTGCTTCTATTGAATATCAATTTTTGTGGATGAATTGAGCGCATTTTGAGTGAGTCAACAGGAAATATTAACCAGCTAGTGACTTTCTGTACTGAGTGTCAATTGAAACAAGTGTATGTTCAACCCTTATTGTGTTCGGTCAAAATCATCTGATATGCAAGCGTGTTATGCAATTGTCCAACATTCACGCTAATATTTCTTGGAAATTTGCCAGTTACATATTCTGTTTCAGAAGTAGTACCAAATTAACTACTATCCATTCATTCTTTGAGCAGTTGCTAGCAATAAAGTAAGGCTGATCCTTGAAAACTCACCTAAGCGACAATTTCTTCTAGCGTGCGTTATTACAACTAGAAACTTATTCAGCCCCTCAAACAAGGTATAAACTGCGCGATAATCACAAATTATGATACGGGTACACAATTCACAAGAATAATGCCACGCACGCGCGTACACAGTGATGCACGGTGTTCTATAAATTGTACAATACAAGAAGCAAAACACAGATCTGTTAGCATCAGTGTTTATTTTTAACAAAACGACAATAGAGACGCCTAGAATGATTTAGTTGGTGGAGCGCCTGTTTCCGAATAACTAGGGTGAGGCCTACCTGTAAGAAATGCAACAAAGAGAGAAGGTCTTGTTATAAAAATAAAGTATCTATGAGAGAACGGCTTAATATAGTAAACCCAAATAATTACGCAGTTGAATATTCCGAGAACATCCTAGGCACAATACTTTTTTCAGTTTTCATAACTTACGAATAGAATGTATGAAGCACTGAAAATAACAAACTTACCTTCAAAAATATTCAACTGAGGCACGTGGTTTGCAGATCCAGCAAATACAGTCAATGTTGATCACAAATCAAGGTGACGGCGTCTATTTCTGTAGTTTGCAGAAAGGAAGCTGCGCTGGAGTCGCCTTGCATGTAAGCGAGGTGTCCATTTTTTCGCTGGAAGGTTGCGATGTTGGGTCTGATGAACAGCCGTGCCGCCGGCACAAATGTCCATGTACCGTAACAATTGCATCACATGCGGCGGAGTAGCTTCTACACTTTTGAGCCGATCGATAGTCTGCGTGAATCACGGCACTCACTTCCTCCGAAAGCAGGGCAAGAAAGATCAAGTGACAAGCACGAGCCGCACGTGTGACTCCAGTGAGCGACTGTGAAGAAAGAAGTGCGATATGGAGGGATACACAACAACCGCAAAGCGGCCATCTCAAACTTACACTTCGCACGGGTGTAACTGGCAGCTGATAGCGTGAAGCTTGTTTGAGAACAAAGTTTCAATGTTTTAAAACACAATGTTGAACACCCTACTAATTATTCTTTTCTCGTTATATTGTCTTTATTGCAACCGGAAAAGGGCTCAGGTGCCTTTTCACCCATTCAGTGGTCTCCAACTCCTCATGGTTCCTCCACGTTAGTGTCTGCACGAGCAACGACCGCCACTCTCAACTTACTAAAAAAAACTAAGAAAGGGTAAAAACGGCCCCGTATTTGCATGGTACACTGGAACACGCAAGACTATCGTCGAAATACGATAGTCTTGCGTCTGGAGAGAGTGAACAAAACTTTTATTTGATGTTCCGCGCAAGAAGATCGGTGAATGGTATTCTGGAGGCGCTGCATTTGAGTGCCTCCAGCGTGCAGCGGAGGCGAACGAGCGCATCAAGTCACGTCACACGTGAGACATGAGCGATATTGCGCAGTTATTTTGGAAAACGAAGCCCGCGGCGTGCGTGCCTGTCTCAAGGCGATGAGGCGTAGTACGCAAGGCGACGGGTAGGCGCCACCACCGTGTCGTCTTAGCAAAGGGTTAAAAATACTTGCCTTTTCGTGGAAGCATTGCATTGTCAGCGTAGCGTGATAAGCGCTATGGTCCTGAGAATTACTTATGTATGCCTTTTCTAGTAAAGAGACTCACATACAGAATATTGACGTGTTGTTCCTCAGATATGCGCAATAATTGCCTTTTAATTGACAATCGCACAAGTACGAACGCTAAACTTTAAGCAATATTGGTGGGCGCTGCGGATGGCGTCGGCCGTTTGGGGTATCATTTGGTGCCGTTTAAGGTATAATTTATGGCGGACAAAGAGACAAATGTGCAGACAGAGACACACAGACAAGCATACAGACAAGCACACACACATACATACATACATACATACATACATACATACATACATACATACATACATACATCATACATACATAATACATACATACATACATACATACATCATACATACATACATACATACATACATACATACATACATACATACATACATACATACATACAGACAGACAGACAGATAGACAGACAGACAGACAGACAGACCAAAACTATTGCGTCGAAGGTCTGAAAGAAAGACTGTGGTCTTCAAAACTAGTCAGACCAGCAAGATTTCGAACAATGGAGGGTGCATTCCACACACCCCACTCCTCTCCCCACACAAGTCGACAGGCTGAGGGGGAAAGGGCCCGACGTTTGAAAGACGCGGCGAATCTGCAATCACTTCGCGTAGAACTGCTACCACGATATGTCCTATCCACATGCTTACCATACTTTTAATGAATAAATAATGATAATAATATATTATTATATCAATTATAAGAATAATAAATGAACTGCCTCTCAGTGCACAGAATCTGCATTGCAATAAAAAACAACGAATGAACGATATTTTTGCTAATCTCAGAAGGCAAATTTTTTTTGCGTCAATGAAGAAAACACATGTACCACACTTGACTGCTACACGCTAGTGTGTATGAAATAAATATCCGTGTATGCAGTTCACAAGCACGTGTGCCACACAGCTAATACCTGAAAACATTTCTTTGCATGTAGTTTTATGTAATACATTGCTGCTTTCCGGAGGGCTGTAGCTGTATGCATGATGCAGGGCCCATATTGACGAACGCATCTTGCAGAAATATACCCGCAATAAAACGGCAGTACACACACACACACACACACACACACACACACACACACACACACACACACACACACACACGTTTTGTGCGTTCTGTTCCTGATGTTGATGTAGCTAGGTGTCAACATTCATCATCAGCTATATTCTTCATTGAGAGTGATAAATACCAGGTCAATTAAACATGTAGTCACTGCGGTTCAGTTGAACGTTTCTTAACGCATATCAATTAAATATGTAGTGACCGCGGTTCAGTTGAACATTTCTCAACGCATGTCAATTAAAACTGTAAAGAGTGAGAGTGAATTGTCTTTTTCGTAACTCGTGTCAAAGAAATTTTCAATAAGTGCACTCATAAAAAAATGCTGTTTAATTGACAATCTATTGAGTCGAAAAGGCCTCGGTACGTGGTCAATTGAAACTCAAAGTCCATTTTCGTTAGAGATGGATGTCCGAACTCAACTTACCAAGAGTTGTTTTTTCTCCACAAACGCAATATCTATTGATGCCAGACAAAGGAAAACTGAACACTTTTATTGAGTCCCTGGAAGCATCTTGCAGACCTTGTGAAGCGTCTGCAAAATACAAAAACGTAAGAATGTATGCATCGAGTGCGACCCTCATGACTAAACAACTCGCCGCTAAAGGAGCATCATATCTTACGTACATTGATCTGGCTACTGGCATTGCTTCAAACCTTTTTTTTTAACAGGGCAACAGCTGTCACTTAGGAAACTCAGATTTATTTTTCAGTGGCTGTGAAGATTGAATTAGGCTGGAGAGATTGCATATACCCTCAATCTAAAGCCGAGGCATTCTTTGAATATTACAGTACCACTAAGAGACCCTTCAGGTGGCTTGCTTAAGGGACTTGCTCTAAGCGAAAGCTTTAACCTCCCTGATTTTGCTATCTCTCATGACCTAAATATCAATTTTAAGGTCGACTGCGCTTTTACCCGCGTGATCATCCTCTTTGTTAGTGAACACAAAAAATAAAGAGCTTTTCAAGATATATGTATCCCCGGAGCATTTGAGGAATCGCAGAAAGACAAAAGATACGTAGAAATACTGCTTAATAAAGGTGTTTTGTAATTATAGTAATGGACATACTACTTGACCAAAAGCGAAGAGAAAGACTGCAATTAGCGATCGTTACCCACGCTGCTAGTTAGCCCTTGTGGCAACAAAAACCTGTGTCACGTTGGCACGACTCCTGCCATTAAAACACCCTCGTTTGAGTTTACACACCTCCTCGACCCTTTTACGAGTCTGTTACACAAACATAAATTCACCAAGCGAATCATTACACTATTGTGGAAAGAAATTAGCAAATTAAAATAATCATCCAGTTACAAATGCAAATAACTAGACCTTCCAAATAGGCGTAAACCATCAGATACAAAAAAAAAAAAACGTCCGTGTCATGTATAAGCGATTCTCTTCTTCGTTATGCGGCCACTCCGTCTTAATCTAAGATATGCGAATGAAATTGTTTTGTGTCGCGGATGAAATTTCGAAATATTTTATACAGCGTATCGAAAGTTCCGGTCACGCCTACTACAAGAATAGAAACAGTACTATTACACGGCGAAGGCATGCGGACATTTTCGAAGTGATTTTCGTCCAAGACAAGATCGGTTCACAGGAAAATCATTCTTATAAATGTAGCGCACTTTTCGTGTCTGACAAACAAGGCTATCAATACCAAAAATCTTTGAAACGACTTTTAGGAAGGCACACGAACAGATGTACGATGTTGTGATGCATTCATTTTACGACCTGATGTTTCGTTGCTTCCTTTCATGGATGGCAAACGTTTTGGATGACTGGATGCAACATTAAGTTTCTTTTGAACATTGTCTCCACTTAAGAGCGAACACTTTTAAGATCTAACGCAGTTTTCTATCAACGTACCTTTCAACGGCTTTCTTCAACGTGCCTCTAATGAGTAATATGGCTGATCTCATGATATGCGCTGGCGCATTAGGCACGGTTTTCAATTATTTTCTCAGTGGCGCGCACGGTGGAATTGCCTGGCTTGGTTTGAACGCTGTTTTAGGAACGTAGGAAACAGAATTCATTCACACTTATAACTAGCTGGCATATAGATATCACCGACTGTGTCATGAAAAAAGCCAATTAAAAGAAACCCTTCCGGCTAGACTTTTTTTTGCCATATACGAACGCCACAATAAAAAAAATGAGTTAGCCCTATCCGTTTCCGATTAGTCTTGGACGCCTAGCTGACAATAAAGCTGGCGATAATATGTGTGACAGAAGGAGCTAGGTGCGAGAAAATTGCCACCTTAAGTGCTCACCTTGAGGACGGCTGAGCTTGAACACTGGACCCACTCTTCCATCTAAGGAGCAAAGTAAATGAAATGGCACCAGCAATGTCAGATCTTCAATCAACTTTTTCCGTAACCTTTGTTGCCAAGAGTTGCTAGGAAAATATGAAGCGCCGCATTTCTGCAATATTTTACGGAATCCCTACCTGATATGAGCTAAACTAGCTGTATCTTCACAATAGCGACACGCATCGTCAGGGTACGCGCCCGGAAATATTTTCTGCGAGAATGCCGGGCATGGGTATGTGCCCGTCTGAAGTTGCCTGAATGCGACCTCTTCTGCTTACATGCTCTAGGGTTGCCCCCTGGCACCGGAAGCCAGGATCAAGAAGGAAGAGTGGGACCGAGCTCTACGCAGCTCGGACCTTGAAGCACAGCTCTGGGCTGTCCATTGAGTTCGTGACGCAGAGGAGGGGCAAGGTCTCTCCGTTCCAACGTGGGAGCGGCCCGCTGCGCGCTAAACGCACGCACCGAAGGACCATAATAAAATTATTCATCCATTTATCTATCCTACTTAATCTCCTTCGGCGTAGCAAGTTGGTAGTTGTTTAGTCAATATTTTTATTCGCAAATTCTGAGACCTTCGCCATACATTAAATCTAGGTGCCTCAATGAGATTCTAGCTGGGCGTGAGTATAACGGAAGAGGACAGAAAAACGCCAGCGGTCGCAGAGCATCAGAGACGTGATTCGACGGGAAGCCTATTTTTCTCGTGCACTTTAGTTCATTTCTATTTCTGTCGTAATGACGGCTCTGCAGCTCAAAGATACTAATAGTCTTGTCCACATGATTTTTTTCGCTTCACTGTTTGCTTGATTCGCTGAGTTTGCGTCTTGCAACAACAAAAAAAGACAAGAACAGCCATTAAGAAATTTCACTGCTTTTGTACTTTCTGAGCACCTCAAATGTAAACTTTTTTTCTGCACTGAGGTAGACAGGATGAATGGGAATAACTTTAAGTTCCTTATAGGGTGATGCCACCTGCCTGGATAATTCAATGTCGGGACAGTAAGGTTATGCCTCCTAGCCTGGTTATGGGCTTACAGTTTTACCAAGACTATGGAAATATGGTCGTGTGACTTGATAATCCCTGCAAATAATTCCCAGAAAATGCCAAGAATGCTGCAAGGGTACTTGTAGAGGTGCTTTCATAACGTGGCCAGAGTGTATAGAACTCTTGATGCTGCCTTAATGTCTTTTTTCTCAGTGACATAGGTCAACAAAATTTGTGGAGCTCATTCGGAATCACTCATGAAATATATTTTTAGCTTTGAACTCACTCGGACTCAGACTCACGAAAAGTTTCTTCAGCCGGACTCACCCGGACCCAAACTCACAAAAATTTTGCTACCCACCCGGACCCACTCAGACTCAGGCTCACGGCTCAGACTCATGGCTTGATCTGAGTCTGAGTGAGTTCGAGTGATTCGGCTCATGAGGCCGTCAGCCTAGAATTTGCTTCTTCGACCGCGGTCTCAATGTCCTTTAACACCAATATATCATGTAGTCGGTGCTTTTCTTGGTGTTGTTTTACGTAGTGTCTTCTAAAACAGGTTCTGAGTGTTTCAAAATCAGTAAGATCATTTTGTTTGAAGAGATGACAGCATAAGATGCAATAATGAAGAAATTCCCTGCAAGAGTTGATGGGGGGAGGTCAAGATACCCTCTATGTAATTCACGCCTCTAATTAATAAATAAAACGATGCATGAACGACACTGCATTTGAATACGTGTGTGACCTACACCATGGGTAAGGCTGATAGTAATGCTCAAGATGAGTAGATAAGACCTTAGGTCGGCAAAAGAAAGTGAGCTCACTCAGAATCAGTAAAAAAAATATGTTTTGTGATTTGGACTCACTATAGGACTCAGGCTCAACAAAACTTTTGCTGAACCAAACTCACTCAGACTCGCACTCACCAAAATTTCCTTCAACCGTACTCACTCGAATTCACACTCACGAAAATATTACTCACCCGGACTCACTCAAACTGGGACTCAGGACTCGATCATAGTCTGAGTCTGAGTCCGAGTGAGTCGACTCGTGAGTGAGTTCATCAACCTATGCTTATTAGGGTATCCAGTACTATTGAAATCATATGCGTGTCATTTCTCTCATCAATGGGCAGCACTTTCACTAACAAATGGTCACTGATTCTCAAGCTACAACAAAAACAACTGGCATCACACTTGCCTTCTTGAAGCAGCTGCAACCGACAAGGTCTGTGATAAGCTCATGAAAAAATTCGGAAACGTGACCGATGCGACTGGTGATGTACTTCTCGATCCCTTCCTTGTTGCAGACGCCGTTCACCGACTGCGAATGTAGGGAGTAGTTAAACATGTCAGCATACTGGTTTTAAACTTAGCAGTAACCGAAGACACTACTGCTGAGACTAGCTAGAACTTTTGTAGAGCGCTAAGATACAGCGGCAGGAGAGCCCGGGAAGCAATGGGGTCGGAGTGTCTTTGCTTTTGTATAAAGTGCGGTACTATAGTTCGTTATAGTCCAAAAGCGTAATTACAATGTTGCCTTTAACGTTGTCGAATATATTTCCTTCACTAGGCACGTTAGGTAGCAAGGAATTGATTTAACATTATAGTGCACCCATTGGTAGACCCTAATACTGTTATGTTTTTGGGACGCATTTTGTGTGATGTTGAAAATGCCTAATGAAACAGCTCACAGTTGTCACGCAGAAAATGAGTTCCCAGCCAGCCCCAACTTCATCTGCTAGCACATGACGCGCATTGAATATTTAATAATAACCTCCTTATTGTACGGCCTGGCTCATTAGAGATTAGTTTTGACATGTAGATAAGAAAAGTACTATTTTGCTACAGGTAGTTTGCTAATGCCTTTAGCTGGACTAGTTGCTAGTCACTGAATGCTTCTGTAATACACGCCAACACGCACAAAAACTACACTGATGAATGCAAGAGAACCACTAAGCTTCAACTCTTCCCTTCTAATGAGTTGATTGATTGATTGATATGTGAGGTTAACGTCCCAAAACCACCATAAAATTATGAGAGACGCCGTGGTGGAGGGCTTCGAAAATTTCGACCACCTGGGGTTCTTTATCTTGCACCCAAATCTGAGCACACGGGCCTACAACATTTCCGCCTCCATCGAAAACGCAGCCGCTGCAGCCGGGATTCAATCCCGCGACCTGCGGGTCAGCAGCCGAGTACCTTAGTCACTAGACCACCGTGGCTGGGGCTTCGAATGAGTTGAACTCTGGCGGTTGTCCTGTGTTTAATTTGACTGTGTTCCTTTTGTATGTTCGCCAACATAACCTCATTCAGTTCAATTAACACATGATCACTTGACGCATCCAACTGTTTCTCTGTAAACTGAAACATCGTGAATACCGACTCATACATCACATACATACCGACTGCATACATCACAACCTGAAGTCGCCCAATCCCTCTTTATTTCTATTAGTAAACTTTACGAATAGTTTACCGTTTGTAGGGACTCTTGTTAAGTCGATCACGAACCTTATGAAGCGCGATTGCCACAGTAATATCAAAATTTAAAAAACAAGAAAAAAGTTTATGTTGTCTTCGCAATTACGAACAGTGTGCTCAGGCAGTTTATCTTTTCCATCTCTATCATTTAGGGATGAAAAAAAGCCGTCACCGTAAAAAAAGTATAACGGCCAAGTTACATGCAGTGTCACGACAACCACGAGACAAATATTTGCGCCAAAGGCAGCAAAAGCAATCACTGACATCGAGAACATCAGGTTCGATGACTTCAGCAGGCCTTCGTTGCGCAAGGTTGTGTCGATTTTATGGTAATTTTAGTAGAAGCACGACTACACCACCCTACCACTTCCATTGAATTCGCTATCTCCGCAAGAAAGCTAAAAAGCTTTCCGCGCCTTGTTATATCTGGCGAGTTGGTGTCTTGGGAACCTGGCCTCAGATTATTAGTCGAAAAACTGCACAATCTCTTGCGTATGAATCTCGAAGGCGATAGATCATGACTCCCAACCGTAGATACACATCATCATGTTTGTGATGCGGGCGAATGTTCTGGCCGCAGAACATTCTCTTTCCGGTCCATCCTCACACGTGGAGTAGTAGCAAACCACACAGTCTGATTAGCCTCGTTGGATTTCTTTTTTTTTGCTATTTTATTCTTTCTCGTTTTATCATTCAAGGCTAAGTTGGCATATTGTGGATGCCGTGAGAAAATCTCGCACCTAGACGGCCTTGTACAGTCGAACGAAATAGTAGTATTGTTAATGTCAGAACATTTGGCATTTGTCACTACTCGCAGTTAACGAGTCCGCCTCGTTGGATCAGTGGCCAGGGTATTCGGCTTCTGGCCCAAAGGTCATGAGTTCTATCCCAGCTGTGACAGTCGCATTTCAATTATGCGAAATGGTGGAGGCCCCTGTGCTGTGGGATATCAGTGCACGTTAATGAACAGAGTAGGTTGTCAATATCTTCAGAGGCCTCCACTACGGCGTCGCTCATAATCGTATCGTAGTTTTGGGACCTAAAGTTCCACATATTATTATTATTATTATTATTATTATTATTATTATTATTATTATTATTATTATTATTATTATTATTATTATTATTATTATTATTATTATTATTATTATTATTATTACTACTACTACTATTACTGGCTGTTAGCGATAGGAATGGCCTACTTTGGCACATTGCGAATACTGTTGGCACTTTAGCTTCATATGAGCGAATTGCGTTGATTAGCTTGTAGTTGAACTTTTGTACTTACGATTCCCGTCGTATCGGTAAAGCAGGCTCGCATCTGTTGAAAAGATAAAAGATATAATATCGCCAGTTTTAGATGAGGGCTGTGAACAATACAGCAAAGTAGCCGTCATTTATACGTGCGCTCAGTTTAGCCGAATGAGTGTTAAGCCTGTGAACACGGTCTAGCATGCTAATGTTATAAAGCAGTTAATTTGGCTTGTTGTCAGCAAACGCATTTATAAGTAGTGATTGTATTTAGAAATCTATGAGAATTCTTGTTAGCACTGATGACACAGCAATCGAAAAAAAAACATCTAGCATGAAATAAACTGTAGGTTGCCTTTAGCTGCTTTATGTGTAATGTAATACTTTAGGTATATCTTACTTTTATTTCACAAAAATTCCAGTAAATACGAATAAAACTTTACTACAGTGCCGTTTTTGTGTTGTCTGGTGGTTAAAAACACACAGTGAGCCATCACAAGCTCAAAAAGACGTTGCCCAGACGATTGCTCTTCCACCATGGATGCGTCAGGGACCCTTTTTGGACAGGTCGAAGTCGCCATTAGTATGAGAAACCATGAAAAAATGGGGGGGGGGGGGGGGGGAGGGATTTGGTACCTTAATAAAGGAAATACAGAAGAAGTGACAGATATCCAGTGGTTTTTTGGCTGATGTAGCAGGCTCAGTTTTTCCTTATGATGTAGGAAGCAGCCGAGATGATCTTCTTCACAATGTCGCTTCGGTTGTTGCTACACGACATGAGAGTGAGAAAAGGTGAAAACTAGCCTCCGAAATCTTTTTTTTCACCAGCTATGGCGTCACAGCACTGCTCAGACGGTTTCCTGGAACCCCATTTGAGAACCACTGGGCAAGACGTTCGAGCGTAAGCTATGATAAACTTGATTTATATGACTAATCTGGTGGCTGACCGATTCGAAAGCCAGAACAAAGGATTCATGCGTGATTTGTATGACTAAACGCGTGGCTGTCCGATTCAAAGACAAAAACAAAGGAATAATGGATGATTTGTATGACTAAACGCGTGGCTGACCGATTCAAAGACGAAAACAAAGGATTCGTGGATGACTTGTACGACTAAACACGGGGTTGACCGATTCGAAGGCCAAAACAAAAGATTCATGGGTGATTTGTATGGCTAAACGCGTGGCTGACCAATTCAAAGACAAAAACAAAGGATTCATGGGTGACTTGTACGACTAAACACGGGGTTGACCGATTCGATCGAAGGCCAAAACAAAGGATTCATGGGTGATTTGTATGACTAAACACGTGACTGTTTCGATTCGAAGACCAAAACAAAGAAATAATAGGTGATTTGCATGGCTAAACACGTGACTAGCCGATTCAAAGGCCGAAACAATAGATTAATGGGTGATTTGTATAACTAAACACGTGGTTGACCGATTCAAAGGACAAAACGAAGGATTCATAGGTGATTTGTATGACTAAACACGTGGCTGTTCCGATTCGAAGACCAAAACAAAGAAATAATAGGTGACTTGCATGGCTAAACACGTGACTGGCCGATTCAATGGACAAAACAGTATTTATAGGTGATTTGTGTGACTAAACACGAGACTGACCGATCAAAAGGCCGAAACAAAGGATTTATGGATGATTTGTGTGACTAAACACATGGTTGAATGATTAAAAGGACAAAACAAAGGATTCATAGGTGTTTTGTATGACTAAACACGTGGCTGACTGATTCAAAGGCCGAAACAAGAGATTAATGGGTGGTTTGTATGACTAAAGACAGGTTTGACCGATTCAAAGGACGAAACAAAGGATTGATAGGTGGTTTGTATGACTAAACACGTGGCTGACCGCTTCAAAGGCCGAAACAAAAGATTAATGGTTCATTTGCATGACTAAACACGTGGTTGACCGATTCGAAGGACAAAATGAAGGATTCATAGGTGATTTGTATGACTAAACACGTGGCTAACCGATTCAAAGGCCAAAACAAAAAGAATAATGGGCGATTTGTATGACTAAACACATGGTTGACCGATTCAAAGGACAAAACAAAGGATTCATAGGTGATTTTTATGACTAAACGCGTGGCTGACCGGTTCAAAGGCCGAAACAAAAGATTAATAGGTGATTTGTATGATTAAACACGTGGTTGACCGATTCAAAAAACAAACCGAAGGATTCATAGGTGATTTGTGTGACTAAACACGTGGATGACCGATTCAAAGGCCGAAACAAAAGATTAATGGGTGATATGTATGATAAACGCGTGGTTGAACGATTCAAAGGACAAAACAAAGGATTCATAGGTTATTTGTGTGAATAAACGCGTGGCTGACTGTTAAAAGGTGCAAACGAAAGATTCCTCGGTGATTTGCATAGCTAAACACGTGACTGAGTGCTTCAAAAGCCGAAACAAAGGATTCATGGGTGATTTATATGACTAAATGCGGGGCTAACTAATTAAAAGAACAAAACAATGAATTCTGGGGCTAGAACCTTGACCTAATTGCTTTGCCCACCAAACTGTGACCAATGGAAACTATCTTTAGTCTTGAGGTATTTCAATTAGAAGGGCTTTTAAACGCTTCCCTGAGCATGTCTGATGTGGGCTTGCAGTTAAAGAAACGTGTGCGTCCAGGGCTAAAAACCGCTTCGCAACAACAAACGTAAGCAAGCGTCGCCATCCAACATTCCATCATAAGCACAAATTGTTTAAAGGACAGTAACCTGGGTTTGTTGACAGGATCTCTCCTATAAAAATAAATCATGACCTAGCATAAAAACTAAATCATCTTATTGACGAAAAGAAATTGAATCGATAGCGCAGTTGATATTTGTCATAAAATTATAAAAGTGCAAAAGCACGACGTGGGTCCAAGCCAACAGTGCACAAATATTTATCGGATTTTACAAGTCATGCATAACAGAGGCTTACCCAAAAAAGTAAGCGCCGACGTACGTTGCAAGAAATTGAAAACGTACGACTTCTGTGGTGTTGGCTTACCGTGTGTATATCTTTGTTGCCCTTGGCGTAGCAGTCGTCAATAACGGCTGTGTCCTGCGATATAATGTAAGATGGGAAGACGTCATTCGATCACCCGTGCCGGACCATTTTCTTCCCTTTAGCGACAGAAACCACAGAAGAATGCAGACGGCTGCTTCATGCTTGACACGTTTTAAAATGTATGGCTCAGTTGTTTTTTTTTTCTACTTTTATATCGCATTTTATTCCGTAAACCGTGCGTTGAACGAAGTGAAATGGTTGGATTGCACAAAGTGCGCATGATGTATAGTAAAACAGGCATTACGTATTGGAAGAAATAAATGTTAGAATCACCGCTGTTTTGTGCTCCTGAGAACCCAACCTAATGTATCAAGGTAAGAAGAAGTGTCTAAGAATTAGGTGAGATTCCTTTGTTCCTAGTTTCCTTTCCTTCATGCCACCACTTGTGAGCCAATTTTAGCCTGTCAAAGGAGAGCACAGCCCTTTATCAGTGAAGAAGAAAAAGAAAGAAGTAGAAATAGGTAACGTAGACGAATTTAGACGGACAATAGTATGCGGGTGATTAACGTGAGAAGTTAAATTAGGGGCTGTATTGATAGCTTAAAGGGGAACTCTAGTGCATTTTGCACCATATTGAGATAAAGCAATTTGCAAACAGTATTAACAATTTTATAACAGCGGGGGTGGTTCATTTTGCTGATAGACTCATGCCCTAATTTTACATAGGCGATGAACTGCTATGAACGCGTGATGACGTCACAAAAGAAGTAATACCCCCCCCCCCCCCCCCCGGCTGTCCAGGGAGTAAATATAGCGCACGTGCTTCTTCTCTCACGTGAGAAGCAAGCTGGCGAAGTCTTTCGACCTAAAATCAAGCTGAGACATCCCGTCGGAACTTATCAGTGACAAGTTCAGCGATGATGGCAGCTACTGTCTGCGCTCGGAAGCTGCGTGCTTTAATTTTGACCCGCTGGCGCGTCAAGTTGCTGACGTGCCCTGCATCGATCTCCTCGTTGCTCAGTGTTGTGCGTGCTAACTGTAACACGACTAACACGCTACGCAGCTGACAAAACCAAACTGTGCTTGCGTCGTGGTCGCATCGTAGAAGACAGCATGTGCTGCATCCGTCTGATGCCCGAGACGGGGTCAGAAACAGTAGGCGCGTTACATTCCGTACAGAGGGTGGCCCGTGTTTAACGGCGTGATTCCGGAATCGGCTGCCAAATTTTAAAAATCATTTTATAAAAGACTAAGTGACTAACGGTTGTATAACATGACACGTGTCATTACGGTTACAAAAAAAATATACGTTGAAAGTTCTATTAAAATCGGTGAACACAGTAAAATGACCGGACGTCCCCTTTAAGTGCTTGAAATACAATTAAACTGCGATTGTATCATAGGCTAATACCAACAGTGCATGTGTATTGGCATGCAGCGCTTTCAAGTGCTCAGTTTTCTTTACTTATTTTAGTTCCGGCCAGTTGACGTTTAGGCCGAATATTCTTATAAGTCGTATTGCGATGCTATCGTTTTCCTCCTTTGCGTAGGTGAAAGTTTCGAGCAATAAGCAATGATGAAGTACCCGTGCACCGATAGGCATGCGCCCGGCACGAGAGGCAGAGGGGGTGGCCACCACCGCCTGGTCACCCAGGCCCCAAGGGGGGGGGGGGGCGCAAAAGTCAAACTTATACAATTGCCTAATAGGGTGGGGAGCGCTACGACAAACCATTACCCCTACCCCTTAAGAGGAACCCTTCGCAAGCTTATGCGTGCACTCCTCACTCTAGGCTGACTATGGCTACTTCTTTTAATTGAATAATTACTGGGAACTAAAGTCACACCTTCTTATTCATAGCAATGTTCTATTGCGCTTTTGTTGTACTCACGAGTGTAAGCGTAAAGAAGAGTTAGTCTGCTATAGCTCATTGTAAGCACAATCTTCTACCATAGCGTCGTAACGATCACCCTGAAGAAAGATGTTTGTGTCTTCACATCAGCAGTGTCAGCATTAGCATTACCTATGCGTTAACTTCTTCCTATGGGGCGAAATTCGCCAAATCTTTCATATCACGCAAAGTAAATCATTCCCACAAAGTGGACACGACTTCATCTCAGAGAGAATTTACTTCATGGTCTTTCATTCCCCGTATATCTCTTCCAGGATCAGCAGTCGGCATACGGGAGAATGCCTCTTCCCGCAGAAAGTTAGGCAACATTGTATCAGGCCAGTAAAAAGGAGTTCATTTGTTCCGTACTATGTCCCCGGTTTTGTTAGTAAATACATACCGCAGTATATATCACTGTATAAGATTTTTTTTCCAAATTGCAATTTTTATGAGCAGCCGCCTCTGCAGTACCTTTGATTTTGAAAGCATAAATAAATGAACAATAAGATAAGTCGAAGTAGCTGAAGCAGTTTTTCTTTATCGACAACTAGAAGATGGATAATGATTCTGAAATAATGTATAACGGGTTTTACCAAAATGGCTTAATCAATTGGTTTATTCAGTTACCACTTGGTCTCAAATACGATGCAAATTCAAGTAGCACATTATATGCGCAGAGTTCTCTTCCTACCTTGGAATCGACGTTCAACATCCTCAGAAGAGAAAGCACAAGCCGGTTCATTTGCGGTTTGTCCAAGCCGCTGTCGACGGCGTCGTAGACCAGCTGAACACTGAAGTCTGCACACACAAAAAAAAAAAAATGCCAACGAAGTCGGGAACCAAAGGCTGTATCGTAGTCGTCTGATATCTTTTCACCCAATTAGAGAGGGCAATTCCATCCAGCTTCAGGATTCTAGTACAGTACAGGCTCCCTCGTCAATGTGCGATAGCGTTTGAGTGAACAAAATTCAGTGTCCATTTGAAAAAGTGCTAACAGCACATACAATTAATAGAACCCTGTTGTCTCCTCCTTTCCTAATCTATATATGCGATGTTAACACTTTCTGAAACGAATCCTCACAAACTTTCTCAAGCGTCAACACATAAAACTTCAACTACGACAACCCGAAGGCGAAAGGCACTTTCATCTTCATTTTCATTTTCTCCTTCTCATTCTACTGTACCTCTATAGGGCTAGCTCACCTCAGCTAGATGACCACAGTAATGAAAGACAGCGCCCTGAAAAGACTGGGACTGAGCTGATAGGGGAAAAGGGAATAAACAGTACACCTAGTATCATTGCCGTATGCAAGAAGTCCTTTCCTAAAACACACAAATCGGTCATCCCTGAAATATATTCGGAACAAGCATGGAAGCAACATGGGTACTGATTTCCAGAACGACTAAAATTAGGAGACTTTCTCTGAAATGCAGTTCTCCGCACAGGTTTACACCCGAGTGGACCTCATTAGGTGCCTCACGCTTATAATGCTTGAGACCACAGTCACGTCTTTGTAGCTGATGAGCGTGCTTCTTAAGGAAATAAATGTCAGGGGAAAACAATCGTGTTAAGGCAGGGCCGCTAGGTAAACGTTCTAGGGCCGCATGCTGGCCGTGCGCCACGCGTTTGAAAACTCACTTCAGGGCTAGTGCTGAAGAAACATTCTCGGAAGAAAAAGAAACCCCAGCTTTCTGTTTTTTTTTTCGAGGGCGTAGCAACATGTCACTGCCTTCCGAGCACATCTTACCCAGGTCATTTTCCCCAGAAGCAACGACGATAGCCAAAGCCAACAGAACCAACTGCGTTACTCGAACCATCGTAACTGAGCGCGGAGCGCCTTTCCTGCGTACCTCGCTCGAGCTCGACTTGTAGTGCACGGTCATAAATCGCGGGTGCCTTCATGGAGGCTAGACGTCGCGTGTTTGTACAGCGGCATACACGACACGTATGCGATGAGTGCCGGCTTACAACTCATACAGCGAACGTCGGGGCGAGCATGGGAATACAGCGGTCGGATAGGACTGTTCACTTTAGGTTGCAGAAAAATCCTACGCAGTTTGCTATTTTGTTTTGGCTTTCTTGTCCCTCTCGAAATCTTCACTGATTCCTTCGTTTTCAATGTACCCAAAACATTATTAGTTTAAAAGATATCTGAAAGCCGACTAATTCAATTCCGGCTTGACTTTGCTAAGCTGCCATTCACTAAACTTCGCCCGAATGGTCGTGAAAGTTGTCGAAGTGTCTGTGCAGCGGTGGGCACGCCTGCTTTTCGTTTTCGCAGCATTTCCTTGCTGCTAACGCATTTCAAGCATTTAGGATATGCTATTACTTGCGAAAAAGGCATCAATTTGGTTTGAACAGCGTGTTTTTGTCCGGGACTACGGTTTTAAAAAGTCTCAACTCTAAGTACGCCCTCACGTGCAAACGCCATACAGCGTCAGTCCATGCACACCGGTGCACACGTGCCCGTCGTTGCCTCACGCAGGAGGCGTTGTTTGACCTTCAGCCTTCTCTCAAGGTAGGGGTGTCACGGCAACAGCTTAAAAGCTGTCACAGCCCTGTAATGACCTCAGAGGAAGGGGCGGGTCTCTATTTTTGTGTCTGTAACATTCATGGCGTACATTATAAAACTACAGGACTGGGTAGAGCAGCAGATGTCGGTTATAATAACATATTTGGTTCTACGTCCAAAAACCATGATTTGATTATGAGAGAGAGAGAGAGAGACACCGTAGTGGAGCACTCCGGAAAGTTTGACTGTCTGGTGTGCACTGGCAACGCACAGTACACGCAGATCTATACGACTTCACCTCCGCCGAAATGCGACCACCACGGTTGGGATCGGCTCCACGACTTTCAGCCTCCGAGCACACTTGCTGGTTCTCCACCACGGTGGACCAGATGGCGCCGATCAACTGGGGCATAAGTGGCTACGCGACGACGGGTCTGTGGGCGCGTGCTACGTAAGCATGTCACTGTATTCGAGCTTTTCCGCCGTTGTATTCAGTATAGGTGTCGGGTCGCATTTGAACGTGTCAATTTGGTTTCTGCCATACTAATACGGAAGAAGAAAAGTGCTTTTTTACAGAATGACGATCACGTATGCAGTAGTCTCCTGTTGTGTGACGTTTGCAAGATGCAATAAAATATCAAGCTTCATTTATTTTTATTTTACGCTTCTAGAAAGTCTACGTGAAGGAGAACTCGACTTTACACTTTGGCAGGTGTATTTTTGCGCTTAAACACGTTTCTGTGAAGCTTCCTGCAGTCACGAAGCGTGTGAAAGAAAACGCGAGAACCTCATCACGAACAAAAAGAAAGAGAGAGAGAGAGAGAGATAAAATTGTTTCTGTTCAATTTCTCCAGCCCTGCCAGAGGCTCATTCCTGATTTGGCATTCGTTTCAGCTTCAATATGGTAGTATGTCTCTACAGCAAGAGCTTCACACTGAAAGCATTTACACTCTTAGTGTGTTTTGCAGTAAGCTATCAAAAGGAAGCCAATATCGTGTTTGAAGAAGTGGATGTGGACGTTAATGCACGCTTTCGCGTGGTTGTGCTGACCGATGACAGCCGTCAGAAAAATGAAATTTCACCGGAGTTACGCTCGGCCCAAGTCCACGGACGCTTTAAAAGAGCGGATGAAGAGGACGGAGGCGGAGTCGAGGAACATCACGGCACCATCGGGCACGATGAAGCAGGCGGTCACACTGGGCACAGGGAGTTCTCCATTCAAGAGACACCCGTAGTGGTCACCTACGAATCTGACGCTGCGGAGACCGGGGTCCCAGAAATGGCCGTAACCTACGAAATGGACAGTGACATCGCAGAAGGAAGTGGTGTTGGCGGTGTTGGTGGTGGTGACAGTGGTGTGACGTCAATCAACCATGGCAGCAGGCGCTACCTGACACCGACGTCTGGCAGTGGCGGAAACGTTCGTCCAGGACGCATCGTGTATCGTGGTGGCGGCTTGCGACCGGGTTACGGCACGATAGGAACGTACTTAGGAACTGGCAGCCATCTTGCGTACGGCCTTCAACCGGCACTGGCGACGAGTGGTCTAGCATTGCAAGGTTCACCAGCAATGGGCATATACGGATCTAAGCTCGGACTGGGAGGCACAAGACTTGGTATGGGGGGGAGTGGAGTGAGTCTTTCAGGCACAGGTGCTGGTAGCGGATTAGGCTATGACTCACAACAACGCCTAGGCTATGGAATAATGCAGCAGAGAACGCCAGCTTTATCCACAATGGGCACTCGATTTATGGGATCACCAGTTCTTTACACCGGTGGTGCTAGAGCAGTTGGCTACGGAGGTGGTTTAGGCTTATCTCCCATGTACAAAGGCGGATACAGACTAAGTGGTGGTCAGCTAGGAACTATGGCCCTACGAAATGGCTATGGAGGTGCCCTTAGCAGTGCAAGGTTGGCCATGCCGACTGTAGGAGGCTATGGAATTCGTAATGGAATGCGTTTGAGTGGTGTGAGTGGGCTGGGAGGACTCCGAAGTGTCGGTGGTGGTTCAACAGGTCTTGGGAATGGTATGGGTGGCTCTTTGGTTACCTTAGGTAGTGGTGTCGGAAACAGACGCATTGGTCTAGGAAGTGCAGGAAGAGCAGGTGTTATGTCCCTTGGTAGGCTAAGAAGTGGCTCTCTCGGTATGAATATGGGTGGATCAAGAGGATCAATTGGCGGTGGTGGAATAAGAGGGGGGTCGATAGGTATCAGAAACGGTGAGCATGGCTCCGGCGGCTCTTTTGGCATGGGCGGTGCGTCCCTTGGAGGTGGAATGAGTGGATTGGGAGCTAGCAGAAGCATGGGAGGAAGCCTGTCCGGGGGATCTCATGGTGCATCTTTAGGGGCGAGTGGTGGTGGTCTGGGAGGTGGAGGAGGCCTTGGAATGGGTTTAGGAGGTGGGTCTGGTGGTGCGATCGGGGCCAAGAGTGGGCTCGGATCTGGTGGTCTCGGTGTTGGAATGAGAGGAGGCGGGGGTGGAGGGGCTCTGGGCGGTGGCCTTGGGGAAGGCTCGCTTGGTGGTAGCGCTGCACTTGGCTCTGGTGGAGCAGGACTCGGCTTGAAAGGTGGCTCGCTTCGTATGGGCGGGGCAGGCGGCTCTGGTGGCCATGGAGGTGGAATGGGTCAATTGGTAGCTAGCAGAAGTATGGGAGGAAGCCTGTCCGGGGGATCTCACGGTGCGTCCTTAGGGATGAGTGGTGGTGGTCTGGGAGGAGGAGGAGGAGGAGGCCTTGGAATGGGTTTAGGAGGTGGGTCTGGTGGTGCAATTGGGGCCAAGAGTGGGCTCGGATCTGGTGGTCTCGGTGTTGGAATGAGAGGAGGCGGGGGTGGAGGGGCTCTAGGCGGCGGCCTTGGGGGAGGCTCGCTTGGTGGTAGCGCTGCAATTGGCTCTGGTGGAGGAGGACTCGGCCTGAAAGGTGGCTCACTTCGTATGGGTGGAGGAGGCGGCTCTGGTGGCCTCGGGCTCGGAATGAAAGGTGGTTCAGGTGGATCGTTTGGCAGCGGACTTAAAGGCGGTTCGCTGGGGATAAGTGGTAGTGGAAACTCTGGTGGCCTGGGATTAGGCATCAAGGGTGGCTCAGGTGGGGGAATAGGTAGCGGGCTTAGTGGGGGCAGCATGGGATTGGGTGGAGGCACAGGTGGCCTCGGCCTGAAAGGTAGCGGTCTAAGCGCGAAGGGTGGAGGTATCGGCATGGGTGGTGGCTCAGGTATAGGGCTGAAAGGAGGATCAGGATTCGGGTTCAAAGGTGGGCCATCAGTCACCGGTGGAATAAAAGGGGGCTCCTTGGGTGCCAGTGGGGCCAGTGGCTTAGGAGGAGCTGCATCTGGTAGTCTCGGCGTCAAGGAAGGTGGCGGAATCGGGGGTGGTCTTGCCGCTGGTACCAGTGAAGGGCTTGGGGCGAAGGGCGGTGGTTTAGGAGTGAGTGGTACTTCAGGTGGTGTCAAAGGTGGGTTAGGCGTCGGTGGTAGTGCCGGCCACTAAGTGAGAATAACTCACCTAATTTTTCGGCCTGACTGAATGGACAGAAAGGTCGTTTTCGGTGAATAAAGTTTCTTATGCTAGAATTATTATTATGTGCTTACTTCAGCTGATTCAAGTTTCGGACATATCCTTATGTACGCAACCCGTGAATAGAAAGCGGAAGACACATTTCATGAATTTGGCTCAAGGTGTACTAAGCAGAGCCACCCCCACTCCATTTCATTTTGCATGCTCATGCGGAAGCCACAAAGTTAATCCAGGAATGGTGTAGGCAGGAAGGTAAGCGACAAAAAAGTAAATAACACCCCATTTACAGGAAAAGTACTCAGACAATACTAGGGAATTAGTGCTATGCCCTGTTTTCCGAAATATCTTTGTTTATCAAGCATGCTTCCACTCACTATGATACATCAACTCATTCGTAAGGCAGCCGTGAGGAGCATATATAGTTCCCAGAAATTTTTGTGAAGGCTTTAGTCACCTGATAATTTTACCTTGCAATATCAGGCGACAATTATGCACCTTCGAATTTCTTGTATGTGTTAGTTCGTGCACATGATTCTAGATGATACGTGTGCTGCTCAAGCAATCACAGCCGCGAGAAGGAATGGTTGGTGGCGCAACTACCTAATGTTGTTGCTGTCGACAAATAGGGCTTTCACTTACGTCGCAAAACTCTTCATTCTAAAAAGTGTTCCCCTTTTAAAGACGATAGCTTTTCTTGTGATGGTTCAGCGCCGAACGTTTGCTCTGTCCGTCCGCCCATTCTTCCATCCATCCATCTGTCCGCCCGCCCGCATGTCCGTCCATCCGTTTGTCTGTCTGTGCCTGTCGGTCCACCTGCCTGCCCTGCCCTGCCTGCCTGCCTGCCTGCCTGCCTGCCTGCCTGCCTGCCTGTCTGTCTGTCTGTCTGTCTGTCTGTCTGTCTGTCTGTCTGTCTGTCTGTCTGTCTGTCTGTCTGTCTGTCTGTCTGTCTGTCTGTCTGTCTGTTGGTGTTTGTCCAACGATTCTTCCGCTCAGCGAAAGTTTAAGCCCGTGCTCTTAGATATTTACAACAGTGTCTGAAGAATAGAAATTGTACCCGAGTCTTGCAAGCTCGTTCAAATCATTCTTATCGTAAAACCAGCTAAGATGCCCTTGAGCCTTAATACTACCATCTAATTAGTCTGACAAGTTGTTTATGTAACGTAACGAAAAAAAAATGATTGATGCGTAACTTCAGTGGGCATTTAACAGAACCGGTCTATTATCCAACTACTTTACAGGATTTAGGAAACAGAAAGTTATAATGGATGCACTGCTGGACACAGTAACGTATGTGGAGCATGAACGCACCTGTGGTAGTTTGACTATCGCAGTATTCGTAGACATTAAAAGGGCATTTGAAACCGTCAGTCACACTCATGTTTTGCTAAGTATGTTGGAACCCAGAATATCTGGCATGTCTTTGCGGTGGATCTTTAAATTTTTATCGTATCGCAAAGTATTCGTTCAAATGAGCGGAGGAAAGTGTGCTAAACACGACGTCAGGCAGATAGCGCTACAGTGAAGCGTACTCGACCTTTTTCTTGCTATGGCTGATTCAGTATGTGCTATGGCTGATTCAGTAAAAAGGCAGCCTTCTCAGTTGAGATACTAACTATATGCCGATGCTGCATGCATTTGAGCACCTGGGACGTACTGAAGTTCAGTCAAATCAGATGGCGTTGCAAGAGGGCATAAATATTATTAACCAATTTTAAAGCAAACACAAATGATTGTGTCGCACGCAAAGACAGCTGCAGTGTATTGCCCTTCAGTCGTAGGAAGCTAAAATTTTGCACTCTTCATTTAGAAGCATAAACACTAAATACAATAATACGGCATCAATTTCATAAATTTTATAAACATTAAATATGTTTTAATATACTTTAAATTTGATAAACATTACATATGTACTCCTACAATAAAGTTGTGACGCCGGGTTGACGTCAATTGTGTTATATGTCATGCGCTGAAGTTGATTTACGTAGCAGCGTCCACGGCTACCATCATTGTGAGCACCAGCGCTTCATATCAGCTTATCGCTTCTGGTGTTGCAAATACTCATGTTCCTGTTCGCATCGTTGCGCAAGTGCAAACGGGTGATTATGTAAACATCTGCAACATATGTATGTGCGTGCAACATTTGATATCTATAAATATATATATATATATATATATATATATATATATATATATATATATATATATATATATATATATATATATATATATATATATATATATATATATATATATATATATATATATATATATATATATATATATATATATATATATAGACCACGCTGGCAATGCGACGCTGTGAACAAAATGTGGGTGTATCCAACGCTTCGCTGGATGGATGGATGGATGTATATGGCTGTACCCTTTAGATCGGGCGGTGGCTAGCGCCACTAAGCCGTAATACTTAATGAAACAAAAACTAGATTTATTTTAGGGGCGAAGCTCCTTATGGCGTGGCTTGTGCATCTCTCGTAGCACGTAACCACCAGTGGCACATACCCGAAATAGCGGTCCTTACGATTTTGACCTCCAAGGTGGTTCCGGTGAGAGATTTCTTCTGTGTGTTGTTGAGCAATAAAAGATAGTGCTCAATGCACATGTTAATGGCTGCTAAGGGGGAATGAGAGACAGGAGCATTCGGCCTTTAGGTAACGCGCACGCTGCGATCCCCATTAGCAGCTATTAGCATGTACATTGAGCACAATCTGACAAGAAAGGGTTGCTACGTTATACTCGCTGGGTGTAACCTCTTTGGTTTTAGAAAGGTTTAGCGAGCGTTGGACCGTATAGCCATGAATACAGTGAACTAGTATATACCATGAACTCGAGGTGGTTAAAGGTGGGAAGTAAACCCGAAGCGCAAGCCGTAAGAAAGTGTGCATGTGCCACCTCCCGTTTAGTCCTTGACATTTCCGCTGGATGGCGGTGCTTCTATATGGAGAATATATGATGAAAAGATGTGAGATGGAGTGCTGAATGGAGTACTGGATGAATGGAGTACTGGATGGAGTACTGGAATGGAGTACTGGATGAATGGAGTACTGAATGGAGTACTGGATTCAGCACTGAATGGAGGGCTGAATGGAGTGCTGGATGGAGTACTGAAAAGATGTGGAGATGGAGATGTGAGATTGGAGTGCTGAATAGACGGACGAACGGACACACAGACAGATGCATGGATGGACGCATGAACGGACGCAGGCGCGGATGCATGGACGAACGCAGGGACGAACGCACGAACAGACGCACGCATGGACGGTTGGATGGACGCATGGACGGTTACACAGACGTACGCAGGAACGGACGGAAGCAAGAACGAATGGACGGACGAATGCTTCGCCCCACTCCCCATCATTCACTCCGTGGATATGCTGCCATTTCTTTCCCCCTTAAATAGTGAGGATGAGGATTCGTTCTTTGCAGTTAAGGGTTTAATTTTCACTCGTGCCTTCACTTTAGCCACCAATCAGACAACCTCCTTCTAGTTAATTCTACCCTCTTAAGTTTGTTTTGCCCTCCCTGTCCCTAAACCGCAGTGCTTTAAAAAACTCTGCGCCATCGTACTGAACTATAGGGTGAAGCCCTTTACAGAACATTATCAAGTGTTCGGCAGTTTCTTCTTCCTCTCCACACGCACTGCATACCGTGTCTACCCCTTCGTATTTGGCCCGATACGTCTTGGTTCGCAATACTCCCGTCCTGGCCTCAAACAGTAGAGAACTACCCCGAGTATAATCATAGATCCTTTACTTGGCAATTTCTTGCTTAAAAGTTCGATAGATCTCTAGTGCGGACTTCTTAATCATGCCAACTCTCCACATATCTGTCTCGGCTTCCTTCCCCTTCTTAACCGATAATTCTTTTTGGTTTGGCCCCCTGCTGTTTTCCAAGTATTTACCAGTCAATTTTCTGGTTCGCTTCCGCCATTTTGTATCGACATTCTTCATGTACAAGTAGCTGAATACCTTTTTAGCCCAACGCTCCTCCCCCATTTCTCTCAATCGCTTCACAAATTTTATCTTGCTACTAGCTTCCCTGCCCTCAAATGATGTCCATCCCATATCACCTTGTACTCCCTGATTTGGTGTATTCCCGTGAGCTCCTAAGGCAAGCCTACCTATTCCACGTTGCTTAATTTTTAAGCTATCAGGACCCGGTGCTGCCACCTATCAGTAGTTCCGTGCAAAAAACTTTAGTTTCGTCACAATATCGCCAGACTACACCATATCTCATGCAGCACTCACCAATCTTCTCGCGCAGATTTTCACATAAATGTTTTATTTTCCCTATCCAGTCACAACACTACGGTCTTTCGACCTCCTTTGCAGAAAAGCACGCAGATAAGCAGCCAGTTTTTAAGCAATCTACCACTTACTGTTATTGAAATTACTTAGTTTCTGCCGGATTACTTGTAAACAGCAAAAATTCAGCCCGGAGTAATTTTACATGCGAAGCATTTCTTGCTTGCAAAAAACACTTTGGCTGTCTCTCTTTCGAGCCACCTACATCTGGATGCTCTAGTGGTCGTTTCCTTAACTTAATGCCTACTGAAATCAACATAGAAGGAAACAAATGAATGAGGAAGACACACCATGATAGTATATAGTGGCTAAGGCAATCGGCTGCTCACTCGTAGGTCGTGGAACTGAATCCCAGCTGCGGCGGTTACATTTTCGATGGAGGTGAAAGTGCTGTAGACCCGTGTAATCAGATTTGGGTGCACGTTGAAGAACGCCAGGTGGTCGAAATTTCCGGAGACCTCCACTAACGAATCTTTCATAGTCATAAGGTGGTTTTGGGGTGATAAACCGCACATATTAATAAATCGATGAGAAACCTGACTCACACGTCACGAGATGAATAATGTGGCAAGGATGTCACGAGCGTTGCGGTACGTTTTTTTTTTTTTTTTTTTGCGACGTGCACGCTTACCCGCTTTCCAAGTCGCTGGGAATGCGGGAAAGTGGCAAACGCAAATTGCAGTCGATATCACCTTGAAAACAGCTAAATCAGGCTATGACGATCTTAACACGAGATGGTTCAGTATCCTTTATCACAGAAAATATCATGTCAGCATTGAGAGCGTTGTTAGGGACGAAAATATCAGATGTGCGGCCAGTATATATCGATACAAGTTGCAGTTGAAATCCAACCCACGCAGTATACGTATCAGTCAAGTATTGCACCTTGACGCAACGCCACATCTTGAAACAGCGTCGGCGAAAATTTCTATGCAGTCGTTTTGTCATGGCCACGTCAATCCTGTTTACAATGTTGGTCATCCACTTTCGTAACAGTGCAATAAACATTACATATGTGATCCTATGACTCGGCAAGCTGTAGTCAACCGTTGCTCGAAGCCGGAGGAATAAAGCGAAAACGGCTCCTTGTAAAACGCGTTAAACGGACATCATCACACCGTAGTTCGCACTACGTTTCCAGAAAGCTGACCTCTATTCTATAACGTAGGTGCCATCGTTACGTCAGAGTGACTGCGAGCTGCCCTTCACGCATTAGGAATTGATTGATTGATATGTGGAGTTCAACGCCCCAAAACCACCATATGATTATGAGAGACGCCGTAGCGGAGGGCTCCGGAAATTTCGACCACTTGGGGTTCTTTAACGTGCACCCAAATCTGAGCGCTCCGGCCTAGAACATTTCCGCCTCCATCGGAAATGCAGCCGCCGCAGCTGGCATTCGATCCCGCGACCTGCGAGTCAGCAGCCGAGTATTTTAGCCACTAGATCACCGCGGTGGGGCACGCATTAGGAATGCCAATGTCTTCTGAAGACGTATATTCGCATATGTAGCCAAAGTGCAAGGACACGCCCATTTGCGTCGCAGTGCCTAGAATACACAAAAAAAAAATGTGGCATAGGCTGCTACTCACCTACTGCTTCGCGTAACATCGACACCCACAGTGAGTGGAATCTGCAGTGACTTTTTCAGAACAATATATTCCTCGAGCGATTGAACAATGTCACGTCTCATTGACGTACACTTAACAAGAAACAGGCACGTACTTCTAAAAAAATCTCACAATGCATTTTCGAATGACAGCTGAAGTCACACATAGCACACTCACATTCGTCATAATGCTAAGGTGCTAAACTAGCTTCATTCATTGACTTCGACACAACGTAACCGTTGCTTATTTGCGAATCGGTACAATTTGGAGTATAGTAGAGACTCCATCGAGACCATAGTGGTTGTTCCTGTTTCCACGGATCCATGAGAGCCAAAATAACACTGAATAAACAAAAGAGTAGGCGGCATTCAAGCTCCACTTTGGAATTCTATATCATCATACCACAACATAATCACGATAATACTGCTTAGAGTCAAAGGCGGGCTCAAGCTGGTTATTATATCGTCGCCTTGTCTACGGAAAGGTGCCTCTTCAGCAGGCTTCTGTCGCGACATCGACCACGCCAGATATCGCATATGAGCTATTGTTTAGCGAGACAAACAACGAGATAAAGAGGAGAAGCACTTATTTCAGCCATCGCCACCCTAAGTGCAAACATTCGTTGTAACATTAGAGACTAGACACCCTGCTGCGTGGCGTTCGACTTAGATAAATCAAAAGGTCCTCGAAAGTAACGAAGCTTTTAGCGGCAAGCTTTCTTTTGCGTTTCTGCTTGAAGACTTGCGTGACCATGAACAAAGAGGAGAGCTGTCCTTGTGAGTTTTCGCATACTTTGCTTTTCGGTCGGAAGTGCTGTCCAGTTCTTGTAGTTGTTTTTCGTCTCCATTCCTGATAATTCAGAGACGTCAAGTTAAATCATGAGCGACTGGCAATTTTCGTACTAGCGAAAATTAAAACTAGCTCAATGGCTGTGCCTTCACTTGCGAGTAAAATGTGAAGTTCTGTAGTTTTTTTTTTTAGCCAAACTGCCGTGTTTCATTGATTCTCGAAAGCGAACTTCCCGCTTTATGAAACACAAAAATAGCAATGTCACCTATACAATCAAGTAAAAGAAAGGTTCGTTGTTGCCGAACTTCTATAAAGCATATACTCGTATAGGAGCATCAGTTTTCCAACAAGTCAACCTCTCAGGTTCAGGAGGAAGTGAATTGGTTGTAGTCATTATCTTTAATGGGAAGAAAGTGCACAGCTTTTGATAATCTCATTATTTGTTACAAAACGGTCCCTAACCATCTTTAACTTCAAGAGTAAAATAGCACTAATTTGGTTGCTGGAAGATTTAGCATGAGGTTAAGTTTACAGTTTCTGACATTTGGAGTACTTAACGGTTTACAGAAATCTCAGAACGCTTGAAGAAATGTTATTTCGACGCTTGAGTTTGTGCCTAAAAACGCAAAATTTTCAAGCAGAAGAACAGTGAAGCGTGTTGTTACATATTGTGACACATGAATTTTTTTCATGTCATCACTGCCACGTGAAAGATTTCAAAGCTGAGATTTGTTGTTTTTGTTACGAGTGCTAATTGTAATTTTATTCTTTTGTCACAGCTTCGAGCGATGTACCGAAGTCGAACAAGCCGTGTCTTCAATACTACAAGGGTGTGCCTCTGCCTGGCTTCTTTCCACGAGAGTGCATCGAATCAGCCTGTAAGTACAAACCAACGAAGGACGACTTGTACATCGTCACGTACGTCAAGTGCGGCACCACGTGGACACAACACGTGGTGTACTTGATCCAGACGGGAGGCGTGCCACCTTCGAACGCGGAAGAATTCTACAGGGCTAGTCCGTACATCGAGGCCTTCGGAGCCGAGTGCGTAGAGTGGATGAAGAAGCCCGGGGCCCTGAAGACCCACCTGCCGGTGCAGTTGCTGGAGTACAGCCCTGAGGCCAAGTACCTCGTGGTCGCCCGCAACCCACGTGACGTCATAGTGTCTCTGCAATATCACTGGCTCTCCTTCGTCGGGTACCACTACAATGGTACCTTCGACGACGCATTCGAGCATTTCATGAACGACGAGATTGACTGCGGTAACTTCTTCACCTTCTACAAGGACTGGTATGAGCGAAGTCGCGACCCCAACGTGCTTTTTGTCGTGTACGAGGACCTTAAACGCAATCCCGAAGAACTCATCCTGAAAATCGCTCGCTTCATGGGCGAAGAGTACGAAGCCAACTTGCTCAAGGACGGCCACAAGAGACTCCATGACGTCATCAAATACAGCTGCGTGGAGGAAATGAAGAAGTACACCAACGACATCATCCAAGAGTTTTTTCGCGGTAGCTTTGACTTCCAGGGTCCGGAATACGAAGGATTCAGGCAGTTCCATCACGGTATTCATTCAGCTGGATTAGAAGCGGCGAACAACATCAACTACGTGCGCAAAGGAATTGTCGGAGACTGGAAGAACCACTTCACTCAAGAACAACTCAAACGACTGAACGAGAAGTTCAAGAAAGAAACCGAAGGAAGCGACATTGCCGAGCTCTGGCCGGAAATGAACTTCCTCGAATGAGACAAACTGCAGCACTCCATCCACGAGTACCAAAATGCACAGTGCCTCAATCTTCTTACTAATTAGCAAAAACTTTCGGTTACAACGTAAATGATTGATCATTTGTACTGTCATATGCCCAACAAGCGTATTCCTTATGCATGCAGTATTTAGTTGTTCTGTTTATGGATGGTGTTGCGACAACTGATAAAACTGCAAATGTTAGTTTTGTGGCTCATTGTACTCTGATCTAGTTGGCTCATTCAAGACCTAGTGCAATTGTGGCTTTAAAATGCTTTTTTTTAATGTCTCACTTCTCCACCCTTCCCGACACCTGCCTGGCTTTTTGCTCTGTTACGTTCATGAAAGCGGCGGCATTCCCTTTCCCTCGGTGACCATATGTGCCAGTCGCCCTATGCATGGTAAGGTGAGTCTCCCAGAAACTCATAAAAGTGATCGAAATCAATCAGTCAATTAATCAATCAACCAATCAATCAATCAATTATTCAAGTGACTTAGTTCAGGAACAAAGATTATAACATTTGCCGGTTTAAGTTGACTTTATCATCGCATATTTTTTGTTCGCTGTTTGAGATTGATTTAAGCTAAAGAATTGTAACAGGATTTTATACAACACAAACTTTATTTCTTTAGATGCCTTCAACTCGTATTCCAATATCGACACGAGGCATTGAATTGACTATTTGGGCAAAAGATGACACGGTGCACCAAGGAGAAAAAGCCGAAGGGAAATTCTGATGCCGTTTGTATGATTGATGATTGTATGATGATGATAATACCTTTGATGATTGATATGTGAGGTTTAACGTTCCAAAACCATCATATGATTAGGAGAGACATCGTAGTGAAGGACTCTGTAAATTTAAACCACCTGGGGTTTTTTAACGTTCACCCAAATCTGAGCACACGGGCCTAGAACATTTACGCCTCCTTCGGAAATTCAGCCGCCGCAGCCGGGAATGTATACCACGACTTGCGGGCCACAGCCGAGTACCTTAACCACTATACCACCGCGGCGGGGCTTATAGTTACCTTTAAGAAGCGAAACGAATGCGAATTTAAATTCCTAGTTTTGTATGCGTTATTTCAGTATTTTTTTAATTGCTTTTCTTACTGGCACTTTAATTTATATTCCGAAAAAGATTGAAGTGTCTCATCTGAATCAGTGAAGCACAGTTATTGAACTGTATATGTTGTGAGTACGTTGTTATTCTCTTCATATCAAATTCAGTAACCGATAAATTTAACAAATTCATATAATAAATCATGGCCAGCCTCTCTGATTGGTATGAGCCATGTTAGAGGAGGTTACAAGAACGACAACAAGGAGAGGAGCAACACACAGCTATGTTACTCCTTTTTGTCGGATAGGCTGTCCCTTTATTTTCATTTTTGTGCAACGCAGGTTTAAGAATGGCAAACCAACTTGCCCAGTCCTAAAACATCACCAGACCACCCAGGTAGCACGCAAAGTCAACTCGCCGATTGTCGTACGTGTTCACAATCGACCCATAAAAAGGTCAAGTTATCGCTGATAGCACGCCTTTACAAAGGAATCATTCATTACACCTACACTGATAGCCGCAAAATGGAGCGCGTTGTTGACATAGACTGATTAGATCGCACCAAGTGAGCGTTTAATACCACAAGGTGGAAGCTACACAACTGGAGACATATTCGCTCCAGAGGAAAGGTTGGCACTTTCCACCGGTGTCTTCTCAGCCGCGCCACGTCACCAACGCTATGCAAGCGACGCAGGAACACGATGGTAAGCTTTAGTGTAAGCCACGTCGGAGCAACTTGAGTGTTTTTGTCATAAATAACGGAAGTGCCGAAAAACAATAAGGTCGTTCAGATGAAGGTTCGAATTTCCAACCATCGTAAGTTGATTTACGATGTGCACCACGGGTCTTAATAACTCGAGCGTAAAGTTTAGCCACAGTGCATATATATACACCACAGTTAGTGCATATATCTGAATGTCCATGGCACTAGAGTTAGGAAGACAAGTGGAATAAACTAAAGAATTGCCGCTGTATATTTTTTCATCCTTTCTAGCTCATTTTATCATCTAGCGCACAATATAAGACTAAGACTCAGTGAGAGCCGTCGAATACAGGCGCCTGTGTTTGTCTAATGCCACTCAGTACTTGCCTTACATTGTTGTTTTGTTGTCTCTTCCATTACCTTCTTGATCGATGCCTTCTTTTCACACAGAGCTACAAAAACTGTCAATAATTATTTCGTCTAGCATGGCTTCTAAATAAAAAGAAATTTATATTCGATAACACGTTTACACTGCACAATACTCCTTTGTAATTCTATCCTGGCTGCGGCGGCTGCATTTCCGATGGAGGCGGAAATGTTGTAGGCCCGTGTACTCAGATTTGGGTGCACGTTAAAGAACCCCAGGTGGTCGAAATTTCCGGAGCCCTCCACTACGGCGTCTCTCATAATCATATGGTGGTTTTGGGACGTTAAACCCCTCATATCAATCAATCAATCCTTTGTAATTCTCATTTTACGTAAACTCCACATAATTTCAAGAGCTGTGCGTTTGCGGTGTGGATTTCTAAAGAATATGTCAGCTCCGAAGTGTCGGTGGCGAACTCTCGGCCCCCATGCATTATAGTCAGCTGGCGTGCACAGTTCTAATCACAGCGTAAGACTGGCGCTGACATACTAACGCTGGTTACTGCACCGGCTGTCCCGAAAGGCAAACACTGAGGATTACCTTTCAAAGAATATTTAAAGCAAACTGCGGTGTCTCCCAAAGTGCTGCTTCTACTGCACCTGTAGATAGGACGACAACACGGTGTTATTTTTGTTCTGACCAATTTTTGTGCATACACGAAAGCCGGTGGCCGTGACAAAAAATATACTTGAAGATTCAGCTGTAAACCTTATTGTTTTTCCATAGCCTATTAGCTATAACCCCTATCGTAGAATAAATGTGAGAGTGATAGATATCTTGCTGCTAAGAATCGGGCTTCAAGTTCAATATTACTGAGGGGCAAAACGCGGGAGGAGTTGGATGAAACTTCATTTTGAGAATCCGGTGACCTCGATGGTGCGGATACCCCGCCTTGTCATCAACTAGGAGTGCTTGGGTCCCGGCGTCATCATGTAGCTAGACGCACGTATTTAGCAACCTGGCAGGAAAAACTATTTCGCATCGTGTCACTGCAGCATGCTTCATCATCAGATTACAGATTTGGCTCGTAAATTATGAAAATCGTCTTTTGCTAATGCCCGCAGAAGTAATTTTTGCGTGTAGAGAACCCAACCTCTATTGAAACCTTTCGTACACCTCAGCTATTCGTTCTGCCTGTTTCAGTAAGGTCGTTTCATAAATATCACGCAAAAGTATGCTGGATATAAAGAAAATATTTGTATTATATATAGGTAAGGAAACCTTACGAATCGTTGGAAAGGTATACAAACAATTTAGGTAAGAACGCCCAAATGTTGCTATTTAAATGTGTATTCCTCATTAAGAAAGTATGAACATGCAGAAGAAAAATATTCTTTTTTTAATTTTCCACTTTGTTCAGGATTCAAAACAAGCACCAGAAAACAGCCTAACCTGATGATGGTCAGAGGTACTCCCTTTGCGGGGTATTTCTATCGCGAGTACATCGAGTCTGCTATGGATTACGTTCACCGCAAGGACGACCTCTTCATCGTCACCTACGTCAAATGCGGCACTACATGGATGCAGCACATCGTGTACCTCATCCAGAACGATGGAGTGCCTCCAGCTAACGCCGTACACAGTAAAAAATTTTGCACCCAAAAGGGTGTAAAAAGGGTGCTTTTACGAGAAAGCACCCTTTGCAACACCCTTTAACACCCATAAATGGTCGATTGAAAAAAAAGCACCCTTTTGTTTGGGTGCTTGCCTCGATAGCACCCTAAAATAGGCTCTAAGGGTGCTTTTGTGCCTGAGAAGGGTGTAGGTGCCGATTCATCGGATGGAATATGCAGCATAAGAAGAACACATAATTATAATATTTGGGATTTTACGTCTCAAAAACCTCGATATGATTATGAGGGTCGTCGTAGTGAAAAGCTGCAGATTTTCACCATTTGGTGTTCTTTAATGAGCGCTCATATCGCACAGTGCAAAGGCTTCCACATTTTCGCCTCCGCCTTAATTCGACTGCCACGGCCGGCATCGAACCCGCGACCTTCGGATTGGCGGCTGAGCAGCGCAGCTACTGCACGAATATGTGGAGCTTGCGTTAAATGACGGCCTAATTGACTTAGAATGTGTGAAGGTGCTCTCCGAACACAGCAGAATGTCAGCAGAAGCAAATCGCGTTTCATCTATAATGGCAATTAACTGCAATCCATGTTACGAAAGCTTTCCTTAGCGTTGGTTATAAGCTACATGTTTGCTGTGGATTATATACAGGAACATAATGTTCGCCCGAGTATGGGTGTGTGTGCGTGAGCCTGCGCATGTGTTCGCGTGTAAGCGCGATTGTGTGTACGCCCGTGCATGTGTGCGTGCGCGTGTATGTGCGAGTCCGTGCTTGTGTTAGCGTGCCTGTGCACATGTGTACGCCCATGCATGCGTGCGTTTACGGTCGCGTGTGTGTGTTGCCGTATGTGTGTATACGTGTATGTGTGTGCGCCTGTGAATAAGTATGCGTGTGTATCAGCCCGTGCGCCCTCAAATTTCGTGTGTGTGTGCGGGGGGGGGGCACTGCTTCTTAGTGTTTAAGCTCCCACACCTGTTCAGACTGGGATTCTATATGGGAGGTGGCTTAAGAAATGGCGGTGGTCAACGCACTGTACACGGACTATTCAGTACATGGAAAACAGCTGCACACTTTCGTACCAAATCATTGCTTACGAACTTGCTGTGGTAGCTGATTAGGTCCGCTGAGGCGCTTCTACGCTCGAAAACGTGGGTTATGACCAATTCACACGGAAAGCTGTCACTGCACTTATGCACAACCATCGTTTATATTAACAACGTTTAACAAGAACGTGCCCTGCCTTTGCTACAGGTGCTTAGCTAGCTCATTGGGCAACCATATGGAATTATGTGCTGATCATGTGGTCAGCAAAAAGTTTGTTATAACAACCTCGGCACGTTTCGTGGTGCGTGACAAGCCTTGTAATAAACATCCGCGACTGTGGATTAATTTGTTGCAGCTTCGACTACGCATTCAGTGTTTGCGGCACCATACGCGGAATAGCCAGACACAGACAATGCAAAAAGAAATTCCTCTGGAAAAAGGTGTAGCGATGCTCTCCCGCTAATGCCACCGAGGACGAAATAATTATTGTTTCTGGCCATTCCATGGTGCACTTTGTTTTCCGCAAGTTTTGCTTCACTATTTTTCGCCCACTGCAATCGCATTCCGTCAAAATACTCAAAGAACCCGAGGCTGGTAAATAATCTGCGTCGCTGTGCGACTGGCTGGGAGGAGAGTTGCCGTTTACAAGGAGTCATTCCGCGCCGAACGGCCGTCCGCCGTATGCGCCATAGCGTTTGCCTTTCGGCGCCGCCTTGGCGGGTTTCGCGCTCCTCCCCCCCCCGCTCACCCCGGCCAGCGTTGCTTCCACAACGGCGGCGTAGATAAGCGAATAGTTGCGTAACCGAACACCTGCGTGGACAGCTGCGGCGCCGCCACGCCGCCGCCAGTGCCTCCTCCTTCTCTCTCTCTCAACGTTGCTCCCTCTGTCTCATCGTCTTTCAAATGCGTTGCGTTGGTCTGGGGTCTTGGTCGCTGTGTGTGTTCTAGCGAACAGGCGCATATTCAATGGTGGTCACGCATGACACCGTGTTCGAAGTGACGCTCGGATTAAGGAATATTCATGGAGTGGCGGACACGGACAACGTGGGCCTGTTAACGGTGAGTGTACTGTTTTCGTAGGTAGTAATCATACAGCGCTAGCTGGGCGCCTGCAGCAGCTCTGCCGAAGTAGGCTGCCAGCCATTTACAACAGCATGCGTTCGCAGGCCTGTTGCAGATGCCCGATTAAACGTGTGACTTAACGAGTTCACACTGCTATGCGCGATGTTGTGTAAGCGCCTGCATCACTCATACAGTGAGTGATGTGATCACTTAACAAGGGCGGGATTAGTTGCTGATCGCACATTGTCTCTACAGTGCACAAAGTGATTGATATTGTTTTAAGATGTGCTTTGGGCTACATCGTAATAACATTTCTAATAATACTCAAATGTGCAACGTGCTTCTGTAGGTGTAAGCGCAAAAAAAGAAAGAAAAAGCAAAAATTATGTACAGAGGCGCACTGTACGAAATGGCTTTTTTTTGCTTAAAGACGGTATAGTTGGAGGTGCTGATATGCCGCGATGCTCCCAGCACGTGCGCCTCGGTCTTTTAAGCTATTTATGACAAGTGCCACCAGCAACAGGGAAAGATCTAGCAGACTTCCAAGGCGCGTTGTTGTGGCCATCGCCGTGCGTTGTTTTCCCTCGTTTCTGTTTGCTGTTTTCGTGCTTCGCTTTCATCTGCGATAATGTTCGGCGTTATAACAGAATCGAGAGAGTATACGTGACTGTTGGAGCTATGTGCGGTTTGCTCTAGCATAAGTCATGGCTGCTGCAACGTAGTCGGCGTCCGCGCGCGTTGGTGTCGTTCGAGCGCTCTTACTTGCGTGATTGTGTTTAACTGAGTATTTAGGCACAGGTTACGTTTGTAAATCTCGTAGTCAATAATCGCTAATAGCGTGCCCCTGATTGCCATCAGAGGATGGGCTTGGTTGTCGAAATATGCCAGACGCTTTTTCTGAAAGCAAGCTTTGAATTTTTTTTAAAGAAGTACTTTCATACGTGCAAGGCAGTGCATATTGCAGGCCCGCAACTCTTTAAAAACTGGACGAGCTATCACGTCTTTTATCAAATTACAATGAATTAAGATGATTAAATTATAGATGACGAATTTCTGTGCTAGATTAGGTGCACAACACACATGTTCGCAGCCCTACGTCTAGAAAGCAGGCAAATAGGAAGCACAGCGTCAAATTTGGATTAGATTCCATTGACGGAGCGTCTTGTGAGAGTAGAAAGAACGAGAAAATTGTTCATTTTTGATGCCCTTATAGAGGCAGTCAGAATTGCACTGATTGGTGACTTGTAACAATTCCTCAGATTGTTAGAGGCGTGATTTAGGTAAGTAAATCTTTTACTTTTTTTTTGCAGACCTCTTCGCTAGTGCCACGCCCAAGATCATTTCTTCTCATGTAAAAGAGAAAGCAGAGATGTCTTCACTATTTGTACATGAAGAGGTAAGTTTCTTGTGCGTTTTGATTAATGCTACATGTTCTAAACGTTGTACTTTAAGAATTGTTTTTCACACTGGCTCACTACCCTAGAAGGAATTTGATTCTTAAGTGAGTTCAGGCTTTCGTAAGTGCCATTTTTGAGCTGTAGTCTTACACTTCACCTCATTTCGGGAATTCGCTGTATGCTGGAAAACTCTCATCTTCATCATACGAAATTATTGGAATGTATGGGTTGTATGCTTCGAGTTCAGTGTAATGTCAATTACACGCCATTTCGAAGGATACACACTACACATTCTACATATATGGTGCTGCCAGAACAGCACGAAATTTTTTTTATGAGAAGTCATATTTGCTCTTATTACAGGATGAGAGGGTGCCGCTGACGTCCTGCGTAGTCTACCCTGGACCCAGCCTAGAGCAAGCCTACTTCCTGAACCTCCACATGGATAACCGAAAAATCTTCCGTGTCAGTAATGACGAAGAAGGAAGGAGTGACAGCACTGATGAGTTGATTTTTTTTTATTTTCAACATTGTCTACGGCCGCAAGGCCTTTAACAACCACAGTGATTGAGCGGCTTTTTCTCGGCGTGAGTTTGGAGTTTATCAAAGAAGTTGTTCAGGCAGTACGACACTGAAAATTTCAGTGTCACAATGCCTGAACAACTTTTTCTAGTGTGGTCATGGTAGATGAACAAATATTGTTATTTGTGTAAGGTATTTTGCTTAAATATAGCTGGACTATTCCATGCCAAACGTCCCAGCCACTTTGGCGACCATCTGAATTGTATTTGAAAAAAAAAAATGTGCTGACTTACTGCGTTGAAAACAGTGAACTGCTAGAATACTTCAGCGAGAAAAAAAGTTTTGTTCATGTGGCTGGCTTATAACTTCCTGCCAGAATGCCGTCTGTGTGCTGTTTGTGGAAAATTTTGTTTTAAAACTACCGCTTATTTTTTCTAAAGCAAATTCGGTCTACCTGTTAAGTAAATGTGCTTCTGTAAGGTATTTGAAGCTCAATAATAATAGTGCAATTTTTTTGCCACATTCGCTTCCAAGAATAAAGCCAAAATGTGTTATGTTTGCATTTTTTATTGCAATATTGCACTTTGTATGAATATCTGAGCAGTGAATACTTACTCCACAGAAGGTATATTCTGAGGAAAAAATATCTTTATACCTCTCAAGCTGCTGAAATATACGAGAAAATATCACGAATTTCACAAAATCGTGATTTTTGTCCGTATTGAGATGCAATTTGCTCCATGTTGTGATACAATGAAAACTCATCATTATACCTAAACTGTAAGAAATGAAATTCTTTTCTGTAATAAAAATCTTATCGCAAAAGGACAGGAAAGAGCGCTGTCAACTGAATTTTATTGAAGGTGCTACGAGCGTTTTTATACTGAGCACAAGACCAGGGCTCATCTGCAACAACACGTGTGGCCATGACAAAATAATTTTAACCGAGAAAAGAATACTCTTTTTTCGGAAAAGATAAGTGAAGGTGTACTGATGCATTGATCCTTGGCCTTCCTGATAAAGAGTTCTAAAATCTCTCATTTTTCTGCTTGCTTTTTTTTCAAAAACCGTGTTTTATGAAACCTAGGACTACACTTATATTCTTCACGGTGTCCGGCCATGAGACTACTATAGCCCTTCTTAACATTTGAAGCATGCTGTCTTGCTTGATGATTGAAGCATTGCCCAGTTTGTCCTATGTTTACTTTTCCACGTGTTAGTGGTATCTCATACACATTAGATTGGCATTCAGTAAACCTATTCTAGTGACAAATGGTGCAAGATTGACTATTCCTGTTGCTGTAAGTACATGCACTTTTGAAAGCTTGTAAGGGGTTGAAAACAATAATGTCATATCTGCTGGCTCTTTTCCTAAAATTGTGAGACACCTTATGTACGTAGTACCATGTGACATGCAAAGGTGATTGGTCATTCTCTTTTTCTTTTGGTCCTGTTTCCTTTAACTTTACTTTCTGCTGGAGGGTTTCGCAAACAAGTGTGATGATGCTGTTGGGGTATTGGCTGGTGCTATCAGCCCAGGAGTGCTAAGAATGTTCTGCCTTTTGATAGTGGGCATTCAAAATTAATAGAAAGAGGAATTGATACCACATGTATTCAGGCCACCCTTCAGAAGTCATGTTAGCACAAGGGTGAGGTCAGGCTTAAAAACCAGATTAAAAGACTAAAAGATGCTGGGTATCCCAACAGAATCCTCACACCCATTTGCAAAACCCTCCTGCAGAAAGTAAAGTTAAAGAAAGAAGACAGGACCAACAAAAAACAATGACCAAAACCTTTGCATGTTATACCACATCACGTGTCTCACAACTAGAAAAATAGCCAGCAGATATGATATTAGCGTGTTGTTTTCCACCCCTTGCAAGCTTTCAAAAGTGTGTGTACTAAACAGCAACAGGAATAGTCAATCTTGCCCCATTCGTCACGAGAATAGGTTTACTTAATGCCAATTTAACGTTTGTAGAAATATTTTTTATCAGGTAAACCAATGATCAGTGCATCACTACACGTTCACTTATCCTTTCCGAGAGGGAGTATTCTTTTCACAGTTAAAATTATTTTGTTGTGCTCACACGTGTCGTCGCGCATGAACACGGTTCTTGTACTCCGTATAAAAGCGCTCGTAGCGCATTCATTAAATTCAGTTGACAGTCTGTGCTCTTTCCTGTCCTTTCTGTCTCTTCCTAAAGTTGTCGCGCTGTGACTAGCACACAACCACGATGAACCAACTCTCTCAAATTAAGCTCTTGTTACGTAACACGTAGACCGAGTTTCGTATGGAAAGAAGGAGCGGTGCTTTTAAAATAAAATTTTTCACATACAACACCTAAACGGCATTCCAGAAAGTTCAGAAGGCAGCCACGTGACCAAATATTTTTCCTCTCCTAAATATTCCAGAAGTTCACTATTTTCAATGCAGCACGAGTTTTTCGAATACATTTGAGATGGTTGCCAAAATGGCTGGGACATTTGGCATAAAGTGACCCAGCTGTGTCATTAGCCATAATTATGCATTACCTCTTTTGTTTTTTGTGTGTCCTGACTCAGTTTTGTGTTCGTTTTTAGCATATTGTGTTTCTGATCATTGTATTGGTTTCTTAAGTATTCGCTAAAGTTATATGTGCGAAAACCCGTATATGTTTGCATGTACATCATTTCTCATAACCAATTGTTATACATCCAGGAATACAAAGCTTAAACCACTGTGATTGTATACATTTGAAAACACTATCCATATATATTTTTGTGTGCATCACTTCTTGGGAACGATTGTGTACATGAAGGCGTATATAGTGAAATCATGGTGATTGTATATATTTGAAAGAATCATAAGTATATATTTGCCTGTATTTCATTCCTATTAACCGATTGTGTACACGAAGGAGTATTAAACTGGAAACCACTGGGATCGTAGATACTTGAAAGAATATAGGGATATATTAGCATGTATTTCATTTGTAGTCTCTATGTACTTGAAGCAGTTATACTAAACTGAAACCAGTGTAATTGTATGTTGTAAAGAATTGTCAATAAAGTGAAACTGAAAAAATATAATAAACATTTGAGGTGTTGCATGTGTAGTGTACGTATACATGAACGTATATCTGGTGAAAAAGTTGTGTGTCAGAAGAAAAGTTTATGTTTTATTTGCCTATTAAATAAACGCAATATGCAAGGGCAGCAAGGCTTCATTTTCTGTAACGCGCATTATGCATATACACTGAAGCATATATAGATCCAGCACAAGTTCATACACGATTGTACGCGTTTATATTTTTGCCCACACGCAATGAATGGAGCTCGACAGGTGGTGCACCATCGATAATCAGGACCACTTTCTTCAAGTAGTGTTTAATCAGTGCATGCTGATATCTATTGGTGGCAGTATTCGCCACCCCTGCCATGGGCACTCCACACCCTTGTGCACCCTTCTCGCACCCTCCTCAGAGGGTGCTAAAAAAGTGATGGACATCGAAGGCACCCTTCCTTAAGGGTGTTTTTTGCCACCCTACAGTTTTTTTACATGTACACCCTATTCTAAGGGTGCATGATAAAGCACCCTTTTTGGAAGGTGCTGAATTAACACCCTTAGGGTGTCGTCCACGGGACAAGCTCATTTACACCCTTCTGGGTGTAAAAATTTTTACTGTGTAGAGTTCTACAAGGCTTCGCCGTTCATCGAGATCTGCGGTGCCGACTGCATGCAGTGGGTCAAGAGACCCGGTGCCGTCAAGACCCATCTACCGCTGCACCAGATGCGCTGCTCCCCCGAGGCTAAGTACATCGTCGTGATAAGGAACCCATTCGACGTCCTTGTATCAATGCACCACTTCTGGTTCATGATATCCGCCTACGAGTACGAGGGCGACTTCAACGACTCGTTCGAGAATTTTATGAACAATTACATGGAGAGTGGAGATTACTTCGCCTTTTACAGGGACTGGTACGAACGTAGTGCTGATCCTAACGTGCTATTCGTTGTCTACGAAGACATGAAGAAAGACCCTGAGGCAGCCGTACTCAAGGTCGCAAGGTTCCTAGGGCCTGAGTATGAGCAACGCCTGCTGGCTAATGACGGAAAGATTCTGAAGGACGTGATCAAGTACAGCAGGGTCGATGAGATGAAGAAGTACACCAACGATATGATACACGACTTCTATGCGACTGATTTCGCGTTTCAGGGAGAGCAGTACTCTGGCCTGCGTAAGTTTCACGAAGTCGTCCACAACGCGCGTAGTCGTGAAGACGGACCTGCTGCGTCCGCGGACAAGATATACTACGTCCGCAAAGGCGTGGTCGGAGACTGGAAGAACTATTTTTCTCCGGAACAAGAGAAGAGGCTAAAAGAAAGGTTTCAAAAGGAAACGCGGGGATCCGGAATCGCTAACTTGTGGCCCGATATGGGATTCCATGGAAGAAAGGAGTGAATCGACGGCAACAACCAAGAATGTAGCCAAAGAATTGTGCTAGTGTCGCTTCTGTAGAGCCGACACAGAGTGAACGTCACTTATCGTAGGTTACATAAATGCAATGTGTTTGGATATGTTTCCCATTCTCGTGTGTGCATTTTTCCCCTCAATGTAACCAAGACTCAAGTGCCTATGTCGTGCCCCGTCACTCCTTCTACAATGCGGCTTATTAAGCTGGACATATGTCCTATAACACGTTCATAGCAGCACACTATTGGACCCTGCATGAGCTTCGTCTTTGCAGTCGATCAATCAGCCAATCAATCAGTGAAATTTTATTCTCGTGAACAGAAAATGCATACACAGAGATTGTTCTAATCGACAGCCTTAAGTGGCCAGTGGCTGGTTCAATAAAAAAAATGCAAGAAAGTGCGCATGCATACAGGTAAGCTAAGAGAAAGAGGGAGAGAAGGAATGTAGGAAAGGTAGGGAGGTTAACTAGACCATGCGTCCGGTTTGCTACCCTACACATGGGGAGGGGGAGAGGGGAATACAAAAAGAGAGAAAAATAGACACATGTCACATCACACACACAATGCCGAGTTTCACAGGCGGTCCCTCAATGAAGTTGCTGTCAAGTTTCTCAGGAGGGCTCGTGTTGGTTTCCGTGCTGTCGTGCTGCGCGACCAGGCTCGTGCTAACAAAAATGCATACATGTTTATGCAAGTATAGATTTATTCTTGAAACACAGGAAATAACTAAGGAATAGTTTAAAAACTGACCCAACGGTACGTGCAGCTGCCACAATTGTCTACAATGGCAGATTTTATTTGGCCATTACAAATGTAAAATGGAGTGCATAACAATGCTTTGTTCTACTTGCGGTTTAAATGCAAGTGCAAGAACCACGGGGATGAAAGTTATTGCGAAGCTAGGCTGCCATCACCCACTTAGGCCTGTTTACAATCTCAACAAGTGTTTACGATGGCCTTATTCTACAGTCAAACGCTAAGACATAGATCAGAATCAGGTGTAGTTAAAAAAACCTAAAACCCCAGAGTTTCAGCCTGGTTATTTATGGCAGTTTTTTATTTCACCGTTTGGACACATGATGTGTACAAGTGCGTCGCATGCGCTCTGCCGTAAGAAAACTTTTTCCTAGTGAATCCTTAAGTGTATTACGCAGAATTATTTTATTCATTGAATGGTAGCAGCGATAAGAAAAAAAGTCGAAGACGCCTGAGCTTCGTTTCAGGGAATGAACACGATGGCATAATCAGGCCTTCTCAATCGATGGCCCAATCACTCCTCACTGTGCGCATCAGCAATGCCGCCAAAAAAAAAAAAACGCCCGTTCGAGTAATGTTGGTCTTTTAAAAATTATCCTATAATCCCTACGTGGGACCAGCGAAGTGGCGCGAGGCCTCCCCTGCGTCTTCTGTTATTTTTTGTGCACCACTTCACTAACTATATTCTTCTGTCATGGCAAGAAAAGTTCGTGTTCCGTAAAATCACCTACGTAAAATGCAACGTTGTGAATCTGCGAAAAATCTTTGAGTTAAACTACGTGCGCATAAAATAAAGCACATTACTGCGGTGAAGTTTTTTTTTTTTTCAGGATTGCCGCACAGTGCCTCCTTCGCAGCATAATTCAGGAAAAACTTCCATTGATCAGTTTTGCGGTGGCTTTTAGAGCAGTTTTTGACACAGATTCACGTGCCTTGACTAAATAATTTCAGTTGTTGTGCAAAACATATGGAGCCGTGCATGCGTATGTACAGCTATCTATGAACTATTTGTGGATAGGGAGAAATAAACATTATTAGAAAGAAATGAGTCTTCACAGTGGGCAGTCTTCTTAGTCCAGAAAACTGCAGACTCTAATCGTCTCCCTCCTCAGGTCGATCTAGCTGCGGCGTAGGCCTCCCAGCTAGGCTTTGCTCTGTGCTCTGGCCTTACCTATTGCCTTGTTTCAAGGCACCACTATTGTTTCAAGCTACAATATAAATTAAGTTAGGCGAGGTTAGTAAATCGGACTCTATAAAAGCACGCTGTTTTTACCCCTCCCGGCTCAGCCCCACTGAAACACGTATTTCTACGCCTTCGTCGACTGACGGCATCTGGGATATAAAGAAGCCGCGATTAAGTTTGTTTTCTAAGAAAGGCGAGAACAGCACGCCACAAAGATAAAGCATTATCTTTGTGGTTCCCGCCTGCTTCGGCGTCACTCGCGACGTATGTTTGGTCAGGCAAACCACAATGAAGGTTTGACAGAGTGGTAATACGTTCTACAGAGCCCCTGCTGTGTGGTAGCTTCCTCTGCAATTTTCGAGCGTGAGGCGCGAAAGCGTTGCATAAGCGGTTCACAATGCAGAAATCCTACAGTGCATGGCCTGGAGACACGGAGTAAACCTCAGCAGAAGTCTTGGAGAATATTACGAAGTCTCGTTATACATAATTACGTGACTGCTGCACTGAATCTAAATTCCACCTCAGTTCGTTTCTCAGTGGGCAGCCAAGAAGGAACACTGCCTAAATACAGCGGGGGGGGGGGGGGGGGGGGAGGAGGAGGCTGGCGGTTTTCTTGCCCCCCTGGTAGATACACCTGTGGGTCTACCTGAGCATTTTGTCGTAAATTCAAACGAACGAGACCTCCGACGTCTTTAAAAAACTTTTTTACAAAGATGAAACATTGGAAACATAAAGCGAAGCGTCTGCGTTCTTGAAATGTCAAAACTCTGTTATTTCCCTAAAAAACATAAGGAATGCTTGCATAGCTTTATTTGACGCTTGACGCCGGAAGCACTGCCGAACACCGATATTTAAGTTTAGCGCTGGAGCGGCAATTATGAGAGTTCGCAATGCTGAAAAATTTAGTGGAAATAGTTTTTTTATTATTAGCGCTTGACTTTTGTACGCAAGATATGTAAAACTCGACAGTCGATGAGTAACTACGACTCAGTACGCAAACACGGGGGCGTTCAAAAGTGCCGCATGCCACACGTGTGCATGATGGATATTAATTTGAATACTTTCGTTCGAAGGTGAAAACTTAACCTTGATGTGTAGTCTGGAATCAGACCCATGGTCTCGCTCTGCACACGAAGTCGCAATCTTTGAACCGTCCTGTCGAAAGAAGCGAACGGTATCTCCGCACTTGCCGATGACAAACTCAAGCCGAGACACTTTATCTCTGATGGCCCGGAATTCCAACACGATCACCGATTACGTCTTACGCTGATAGCCACGAAAAAAAGTGCGTGGCTCACTTCAGCCCACAACATTGGCGTGATTAGTTTGGTCTGGGCAGTGCACGAGTGGCGTGAGGGGTCAGTCACATAGTCAGAGGTATTGTCGCTCCCGATTATAGTAAGTGTCACGGGAGGCCGATGTCTTCTAAGCCAAGTCACGTCGTTGACGACATGCACAGGACCTGCGATAGAGAAGGTAGGTGCTAATTAAAATATCCTTCAAAATATACATGCGTGTAGCACGGTAAAGTGACCAAACTTTTTTTTCTATAATGAAAGAGAAAAATGAAAACTAAAGCAAATACTATAAGTTGCTTCTCAGTTAAGCTTGGCATTGAAGAATACAGAAGATTTTGCTATGACCCAAACAAAGTGTGACGCCGTGGAAATTAGCGTAGAGCTCCCAAAGTGTGGTATTCTCAAACATAGACTAGGTACAGACTATATACGATAGAAGAGCTCCCCGTAGCATAGAAGTTCCTATAAATACACTAAGGGGAACTCTAGCGCTAGGGTCTATGGGAGCTGCTACTACAGTGTACTGCTACGCACGCTGCTTCAGCGTGCATGGGGATGATGGGTAGTACACAAATTCGTATCTACAAACTTTCGGCTCCGTTCGGCTTCGCGGGACTTGGAACTGCTTTGTCACGAAACGATACGCAGCAAAGGTTAAATAGTTGCACTTTACCACTCTAACTTTGTCGGTTCACTCATTCAAATCGGGGGACAAAGCTTAAACCGGTCCTTCTAGTACTTGTAACAAATCCAAAACACGGGAATAAACAAAACACTAAGTGCATTCGAAACGTGGAAGCACGAAACCAAGGCGAATTAGTGTATTACTCATCATTCGTATTGTGGCTGACTGATCGCAGCGTCAGCGTCTCTTCTAGTTAATTTTAGGAAACTCTATGCTCCATAGGGCCCATGCATTAGAGATTTTTTTCCTCTCAAGAACCACTATGAGTCTACAGCCCCAAGGGCACCACCATTACCGCCATTTCGCTACCGTGTAAATGAGCGCCACCACCTCTTTAGACGCGTGCTGGGCTCTACGTGGGTGTTCATTTTTCATCGTAATTATTGAAAGTGAGCTCACGTGATGCAGTGTTGTAAGTACGCGTGAATAGAAAGTGCAGACGACGGCACACTGCGACGCACGGTTCAGTCAGGCGACGCGCCGTCGACGGCAATTTGGAACTCAAGTGGCTATGGCGGCCCCATCTATCAAAAGTGCGCGCAAGCCCATCTGGTTACGCCACGAGTCCATTGCAATTAAATTCCTGAAATAGCCTTGAATTTTCCCTGGAACTTTTCTAAGAGAACACTAAGCACTGCACGCACGTTTTAATTGATCAAAATTTCCATGTTTGATTTATATTACTTATATATCAACCGCTAATTTTAGCCAACATCTGAATAATTGCGCCCCGCCGAGGGGGTCTGGTGGTTAAGGTACTGGGCTGCTGACCAGCAGGTCACGGAATCGAATCCCGGCTGCGGCGGCTGCATTTGCGATGGAGACGGAAATGTTGTAGGCCCGTGTGCTCAGATTTGGGAGCACGTTAAGGTATCCCAAGTGGTCGAAATTTCTGGAGCCCTCCACTACGGCGTCTCTCATAACCATATGGTGGTTTGGGGACGTTAAACCTCACATATCAATCAATCAAATTTAAATAAGTGCAAGTTTAACTATGACAATGATACAGTAATGATGGTGGTCTTGCGGTCGGCGCTTTTGAGGCCCAACTTTTCATTTACAGTCTGTACTGACCATATGCTCTTAAACGTGGTAGCCATACAAAGGCTCATTAGAGCTTGATTTCTATAGATATCACGGTCTAAACTTTCAAAAGCGCCTGCTTAACCTCTTTTCAAGCGAGTGAAGGTTTCTCTTAAGATATCCCACGTCAGCTTGGTGGGTAATATGTCGCGCTTGGTGCATGTGTCCTAACTCCAGTCACGGCTGCCGCATTGCAACCAGACTCCAACGCAAGTACACTTGTGCATTAGATTTTGCTGCGCGTTGAATCAACCTCTGTCGTATGCCTGACAATTAGCTTGCGATCTTCGCGCATAAGATCACAGAATACTTTCTTTCAATTTAGCGTTGATTAGTAAAAATATAATTTCAGCAGCACGGAGAAGTCCACTTCAAAAGTAGAGCAAGCAAGCTAAATGATTATTAGTCACTAAGGAAGCATGAACTTATTGCACTAATCTAATCTGTCGTACCTGTTACCCAGTGCTACAGGCAAGAAACAGAAAGAAGCCCTACATGATGGTTGTCAGGGGCACTCCATTTGCGGGCTACTTCAATCGCGAGTACATCGAGTCTGCCATGGACTACGTTCATCGCAAGGGTGACCTCTTCATAGTGACCTACGTCAAGTGTGGGACCACATGGATGCAGCACATCGTGTACCTCATCCAAAACGATGGCGTACCTCCAGAAAATGCTGTAGAATTCTACAGGGCGTCGCCGTTCATCGAGGTCTGTGGAGCTGAATGCATGCAATGGGTAAAAACACCCGGTGCCGTCAAGACCCATCTACCGCTGCACCAGATACGCTACTCTCCCGAGGCCAAGTACATCGTCGTCATAAGGAATCCATTCGATGTCGTGGTGTCGATGCACCATTTCTGGTACATGATATCAGCGTACGGTTACGAGGGTGACTTCGATGACTCCTTCGAAAACTTCATGGACAATTACATCGAGAGTGGGGACTACTTTTCCTTTTACAGGGACTGGTACAAACGCAGCGCTGATCCTAACGTACTCTTCGTTGTCTACGAAGACATGAAGAAAGACCCTGAGGCGGCCATACTCAAGGTCGCAAGGTTCCTCGGACCTGAGTACGAGCAACGCCTGCTGGCCAATGACCGAAAGATTCTCAAGGACGTGATCAAGTACAGCAGCGTCGATGAGATGAAGAAGTACACCAACGATATGATACACAAGTTCTACGCAGCGGATTTCGCGTTCCAAGGACAGGAGTATGGAGGTCTACGTAAGCTACACGAAGTCGTGCACAATGGGTCTGCCACCTCCGCCGACAAGATAACTTACGTCCGCAAGGGCATGGTTGGAGACTGGAAGAATTACTTTTCTCCAGAACAGGCGAAGAGGCTGAAGGAGAGATTTCGACAGGAAACGAATGGCTCTGGTATGGCTCATTTGTGGCCTGATATGGGATTACACGAGTGAGAGGATGGAGGTGCATGATTTCAGTCATAAGTCTGTCGCAAGATACCGTGTCCTAGCATCACAGCTGTCGTGTAGGCAAACAAAAATGGACTTCACTTTTCATTTTTTTGTGACTGCTTCTGTGTCGTTTCCTGAGCGGTGGCTCAATCAAATCTACATTTCACTGCTAAGGCGACACCGAATCAATTCTGTAAAGCTTGTTAAGGATGCAAAAATTATGCACTTATGTTGTCCATAACCTCTCTATGTGTGAACACACTTCTGAGCACTTTTAGCAGGATAGTATTTTGCACATCAGGTATATGTATAAAAAGATTAGTCTGAAAAACCATTTTTAGAATTCAAAAATGACCACTAGAACTTATTTCGACGTATGCCAATGTCACAACCAACTACACGTTAACACCTAGGGACCGTGTTAAAGCGGAAGAACACGAATAAACTACGAAAACAAATATTACAGTGGCAAATTGCTAATCTCCTCAATGACGAATATGCGTTATTTAAATATTATAGAACGTTTGCTCTGCCAACATTGAGAAAAAGTCGAAACAACACTTTCCGGAAAATATTTTGTTTTGTTCGATTGCTACATCATGTTATTGATTTTCTTCTCAGTTATTCATTTGCTACTGTGTTCTCAAAAATATATCGATTTTATTAATTAAAAACAGTGCATCTATGCTTCTTTGTTTATTGTTTGTACTTATTTGGTCTATACATTTTTTTCTCAAGTTGTACTGAAAATCTACATTAGTAATTGCGCCATTTAGGTAGTACGTGTCCACATTTGTACATAGACGTGAGCGTGTGTGTTCTTTTTGCTTTCTTTCGTGCGGTTGTGCGCGGTTGTCTGCTGTACTCGTGGTGCTAGTAGCCTAGTCAGGCTGGCGTGACCATGCATTTTGCTCCAGCACTATAACGATTGATGTATCATGTATTGTCAGAACTGTAAGTAAACTTCAAACAATTTACCAACCGAGAAGTATCACATGACATTCCAACAACTTCATATGTTTCTCTGTATTGATTGCAGAAATTCCAAATATTTTATACATGGCTGCCTTATATTTCCGTAACTATTTTCCGGAAACATAAGAAATTATTGAGATGAAAAATGATGCACAATTCCACAAGAGTAACCAGGTATCGTAAGTTCTTCCACTAACGGTCCAATAACAGCGTCCTGACCCCGCCGCCCAGTTGAAGACACCGAGAAGGAATATCACGGCCGTCAAGAAACGCCAATTGTTCATAGCTCTCTTGACACCAGACTTCTTGTTTCAATGACACCTGAAACTATTCACTGCTATTCTACGTAACCGCTTATATATTATCAAGAAAACCGTGTCACGGGCACTTTAAGGCGTAAGATCAACGAATCGTAGGTAGGCTGCGTTAGCCTGTTCGATGGAAAGTAGTCCGTCTTGGGCTGAAGCACTCCTATAACTAAACTACTATTCCCAGTGGAGCAAGAATAAGACGGTGGTCCCACGAAAGTAATAACATACCAACGCGTTCAAAGGAAAAACACGGCGCACCTGCATTAACAAGCACCGTTTTCCTTCTTCGATTAGCCATGGACTCTACCACGAAAATAACGTCACTTCCTCGTAGGCAATACACTCCACGCATCGATGCGTCTCGTGGCAGTTTCTCGTTAGCTGAGGTCACACCAGTGCCGTACGAATCTCCCACCCTCCCCGCTCACTCTCCTCCGATATCTACCGCACATACCGCTAGGCATTCTGAGCGAAGAGCAGTGCAGAGCCAATCATCGGCCTTTATCACCGAAAGCGTAGCCAAAGTGTTTTTCTTTCACTGATCATTGTTTTCCCTTTGTCCTATTAGTCATTCGTTGGTCCAATCTACCTGTGACGACACGTGTGTATGCCCTCAGCAGATTAGGGACCCCCTCCCAGTGTCTGATACGCTCCGCTGCGCACTCACAACAAAGAAAGAACACCACTACGAGTACATCCTGTTTTTACGACAGCCAATACAATAACAAACATGCCTCACGGTAAAGCCGCGGACGACACGCGAGCGATGCAAGGTGAGAATTTTTATGTGTATTCAACAGGTTTGTACTGTCTTGTTATTTCTTGAAATTCTAAAGAAGCAGCATCGTTACAGGCAAGCCAGTGTCAAAATATTATTGTGTCAAAATATGAAAAAACGAGCCCTTAAGTACTAAGTATACACTTCTTTCCCATATATATATATATATATATATATATATATAAAGAGAGAGAGAGAAAGAGAAAGAAGTGTATACTTAAGGGCTCGTTTTTTCGTGTTTTTACACAGAATTCATTAGATCTAACAGACAATAATGCCAAGGAAAGTATAGGGGAAGATATTAGACCGAATTGTAAGGTAAATACGAAGAAAGAAAAGTGGTTGAAAAGATAACTTGCCATGGATAGGATCCGAACCTGCGACCTTCGATTGACGCGTTCGATGCTCTACCACTGAGCTACCACGTCAGCTATCCACCCAGCCACTTTATTGGGTTTATATGTGAATTTAAACGTGGGAGTGTCAGTCAGCGCCACCAATAGCCATGGCGGCGAGTGTGGCACACTCTTTTGAGCCTGTTTGGCGTCACGTAGCACGTGAACCTATTACGAGCAGGCAGCTGACCAATAGTCCCTCTATACAACCTAAAGGCACTAAGTCTGCCACTACGAGATCGTCATTAATGAATTAAGGAAAGAAGTGTATACTTAAGGTTTCGTTTTTTCGTGCTTTTACACAGAATTAATGAGATCTAACAGACAATAATGCCGAGGAAAGTATAGGGGAAGATATTAGACCGAATCGTAAGGTAAATATGAAGAAAGAAAATTGAAACTTCAACATTCAAAAATATGTTAATCTTCATGCGTGTCATATCTGGTCTTGATAAGAGGAAGCCAAAATTGACTTCGGGCTCTAGTAGCGCTTCAACTTCGCACTTCTCGCCTACATACTTCAGGCATATACTTCCACCCATCTGTTACAACTGTGCCTCCGCCTGTCAGTCACCGCGGAATTTGCGATATGACCAGAAATTGCAATGTTTTTGAAGTCGGCGTAGAATGCTTTCTCCCGCCTTATCGAGACTGTTGGCTCTACATAATTTTATGTCTAAGGAGCGGTGGTTGAGTGGTCCTTTACATGGGTCTCACATGAGGTACCCAATGAATGAGTGCTTGGGCTGTCGCGTCAGCGTCTTTGTTCCCTCTAAATCGCTGATGATCTGTGGTGCGTACAAAACGTGTTAGAGTAGGGACAGAGACCCTCATGCTGGAGTGCAGAATTTCGTAACGTTTCTGAGCGCAACTGGGACAGATAAAATTGCTACCAGTTAATTAGCCAATGCGTTAGTCAGGGTGTCCACGCAGAGCGTTGTTTTTCAGCAGAGTGATCACTTTTGCGAGGACATATTGTTGCTGGGAGATAACATCTTGCCAAATTGACAAAAGAACGAAAAGAAAAAAAACAACAAAACAGAGACTACTGAGATCAGTCTGCGTCGATCGCTTTTGAGTTACCAAAGACACTCGCGCTGCCATCCAACTACGCCTCAAAGCCGTTAAAGACAACTGCGGTTTGCTATAACGGCCATTGCAAATGCCTGCACAACAAAGGTGTTGTAGACTTTCACACATTGAAGGCCTATAACCTCTACACCATTAAGACAGATAGAGTGACTACATTAGACTTATTACGTGTCTTCAACTTATCACAATTTTCAGCGCGCAAATCTTGTATCGTGAGCTGCTTAAGATGTTATATCAAGCACAATAAATACTACATGCGGAAAATCAAATAATTGTACGTTCACAAAAAGGGCATGTTGCAACATGGCCTTAACAAATAACCGTACATAAATACTCGTACCTTATAGTGAAGCTTCATCACTGTTCAAAACAATGTGAACGTCTGAAAGCTTGTCAACGTGTTTCTGCTCACTGTGGTTAGCACGATTTTTTTTCCTTCCTCAACAATGAAACCAGTCGCCACGAATATTCACCCCGTCATGAATCTCGTTTCTTTTGTTAAATCTGTTTAAGCGTTACATCAGCTGTCCTAGGCCGAGTACGTCGGTAGAATAAGATTAGACTTTATGTCATATACTTACGGCGATAGATCGCATTGTAATTGCTCAGTTTTTCTGCAGTTATTACTAGCTACAGTTCCCTCCCCGAGATCCAAAAACCAGGCATATTTCAATGTATAGTTTGTCTGGCTTTATACAAAGCAATGCGGGGCCTCCAAAAAGTTTTCCACGCCCCAACCACTATGTGATTGTGGCCCATTGTAGTGCAGCAGTGGATATATGATGCCTGCTAGCAGACCCGAAGGCCGCAGGTTCGATCTCCGCTTCGGCGGTAGCATTTCGATGGAAACGAAATAGTAGAGGCCCATGTTCTGTGTGATGTCACTACACGTCAAAGAACACCAGATGATCAACTTTTTTGGGCGCCTGCTACTAGGACGTCTTTAAAAATCATATTTTGGTGTTGAGACGTAACACCGCGGATAGTATGATCACAGTACAATTATGATGAACGCCGTCGTGTGGGACCACTGATTAATTTCGACCACCTATAGGGTTCTTTCACGTGCGCCTACAGCGAAATTTCCAGCAAGCACCCCATATCCATTTTCGGGGGGTTCAAAATATGCGCCAGGGACTTAGGACTGCCTCGCGCAATGTTCTCCTAGACAAGTGTTCGGCAGATGAGGAGGCTACCAAATGTTCAGACTTCCCGCCTCATTTCTCGTGACTTCTGGGGCTCTACCGGCCCCTTCTGTTCTGGCGTGCAGCGCTGCTTTTCTTTTTTAAGGACTTTTTTTTAGTTTTGGTTATGTTCTAAATGACAACATCTGTTGTTTTTATTATTGCTTTCAAACAGGTGACCCAAACGTCATGATCAAGAAGCCACGTCATCAGATCGTCAGAGGCACCCCGTTTGCCACAGCTTTCCGTCGCGAGTGCATAGAGTCGGCCATGGACTACGTGCACAGAGAAGGTGACCTGTTCATCGTCACTTACATGAAGTGCGGTACGACGTGGATGCAGCACATCGTCTACCTGATCCAGAACGGCGGCGTGCCTCCGGCGACCGCGGCTGACTTTCACGCTGCGTCCCCGTACTTCGAGGTCTGCGGCTCCGAATGCCTGCGCTGGGGATCGGGGAGACCCGGTTCCCTAAAGAGCCACCTGCCACTGCACCAGACAGGCTACCGTCGGGAGGCACGCTACATAGTCGTGATACGCAATCCTTTCGACGCTGTCGTGTCCCTGCACCACTTCTGGCGCATGATCACGTCGTACGGGTACGACGGGGACTTCGACGACTCCTTCGAAAACTTCATGGCGGGCACCATCGACAGCGGGGACTACTTTGACTTCTACAAGGGTTGGTGCCGACACATCGACGATCCCAACGTGCTATTTCTAGTATACGAAGGAATGAGGAAGAACCCTGAAGCAGCCGTTCTGAAGGTCGCAAGGTTTCTGGGACCCCGGTACAAGGAAAGCCTGCTGGCCGATGACGGCAAGGTGCTCAAGGACGTGCTGAAGTACAGCAGTTTCGAGGAGATGAAGAAGTACACGAACAGAATGATCTACGACTTCTACCGAGAAGAGTTCCCGTTTCGAGGAAAGGAGTATGAAGGTCTGCGCTATCTACACGCAGTCGTTCGCGGAGGCTCCAGCTCAGCGCCTGCTGACGACTCCGGAAGTTCGGCCGACAAGATCGACTACGTGCGGAAGGGAGTGGTAGGAGACTGGAAGAACTATTTCTCCTCGGAGCAAGTCAGGCGTTTGAGCGAGAAGTGTCGTAGGGAAACACGCGACACAGTTATTGCTGACTTGTGGCCAGAGTTGAATATTGGCAGCCGAGAGAGATAATGGTAGAGAAGGAAAGGGAAATCAGCCAATCCAGGATAACCGGTTTGCTACCCTACACGTGGGAACAGGACGGGGGAGATCGAAAGAAGGTGAGGAAAGGAAGAAGAGAGACAGAATGATAGCACATCATACTGCATGTGCTTAAACACCTGGTCAGTAAGACTCCATCAATATGGCGTAGAAATGTGACATCACTATCACAGCCAAAGTTATTCAATCATATAGATAGCGCAAGTGAGCAGACTGTCGCGCCATATTTTGACAGGAAAACTAACTAAAACACGCAATATTCTGTGTTTTTGCGTTCAGCAGGATTGTGAGCCCCGCCGCATTCTGCCAAACAGCATGGCAGAGCCTATAACTTGTTCTTCGGCATGACCTCGTCTATGTTCATAGGTGAGTTGGTGCCTAAGAGTGCTGAGCATGTTGCTTTGACGCAGTGGTGGAGACGTGACAAAAGACAGAGGAGCTCCTTTTTCTCTTATTGTTCTGTCCTTTTTCACGTTTTCCGCATTGGGCTAGCAAGTAACGTGTGGCTATAGGCAGCGTGTTCTTGCGTTGAACGTGCTTTGTGTTATACTTACGTTGCGCAGAATTGGTCGCCGCTCAGTTTCATTGACCGAACAGCGTAATGGACGCTGCAGTGAAGTCGGTAGTTTACCAGATTCAAGTGGAGAGCCCACGATGTTTACATTCCGGCAAAATGACGAGTTGTAAGGCGTGAAGCAAGTGGGATGCAGTGTGATCCAGGTGGATCGAAACTGTAGGTCTGTCAATGGCAGCAGACGACGTTGCCCGAGAAGCGAACGCTGGTGCCTTCGGAAAGACTCCACGAGCATCGTACCTGAAAAGAAAGGAGCGCTTGCAGTGCTAGTTGCAAGTAAATAGGAATGTTCAATGTTCCCGCTTTTTTTGTCATCGTACTTTCATGATTATATGGTATCCCAGCCTGTGTTTTGTTGGTTTCGGGATTACTGGATTGCTACCGCTGCGCGCAAGGCAAAGCGGCCAACTCACGGTAAGTACAGATCGGTAGTGTTGTGCTTTAGTTCGAACTCTACCGTATCAGTGTCTTGTTTGTGCGACAGTCATTCACGTCGTGTTTGTGGGACACATCGTGAAACGCAGAGCGGAACGCTCAGAGGATTTGTCATCTCAAACTTCCCGCAAGCAATCTGTCTCTAGCGCACGCTTTCAAACGAGGAGTAACAAATAATCAGGGCGCCGCGTTATAACCATGCAATGTAATGATAAAACTTTATTTCAGTCCAGCAGAATGCGCTTAGCGCGTAGCAGGCGTATCCCACGTAGGGACTGATAGGTAGTATACCTGGCCGCCGCTTCGTGGGCCTGCTGGACGGACCATTGCTGGTCGGCGAGAAGTGAGCTCCTGAGGGACCATTTGTTTAAGGTAGAGTCGGGAGGAGTGTTTCTGCACTCCCAGAGCATGTGTTCGCGTGTCGCTGTGTGTCCAAATGAGAGGCATATGTCACTTGGGTAAGCATCAGGATAATAAACGTGAAGCTTGGCAAGGTTTGTGTACGTGTGTGTCTGTAATAGGCGTAGGGTTAGCGCCTGCGGTATGTTAAGTTTCGGATGTGGGTGTGGAAGACTGCGGTGTTCAAGGTAAAAGTGCTTTTTTATGTCGTTCTACGTAATGGCTGTATCCCGATTGGTCTCTAACTCGTGCACCATGGCGCGTAGCAGGTGCGTCCACTGCTAAAGGCTCAGAAACGCATTAAACACATTAAGCGCACTAAAAACGAGAAAATACACGCTTTCGCAGGCTACGGCGCGCATGCTCCCAATTCAAACGCTCTATAGATCTTCAATACCATGAGACTACAGCGCCGCCGCTACTGTCACCCGCCGGAGAATCAGCTGAGATACGGTGCGGCTGCCTCGTTCATTCCACTGCCACCTTCTAGTACGCTGTAGACGTGCAAGGCAGCGCCATTGAGACGACAACGCCATTGTTGCATGCGGCGTTGATCAGCCTATAAAAAGCGCACGCACTGGTGACGATCCAGTGTTTTGTATTGTCGCTCCAAGATGGAGCGACGGTCAGTTCACTACCGACAGTCAGCAAGGTCGGCCAAGGCCATGTCCACTTTCGCAACTCATATGACTGAATAACTCTGTATCAAAGCCGCTTGACCAGGTTAGTTTTTTTTTAAAAACCTCAGCAGTTTTTTTTGGTCCCCTTCGTCTGCAATATCTTTAGTCGACGACATGCTAAACGAATTTCACAGACATTTGTCTACTGTGAAGGCGCGCTATAGACCAGACCGGACAATGGTGAAGGCTCTTCTCGTGTCTTGTAAATGTTCCATTATGGGTATTTCATAGCGAGTTATTCATTAATAAGCGTTCCACCCAGTGCGCTTATGTGGAAAGTGCAGATACATCTTCTAAGACGTGGTTATGTGTGTTGTGATCTTTTTTTGTGTGTGTGTGAGAAGATAAAGTGACCATGAAATGAAATTCAACGTACCAAATATTTAGTTTGGAACACGCGCTAAAAGACTAACAAAGCATTGTCGAAGGGCACGCAAGAAAGAGAGCCGCTGACGAAACACCACATCGTCATGAGTTCTGACACCAGACCCATACGGCAAAATCCCCATTGCGTCGTCCCAAAAGAGCGTGAGGTAATTCAAAAACAAGTGAAAACGATGCTGCAAGATGGCGTTATTCGGCCATCTAACAGTCCATTGCCATGGCCTGTCGTACTCGTCAAAAAGAAGCACGGCAGATTGCGTTCCTGCGTCGACCACCAGCATCTCAATCAGATCACAAAAAAGTACGTCAATCCTTTGCCGCGTATTGATGATTCATTGAATATACTACGAAACACACGCTACTTTTCGTGAATGGCTTTGAATAGCGAATACCGGCAAATTGAAGTGGATGAGAGAGATCGTGAGAAGACCATCTTTGTCTTTTTATGAATTTCAGCTACTTCGTTTCTGTGTGTGTTCGGCGCCAGCAACATTTCAGCGTCGTGTCTGATGGGCACATTTACCGTCAAGACTTAAGTGGCAAACGTGCTTGGTGTACCTTGAGAACGTGATTGCCGTTTCTGCGACATTCGAGGAACACTTACAAAGGCTCGAAGCAGTTTTAGAAGCGATATGCTTGGCCGATCCTACGCTAAAACCTGAAAAGTGCCACTTCGGGTTCCACAAACTTCAATTTCTCGGTCACGTCGTAAGCAGCCAGTGGATCCGACTCGACCCCGATAAAATGGCTGCCGTGGCGAAATTCCTGGCTCCATCAGACAAAAATCAGTGCTAAGTGTTTTTAGGATTCTTATTTGTTTTTAGGCGCCCATTACCGGTGGGGTATTGGTAGTTTTTCACGCATCGCATGGCACACACCTCGCCAGGAAAATATCCCCTTCACATAAGGCGAAGACCAGCAGCGGGCATCTTAAGAGCTTCGTCAGCGCATGCATACACCTCCCGTGCTCGCCCTCTTCAATGAAGACGTGTCAACAATACTGCTACATACGGACGCTAGTATAATGTTGGCATTAGAGCAATGATCGTGCACTCGCAGGACGACCACGAAAAGGGGATTGCCTACGCCAGCAGGTCACTCTCCAGAGCAGAAGTTCACTACACTACGACAGAGAAAGAATGTCTCACAATGGTATGGGTAGCCCTGAAGTTTCGTCCTGATTTGTACGGTCGCCCATTCATCGTTATCAGTGATCGCTACTTGCCGAGTTGGTTAGTCAACTTGAACGATTGATCTGGCCATCTTGCTCGCTGAAGTATTCGACTCTAAGAATTTGACTGTTGCCTACAAGCCGAGAAAACGATGCATCGATGCCGACTGTCTTTCTCGGGCTCCTGTTGAGACGGCAGCCCGGAACTACGACGACGATGACACCGCCTTTTTGGGAATCGTGGACACTGTCGCCGTTTCTCAACAGCAGCGGGACGACGCGGAACTGCTACTACTCGTAAATTACCCAGAAGGACGAACGAATAGCGTGCCGAAGTTCTTTGCGAAAGGGCTGGCGTCGTACTGCCTGCACGACATCGGCAAAATTTTCAACTAAACGGTGGAAGCAAGAACAGAGGCCCAAGAAACTGCGAACGCCTCTAGCAATATCCATGTTGGTGTTGACATTGTTAGGCAACTGCAAACCACTGCTAATTATAATAGCTTGCGGCTGTTTAACGTATGTGTGGGCGTGGATGTGTAAATGCGTGCCTCTTTTTTACTCTTTACTGTACATGCTGAGCTGTAATACTGTCTATTCAACCTTTTACTTTGAAATCGTTTCTTTTCTTTTGTATTTTTCTCAATTTGATATGTATATGTACATATAATTTGTACATATAAATAAATATGTTGAGCGCCACTTCCTAACGTCTCGCTCAACAAAAAAAAAAATTGCAGCATATCCACGGAGTGAATGATAGAGAGTGGGGTGAAGCATCCGTCCGTCCATTCGTTCTTGTTTCCGTCCGTCCATGCGTTTATCTGTGTGGCCGCCCGTGCGTCCATCCGCCCGTCCGCGCGTGCGTCCGTGCGTGCGTCCGCACGTCCATCTGTGCGTCCGTCCCTGCATTTGTCCATGCCTCCGCTCCTGCGTCCGTCCAAGCGTTTATCCGTCCGTGCAGCCATCCGTGCGTCCATCCATGCATCTGTGTGTGTGTCCATTCGTCCACCTATTCAACACTTTAAGTCCCACCATCTCGCCTCTTTTCATAATATATTTCTCATATAGAAGCACCGCCATCCAGCGGACATTCCGAGGACTGAACGAGAGGAGGCACACGCACACTTTCTTGCGGCTTGCGCTTCGTGTCTACTTCCAACCTTTAACTACCTCGAGTTCATGGTATACACTAGTTCACTGTATTCATGGCACTGCGGCCCAACGCTCGCTAAACCTTTCTAAAACGAAGGAGGTTACACCCAGCGAGTATAGCGTAGCAGCCCTTTCTTGTCAGATAGTGCTCAATGTACATGCCAATGGCTGTTAAGGGGGAATGAGAGACAGGAGAATTCGGCTTTTAGTTAACGTGCACGCTGCGAATTTTCCATTATTCAACAACGCACGGAAGAAATCTCCCACCGGCACCACCTTGGAGGTCAAAATGTAACACGTGTTACACACTACTACTACGACTGCGAGGGACAAACGACTGCCGCCATAAGAAGCTTCGCCCCTAAAAAGAAAATACTTTCACATTCCATCCGCATGCTTCGCATAATATTGATTCGCAAGGCACGTGGGATCTGCCAGTTTTTTCTTTTTTTTTTTTTGCAACAAGCGAGCATTTTGTGTGTGTGTGTGTGAAACCACAGACACTTTCAAGAATGTGCTGACGTATAGCCGGCTTTCTTTTTTTCTGTAGCTGTAGCTGAAGGCCTCGGTGCCTTTTATTGTAGCTAGGCTCGGCAGCCTAGCTATAGTGAACTAGTTCACTGAACGCTATAGCACAGGCTAACTAAAATAGAGAGTCTAAATTGGTATAGCGGGAAACAGCAAAGTCAAGGATCTAACGTTAGCGTTAGCGTTGCGTATTCCAAACTGAGCAGGGGCAGAATGTTAACGTAGCCTGAGCTTTAAGCACGAACGCAATCCGCAATTTCCGGAATGTAGCGTTCAACGCTAACGCACGCAAGATATCCTGTACGCAGAACAAGATTGCGGTGGTTGTTGAAGCGAGTGCCGTCCACTTCAAACTTATATATATATATATATATATATATATATATATATATATATATATATATATATATATATATATATATATATATATATATATATAATGGGATCTAACAGACAAGAATGCCAAGAAATGTATAGGGGAAGTTATTAGAACCAATGTCAAGTATATAGGAAGAAAGAAAAGTTGGTGAAAAAATAACTTGCCGTTAGCAGGAATCGAACCTACGACCTCCGAATAACGCGTTCGATGCTCTAACCACTGCGCCCTCACAGCGGCTATTGCCCTAGCCACTTTATTGGGTTTATATGTGAATTTAAACGTGCGAGTGTCTGTAAGATATCATTATACTGTGTCAAAACACGGAAAAACGAGCCCTTAGGTATACACTTCTTCCCCCCCCCATATATATATATATATATATATATATATATATATATATTGATACGGGAAGGAGACTGACTCAGAGGGGTAGTCACCGATGTATTAACAGCCGGTTAGGCGAGCAGCGCCAGCCACACAGATTAGCTTGTGCCAGTCTATCTGCTTTGTCTTCTTCAGCTCCATGCACTGGCACGTAGCATGACCCCCGGCGGCGGAGGCACCGTCCCGGTGCTTTAAAGGTCGTTATCTGACGCATTCTTGTAGGGCTTGATCCGCGAGACGTGTACGATATCACTGGGCCGCATAGTAGATGATGATGGACAGATGGGGCTGATCTTGTAGGTGACAGGTATTACTTGACGCAATATACGGTAGGGTCCCGTGTAATGAGACAGAAGTTTTTCGGATAGGCCCTGCCGACGATGAGGGGACCAGAGTAAAACGAGGGTACCGGGAGCGAAATGTACGTCTCTATGTTCCGCATCGTACCGACGGCATTGGTTGGTTTGCGACGCCATCAGCCGAGCGCGAGCGAGCTGACAGGCATGATCGGCTCGCGCAATCGCGTCGCGGGCATACTCGCTGGTGGACGAGGTGTGAGCTGAGATAACTGTGTGCAGTGGTAAAGTCGGTTCTCTTCCGTACAATAAGTAGAACGATGAAAAGCCCGTTGTGTCGTGACGGCATGAATTATACGCGAAAGTTGCGTAGGGTAAGGGAAGGTCCCAGTCTCGGTGGTCGGGCGACACGTACATAGCGAGCATATTTGTTAAAGTGCGGTTAAATCGTTCCGTGAGGCCGTTTGTTTGAGGGTGGTAAGCGGTTGTCAGTGTGTGTTGTGTGGAACAAGAACGCAGAATGTCGGCGATGACTTGGGATATAAATGTACGGCCACGGTCTGTGAGAAGCTGTCTCGGAGCACCGTGAATCAATATAACGTCCCGTAACAAGAAGTCAGCGACGTCGGCTGCACAGCTGGTTGGTAGAGCTCGCGTAATAGCGTAGCGTGTAGCGTAGTCTGTAATAACGGCAATCCATTTGTTTCCCAATGTTGATGTGGGAAAAGGACCAAGCAGGTCTTACCCAACACGGTAAAACGGTTCCGCAGGTATGTCAGTTGGTTGAAGATGGCCAGCGGGTAGCAGCGACGATGTTTTACGACGTTAGCATAGGTCACACGTGGCAACGTATCGGCGTACCGAACGAGCAAGGCCTGGCCAGAAAAAACGGCGCCGGACGCGCTCGTACGTGCGGTATACGCCAAGGTGTCCAGCCGTGGGAGCGTCGGGAAGTTCGGTGAGAACACAGCGGCGCAAATGCTTAGGCACAACAATGAGAAGGTCGGGCCCGTCTGGTCGGAAATTGCGACGGTATAGCACACCCTTATGGATGACAAAGTAGCGGACGGAAGCATCATTTGTGGAGGATTCCATACGGCTGATGATGTCAAGCAGCTCTGGATCACGCTTCTGTTCTTCCCCAATATTAAGGAAGTCGGACACTGACAAGATAGAATTCTCCGTGGGCTCGTGAGTGTCCTCAGGATCGTCGACAGGGTACCGGGAGAGGCAATCGGCATCGTGGTGTAGGTGGCCAGATTTGTAGACCACCGAATAGGAAAACTCTTGCAGGTGCAAAGCCCAGCGACCAAGGCGGCCTGATGGATCTTTCAGAGAGTTGATCCAGCAGAGTGCCTGGTGGTCGGTAACCACCCAAAATGGGCGTCCGTATAGATAAGGTCGAAATTTCGCCACCACCCATACAAGAGCCAAGCACTCGCGCTCTGTTATCGAATAGTTACGTTCAGGGGCGGATAGAGGGCGGCTGGCATATGCAATAACGCAATCATGGTCATGTTATTTCTGAGCCAGCACTGCACCAATGCCATGCCCACTTGCATCTGTACGGATTTCCGTAGGGGCAGCAGGGTTGAAGTGTGCCAGAATCGGAGGGGTAGTGAGAAGAGCGACGAGAGTCGAGAATGCAGAAGCCTCTTCGGAACCCCATGAAAACGGGACTTCTTTCTTGAGGAGCTGAATAAGCGGCCTCGCTATGTGCGAAAAATTTTTCACGAAGCGTCAGAAGTAGGAGCATAGTCCGATAAAGCTGCGTACATCCTTCGCAGATAGTACAGGAAAGTTTTTGACGGCGCTGATTTTTTCCGGGTCTGGTTGTACACCGTTGGCGTCTACTAAATAGCCAAGCACTGTGATTTGATGGCGTCCAAAGTGACATTTGGACGAGTTGAGCTGCAGGCCAGCGCGACGGAAGATTCCCAGGAAGGCTGAGAGGCTCTCTATGTGAGTTTCAAATGTTGGTGAAAAGACGATGACGTCATCCAGGTAGCACAAACAGGTGGACCATTTGAATCCTCTGAACAGGGAGTCCATCATTCGTTCGAAAGTGGCTGGAGCGTTACAAAGGCCGAAGGGCATGACCTTGAACTGATATAGGCCATCGGGGGTGATGAATGCTGTCTTTTCACGGTCCATTTCATCTACCTCTATCTGCCAGTAGACGGAACGAAGGTTTATGGGGGAAAAAAGTGGGACCCATAGAGGCAATCAAGCGCATCATCTATTCGTGGCAGAGGGTAGACGTCTTTTTTGGTAATTTTGTTTATGTGTCGATAATCGACGTAGAAACGCCATGCACCGCCTTTCTTGCGAACTAGCACTACTGGAGAAGCCCAAGGACTGCAGGATGGCTCAATGATGTCCTTGGCTAGCATTTTGTTGACCTCACTTTGGATGATGTGGCGCTCGGCCGCTGACACCCGATATGGACGCCTATGAATAGGATGCTCATTACCAGTGTTTATGCGGTGGCTCATACCGGTAGCTTTCCCCAACGAACGGCCGCTGATGTCAAAAACGTCGATGTAGGACAGCAGAACCTGGTGGAGCTCATCAGTCTGCTGCGGCGTTAAGTTGGAAGCAATCATCGAAGTAATAGCGCTGTCGGAGCAAGTGGCAGATTGATGTTGAGCGTGGGGGTCAGAAGGGGCGGCCATCGCGAAAACATCTACCGCATTGTCTTCTAAGGCACAGAGCAACGCCAAAGAGATCCCTTGTGGCAAAACTTGAGGTGTCAAGCTAAAGTTGACAACTGGGTGGCACGTAGAATTTCCTGCAATGGACAGAATGGTGTGCGGTAATGTAATGCCACGGCTTATGAGGACATCGGTGAAAGGGGTCAGAACATAGTCACAGTCGGGAACTGGTGGTATTGAGACGAGCTCTATGTAGGTCAGTGTCTGTGGAGGGAGGCGCGCGTGTCCCGTTGTGCAGAGGCGACTCGCCCGTTGTGTAAGAGGTTCTGTTGCGGGCAAGTGTAGACGGAGCGTACTGGTCAAACAGTCTATGAGGGCAGAATGCGCGGACAGGAAGTCGAGGCCTAATATTACGTCGTGGGAGCATTTATCAAGGACGGTGAAGCGAACAACTGTGTGTCGATCCGCAATGCTCACACGAGCGGAGCACATTCCAACGATAGATGCTATTCCACCATCCGCAACACGGACGAACTGAGTGGTCACAGGTGCGAGAACCTTCTTGAGCTTGCGGCGAAAATCACTCGTCATCACGGAAAGCTGGGCGTCGGTGTCGACAAGAGCAGTGACATGTACGCCGTCTACTTGAACGTCTATGAGGTTCCGTTTTGTTGGCATCGTCAAAAAAGGATTTTCGGCCAGTCCGAGCGATGCAGCGCCACCTCCGGGGGCTGCAACGCTTAGTTTTTCGTCGGGGAACCTTGTGGTAAGGCGGGGGAAGATGGTCGGCGGGGCTGTGGAGAACGAGACTGGCGACGTTGGGGGGGTAGAGAGCGGGAGTAGCGGTGTTCAGAAGCAGGTTCCTTGCAAAATGGTCGCGGCTGGTCTCATGGCGATAGGCAGGACGTGCATAGAAGAGACGAGAGGACGGTTGTGCAGGAGGACCCCAGCGACTTCTGCAATGGCGAGAAATGTGCCCGATTCTGTGACACGAGAAGCATATCGGCTTGTCATCGTGTGTTCGCCATGCGGACGGATTATGGAACGTTGAGGGAGAGTTGGTCGGGAAGGGACGTGCAGGCGTGTATTGGGGCTGGTAGTCGGTGCGGGGAGGCGGTGATATTGAGTGAATTCCCAAGCTGGCGATTTCCTGCCGGACGACTGCTTGAATGAGAGGCAACGTAATTGGCGGAGAGGGGTCAGGGGACATTGGTCCCATCTTAGCTGGAGCAGCCGCTTCAAGCTCCCGCCTGACGATTCGCGTCAAGTTGTCACAGGTGTCTGGTGGATGATATGTGTCGAGACACGAGGAAGTTGCAGTGGTGTTCGGGAGGCGCTGGAACTGATGGGAGATGCGTCTGCTTTTTGCTTGTTGGAAGCGGTGGCATTCTTGAATAATCGCATAAACAGATGACACATTGTTGAATACCAACAAGTTGAACGCATCGTCGGCGATACCATTTAGGATATGCGCAACTTTTGCAGGTTCATACATATTTTCGTCAGCTTGGCGGCATAGTGAAAGACAGCCTGAATATAACCGATGTAGGGCTCCATGGAAGATTGTGCGCGAGTCGACAACTCATTTTTCGCAGCTTCACTACGACCAGAGATGTTGCCACAAAGCTCACGGATCTTTGCACTGTCCCAGCTTGTTATGTCATGCTCGTGGTTATCAAACCAAACATGAGGGGTTCCGTCGAGATAAAAGATGACGTTTTCGAGCATAAGAGTGGGATCCCACCTGTAAGTGGCGCTGACACGTTCGTAGAGGCGTAGCCACTGGTCGACGTCGGAACCCTCGCTGCCCGAGAACACGCCGGGGTCTTTGAGCGCGGGAAGCGTCACGAAAGTTGTTGGGGGCGCTGGGCTGACAGGTCGGGCAGAAGGGCGAGAGACCGGAGATGATGTAGCCGAGTCTTGAGTGGTCATGTTGTAAGCCGCGAGGGAGCGTCGGCTTCGGAGTTCCGTGGCGAGGACGGGGATCGTACAACTCCACCAAATATGTTACGGGAAGGAGACTGACTCAGAGGGGTAGTCACCGATGTATTTACAGCCGGTTAAGCGAGCAGCGCCAGCCACACAGATTAGCTCGCGCCAGTCTATTTGCTTTGTCTTCTTCAGCTCCATGCACTGGCACGTAGCAATATATATATATATATATATATATATATATATATATATATATATATATATATATATATATATTCGTATAGGAAAGAAGACGCACGTATGAAGTGATTTTATTGACGTTTCGGCCGTGGGTCTGGCCTTCATCAGAATACAGTTTATGGCGCGAGTGCTGTTTATGTACTTGTGCATATCAATAAGATACAAATATCAAAACCGGCATGAAAGGCGATATATGGGCATATATATATATATATATATATATATATATATATATATATATATATATATATATATATATATATATATATATATATATATATATATATATATTGTACCGAAGCATAGTGGCGCCAGCTCTGTGCCAGCGTGAAAGAAGACGTTGACGTCCGTGTGTGGCTCGTGCTTGCCGGGTTCCTGCCTGTACCAGCTGGTTGCGGCTAACGTTTCTGGAATAATAACCTGTGTTTTTACGCAACCTTGCTCGTTGCATTTGGTGGAAACGTGCTGGGTAACGTCCTGGAGCTCCGCAGCCGTAAGCTACCATCTCAGTCCACGATGACCGAGCGCGTCGATCCCCCACAAGGCTCTTCCACGCTGCCACCCGTCATGTGTTCTGGTGTACTTCGTCTGCGTGACCCACCAGTATACAACGGCGCTGAAGATCAAGATGTCGAGGACTGGCTGGCAGAGTACGAGCATGCCAGCGCGATTAACAAGTGGGATGACCCTGCGAAGCTGATTCACGTCATCTTCTACTTGACGGATTTGGCCAACCTATGGTTCACCAACCACCAAGCCGACATCCCCACCTGGTCGGTTTTCAAAGAGGCCATCACCTCGTTTTTCGGTCGTCCAGCCATGCGTAAGCTTCGCGCTGAACTGGGACTGCGGGGACGATTTCAGCGAAATGGTGAGAGCTTCACAAGCTACATTGAGGATGTGATCAGCCTCTGTAGGCGAGTTGATGACAGGATGACGGAGGCTGACAGAATAAAGAACATAATGAAAGGCATTGATGACGATGCTTTTCATATGCTTGTGGCCAAAGACCCACAGACCGTCACGGCCTTGACTCAGTTGTGTCAAAGTTTCGATGAGCTGCGCAAGCAACGAGTTTCTACACGTCGCGCTAATACGCAGACAGCTGATATTTCGGCCTTGGAGTGCAAAAGCAGTGGCCCCGACTACAGCGTGTTAATGCCTCAAATTCAACAGTACATCCGGGAGGAAGTTGCTCGACAGCTCTCTCTTGTCGCCACCATCAACGAGACCCCCACAACACTGGACCACTCACTTCGCCGTGCTATTCAGACGCAAGTTGCCGAGGCTCTCCCTTCGCCCACATCCCCAATATCAGTGGCTGCACCGCTGACTTATGCAGAAGCCGTCCGCCGACCTTCTGCCCAACCGCCGCTCCCTTCATACAGTCCATCCACCAACTACTACAGGTCACCAGTTTCAGTTTATCCGGTAAATCGGCCCATTCCACCCCCTCGAGCACCTGCCAACTCTTGGCGTACTCCGGATAACCGGCCCATCTGCTACAACTGTGGTATTCCAGGACATGTCGCGCGCTACTGTCGTCGCCGTGGATTCTATTTAATGATGTGCAGCATTCCGGCAACATACCTCGGCCATCAGAATCGCATGTGACACCTGATTCGCATGACCCCCGCTCACGTCGACCAGACTTCAGCCGACGTCGATCTCCTTCACCCCGTCTTCGGTCTCCTTCCCCCATGCTTCGCCGTTCCAACCACGCCCAGGAGGAAAACTGACAGTCGCAGTTCCTGAGGCAAGAGCTGCGCCACCGACGAAATTTCCAAGGCCTCATCTATCGCCCCCTAACGAGATTGCCGTGTTTGTGGACGGTTTCGCCACAACTGCTCTTGTCGACACAGGTGCCGCTATTTGTATAATCAGTGAAGTGTTATGCCGCAAACTGAACAAAGTGACGACTCCACTGGTTGAAATTTCTTTACGCACGGCGAGTTCGCAACACGTCCAACCTTCTGCCACATGAACTGCTCGTGTTGTGATTCAAGGGGTGCTTTACATCGTAGAATTTGTCGTCCTTCCGCATGCGTCGCATGAAATCATCCTGGGATGGAACTTTCTTTCCGCTAATCATGCGGTTGTCGACTGCGCTCGTGCTCAACTCGTTTTGTTTCCATTCAGCACGACATTCATAGATCTCCCTCGCTCACCCAAAAAGGTGATCGTCGCCGCTGACGTCGTCATTTCTGCTTTTTCGGTCACCGCGGTATCTCTTTTGTGCAACTCCGTTTCCGATTCAACTGCCCTATTTATGCCGTCACAAGAATGCGCTCGTCGCCGGAACCTTGTCGTCCCGTTTGCCGTCATAACACTTGCCGATGGCTCCAGTGCCGTGTACGTGTGCAATCCGTTCCCTTGTCCCGCTACCTTATTGCATGGCGAATGCATTGGAAGTCTTGACACTTATGATGACATCTTTTCTTTCGATGCCCGTTCTGATACGACACCGATGTCCGTGGATGCTGTCACAGCTGGCACCGCGCCCTCACTACCTGACGAAGACGTTTTGTTGCGCAGCGTAGACACCGGCCTTACGCAAGACCAGCGCAATCAGCTCATTCAACTACTTGACCGTTTCCGCGCCTCCTTCGACCACGGACAACCTCCCTTGGGACGCACGTCAGTTGTCGCTCACCATATCGACACCGGTCATCATACTCCACTTCGTCAGCGCCCCTACCGCGTCTCGCAGGCCGAGCGTGACGTCATCACTCAACACGTCGACGAGATGCTGCAACGTGGTGTTATTCAGCACTCACACAGTCCTTGGGCTTCGCCAGTGGTCCTCGTGCGAAAAAAGGATGGCTCCATCAGGTTTTGCGTGGATTATCGTCGACTAAACAACATCACACGCAAGGATGTTTATCCCCTGCCACGCATTGATGACGCCTTGGATTGCCTTCAAGGTGCGGAGTTTTTCTCTTCACTGGATCTGCGCTCTGGATATTGGCAAGTACCAATGGCTGAACCAGACCGTCCAAAAACGGCGTTTGTGACCCCTGACGGCTTATATGAATTTAATGTAATGCCCTTCGGTCTTTGCAATGCGCCTGCGACTTTTGAAAGAATGATGGACAGTGTCCTCAGGGGACTTAAATGGCACATCTGTCTTTGCTATTTAGACGACATAGTTGTATTCTCGGCGAATTTCGAAACTCATCTTTCCCGTCTGGAACAAGTTCTCCAGTGCCTTACGGCAGCCGGGTTGCAACTTAACTTCAAGAAATGTCGTTTTGGCGCCCGCAAACTCACAATTCTCGGCCACGTCGTTTCAAAAGAAGGAATATCGCCAGATCCTGCCAAACTGCGTGCCGTTGCTGAGTACCCCAAGCCTACTACCCTAAAGGAGCTTCGTAGTTTCATAGGCTTGTGTTCCTATTTTCGGCGTTTCATTCGCAATTTTGCCTCTATAATTGCCCCTCTGACTCAGCTTCTCTCCCGTAGCACGGACCTCTCTGGCTGGAATTCCCACTGCGATGAGGCATTCACGGCGCTACGCCGGCTACTAATCTCTCCGCCAGTTCTCCGCCACTTCGATCCCAATGCACCCACTGAAATTCACACGGATGCAAGCGGTGTCGGCCTCGGTGCCATTCTCGCTCAACGCAAGGATGGCTGCGACGAGTACGTTGTCGCCTATGCCAGCCGTACACTAACGAAGGCAGAGTCCAACTATTCCGTCACGGAAAAGGAGTGCTTGGCTATCATTTGGGCTATAGGAAAATTTCGCACCTACCTTTACGGACGCCAGTTTGATGTTGTCACAGATCACCATGCCTTATGCTGGTTAGCGTCCATGAAAGATCCTACTGGCCGCCTCGCTCGTTGGGCTTTACGCCTTCAGGAATACGATATCCGTGTTGTTTATCGCTCAGGACGCAGACATTCAGACGCCGATGCACTATCCCGTTCTCCACTGCCTCCTGACCTTGCCTGCTTATCAACTGCCATTTGCGATTCGTCATCGTTGAGCATCACTGACATGCCATCCGAACAGCGCAAGGATCCCTGGATCAATTCTTTGCTCGACGTCCTCTCTCACAGTTCGTCAGAAACGACTTCACGCTCCCTCTCTCGCCAAGCAAGACACTTTGCTGTCCGTGAAGGCTTGTTGTATCGCCGCAATTACGTGACGGATGGCCGTAGGTGGCTCCTTGTCATCCCTCGTCATTTGCGTTCGGACATCTGCGCTGCCTTTCACGATGACCCCCAGTGTGGCCACGCTGGAGTATTTAAGACTTACTCTCGCCTTCGTCTAAGATACTACTGGCGCGGCATGTATCGGCACGTTCGCCAGTACGTTCGGTCATGCACCACGTGTCAACGACGCAAGACGCCTTCTCACAGCACTGCTGGCCCTTTGCAACCCTTACCCTGCCCAGCGAGACCATTCGACCGCGTCGGAATTGATATTGCCACCTGGCCATGAACTGCGGCGAGCACGAGCCCGCATCGAGGAGAAAAACGAGGAAGAAGTTGTTGGGCTAGCGCGCTCTCGCCGAGGCTTTTGTTTTTTGGTTGTGGTGTCCCTGACCTGCGCCTCTGTGACTACGCGGTATTCTTTACCTGAAGTCCCTCTTGTTCACGCGCGACAACTGGTGGAGTCGCTGGGTATTCCCAGTCAATGATCCAAACGCCTCCTGGGAGCCCTATACCCGCAGTCGCAACACCTGTCCACCGGGCCAGCCGGAGAATCCGAGGATTGTCCCCCGAGCGTGAACCTCTACCGGAGATGGCATCAACTGCACCACCCCAGAGCGGTACGGAAAATATTCCGATGGCTAATTACACGCTGCAGAAGCCACGAGTGCCGAAGGTGTTCCGTGGCTCCATGTTGGAGGATGTTGTGGACTGGTTGGCTCACTTTGAACGCGTTGCGGCTTTCAACGAGTGGACCGACGCCAACAAGCTGCGGAATGTATATTTCAGCCCTTGAGGACGGAGCTCGTACTTGGTACGAGAACCGCGAACCCTTCTCGTCGTGGACGATGTTTTGCCGTCAGCTGCTGGCAAGTTACGCTGACCCCCATCGCCGTGAACGAGCGGAACGGGCCATCCAATCACGCATCCAAATGCCGAACGAGAGCGTGATGGCGTACGTGGAGGACATGACGAGCCTTTTCCGTCGCGCTGACCCAGGTATGGGAGAAGACAAGAAGTTGCGCCACCTAATGCGAGGAGTTAAGGAGCAACTCTTCGCTGGTCTCGTGCGAAGTCCCCCGAATACTGTGGCAGAGTTTTTAACTGAAGCAACGACAATGGAAAACATGCTGCAGCAGCGATCAGCTGTGTACGACCGCCACGTGAATGTTGCCTCGCCGGTGGACCAGATTGGAGTTGCGGGGAGTAACGTCAATCTCGAAGCTCTCTGCGACCTCATCAGATCGGTGGTACGCGACGAGCTGCAGAAGATTCACGGGCCGCCTCCACCTGCTGCGGGATCATCTCCAGCCTCATCAGGAGTGAAGTACAGCAGGCTTTGCAAGTCCCGCTGTCCAACGATGCTTCCCCGCCTGTACCGATCGAGCCTCACCGTGCATCTTATGCCGAGGCTGTGAGCTGTTACGTCGCTCCTGCATCGTACGCCGAAGCTGCGAGTCGTTACGCTCCTCCACGCCGTTTCGTACACCCTGCACATCGCGATCCACTCCCAGCAGTTCAACCAGTCCAGCATTTCGAGAATCGGCAGCTCCTCCCGCGGAAATCGGACGTATGGCGCACACCGGACAGGCGGCCGCTGTGCTACCACTGTGGCGAAGCCGGACACGTGTACCGCGAATGCCAGTACCGTCGCCTCGGACTTCAGGGTTTCGCCGTCGACTCACCCAGGCCAAGATTGGCGAAAGACCCAGAGCGATTGAGGAGTACCTGTCCGAGCAGCGCATTGCCACTGCTCCCGCGGCGCCAGTCACGATCACCATCTCCAAGAAGGTCTTCGTCAAGTGTCCCGAACTAACCCAGGGGCGGCGCCAGCACGGCCGCTCAGCCCTAGGCGGGAAAACTAACGACAGCGACCTTCGGGGGCGGGGCCGCTGATAAACGACACGAACAAGGGCCCCAATCCATGCGAGTACGTACCAGCAGTGGTTCAACGACGACAGCTCCCGAATCAGAAAGCCGACTTTCCCTAGATATACCTGTAGTGCTCGACGGCCGCCACGATATTACAGCTTTATTAGACACAGGGGCCGACTACTCCATCATGAGCAGAAAACTGGCGACGCATCTCAAGAAAGTGGGTACGCCGTGGTACGGGACACGAATCCGTACAGCCGGCGGGCACGTCGTCACCCCTCTCGGTATCTGCACGATTAGAGTCGGCATTCGCAAACGCACATTTCTCTGCAGCTGCCTTATACTTCCTGAATGCTCCCCGAGACCTCATCCTAGGCATCGACTTTTTACGTGCATACGGCGCTATCATTGACCTCCGACAGCGCACAGTGACGTTCTCTACAGACAAAGCAGAAAAGCCTGATGACAGCCATCTCAGTTCGCTTCGTGTTTCGGCCGACATAATCACGTTGCCTCCACGTTCAAGCATCCTGGTTGAAGTCGTGTGTGACGAGATACGTGACGGTGAGGCAGTCGCCGAAGGCAACTTGACACTTTTGTTTAGCATAGGTGTCTGCGCAGCCCGCAGCCTCATTACGCTTCACGACAGACGTGCCACGCTGCTTGTGACAAATTTTAGTAATGAGCAGCGGCACCTGTTTCGACGCACCGCTATCGCTTCGCCTACCCCATCGAAGACGTTGCTGAATGTTTTTCTGCCGCATCAATAAATAGTGGGCTACAATCGACATCGACCGGCGTTTCTAAGGCTCTTGAAAAGGTGGACATCAATTCGAGCCTCACGCAGAAAGAACGCACAGCGCTGCAGGAGCTGTTGCTTGAATTTCAAGAGTGTTTCGCTTCATCCTCAAGGTGCGTCAAACGCCCCTTATGAAACACCGGATTATTATACACACCGATGTCTCGCCCATAAAGCAACAACCCTACCGAGTTTCTGCCAAAGAACGTGACGCGATCATGCTCAAGTCGAAGAGATGCTTCAGGATGAGGTTATACAGCCGTCCAATAGTCCATGGTCATCGCCAGTCGTTCTTGTAAAGAAAAAGGACGGAACGTTGCGTTTCTGCGTGGACTACAGAAAGCTGAACGACGTGACAAAAAAAGACGTGTATCCTCTGCCACGCATCGATGATTCACTAGACAGACTACGGCGAGCAAGGTATTTTTCATCCATAGACTTGAAAAGCGGATACTGGCAGATTGAGGTTGATGAAAGAGACCGAGAAAAAACTGCTTTGTTACACCGGACGGCCTGTATGAATTCAAGGTGCTTCCCTTCGCCTGTGTTCTGCACCAAGCGACATTCCAAAGAATGATGGACACTGTTCTTACCGGTCTGAAGTGGAACACCTGCTTAGTTTATCTCGATGATGTCGTCGTATTTTCGGTCACTTTCGAGGAACACTTGAAACGTCTGCAGGCTGTTCTGGAAGCACTCCACTCCGCGAACCTCACGCTGAAGCCAGAAAAATGCCACTTTGGCTATAAAGAACTTAAATTTCTGGGGCATGTTGTGAGCGCAGACGGTGTTCGACCTGACCCCGACAAGACAACCGCCGTAGCCTCCTTTCCCGTTCCCCGTGACAAGAAAGCAGTACGCCGCTTCCTCGGTCTGTGCGCCTACTATCGTCGCTTCATCGCCAATTTTTCTAGAATTGCCGAGCCTCTGACTCGTCTCACACGTGACGACGTACCATTCGTTTGGAATGAAGAACAGAAACGCGGCTTTTATCGATCTACGTGAGCGTATGCAGGCACCACCAGTTCTTGCTCACTTCGACGAGGATGCTGCCACGGAAGTTCATACCGACGCGAGCAATGTAGGTCTCGGCGCCGTGCTTGTCCAACATCAAGAAGGCACCGAGCGCGTGATAGCTTACGCCAGCCGTGCCCTGTCTCGCGCCGAGATGAACTATTCCACCTCGGAGAAAGAGTGCCTAGCAGTAGTGTGGGCCACTATGAAATTCAGACCTTACCTCTACGGTCGTCACTTTAAAGTAGTTACTGATCATCACTCATTGTGCTGGTTAGCCAATTTACGAGACCCGTCTGGGCGTCTGGCACGATGGAGCCTTCGTTTGCAAGAGTTTGACCTTACCATTGTCTATAAATCAGGCCGCAAGCACGAAGATGCTGATTCCTTGTCACGTGCACCTACTGGAGTTCGTGATCCCGACAATGACGATGACTGCGGCTTCCTCGGAGTCCTCACTGCAACAGACTTGATCGCACGACAACACGATGACGTCGAGATTCGCGCAATCATTGACCAACTAGAAGGACGCAACACACCCGTACCTCGGCACATCTCTCGCAATCTCTCTTCGTTCTGCCTGCGGAACGGTGTCTTGTATAAATCAAACTCGAACGGCAATGGGAAAGCCTACTTGCTAGTGGTCCCATCTGACATGCGAGACGACATTCTTCTGGCCTGCCACGACGAACCCACATCCGGGCATCTAGGTTCTTCACGAACTCTCGCCAGAGTTCACAGGCGTACTACTGGCCGAGACTTGCTATGTACGTCAAGAGATATGTGAAAAGCTGCCGTGAATGTCAACGCCGCAAATCTCCGCCACTGAAGCCTGCAGGCCTGCTGCAACCATCACACCACCAAGGTCGCCGTTCGATCAAATAGGCATGGATTTACTGGGGCCGTTTCCTCTGTCATCTGCCGGTAACAAATGGATAGTTGTAGCGACAGATTATCTAACGAGATACGCCGAGACAAGAGCCCTGCAACGAGCTACAGCTTCCGATGTTGCCCAGTTTTTCGTCGAACAGATCGTTCTTCGCCATGGCGCCCCGTCTTGCGTCATCACTGATCGCGGAACAGCTTTCACGGCTCAGCTCATTGACGATGTATTCAAGCTAAGCTTCACGAGCCATCGCAAGACGACGGCGTATCATCCGCAGACTAACGGCCTGACGGAACGACTTAACAAGACCATCGCCGATATGTTGTCCATGTATGTAGACGTTCAACACAAGACGTGGGATCAGGTTCTTCCATACGTAACATTCGCCTACAACACTGCCATCCAAGAAACGACACGATTCACACCGTTCCGTCTCGTCTATGGGCGTGAGGTCCAGACCATGTTGGACGCTATGTTGCCACACGATTACGACGGGTCGCTCACACCTGACGCTGAGCAGCTTGCTCAGTTTGCCGAAGAAGCTCGACAGTTGGCACGCCTGCATATCACGCAACAACAAACTGCAGATGCACGCCGCTACAATCTTCGCCATCGACAGGTCGAATACCACCCAGGAGATCTAGTTTGGGTATGGACTCCGGTTCGCCGCCAAGGGTTGTCCGAAAAGCTCCTGAGTCGCTACTTTGGACCCTACAAAGTAGTGCGTCGCATCAGTGACGTGAATTATGAGGTGGTTCCATATGGAACCATGTCACCCCAGCGTCGAAAGCACTACCCAGAGATTGTTCACGTTGTACGGCTCAAGCCGTACTTCGTACGTTAGTGGGACCGTGCCTCAGCCTTGTTCTTTTGTTGTTGTTTTTTTCTTAAGTGTGCCCACAGTGTGCATGTCTGCTTTACTTCCGCTTATCCACTACCATTCGCGCGAGCATCGGGGCGATGCTTTTTTTTTTTCAGTGGGGGAATAATGCCACCTGGCCATGAACTGCGGCGAGCACGAGCCCGCATCGAGGAGAAAAACGAGGAAGAAGTTGTTGGGCTAGCGCGCCCTCGCCGAGGCTTTTGTTTTTGGTTGTGGTGTCCCTGACCTGCGCCTCTGTGACTACGCGGTATTCTTTACCTGAAGTCCCTCTTGTTCACGCGCGACAATATTTTATGGTCCTCTACCCAACTCTCTTCGAGGCAACCGGTATATTATCGTCGCCGTAGATCATTTAACACGCTACGCTGAAACATCTGCGCTGCCTGCTACCACTGCGAAAGACGTTGCGTCCTTTCTTCTTCACCATCTCATTTTGCGACACGGTGCACCTCGTGAATTACTCAGTGACCGTGGACGCGTGTTTCTCTCGAACGCCGTCGACGAGCTACTCAAGGCATGTCGCACTGTCCATAGGAAATCCTCGGCATACCATCCCCAAACCAATGGCATGACAGAACGCTTTAACCGTACCCTTGGAGATATGCTTGCCATGTACGCCTCTGACGACCACACTAATTGGGACCAAGTGCTCCCTTTTGTCACGTACGCGTACAACTCTGCGCCACAACAACCACTGGCTTTTCTCCTTTCTTCCTTCTGTACGGACGTGAGCCATCATGCTCCATGGACACCATTCTCCCTTACAAGCCTGATGTTTCCGAAGCGACGCCTGTTTCCGAAGCAGCTGCTTATGCTGAAGAGTGTCGTCAACTCGCTCGCTCATTTACCGCACAGACCAATGGCGCCAGAAAACTGACCACGATTCCTCTGCGTCTACTGTACACTATAACCCAGGAATGCTGGTTTGGCTCTGGGTCCCGTCTACCCCTCCCGGTCTTTCCCCGAAGCTTTCGTCGAAATACCATGGCCCCTACCGTGTGGTGCGGCAAACATCTCCTGTCAACTATGAAGTTGAGCCCATTGATCCACCCTCGGACCAACGCTGCCGTGGGCGTGAAACAGTACACGTATCACGCCTCAAACCGTGCTATGACCCCCTTGTCGTGTCCTTTCCCTAGGTCGCCAGGTTGGCTCCTTTCTGCGCGGGGAGTAATTGTACCGAAGCATAGTGGCGCCAGCTCTGTGCCAGCGTGAAAGAAGACGTTGACGTCCGTGTGTGGCTCGTGCTTGCCGGGTTCCTGCCTGTACCAGCTGGTTGCGGCTAACGTTTCTGGAATAATAACCTGTGTTTTTACGCAACCTTGCTCGTTGCAATATATATATATATATATATATATATATATATATATATATATATATATATATATATATATATATATATATATATATATATATATATATATGAATATGCAAGTCACACAATATGAAGAGCACCTAATCTACGAGTAAAAGATATTCCTTCCATGCGCGAGCCCGTGGCGAGCACGTTGTTTACAAATAAAAGATAAAATGCATAAAAGATAAAGCACATAACATGAATAGTAGTCCGACCGGTGAAAGCAAGGGAAAAAAACTATAAAGTACTAACAAAAATGACAAAGACGTTACAAAGCTGCTACGTAATCAACGGATACAGACAATGTAGTGCGACTTGCTGAGCAAGGTTGAAAAAAGATGGACAGGGTGATGCAGGTTACGCAGATAGGCAACTAAGTTTTCCTACGTTTTCATTCAGACCAGATGAGACGGCGTTGAACTTATAGATGAGGAATGATTCACGGGCTTCTCTATCATAATTTGTGCGGAAACCAGATTCTAGTAATGTGACCTGTAGATTTTCAAAAGAGTGGCCAGGGAGGTGCACGTGTCTTGAAATGGGCAAGTGGGGCAAGGTGTTAGCATGAGATTTATGGTTGTTAAAACGCAGTCTAAAAGGCCCTTCTGTTTGACCAATGTACTGTATTTCACATAGCGCACATTCTATCAAGTACATCACGTTCTTAGAATCGCAGTCAAGATTGCCTTTGATTTTTAAGGAAAAGTTGGAACCAGTACTGGTGACCTGTTGGCATGTGCGCATGTAATGGCATACTTTGCATCGCGGTTTTCGGCAAGGATGGCACCCGATCGTGTCAGGACTGTCTGCTTTCGACGATGATGACGATGAGAGTATGTCTCTAATAGTTTTAGCTTTGCGATACACTGCTTTAGGTGGTTCGGTGAAAATGTTTCTTAAGCGTTCACTTTGCATTAGAATATTGTGGTGCTCTCTCGGCACATTCGAAACATGCGGAACTGACGCAGAATGGGTAAGGACTAAGTTGGTCTGCGGTGAGGGAGTTGAGTTTTTAGCAGCGCACAACAGCGTTCTACCATTATGCATGTCGGCATGTGGCAACCTTTCGTGTCAGGTAGTGCTCAATGTACATGCCAATGGCTGCTAAGGGGAATGAGAGACAGGAGAATTCGGCTTTTAGTTAACGCGCACGCTGCGAATTTTCCATTGTTCAACAACGCACAGAAGACCCACCGGCACGACCTTAGAGGTCAAAATGTAACACTTGTTACACACTACTACTACGACTACGAGGGACGAACGAGTGCCGCCATAAGGAGCTTAGCCCCTATAAAGAAAATACTTTCACCTTCCATCAGCATGCTTCGCATAATAATGATTCGCAAGGCACGTGGTATCTGCCAGTTTTTTTTTTGTTTTTTTTTTGCTACAAGCGAGCTTTTTTTTTTTGTGAAAGCACAGACACTTTCAAAAATGTGCTCACGTATAGCCGGCTTTCTTTTTTTTTCTTCTGTAGCTGTAGCTGAAGGCCCCGGTGCCTTTCATTGTAGCTAGGCTCTACAGCCTAGCTATAGTGAACTAGTTCACTGAACGCTGTAGCACAGGCTAACTAAAATAGAGAGTCTTAATTGGTATAGCGGGAAACAGCAAAGTCAAGGATCTAGCGTTAGCGTTAGCGTTGCGTGTTCCAAACTGAGCAGGGGCAGAATGTTAACGTAGCCTGAGCTTTAAGGCACAAACGCAATTGACAATTTCCGGAATGTAGCGTTCAACGCTAACGCACGCAAGATATCCCGTACGTAGAACAAGATTGCGGTGGTTGTTGAAGCGAGTGCCGTCCACTTCAAACTTATATATATATATATATATATATATATATATATATATATATATATATATATATATATATATATAAGAAAAGTTGGTGAAAAAATAACTTGCCGTGAGCAGGAATCGAACCTACGACCTCCGAATAACGCGTTCGATGCTCTAACCACTGAGCCCTCACGGCGGCTATTCCCCTATTCCTCTAGCCACTTTATTGGGTTTATGTGTGAATTTTAACGTGGGAGTGTCAGTTAGATATCATTATACTGTGTCAAAACACGGAAAAACGAGCCCTTAGGCATACACTTCTTGCCATTATATATATATATATATATATATATATATATATATATATATATATATATATATATACATATATATAGTCGTCATCCTGCCTTGTTAAACTCCTTCACTCGCAAATACTGGTCGTATTTGATTTAGACTGGAGCCTTCGCCAGCTGCATACTGCCGATAAAAAAATTACGTTTTTGGGAGACACACTCAATGTGGTGTGCAAAATGCTTCGAAAAATTGCCTATAACGTTCGCTCATGTTTTAGGCAGTAACGCAGACATGATGACGCCGTACTCATTCACTTGTTTCCTGGATAAGCGAAATGCGCCCACAAGTCAACCTGAGCCAGGTAATAGCGTTCTTGAGGGGTACTCGATTACGGCATATTTCTAAAGATAACGGTGTGTTTCGGGCAGTCAGGTGCAACACTGAACCAAGCTTGGTACGAAGACGCAGCAATGGTGACTTCGGGTCAATTTGATTTAGTGGCCCACTTGAAGTTTCTACAGTGCATACAGTGTTTGTATAAAGAGTTGGTGCAGTAGGTGCTTTCGTTTGCTCTAGCGGGAATGCCTTACGTTGCACTAAAATACCACCAGTTGGCGGGCGGTGCGTTCCGTTGTAGTGTTAACGCTGAGATACATGCTAACGCGAGCGTCTTGCGTTATGCTAGAAGTCTCTAATGCCAAACAGCGACAAACCCGCGTAGGCACCAACGTTAAAGCTACCGGGACACGATGGCTGAATGGATATGGCTAGCGCGCAGTACGGCAATATGCATGCTCAGCCACAGTCAACATGTCAGTTTACGTTTTAATCCTATTGTGCTCTTATTAATCCTTCCTTTTGTTTTGAACTAATACGCGGGACTATCAATTTTTATTTGCGTTATTTCGTTGTTTTTTCAACGGTGCAGGACACACCTGTCCTGTAAAACAGGACACCGAGAAGGAACACACAACAACAAAAACGCTGAGTAACAAATGATTACTCGTTCTGTGTTCTTTCTCATTCTCCTACCTTATGCACGCTGCACTTTTGGAGATACTAAGCGAAAAGTTGGGGATCCCGATTCTACTAATTATGTGTGCGCGCCTTTCGAAAAGAACTATCATCACCATCGTCCATCGGGTGACACGTATATGCCACCATTACTTTCGTGGCCGCAGTGACTTCGCTTTTTCGTGTCACCGAGGCCGATTCTCGATTATCTCAATGTTCGACCAGTTCGACGCGAGCACTCGTCAAGCGCTGCTGCTTCTAGCGGCCGGCGCCGGCATCCTGATCCTGTGGGCTCGGCGCAACGCAGCAAGCTCGGAAGAGAAGCCTGACATAGCGCTGCTGAAGAATATTCACCGTGACTACATTGTCCATTTAAAGGAGCGGGTGCAAGTGACGCACAACACGGTGCTGCTACGCTTCGCGCTGCCCAGCGAGGACCAGGTCAGTAGCGGGCCCCACCGCGATGGTCTAGTGGCTAAGGTACTTATTTGGCTACTGACCCGCAGGTCACGGGATCTAATCCCGGCTGCGGCGGCTGCATTGTCAATGGAGGCGAAAATGCTGCAGGCCCGTGTGCTCAGATTTGGGTCCACGTTAAAGAGTCCCAGGTGGTCGAAATTTTCGGAGCCCTCCACTACGGCGTCTCTCATACACATATGATGGTTTTGGGACGTTAAACCACACATATCAATCTATCAATGATCTCTTAGCGGGAAAATTAAAACAAGCGAAGGATGGTGGGCTCGTCGATAATCTACTCTTCTTTCTTCCTCTCTTTCTTTTCTTCTCTTTATTATGTTGTGAAACCTTTCTTCATGCTGACAATGGGCCCTTGACACGCACGCTTAGCAGTCAGCAATATTTCACATGCTGCCGGCAACAACGCTGGCATTTAGTCAACAGTGAAAGGCAAAGCAAGGACATGCAAAGTTTCCAAGGTAACTAAAAATTGATCTGATTGGATCTGAGTGGAGTTTAACGTCCTCAAAACAACCATACGATTATGAGACGATGTAGTGGAGGGCTCCAGAACTTTCGACCACCTGGTGTTCTTTAATGTGCACCCAAATCTGAGTACACGGGCCTACAGCATTTTCGCCACCATGGAAAATGCAGCCGTCGCAGCCGGGATTCAATCCCTTGACCTGCGGGTCAGCAGCCGAGTACCTTAGCCACTAGATTACCCCGGCGGGGCCCAAGGCAACTGAAGACCTTGCTTGGAGAATTATAACGGCGAACGTCATAGTAGCTTGCGAGTTGTTTGCACATGATCTTGTTCTTGTAAAACCGAAGCTACAGTCTTGGACGGACTGTATATTATAGCTTGGGCTTCCAGCTCGTAAATGCTATGACCATGTATTGTCAAAGGACTTTGCTTTCAGAATTATATATGTGACATATAGAACCTGGTAAGCGACCTGATCAAAAATAACGTTATTTTTTCTGCTTCTCTTTATTTTTTGTGTGCACAAACAGGTGCTCGGTTGCGCCGTTGGACAGCACGTGTACCTGAGCCTGTACAAAGGGGAGCGGCTGCTGGTTCGTCCATACACACCTGTCAGCCTCTGTGACCAGCGTGGCACTTTCGACATCATCATCAAGGTGTATCGGCAAGGAACATCGTTGAAATACCCAGATGGCGGGATTATGTCGCAAACGCTGGACAGCCTCTTACCGGGTGATCCCGTGCAGGTATGTGTTCGGCTCAATGACGCTTACTGTTCCCATTACAATAGTCTTGAGAGCCTTATGAGATGTGCGACAATGGCGCCTCGACAGCGGCACTCGGTGAAAGCTATGTAGCCACCTAGCGCAGGCAAAATTGCCTTACGACGTCATTGTTTAGCGCACCAGCGCCACCTATTCCGGGTGCTGTGTAACTGTATTTTTGAGGGCGCTGCCGTTTGAAATCGCAGCGCCGTCTATGATATAGCATACAGGGTGTCCCACATAACTTGAGCCAAGAATATAATAATGAAAGACTCTTCAGTGGCGAATTGAACCAAACGCATACTAAGGACTCTCAATAGCCTGTAGATACTCAGGCTATATTTTTTATTTCTCTTAATACTAATTAACTAATTTTTTAATTAACGTATTTAATTATGTGGCGGAAACCCGAAATATGAACACTGATATGTAGAGCATTTTCAGAAAGCCCCGACTAAATCGTTTCTTGTCGATACGTCTAGTGCTGTTATATGTATAGCATTTTCAGAAACCTCCGAACGAATTGTTTCCTGAACGATACGTCTCGCGCTGTTGTTTTTTCCACGTTGTAAAGAAAGCCCACGAAATGTGGAAAGAAGCCGTGTGACGGAACGCGAGCACCTTGCTATAGTGCTGCTATAGGCTTTTTTTACAACGTGGAAAAAATAACAGCGCGAGACGTGTCGTACAGGAAACAACTTAGTCGGTAGTTTCTGAAAGTGCTATACATGTCAGTGTTCATATTTTGAGTTTCCAGTTCCTAATTACAAAAGTATATAATTGAAAATTCGTATTAATTAGTATGGGGAGAACTGAAAAATAGCTTGAGTAACTACAGGCTAGTGCGAGTAGTACGCGTTTAGTTCAATTCGCCACTGAAGTGTCTTTCATTTTCAAATTCTTGGCTCAAGTTATGCGGGACACCCTGCATATCGCTGGTATGTCCCATTGTTCACTAACCCAAGCGCAGTGTACAAGTTGTTGGTGAGCTTAGCATGCTGGTATTTAGTAGGCCAGCTTCCTAAGCTTCGTCGTTCGCTGAAATTTGCCGAGCTCACTTGAGCTCCTCATTTATATGTGCGCATTTATCATCTAGACCCGAAACACGCCCAATTCTTGCTGAGCATGAGCATCAGGAAACTCCTTGACAATCCTCTTTTGTGCTAAGCGATGCAATGTCCCTTTGAATGTGCGCCAGGTTTTTAGCATTTTCCTCCTGTGCACCAACCGCTATGACCGAGTATACGTTATACATATGGGCGTCGTCGTACTGGGATGTCAAATAATTGTTTTTTAACGTTCGTATACCGCAACGTTATTTAAAGTAATGAAACGTCAAATTCCCCAAGCCAACTGTTTTCATCCATCCGCGTGTACCTTAATACTGTTCGCATAGTTTAAAAAATGCAAAACTACAAGATTAAGACCAAATACGGGGACACTAAAGTAAATTTATAAAGTATTCTAAAGCCGCCATTGTCAATTGTACAAGATACAGCGGAAGGTGGCAATACTCGAAACCATGTCTTTCTCACCTGCTTCATTTCAGGGGTGTACAGGTTGTCGAAAAGTAAAAACTTATCACGTGAGGTGCTCCAAAATAGGCAAGGCTAGATGCCACTGTGCTCTATCGGAGAAATGGTTCTTTATTTGTAAACAGAAATGCGTCAGAGAATACGGTGATAATTACCGTTATTAAACATGCAACCACTTCTTTGATTATCAGGTTGGCATGCATGCAGTTTTGCGTATAGTTTGGTCACAGATGGCGGCTTCCGCTTTACTCTTGGGGCACCTATATTTTATGAGGGATCACGGTGTCAAAGATCAATGGCTTACTGCGTTTGATGGAATACCGCCCAAGCATCCATTGTAGGAAATATGAGCCCCTTTGAACGGAGGGAAGCTGCGAGAGTGTTGATAGAATCGCGAATGCACACAAAGTATACTCTCGACATGCGAGCATGGTCTGGTACGCTCTTGGCCTTGTGAATACATTTTCTATACTTAATTTCACCCTCTAGCATTCATGCTAATTTTCTGTTACAATGCCTCGAGTATGTACAGCATCAACGGAACTAAAATAGCGCAAGTGAACGGTGCCCGGAACCTCTAAACGCTCCATTGCGATATGTGGTGCTGTCGTTCAAGAACACGCCGACATAGCGGCATTCCAAAGCACAATCCATTTACCAGGAGGGATCCGGCCAACGAACCGGCGGAAAGCAGCCCACTTCCTATTGGCTCATCCGAAAGCCCACATCTTACAGAAACGCTTGTTCATTGCTTTTCTCGTAATGTGGCTATGCGCGCAGTATCCTTCTTGTTGTGGTTTCCTGCTTTCGTTCAACTTGCGAGCAAACGTATATCCTTAAGGCAACTCCACAAAAAAAGTTGCCTGTTAGAGTAATTTCCGCCGGCCACCCCTGCTTTGGAAAATGGACTGCACACCTCGGCGCTTTAGGCGAGAAAGACCTCGGACTCGAGTTTGCCGCAGTAATATCGCAATATACGATGCACCCATGGATGATTTGATTGATATGCGGGATTTAACGTCCCAAAAGCACCATATAATTATGAGAGACGCCGTAGTGGAGGACTGCAGAAATTTCGACCACCTGGGGGTCCTTAAACATGCAACTAAATCTGAACACATTGGCGTATACAGCATATCCGCCTCCATCGGAAATGCAGCTGCTGCAGCCTGAATTCGATCCCGCAACCTGCGGGTCAGCAGCCGAGTACCCCACTAGACCACCGCAGTGGGGTGCCTTTTTCATCCATTTGATAGAGTAATGTGATATGAAGGTACTGCAGTAATACGAATACCATTGATCTGCATTTATTAATGGCTAATGTTAGTGTATATGTTTGCCTAAACATCTTTCTTCAGTTCTTACGCTAGCTACTCTACATTCATGATCTATCTATCTGAATAACATGCTGTGTTGTGAATGCAACAGTTTGTAATAACTACATACCCACGCAGATGCCAAGTACCTTGTCCCGAATAAAAAATGGCAAATGTTCAAAAAATTCTACAAGACATCAAAAGTTTGAAGCGCCAAGTGCACCAAACTGAGAAAAAGTATTGGATAGTATTCTGAACGGATATTCATCAACTGATATCATGAAGTAATAATATTCTTTACTGCCACCTAACCGTTACTACTTATCACTACGCAATACTAACTAATTTCTGTGACATAAGAAGGATCGAAGGCCACGGTATGCTGTGCTCGTGTAACATTTCCAGAATAGTCTATAGCAGTACAACAGTAAAGTAAAAGCACTTGGTCACATGGACGCCACGGTGCTTTAATGGTTAAAGTGCTCGACTGCTGACCCGAAGGCCGCGGTATTGAATCCCCGCCACTTGATGATATTGATTGATATGTGGGGTTTAACGTCCGAAAACCACCATACGATTATGAGAGACGTCGTAGTGGAGGGCTCCGGAAATTTAGACCACCTGGGGTTCTTTAACGTGCACCCAAATTTGAGTACACAGGCCTACAGCGTTTTCGCCTCAATCTAAAATGCAACCACCGCAACCGGGATTCGATCCCGCAACCTGAATCTCGGCCGCATTTTCGATGCAGGCGTAAATAATTGAGGCCTGTGAAGTTTGATTTAGAGGCGTGTTAGAAGACCCGAAAACCCAGGTATTATTGTTATTCTTGTTGTTGTTGTTGTTGTCGTCGTCGTTATCGTCATTGTTGTTGTTTTTGGTGTTGTTGTTGTCTCAGCACACGGGCTGGCATATTGGGAACCATCTGCGATGGCGGCTATAGCACAGAAGTGGAAGCGTGCATTTTTTTGCCCCCTCGCACGCTTCCTACACCACACTGATTACTTTCTTCCGTTCCTGTTCCTTTGATGATTGGTGACTGTTCTACACTGTAACTCATACGGCATGCGCTTCAGAACCGCACGTTGTGAAAACCATTCGGCATCCACCCACTACGGCGTAACTTGAACCAAGTAGAACCCCAAATTTCATACCGTGTCTTATATGCCATGATATTTGTCTATTTTGTATATCAACTACCGTTCAGCATAGTGCTACGTAGTGAACTTTGACAAATTGAGCTCGACTCACATATACCTTTCTAACAGCTTGCTTTGTTCTATGACCTGTTCGTGCCTTTCGAGAACTATTCATACACGAACGAGAAGCCTATGCTGAAAAGCTTTCCATGGTTGGCAGTGGTTCTAGAACACAAAGGCCAGTGAACGAGGGAACGAAAATGTGAGGTGACGAGGTGCTCACTCATCGCCATACCTAACATCCTAATGTGAGTGTAATAGTGCATGTAATGGCGGAGTATACGCAAGACTTCGTAGGCGCTACTCCGTGCCGCTAACATAGTCCGTGTAACGTTTCAGCTATGCTATTCCGCCGAAGTTCTGTGCCAACAGGCCTAAGGTGCTTTTAAAGTGAAAACCATAAATGCCCCATCAAACGTTCGAAGCATACATCCGCGCTCTCAGCACGAGTGATGCAAAAAATCACTTGATTGTGCCCCAATATGACGTCAACAGGAAGTCAAAGGTCACGGAAATTCATAGCGCCATCGTGACGTCCCTATATGTCGCCCGACGCGAAGTCACATGATGACTGCATCACGTGACGTCTTCGCTTGTTCAAAGGTGGTTCGAACACACACACACATATATATACATACATACATACATACATACATACATACATACATACATATATATATATATATATATATATATATATATATATATATATATATATATATATATATATATATATATATATTGAGAATGAGTTGCACTACGACTCTCACTGAAAACAAGCATATGTGAAAAATACACTCACAGACGTAACGCAATAAATTTTCTAAACAATTTCCTTATATAAACGAAACTATAGTTCGTGCTTAGAAAAGCCCGAATATTGATGAGAATGCGCACACGCTGAATAATGGTGTACTCACCGAGAAGAAGTAATCCGTTGTTAGCGAATTCATTGAAACCCACTATCGTAGTGTCCGTCACCTTCATTGCGCAAGTTTCTGATTTGTGTCGTTCTCCATCGCGCGTCGTCTGCATCCACCAGGAAATAGTAGAACGATATGTTGCAATCTTTTCACCATGATGCCATGCATTGCGAAAAAATGCAATAGCCTCTGAACATCACTTTCTTATTTTTTAGGTTCGTGTGTGGCATGACGAAAAGAAAGAAACTATGAGGCCATGTCTCAACACACGCAACGTGGTCACATGTCTCCTTTTAAGGTTGACCCTGTTAGCGCCGTTTCCAGACGCGCCCGCCGGAGTCTCAAATATATACGGGCTGGCTAGGAAACGGGTGGGAGCGCGAGCAATCAACGTTTCCAATCAAGAAACTTGCTAGCCCACGCTTACCCCGCTGCGGTGGCCTATGGGCTTAAGTACTCGGCTGCTGACCCAAAGGTCGAGGGATCAAACCCCCGCTGCGGCGGCTGCATCTTCGACGGAGGCGAAAACGTTGTAGGCCGGTGTGCTCAGATTTTGGTGCACTTCAAAGAACCCTAGGAGGTAAAAATATTTGGAACCGTTTGCTACGGCATCTCGCATAATCATACAGCGGGTTTTGGACGTTAAGCCCCACAAAACAATCAACTGCGTCGCCGTTGCGAGGGTAGCTATAGGGAGGCGTGCCTGCATCGGTGTTGCGAGGCGAGATAAGAGGAGCGTAGGAGAGGGGAGAGAGGGAAGGGACGCGCATACGCAGTAAGGGTGGTCACGCCGCACACCGAATGAGCTCTGCCATAAAAAGCTTCGCATCTAAAAGATGGTGATGGCTTTTGAGTACAAGTCGTCTGAGGGTGAGGCACAAGGAACATCGTTTATTTTAATTTCGTCGGGTCTTGCCTCTTGCTTTACCGCACTTACGGCTCCAGAAATCATTATTTCGATTAGCTATGTGCTGTTGTTTATTAGATGGCTTGGTAGCTTACGGTATGTGATAATTGTCATTGTTCGTCCGTACAGATTCAGGGACCGAAGGGGAAGTTCGAGTACATTGGTCGTGGCCGGTTCCTGCTGGAGAAAAGTAGCGTGATGTACGTCGCCTCGCACATCGGTCTGGTGGCTGCCGGTTCGGGAGTGACGCCCATGTTGCAGCTGCTGCGCCAGACGTTTGCGGACGCGAGCGATTTCACGCGCATGTTCATGGTGAACGTGAACCACTCAGAGAGGGATATCATCATGCACAAGGAGCTCGACGAATACGCCGAGAGCCATCGCAGGACATTCAGGTAGAGCATTTGGTCCACCATGATGTGGTGGTTTTTCTAAGAGTACAGTAAATAGAGCTTAGAAAGAAAGAAAGAAGAAAGAAAGAAAGAGAAAGAAGAAAGAAAGAAAAAGAAGAAAGAAAGAAAGAAAGAAAGAAAGAAAGAAAGAAAGAAAGAAAGAAAGAAAGAAAGAAGAAAGAAAGAAAGAAGAAAGATCTACGCATCTCTGAAAGACAGAACGATCTACGTGTACATTCATGATAAAAAGGTACATGCGCAGAGACGGACATAAGAGAAGTAATAAAGACCACACAAACACCGCCTGTCGAGTAAAAAGTGCGCTGCACAAGTGCCGGGCCGACAGGTATTACACCACTGCATGTTTGCGCATGTGCAGATTACTCTTAAGTGCGAAGCATTTCTTCGCGAACCGAACGCACTTCTATCTATCTGTCTCTCTGCTATGCACGATTCAGTTAACCTGTCAGAGTTTAAGTGCCCCGCCACTTTGAACTGGTGGCTGCGTTCATACTTGTGAAGATTGTCAATCAGAAAGCCAATATGGGGCATATCTCAGGCGCAACATAGGTATGTAAGGATTGAGTGGTGTGTTCGTTTACTAGATTATACCTAGACACGTAATTTAAACGTCCCTGGTGTTCTATAGGTTGTGCTGAAAATGTGACGCTATGCACAAAAGAATGCCGGCAGGAGACTATCGCCTTTCTAGGACATTTGCAGTGAAGTACGCAGATACGCGGTCAATTTTTCATTATGAAAAATCTGTGATTCTGATCTGTCCATGTCTCTACGCGAGCGCTTCTTTATTTGTTGGTGATAACAAATGTGGGCTCGTCTCTTTAACGCCGGCCTCGCAGGCTGTGCCACGTGCTGACCAAGATGCCCGAACGCAACAGGCTTCGCCAAACGCACGTGGGCTACTTGGCTGGCCCACTGACACAGGCCATCTTGGAAAAGTACCTGCCACCACCTTCCTCGTACAGCGTCATCCTCGTCTGCGGTCCACCTCTGTTGGTCAGCAATGTGTGCCAACCCGCACTGAAGAACATCGGCCACGACCGCAAGCGTGTGCTCGTCTATTGAGAGGCCTCGTCTTACCTGTGCTTCCTTGCACGGGGTCTTTTGTTTTATTTTCGTTATGAACTATCTTACGATATAACCTGCGCATGTTGGTACACACGGTGGTGATACATAAAGTGACGACTCAAAAAAAGGAAAGTTAACGCACTGATTCATATCATTTTGCCACTGCAGCTTCCCTAGATATCCGTTTGTTTGATACTTTCAGTGCCACCTGTCTAGTCTTTATCTGCCGCTTGCTACATTTTTCAGAACATTCGTGTGCCCTCGAGAGAATTATTTGATGTATCAATAGATCGCTTTAAAATAAATCTCTAAATTGACTGTCATTTGCTCGGACGGAGCTACTGGAAAAGTCTTCAAGCATACACGAATGCAAGTAGCTTGGTGTTCGGTAAAGGAGGCGGTTAGATGATGTAAGTTATGGGCAAAACCCACGATAACAAAGGGAGGGAGAAACGGCACAGCTTTGTGGTGTTACAATTGGCACAAGGAGTGAACAGTTTCGATGCCAATAAAGAAATTAAAAGGTGCCATCGTCCTAGGAGTTAAATTTGGCAACTCAGTTGTGTGCTTATTTGATATGTGGACTTAATGAAAACCAAATAACTCTGGGACGCGCGGATTTCATGCTCGCATAGGCGTACCCGGTTGTTGGCACACCAGGCCCGTGCCCTCCGTCCAGAAGTTTTGCTTTGCCATGGCACATAGAGAGCGGAAGAGGACCATTTCTAAGGGGTACGCACCCCTGAAATCAAGGAGGTTTCCCCCATCCTACCAAAACAAACTTCTTGAACAGAACGATATAGTTAGACTAAGCTTTGAATAGGAAATATAAACAAATAAAGTTTGAAGAGAGTCAAAGGAGTGGGAAAGAATGTATGGAGCCCGAGAAAGTGCTTAGGTATTGGTGAAAGAGGAGAGCGGACTCGCAGGGGGAGCAAAAAAATGGCAGCATATCCACGGAGTGAATGATGGAGAGTGGGGCGAAGCATTCGTCCGTCCATTCGTTCTTGCTTCCGTCCGTTCCTGCGTACGTCTGTGTAACCGTCCATGCGTCCATCCATCCGTCCGTGCGTGCGTCTGCTCGTGCGTCCGTCTCTGCGTTCGTCCATGCATCCGCGCCTGCGTCCGTTCATGCGTCCATCCATGCATCTGTCTGTGTGTCCGTTCGTCCATCTATTCAGCACTCCAAGTACCACCATCTCGCATCTTTTCATCATATATTCTCCATATAGAAGCACCGCCATCCAGTGGACATTTCAAGGACTAAACGGTAGTTGGCACATGCACACTTTCTTACGGCTTGCGCTTCGGGTTTACTTCCCACCTTTAACCACCTTGAGTTCATGGTATATACTAGTTCACTGTATTCATGGCTATGCGGCCCAACGCTCGCTAAACCTTTCTAAAACCAAGGAGGTTACACCCAGCGAGTATAACGTAGCAACCCTTTCTTGTCAGATCGTGCTCAATGTACATGCCAATAGCTGCTAATGGGGATCGCAGCGTGCGCGTTACCTAAAGGCCGAATGCTCCTGTCTCTCATTCCCCCTTAGCAGCCATTAACATGTGCATTGAGCACTATCTTTTATTGTTCAACAACACACAGAAGAAATCCCTCACCGGAACCACCTTGGAGGTCAAAATCGTAAGGACCGCTAATTCGGGTATGTGCCACTGGTGGTTACGTACTACGAGAGACGCACAAGCCACGCCATAAAGAGCTTCGCCCCTAAAAAAACGAACTGTCGGCAGTTAGTATGCGTCTCTAGTCTACGCGATATGGTAACAACAACAACAAAACTCCAGAGCATTCTGTTCCATGAAGTTGGCTGACCAGCGTAGCTGCCGGGCGCACTCTGCTCTCGTCGCCGTTCTTCGTAAGCTCGCTGCTCCTCGCACATTGCATGGCCTCCCCATACTTGCTGCGAAGAGCGCGAAAACGCAGTGCCCGAAATCGACTCACGACAACACACGTGCTGGCTGACTTTGATGACTAATGTCTTTTTCCAACACTTCCTAGAGGTCACCAGAGATTTTAACAGTCGAGCGCTTCAAATACACATTTGAATTTGAAGTCATAACACTATTGTCCTCAAGGTAGCGGTAGAAAAAAATGCAGTAAAGCTGGTGTCCTAGAATGAACCCCTCGTGTTTCCTAAAGAGAGCTAGGGGTTCTCTGATATGGTCAGGGACGTCAAAAAATCAAGGAGGTATGCGCAGTGTTTCTCTCCACTGTGAAGAAGTCCAACCACGGCGAGTTCAGAAAGGTGCACTCGCACGCCTTTTCAAGCGTGTCCAAGGCCCAACGTCAGAGGGGCGGAGAAAATTTATTGTATAGGACGATGGGAAGAAAAGCGCTTAGTGCACGGTAGGCAACAAAAACATAAGGACGAAATCGAGAGGAAAACGATACATGGTAACTCGAAGGTTAAAACTTGAGTGGTTTAAACAAGGTTGGTCTCCCTTAACACGCGTAGTTCCAAACCCAAATTCAGTGGAGGAGATCCATGTGCTTGCTGCGATCAAAAAGCTGCTATGAAAATGACGGAGCGTGTTTTATAGTATGGGAACAGGTCCGGCTTGTGCATATCTGCACATTTATGCCTAATTCTGTGTATGTTTCTGGTACTTCATTCTCACCAATGTTTGATACTAAATGAACGCTCTCAGCTGCTAAGATGAACTTCAGTCATTAATACGATGAATAATATATCAACTGGGTTGGAAACAAGCAGAAAAACAACTGTGTGCCAAAAAGCTAGGGAGTCTTAGACGCCACTGCAAATTGTCTATACCCTATCGTGCCAGGTGTTTTCCTTTGAATCACAGCTGTTCGCTTTATTTAGGCAGGTTATTCAGCCACAATTACTTTCAAAGGTGACGTCCCGGAGGCAAGTGCTATTCTGCAAGAGAGAAGAGAAAAACATGACGTATCAGACACCTACGTAAAGCCAGAATATTGCTTGCTCAACCGCGATACCCCGAATTCAACGTGATAGCGATAAAAGCACTAGTCCACAACGAAAACCCACTTAAGGAGGGGGCAAACGTAATTTCTCATTGTGTGTTTCATTAAGCTTGTGCTTATATAGAAGGTCCTTCTTTAGGGCGATCACTTAAAAAAAACATTCTCTGGTCACCGTGATTGCGCTTATAAATGGGTGATTGCAATTGGACGCTACACACTGTGCTATTACGAGCAAAAAATGTTTCTTAATACAGTAACAGAAACGTAATTCAATCAACCTGTTATCTGTCAGAGCAGCCTCTAATTGGGCATCCACCATGGCTAAAATATTTTTCAATCAAATTTACTAGCATCAGACTTTCAGAACCGACCTACTGAATGACGGTGTAAGAAGTTTATCGCCGATCATTAAGGACAAACGCCACAGTTAGAGGCCTAGACGATGAAGGCCATAATTAAAATGAAGTGATAATCAAGGAACTTGACAGTTGAGAGCAAAAACCTCGTAGTATTTTCAATTTTGACCAAAAAAAGAAACAGGTCTCGTAGCCACGAGGGGCTCTTATGCGCTGTAATCATATCGTGAAAAGAAATGACAGCCGATTATGTTACTAAATACATTATTAGTGAAAGTCTCCCATCAATGGCAGTAAAAACTTAATTTTTTTGCCGATTCAAACTACGAATATTCTGCCGTGGTCCACCACTTAAGCTGCTTGCGCATGTCACCAATGTACATACCTTGCTTTCTTTGCTGCAAACAAAAACGAAGCTTACATTTGTATCTTTCTTCGGATCGTATAATCATCGAGCAAGCTTTCGTCATCAACTGTACATTTCTAAAAGGGCTTACAGTTCCGACGTCCCCTTGGCGTCGCCATTGTCGACGGCATCTTGTTCTTTTCCTTCGTCATCATCGTTGTCATCATCATGCTATTCCCACCGCCTTTCCCCGTGCCTCCCATTTGTTGAGCGGTGCAGTTTGCCTTCGCCATGCCCATGTCCCATTTGCTCTTCATGTTTTTCATTGGGGAGGCTGTCACGCCCCCTTTCATGTCGCCGTTGGTCATGTCATTTTTTGCATTCATGTCCATACCCGACATCGTGCAGTTGTTTCCACCTTCGCCCATCTGCGCAGCTTCCATGCTCTCGCTTTCCGCGGACTCGTCTTCGTCTTCTTCGCTCGGTGCGCTGGACGGTGACATCGTGCTCTGCATATTGTTGCCACGTGACAAGCCTTGCTGCTTCCCGGCCCCCTTCATGCTTCCATGGTTCATCATAGCCTTCTTAGTCGACATACTTGAAGCGAGATTCAGCGTGGAAATAACAAGGTACGCGAAGATGAGACCGTGGAAACCATTCATTTTCACCGGTTTGTGAGGTTTTACGTTACGAACAACGTTGTCAGTCGCTTCGGTTTCAGCAGTTTGTAAAATGTGAACAACTGAGTAGTTTGTAGTGCGACCCGCGGGCAAAATCAGTCTCGGATTTACACAAAATGTAAACGAGCGTGGCCAATGGCGTGACTCGGAAGGGGGGCGCACATCGGAGCAACTATTTGGAAATCCCTATCGTGGGGACCCGCGTGCATATATATACAATCAAGCACGCATGCATGGTCACGAGCGTCTACGCTGAATGGCTCCTTCATGGCGTCGTTGGTTTTTTGGGGTCGTCGCTGTTTGAACAGCGTGTCGGTGACGAATCTCGCGGCACACACTGCGAGTCGCGATACCTCGCGAGACTGGTGGGAGGAGCATTAGGCATTCGGGGCTGAAGGTCGTCGTGGTGAGAGGGGCGGAACATGGGGTGGGATGTCGCTGAAGCGACGTTTGCGCAATCTCAAGGTGGTAACAATACGGCTTGTGTTGGCGCATCACTCGTTACGTTTAGCAATGCAGGAACGTAATCTTGCTTTATATCACGCTGAGCCTCGCACGAACTTCGCTTCTGTAGCTTGACCAATGGTGATCTCACACAGACGGGAATGAAATGGCTATTTTGGTCAACACGAACTTTAAGGCCAATGTTTCGTGCTACAGCTGTATCGATTTCTATCGCGATAGCAATTATTCTGACACTCTCAGCACGTTTTTGCCGTCACCGTCACTGTCTTGTTCCGGATGAAGTTAATATATAAAACAGCGTCTCGAGCATTGTATGATCTACGCTCCAGTAAAAGCACGTGAGCGCTGGAGAAAAACGCGGCTGAAGCAGAGATGAAACAAGCGTGACACTTCCGTAGCTCGAAGGTCGCATGCAATAACATTGCCTGGCGTGCGAAGCCTGCCATCGATGGCTCCTCAAGCAGCTTGACTAAAGAGAACGCCCCGGCGATCTTACGTTAACGGACGGAGAATAAAGGTACATGGACGACCGGGGAGTGGAGTGTGTCGCTCGAAGACCAATTCCGAACATTGATCATGATATCGCAGTTACCCGCTTTGTATTGTATCGTGCTCATGCTGGTCTACTGCTGACCAGGAGGTCACGGGTTCGAATCCCAGCCGCGGTGGCCGCATTTTTCATTTGGGCGACAATGCTCGAGGCCCGTGTATTTAGATGTAGGCGCACGTCAAAGAGCCCCAGGTAAACAAAATTTATGGAGGCCTCCCCTATACGGCGTCTCTCATAATCATATCCTGATTTTGGGACGTCAAACCATAACAATTATAATGGCGAGGTCGCGACAGCTTGCGCGCATGGCATTTCAGACATCATGGAAGTCGCTCCTCTCCCTGGTGCATCTGAGCTCACTTAAACCAGCGTATGTAAAGTTACATGAGATCTGATTGAAAAGGAATAACTGCCAGCTTACTTCGTATAACACTACAATTAGTTTTTATCGCATTCACTGCTCCGTCCAAGGGGTGAAACTGTGATCTTTTTATCCACCCTTGCTAAAGCGATACCGAGAGCCTCGTCAGAGCTGCTCTTGAATCCGCCTGGCACTAGGTAATACATCCACCCTTTTATCGTTTGGAGCCAGTCAGTTGGGTGCGGGCCGCAGTGATATTGTCAGCGCTACATAAATTCATTCAGGCAACCGGAAGGATAGGCTGCTAGTGGTACTGCCAGACATATCCAATTCTTTGTCCCCCTTCTTCATTTTTGCTATTTTGTTTTATATATTCTGGTTTATCAAATTCTTCTGCACTTTTTCGCGTTTTTTAAAGGAACATTATTATTGTTCTTATCTAATTTCTCTATTTGTTTGCAAGCGTTGTATAAAAAATTTCTATTATATGGTACAGTGTGGCCAATCCCTCTTGTGGGTATTAGCCAAGATCATCTAGGCGACAAGACAAGACAGCGTAATTGCTACAGTCTAACTGCACTGCGCAAAATATCTTCTGAGCTAACAAATTTTCCTGGTAGTAAATCTCTGCTCGTAAGCACATCTGGCTTATTGCGAATATATGGTGTACAAACATAAACCTTTATTCTTCAACGCTCATTCAAAAACGTATATAAATCTTTATTTGTGGCCCCCTATTTTTTCTTCCATGAGTGATTTTCGTATGTTCTAGTGAGCTTTATATTGCTGCAAATATTTATTTCAGCTAGTGCGACCTCTCATAAGTCTATGTAAGAATGACACCGTCAACATGGCGTAAACGTTAGAACCAGAATATTATATAGTGTTGATGATAATGGCGTTTCACGGTGCTCTCTTTGAAACGGTGGGAAAAGGAGGTGACATACAACCATTTTAGCCGTGTTTTTTGCGTATCTTCTTTTTCTTCATCACCTGTACTCCTGATGCAGACATGCATCACCTGTACTCCTGACGAGGCATGCAGATGCCATGCTTCTCGGCACAATGCTTAAGCACGATAGCAGAGACCATTAGCATTATTCCGTCTCATTGATCAGACATGGCGTGTTGACACAGGTTTCCAGGTCACAACTGGCCAACGTCGGTCGCTGCCCCGACCGTTTCAAGTTCCAAGCCACGCTCACTGTGGAAGCTATTCAACGGCATTATAAATAAGCATCAGTCCTTCCTGTAATGTCCAGCGTACGTTTCATCCGGACGTTTCATCTGCAAATGGCGGCCTCGTGCCCAATGTCCCAGGGGGCTGTTTTTTTACTCATGAGCGTCCTTGGCCTGAGTGACGCGAGCTTTGTTCGCGTTGCTCCCGATTGGCATTTCCGTCTGTTTTATTCGTCTCAGTTGCGCTTTCACAGAGCGAGAGCATGGCTTTCACAAAGACATGACATTGTTGAAATATGCGCAAAAAAAAAAACTATTTGTCGTCAGCTTACATCAAATGCATTCGGCATATCCGAGCACCGCAGGCACTTGAATGTATTATCGACGGTTTGGGAAAAAGTTTATTACCACGTTAAAAAGCAACACAAAAGTCACGTCAATAATTAGGACCACAAGTCTTTCTAACGTTGCGTTGTCTGCCTCTCTATCTATAGCGTGAAACGAAAGAGGAAACAGGAGCAAAAAAAGATGAAAGAGAGACGAAATGCTGAGCACACCGAGAATGAAAACAGGTAACAATGTCCGTGGCTTCTTTTCTTGGGGATAATGCATGGAGCAGCGCTGACGCACGCAGGATAGTAATCCAGTCAGTTCGATACGGTAAGCTCACCTATGGCTATCAGCGGCCACGATGTGGTGCAAGGTCATAGGGGCACAATGACGGGTCGTTACACATTACCGAACACGTAAGCCCTAATTTCTTACATACGCTTCGTAAGTCAGATGCCATGTATATATACCAGCACCCTACGCACCTCGTCATCTCGAGTCACTCCGGATCGTTGTATCGGTCACCGGAAACCGAAGACCTTCAGGATAAGCCTGTGCAGACGTTTCATGTGCGCGACGAGACCAGGAGACTTCGTGATCGTTAAGATAGCTTAAAAACTTTCTTTGTGAATGTGTTAGGACTCATTTGTCTCTCCAGTTACCAATTTTGCTCAGCTTTCCAGAGCTTTCCAACCCTGTAAGTGTGTTATAAAAAGCAAAGACACTGTTCTTTTGGACGAAAAACGCACGTTCAGCATTCGTGTTATACGCATCTAGGCTGAATCAGCCCAAGTCCTTCTTAAGACTATGACGTTGTTCGTGGGTCCAGCAACTTCGAAGCATGTTCTGGCCATGTACTGCATTCTGCTGGCAAGCCTGCCTCTTGTTTGCTTGAATGAACCTAACAGCAGGAGCGAGAATGCAAGCCCTGCCAACAACACGCTGACGAGAACAACGAGGAGCAGGTCTGACGTCATCATCGTGCAACCTGCCTGCTGCGGGAACGCACAGCATGCCCCGGCCCCGACTACATTGGGACCATTGTTCTTCTTGGGTCGCTTCGGCATCGGCTTCCGACCGCCTTCCATTCGAATAGTGGGCAACGTGGACACCCAGTTTGGCCGCCGATGACACCGATAAGCAACAAGCGCCGTGTGAATATTACTGTACTGCCATAGATGTAACCATCCGCGAGCTGCTTGAAGTTACAATCCCTGAATAAACAAATCATTGCACGCAACGGGATTCTGTGCAGTTGTGTGGATGCTGTCGGATTTTTATGCTTGGTGGCAACATGAACGCTTTATACCTGATTTCATAGACGCAAGAAGAGCAAACCAGTAGCACTGCAAACCACTAAAGCGAGTCTGCGTGTAGCCACTAATACTGCTGGCTACAACGGTAGGAAGCGCGGCAGCTTACACAGTAGAGACTTCCTAGTTCAGTCGTTACTGCACAGTTGGTTCTGACAGCACTACATACAAGGAAAAGAAGGGTCTCTTGCTTGCATGGCCTGTGGTGGCTTCCCGAGTAACGCTTACGTTCTGTGGGACTGTCCGGGTGGTAGCGCGACCATAGGCGAGAGCCTCAAGAACGTACCTATAAACCCAAGACCTGTGACCTGGAGGAGTGGCTGGCAGACTCCTCCCCAGACATCATGAAGACGCTGCTCCAATATTTGAAACTTCTAGGCATGTGTGATGGCTAGACCTTTATTTTAGTAGACCCGGACTGTGGTTCGTTTATTTTTAATAAAGTTGTTCTCTCTCTCTCTCTCTCTTGGTGCTCATAATCTTGCAAATTTCTTGAAGTTTAATATCGGAAGTCTATGTGCGATTCGACGCATGAAAACACAAAGTGCATATTAAATAAATGAATGGAAGAATATGCTTCAGACAAGCTGACCGACGTTTATATATGTGGGCTTATCTTTGTCCTCATGTTGATATGCTTACCGAAACATTGGTCAGCCTGTGTGAGGCACCTTCTAGAAGCTCAACACATAATTTTAGCAAATGTGATGACGCTTCATCAGGCGTCTGTCCTGGAGTTAAGTATCTGTTACGAGGGTCGCAAAGCTGAATAACTGTGCGGAAGCTAGATTTTCTTTTACACCTATTTCACAGAATTGAATGATGCGATATTCTTCCCGAGGGCACTTAATCATTTAGAAATAGCCTGATGGCACACTACATGCTGGTTGAATACTTATTCACAAGACCAAGGGTGCGGTAAATACCCTGCGTTCAAGTTGGATCGCTAAATTGCATGCATCCTTCATGTATTCTTGGCCACATGGAGAAATTTAACCTAAGCTCGCGCTCTTTTATACCTAGTCATGAAAATGTTGAGGGTTATTATGGTGGCTACTGCCACACGCTTGCCGATGATTGAGCAGGTGATTCTTGTTACTGTTCGCCTTCTACTCTGTCTCATTGATACAAACATTCATTTGTCTTCTTCCTTCATTACAATACCAACACTGTGCATACGGCAAAGCTGCGTGCAGTATAGTGAGCCACTTTGAATTCCATATAACAACATTCTCTGTCTTTCTCTCTGCAAAAACTTGGGTAGAGTATCAACTGTGAGATAACTCAAGCACAAGCTATAACGCGGGCTGCTTACAACGGCAGCATGAATTTATAAAATGGCATTGGCCCGACGGTATCATCGAAACTAACAGCAGTTACTTGTCGATGAGGAGAGACGTGCGATACTGCCATATGCATATTATAAGCAACCTCTACGGGCAGCTTCCTCTATTTTTTTCGACAACATTTATTGTTCATAGCGCTCCACCGGCTTTAATACATGACAAACTCTTTTGAAGATCCACGGCCGCACTTTATTCCCGTCTCGTTCTGAACTTCTGATAGTTCTTCCTAGTGAGGGGCATAGAAAGAAATTTCTTGGAAGGAGGTGAGGACACCATTTTAGGAGCGAAGCTCCTTAAGGCGTGGGCTGTGCGTCCCCTGTATGTAGCCACCTCTCGTTCAGTTCTACGCTAGCCACCGCCCGATCTAAAGGGTACAGCCATATCCATCCGTCCATCCGTCCATCCGTCCGTCCATCCATCCATCCATCGATCCATCCATCCATCCATCCATCCATCCGTCCATCCGTCCGTCCGTCCGTCTGTCCGTCTGTCCGTCCGTCCATCCATCCATCCATCCATCCGTCCGTCCGTCCGTCCGTCCATTCATCCGTCCGTCCGTCCGTCCGTCCATCCGTCCGTCCGTCCATCCATCCATCCATCCGTCCGTCCGTCCATCCGTCCGTCCGTCCATCCATCCGTCCATCCGGCCATCCGTCCGTCCGTCCGTCCATCCATCCATCCGTCCGTCCGTCCGTCCGTCCGTCTGTCCGTCCGTCCGTCCGTCCGTCCAAAAGATGCAAGATGTTGTAAACTAGACGGCGGTACGTGTAGTTGATTATGAAAGATGCGAGGTGTTATAAAATAGGAATGATGCCACATATGGCGCGTGTCATCGTTCGATATAGTGCGGCGACGTACGCTAGGGGGAGCGTTGCAATAAAATCGAGTGGGCAAAATGGACGGAGGATTCATGGTTTACCAGGTTTACCTCCGGAGGTTCGCCCACTCATCATCATTCACTTCGTGGATATGGCGGCATTTTTTTTTATTTAAAAGGGGCTGGACAGGCAGATGTCGTCGAGTCTGACTTCAGGCTACATTTGCCATGAAAAAAAAAAGAAGCATGAGCTCTGTGTGCCACACTCTAGTTATGCCACTGTTCGTAGCATGTCGTGGAGGAATGGCTGATGATTTTTAATGGTCCCACCAAAGAATCAATCTGTCGTTTGTGTTCCATATACTTCCTGCAGAGCTTTTCCACTTTTTAAAATATTCCGACAGTGTGTTTTGAAAAAAAATAAACCTGATGCGAAATCAAAGGTTGCGGTTCATGAGAAGAGATATATTGGTTACATGTAATATCTGTGCGTAAGTTTACTTAAGATAGGTTCCAATTAATCACCATAATAGTTAATAAAAATTAGCTTAACATGTTCATTGAACGAGAAGACGCTTTTCTTCTGAGCCCATGGGACCGCTTAGGCACCTGGTGGAGGAGATCGCAACCGCATGCGTCTTTGTACGTGGCCTCCGAGATCCACTTCGGCAGTCTGACTGCAATAAAGGCACTAAAGCGCCGAGACGCAACTGCTGCTGCCAGGTACCCAAGTCAAAGACAGTGGTCACCTCAAATTTTTAACAGTGAAGCTGATCAGCACATTTTTTCTCGTTCACCACGTACAGAAAAAAACGCTAGCATCACTATAAACGGACATGCGCCACAGGAGTTGGTTAAATCCCAGCACTGACCACTGGTCCTCAAAAAATGGAAAGGGTAACAATAGGCCCAACAAACAGGTGTCACAGAAATCTGTGTGGCCTTTTCAAAAACTATCACCGAAATTAACTTAATGAACTATCACAGTAATAATAAAGTAATAAAGCACCACAGATGTTGAGTGAATAGGTCCACGCACAATTGCCAGTCAAAAGGACAAAAGTAACAATTAACTCAACAATTGCGTCCGAAGCGATGGCGGCGAGCCAAAAAACCCCAAGTACGTACAACAAGAGAATACTATTGGGAACGGGAAAGGCAATGGCGGCAGCAAGAATACCCGAAGCGATGGAAGGACTTCGTCAACGATGGCGCGCCCGCGTCGTATCTGGGAATGTCTGTGGTTTAACTCGACTCTATTTCTGCTGAAAATCAACGCAGTGAGAAGCTAGCATCGCCTAGCCAAAGTCTAGAAACTATCGAAAAGCGAACCTGGAAACAACCTGCATCAACTAGCTAAGACCCATAAATAATTTATAGACGCAACTAAACTAGTCTCAAGAATCGTCCGGTTTCACTGTTTCAGGGCTTGCGTGGCTTAGTTAAGAAATGCTGGTAGTTCTCAATCACAAAAAAAAAAAAGAAACAAAGTCAGAACTACCACGTTTAGTTCAGCTGCATTTTCCGTTTCTTTCGTGTTTTCATACGCTGCGGCTTTCTTCTCCCTCGCACTTCCTCTTTCTCTCACTCTCTGTTGTGTGGGAACAGGCAAATTGGGACATAAGCGTCATAGGTGGAAATCCCCTTAAATGACCTTGCGCTGCTGCTTCAAAACGGAAAAAATAAATAAACCTGCCTCACGCTCGCTTTCAGCGAATTCGAACAAAAGGAGTTAGCACAGCCGCGAAGCCTGTTTCGTGTTCGTTCTCGTTCGCCCGCTGCGCAGCTAGTCACACGCAAATCTGTCCAGACACAAGTCACTACAAGTGTCTTCTATGGATGTTCTCAAAAGGGCGGAGGTGGGGGAGGTTCTTACTAACGCTTCGTCTGAAGTAGTTCAGCTTTGTCTGAACATCGTTGTCTAACTAGACAAAATATACAATTTTAGTATAGTGTATCCCGCCCCTAAAAAGTGCGTACAGTACCAAATTTCCGCGAAAGGTATATAGTCGATCTCTTTATAAGGGGCACTGATATAACGGACAATTGAGTATTAGAGACACCATTGTGACTGCATCAATATAGATGTTGATAATAAAACGCATACGCTTCTAAGAGACACGTCATATAAAAGACAAAAACTGCTTTCAACTGTATTGTGATTCAACTGTATTGTCGCTTTGTGAGAGAACATAGTCTCCACAGCCTGAAGTGGTCCTCGCGACATACACAGCTACCTGTTTGGTTAGAAGCGCCGTGCACTAACAGAGCCTCAATTTGCGTTTGCAGTGGAGCCCCATTTCGTAAACATTTAGGCGCATGAAGTTATACGTACATCTTTCAAAGAGTAAGGGGCAGGAGTGTTGGCCGCACGCTGAAAATTTTGGAAAAGTTACTGACGTTTTAGCGAACACAAAGGCAACCGAAGCAATGTGTAGTTATTAAGGTGAGTCGAGATCCAAGCACTGCAAACTTATGACGCCATCATAACGCACTGTTTAGGCCTACAGATCACAACAAATGCTTATAACTAATACTCTAGATACATGACCTCATGCTTGGACCACAAGGTACTACTGCAGGAGTGGTTTATGGTATTCTTTTCCTGTTAGTGTCACTTTAGGTTTGACAAGAGTGCATGTGTTAGCTTGGCCTTTTGAGATATTCGAGCACGGCAAGCCATAAACGTTGCCGAATCCATTTCGAATAGGTGTCGTTAGAATAAGGAGGCCGCGTCGGATTAGGTTGGCACTTAAACTATATTTGACAAACTTGTAGGTTGCGAGCGTTTACACCTATGTGGTGTCGAAAGAGCTTGCATTCGTTTTAGCGTTCCGCACGTTTTCTTTGAACTATCACATTCAGACCTGTATGGGACGCCTTGAAAGCCGTGCACCGTGACACTTGTCAAGCGGCGGGCGCGCAACGTTGACAACCGTATAGCAAACAGCAGCTCTTCATTGCTTTGACAGCCATGGTGGCAAAAGCACCTATGGCCGGCTCGTTGATTCTTTGAGCACGATTTTAAGATATTGTAAGGATAAATTATTCTGGAATGGAACTATGAATAAATGACACAACCTGCATGAGATGGCCACATTCTCCGCATTAGTGAGCGTCTTGCTGCCCATCGTCAGCACTGACGACAAGTGCGTGCGTCAGCTGCACGCAATGCTAGATTCCTGCTTCATAACTGTCGCGGTAAACTGTATTTTTTCACGCTTAAATTATTATTGGTGCGTGCCCACCACCCGTGTAGTTGCAAAATACTCAGAGAATTCAGAATTATTGATAGATCCATGGCTATTCACCGTCAAAACCATTGCGAGTGGCCGGCGGCATGTCCGTTTGTTGCGGCTTCGTGCCACGGGGATTTTCAACCACTGAGTCTCGCGAATCGTTTTGCTTGAAATTGTTGTGGCGTCATCCTCACTCATCATGGTCACAGTCTTCACCTCACCGCTCGCGCAGCTATGCTAAGAGCTTGAGACGCGGACGACAAAGAGAACGCGCTTCAGCCAGAAAAGGTGCCGCAGCCTCGTTTAGTTAATCGCTTCACCTTGTAACGTGGTGATCACTTCGGCCTCCGTAATGTTTCTCACATTCGCTGCAACCTCTTGCGTAGTTTATGTTGCTTTCCGAAATGCACATCCATCGCTACAGCATTGGCAAAGCCTCGTTTTTCACCCTGTGGTTCTGCTGCCCTTCATTCTGCATCATTTCTTCCTAACGTGCAGATTCTTTACCAATCAAAGAAAAAGAGTTCTGGATGAAACACTTCGAAGAGTGCGATTCAATTCAAGTTTTTTTTTTATTTGGGGCTACAGCACTACGGTTTAGCCAATGGAGAGTTTGCGATGACGAATGCGATTTCCTACGTGAGGCGAAACGGATTGATTGCTAAAAGTATCTTAATCAAGCTTATTCTTCAACAACATTGCTGTTTTTTTTCGTATATCAAGCTAATTACTTGTTTCGAAAACAATCTATTGCTATGCATTTTGAGATTATCAACAAATTGCTTAGTGTAACAAGGCACCACCAATTTGATGGCCGATCATACATGTGCATGGGTTATGCCAGTTTACTAAATGTCAACCAACCCATCAAAGTCTTGCCTTGATCTGATCACGTTCGCATAGGACAAAGCTGGGCGGCTAGTTGTGTTTACGGTAATATGCTACATAACTGAGTTCACCTTTTAACTGATGATCTTGTCAACCGAGCAAAGCCCCAATTGACCTAGCATTGCATTCCCCAAAAATGCGAAGGGTAGACGGCAATTTAATAATCATGAAGGTCAATTAAACCATTTCATTAGCCTTGAGATGAATGAAAATGCCTTGCATACCTTTATTTTCTTACCACCTTTATGGCAGACGGAACATCACTAAAGATTATTGCAACTGCAGAGGTGGTGTCTGAGACAAATTCTAGCATGCAGTTCCAGAAGAAGAGACGGCAGAGGGAGCGGGAACCAAACACGTTTTACGTCTCACAACCGTGATCCACTAATATCGCAGCCTAATAAAGCAGGGACGAGTCGATAAGCTGTAAAACGTTGTTCCTGCAAGACACGACGTGTATCTTTTGGTGCGATCGACTACGCAGCAGTTCATAATTTCCATAAACTACCTACTAACGGGCGTTGGGAGATTGTTTGGTTCCGCTGCGGCTCTCAACGGCTGTCTGTTCTGACGGTCGCGGGTTGGCGCGCCAGTCGCCATGCACAGAGTGTATAGCGGAAGGAAATGTTTCGAATAACATCTGTTCACAAAAAAGGTGATCGTGAACTTCTGAGTAATTATAAGCCTATTTGTATTCTGCTATTTTTCAGCAATAGAATCGAGCGTCTTGTGCATACAAGATTAATATCCTACCTGACAAAGTTTAATCTGTTAACACCTAAACAGTACGGTTTTCGGCCTGGATATTCCACTGAGCTTGCACTTCTAACCCTCACCGATAAAATAAAAGGGACAATCGACCAAGGCTTCGCAGTTGGTGGTGTATTCATAGATTTAACGAAAGCTTTTGACACAATTAATCACAAAATTCTTATACATAAACTTGAATCGTATGGCCTAACTGGCCCTGCACTTCAAATTTATATCTAGTTATCTGCTCAATCACACTGAAGTTCAGATTGGCGGTAAAGTTTCAGCAGCTAAGAAAGTAAATCAAGGTGTTCTTCGGGGATCGATCCTTGGCCCGCTGCTCTTTTCGCTATTTATTAATTATCTACCAAATGTTTTGACCGCTACAGACTGTATCTTATATGCAGATTACACGACCACTTTACTTATGCTAATAATGTCGATGAGCTAAAACGAAACATTAACGTGGATCTACATAATATAGGTTCCTGGTGTCAAATGAACATGTTAAGACTTAATCCATCAAAAACCATTTTTATAGTTTTTCATTTCTTTTCAACTGTACTTTCAAAGTCTATCTCTGTGCGTCTGGATGATAATTTAATTCCCATGTCCGACAGTACAACGTTTCTCGGTGTAGTTCTTGACCGGCATACGAAATTCAATCTTCATGCGCAATCACTCATTCGCAAGATAACCTTCGGAATACGCGCCATAATCAAAACTCGTTAATGTTTTCAGCCACACATACACCACTCCCTTTATCACGCACATCAGACACAAGCTGAAGAAAGCACGACAACAGCGCTGTTAGTAGAGACACTAACAGCGCTGATAGTGTATCGGACAGAGGTGCATGCCTCCGCGCTGTTGTCAGCCTTCTTCAACTTGTGTCTTGTCTGAATTTTGTGCCGATTTTTTTCTCCATAAACCCAAAAGCGACAACTTGAAGCAGCTGGCACAGCAACTAGAGTCATTCAGGGTCCTCAGATGTCAGAGCCAGCAGGAAAGATATTGGCCCACGTGTAAGGCGCTTCACCAAGACCACGGCAGTAAAAAGCGACGCTTCGTATCGGATGTTCAAATGCAAGTGCTAACGCTTTGAATCCATAAGTTTACGTAAACTTAACCAGATGTAGAGCATGGAAGAAGAGGGAAAAACAAAAGGTGAGAAACAGCGTGTGCCTCGGCATTATATAGCGTGCCACTCACTCTCACTGAGTGGTCGTCATGAACTTCAAGCATTCTCATCACACGAATAACATTTTATTGCAAAGCTTCATTTCTCATACATTGGTGCACACTGGCATTTTGACGAAGGAACATTTTGAGAAACAGTCTCTGCCAACCAACAAACGTGGCTTTGATGTAAGGGTGCTCTCGAGAACACACAATTTCATGCTGGCCTACTTGGTCTTCTGCTGCCTCTCTTCATCCTCCTTATCCTTGTCGTCCTGATTGCATTTGTCGTTGCCGCTGTTGTTGTTGGTCATAATGCCAGGACCACCGGCGCGCGGCTTGCTGGTCCTGGCCGTCCACTGGGGCGCCTGGTTGCGCGCACCAGCGGGATGTGCTGCTGTTACCACAATCGCCAGCAGAACGACGAGCACGCAGAGGGCAAGGTGACCTTTGTGCATGATAACACGATATCTCCTTACTTGAGCTACTCTCTCGCTTGCAGGATCACTCGCAGTGGGGCACTGCCGTTCCCTGCTTCGTGACAGAGTCGATGTGCGGTGGACTAGTTGGCCGTTCGCTGTCAGAGCTGCAGGTGCGTTCTGGCATTCGACGCAACGAAGAAAACTGGAGCACAAGCTTCCACAAGATTGACAGAGAATGTAATGAAACCGTAGAGCAGAAAATGCTTCGCAACAGACACTGCAGCGAGCAAGCCTGTGTTGGCTCGGACGGAGTCGCTGAACAAATGGTTCGTTTAGTGTTCCAAGCCATATTTCAAGACTCCGGACACTGCGTGCCAGTTTCAGTTAACTCGCAGTGGCATCGTTGCTTATGTCTCACTTTTTGTTCTCAATTGAGAACATAGAGAGGTATTGTCAACGCTTTCGTCGATTGAATAGAGTTTTCAGTAGACTGCTATGTTTGCACTTATGGTGTTTGCGGCGCTGAGACCACAGCCCGCAAGGCCAGCGTTCTAGTCTTTAGAAAAACTCAGTGCAAAAGGGACTTGTAAAATTACACTTCTCACGAAATATCACCGAGTCATCGTCATTGTATTGCTCAGCTATTGAGCAGCTGTGACACTAACTATCGTAGGCGCCCGCTTTCATCCTTCCGATGCGCACGCGACTGCTCTCAACAATACGAAAAAAAAAAAAAAACTCGCAGTGTCAACCTCTAGAACTGCTCTTGCCGCAATTTCCACACGTGCAGTTCCGTGGTCGTTATAAACATCTCAATTAAAGAGCGACGACATCATTATTATTTAATGAACCTCTCATCGTGCCTACAGTTAGGTGTAGGGATGATGCGTGGGGTTCTCTATTTGGTGAGGCCAAGCCTCACCACAGCGCCTCTACCCTATTTTTCGCTGGCTGAGCCCAAGAGAGCGCAACTTTTACGATAGTTGAAAAAAATAAGAAAATAAAAATTGAAGGCTAGCTTCTCTCTAGGGGTGCCACTGCCAAGCTTGAAGAAAGTGCAAAACTGGGCAGCAATTGTTAATCTTCCATTTTTGTTTGTTTTCTCATCTTTCTTTTTTGCTTTTTTGTCTTTATTTAATATCTCTTTATGTATGTTGATTGCTTCCTCTATTTCTCTTCCTATTTATGCCCATTTCCTCTCTCGTTCTTTTTTTGTTCTTTTTCATTTGCATGCGTGGTTCCATCAAAATTACCTCATTCATTCAAGGTTTTTTTTTTTGTGTGTGTGTGCTGATGATAATGAGTGGTCATCGTCAAGGCCCTTGAAGAACAAGCGGAAGTAGACTTCCGAGTCCTTGGCGTGAGCGCACGATCGCTCAATATGATACGCATGCAAGATTACGCCAAGCGACGACTGCAGAGCATGACAGAATACGAAGTCATGAACACTGTCAGCGCTACACTTTGCTTTGGTGTAAATATATTTTGTAGCGTAATCATCATAGCCATTCATCATCATGCTCGCTCCTAGCCACCGCGCCGGGATCCTCGCGCAGCTCATGCCTAGCTCGAGCTGCGCGAGCAAGAAAACAGAATGAGTTCACGCGCCTCGCTTGTCGGACGGTGGCAGCCGCCGCCGCTCTCTAAGTGATTCTGATAAGGAAAAAAAGAGAAAGGTGTCGGCCGTAACTGTCAATCATTTAGATGCCACCTAAACAGGTCGGCACAAGGTATGGGGCAGTGGGAATAAAAGGGAAAAATAAGAAAAAAGGAAGAGAACAAGAAAAAAAGTCACATTCGATCCGCCCCCATACGCCCACAAGAACACACGCACGCAACACGCAGTCGACCGGAAAGACCGCCGAGAAAGCCCGGGGTACATGCGCACGATTTAACATGAGCAAGAAGAAGAGTGGGGACCTCCAAAGTCATTTGGGAAGTTCGGTTATCCCTGATGCCTGCAGCTCTTTGGGGCGTAATCCATGGCCGCAGCAGCGAATTCCCGCTGCTCACAGTCCAATGACAGGAACGGGAGCACAGGAAGAATTGACTGCTCCAACAAGTTAATTGTGGTGGCCGACGAGGGGCAGGCAGGGGCCGGCGGCTTGGAGGAATCCGCTGGTGTCGTCGTCGCGTTCTTGGGGACGGCGGCAGGAACCAGTAGTTGCTAAACCGCTTCAGCCTATAGGAATAAAGAAGCGAGATCGGAACGGCCACGTTGGCCGCCTTCGACGTCATCTCACGTCTCTCATTTACTCTCGCTGCTACATATTTCTTACCCCTCTCAAACGGTGTGGTTTATTCTACGGCAGGCCTAACCCCTTCATGTGCTCAGCCCTTAAAATGAATATGAAACAATAGCGTGCTTCCCACTACAGCGCACCTTTGGTCCCCTGTTTTACGGGAGCAAAAGCGGCCAGTAAAATGTAGTTGGAGTATACCATCACTGGCCCTCGGCTGCCGTTATTGTCAAAAACTGCCAGGCCTGTGCTGCGCGCACAGCACGATCGCAGTGAGAGTTTGAAGAACGTCCTTTCTAGGGCCTTTTGTTTTTTCAATACACTTTGGGTAACTGCTCCAAGCACACTTGAAGGGTACCCACTATTCCGTTAATCATAATTTTTGTGTAGCATGGAGGCATTCACAATGCCATCCTTCTTCGGAGAAGCGCAGTACCCGCTACACACTAGCAAGGAAATTGTGCAATTTTTGCATGCAGTGACTGACGACGATAAAGTATCATGATTGTAGCTTTAGTAATGCGTTGTAGCATTCGACAACCCACGCACTCGTTACACAATTTGAATTGTTTGACGCCTGATTGTTCCTGGGTGGTTCTAAAGAGCTTATTTTACTAATGATAACGCTATAGTCTTTTCTCGACATCAAGCCTGTTTAGGGTTACTTTACAATGGAGTTTCAAGAAGTGGTGGGGCTCAGTGGTAGAACACTGGAATGACACACAGCGGACCCGGGCTCCCATCCCATCGTGATCTGGGTGTTTTCATTCTTAGTTCCTTTTTATCGCGGTAGCAACTATATGAACACTTTCGGCTGACTTTTGATGTCGCCGCCATTTCCCTGATATGTATAAGTTTGTATATAGCTACAAATAACACAATGAAAAAATACATCAGAAGATCAAATTGCAAGGAATCATCCGGATATGCAAACCAGCGACCACTTGCTCAGGCTCAGCATGCTGCATTAACCAGGTAGACCACGCCACTCATACTGTTCCTCATACTAACGGCAAGCTATGTCTATACACCATTTGCCACTGGCTTACTGTCAGTGAACTTAAAGAAATTGCAAATGAGCTTTGCGGAAGATCGCAAAGTGGCTAGGCTTAAGAAAGAGAAAGAAGACAACCACTCGTTTGTAGCACGAAGCCACAAGAAAATTCATTTGGATTTCTTCGAAAGAAAATCCTCTCAGATGTCGAGAAGTTGCCCCAGACCAGGACGAATTTTTCGGCAAAGACGCTGTTGTTTCTGAGAAATCCATCAGCACAATTATTTGGCAACTAAGAGGCTTTTCTTTCTAAATTCGTATGAATTTCCTCTTGGCTTCGTGCTACAAACGGTTGGTTTTCTTTCTTTTCTTTCTTAACTTAAAAGAAACATTATTGAACAAGGCATGTCCTTTGCTTGGAAAAGCCATACATGCTTTTCCTAAATATTGACGTGCCCAATGGGTCGATAAATGAAGGGTGGGTTCACTGAAGCACATACAGTTAGCCGAAAAGGACACTCCAAAATGTCTCTGGCTCCACTCTCACCCTGAAGCAACAGAAAAAATCGCTCGCAACTAGTCCAGTGCCTATGAATGCGGTTTTCCTTGAAATGCGTACCGCCATTATCGCTTTAGACGGACAAACTCAACTCGCTGCCCAATATATGTTTTGGTGACGCTTGCACTATTATAATATCGCACGGCTTTGTCGTCGCAACAGTGTACATTTCCCCACAGACCCTGCAGACTAACGTCATGCACTTGTTGCTGCATAACTACCGTACGGTGTGCCAACAGAATGTTGCCAGGATAGCCACTGGAGACTTCAACGTTAATGTACTTTCGATGACAAAGCCTGTCTTCTTTCATTATATCCGACTTCCTTTCTAAACGTGACAAGTCAGTGGCTTGTCACGTTTTTCAATACCGAAATTTTACTTCGCCTCCTGTCATACGTTACACAGTCATTAATTTACATCAGCATCCGTTTAGAGAACAAGGTTAATGCATTGCTGTCGATTCTATCAGAATCGGCCCAATTCGCTACATTTCGTATGGTTCCCTAATCTCTTAGCCTTACTTCGTAGAACAGCCCGATATATTGCTATCGCGTTTATTGATGCGTCATTGTTCCGGAACTGTGACTTTTTTTCGCATTTCGCGTGATAGTGGTTACGGACAACTACAGCGCACACGGCCCTTGTAGGGATTTTATAACCGGTTTCGCTGTAAAACATTCATGCCCATAACCTTGCTCTCTTAACAATGAAGGTTCATGGCCGAGTGAGTAAATTTATTCGGCAGACTTGGCACCCCTATAGATTATTATGGCAAGACCGGGCTTCCTTACACCACCCCACACACACACACACACACACGCCGTGTGCGCATGCCTGTAGGTACCCCCTGTTACCCATGCTCTCCATAAAAGCCCCCTAAAATTGCTCTGAAGGGCGGGCACCTAATGCCTGGGGTAAATATTCACGTTCAGCTGATAAAACTCAGAACCTGTCCGACTCAACAAGAAAATTTCGAATAGCTATTCCGTTCCAATAACATTCCGGCTTTTTACTTTCCAGTAATGCCAAACATAATTAACAGGGGAATGAGCTATTGCGGCATGCTTGAAGTTACCGCGGGGATATTAATACTTCCGAGACGTGGTGAGATCAGCCCACGGTTTAGGTAAAATAGAAATATCGGCAAGGTATGGTTGCGAAATGCCAAATAACCATGCTTGAAAAGCTGTTCGTACAGGTCACAATGCCCCAGAGTTTTGCGTATACCCAATAGCATGCAGTCACAATATTGGTTATTGACAGGCTTAGCTTATAATATACGTCTTTCAAGTGTCATGTACCCACCATTAGAAAGAGCACTTCGTGAGCAAGTCTACATCACGGATATACATAAAAGCAAGTGAGGAAAACCTATATCATCCATGCCGTTTGTGCGGCAACGTCTATCACTCGCATATTTAGGGAAATAAATCGATAAATTTGAAGAATGCCGTGCTTCAAAATGTTTATAGAAACGATAAACGTGCGCGTGGGTTCAGAAGCATGAAAAACTCTGCATCTTTATTTCAAGGATCTAGTTCGCGGAAAAACGACCACAATGAGAATGCTTGATCATCGATAAACATTAAGACTATAACAAATTACACGCAATGACAAGGCCTACTGCGAATCGCCACAGGAGTCAGCGAAACGTCTCATGCACCTGAACAAAGGCTCGACAAAAATAGATAGCAGCGCGAAATGGCAGCTAATGTCCCCCAAAAAACCTGCACTTTCTTCGGGGGTCCATTCGCGAACCACGTTCGCACTTAAACGCTTTAGCGAAGGGTGCGAAGTTCCCGAGTGGCACGTTGCAACTGGCACCGAAGTCGGCACGGCTGTCGGCACAGAGAACGTAGCAGTAGTTAATGAAAAACAGCTGGTCGTGAGTGTACTTCTCGAGACCCGGTAGCCTCTGATCGTGCGACGTGTTGAACGCGCTGAAGGCGATCTCCAGGCCCGGAACGGAAGGGAATAGCTGTACGGGCGAACAGCACTCGGTGGCGTTGAGGTCACACGCGAGCCGCTCGCGGTAGTTCTGAGACCGATTGGACCCCCACCACAGCGCTCCGCGGCCTTCTTCGTCTAGCGTGACGCCCTTGGAGTCGAACGCGCGGGCGATCTCGCGCGCCAGCACGGAGACCGCACCAGCGTTGAGCACCTCCATGCCGCTGCGATTGTAGTAGAGTGGCGGCTGAAATAGGGCCATAGGGAAGCGGACGCTGTTGAGGGCGTAGATGTAGAAGGACCGCGTGTAGCCCGACGACACGCGGCGACCGTACAACCCGAGGCGATACCGATCCTTGCGCGTCGCCTGAAACCAGTAGGACGCCTCGGCGAAGTTGGCGGCGAAGTCAGCGCCCATACGCGGGAAGGTGCCAAAGAGCTTCTCGCGCATCTTCGAGTCGAGAAAGGCCGGTCGCGGTATAGAGCTGCTTGCCAAGTACTTAGTCTTTTGCAGAGCGGCGTGACGGGCGTTCCCGATCCACGGAAGCCGATCGATGAGCGAAGCTGCCGAGTTCACGACCGACTCGAAAATGAGCGGTGAAGTCGATGGCAGGTCGCCGATTGTCTGACCAAACGGCAGGAGCGAGCCGAATCGGGATTGGACGTATTCGAGGCAGCTGTATGTCTTCAACGTCGAGAAGAAAGTGGCGTCGTCGCTCCCGGTACTGTGGAACCTTAGTTTCGGAAGGTCCAGAATGACCCACAAGTGAGTCTGCACAAAAAACCATGACAATCCGATCAAGAATTCCGCCTTGCTGTACTTAGCTAGCAGTTTCTGCACGCCGTCGACAAGCCCGTAGTCCTCCACCACGACCCAGTGGTCAGAAGACCAGCTCACGTCTGGAGAGAAGTGTTTGTTGAGCAGGCCGAGCCAGATTGCGGCATCGACCCACGGCGTCGGATTGTCGAACAGGTCTAGTCGGAACCAAGTCTGGTTGGGGTCGCCCTTCGTGACTTGTCTCTGGACGCTGAGCATGTCGCGGGTCAGGTTCCTCAGGAGGAGAGGATGTGCTTTGTCGCCGCCAGCTGCCTGGCTCAGACCCATGTACTCGACGTACTCCTGCACGTGACCCTCGTAATTGTCGGGCTCCTCGTAGTGTACCCAGCTGGTCAATGGCTTTCCGTGGCTCAGGAACAGCGTGACGGGACGACCACTTACGTTCACGAGCTGGGCGTCGAAGAGGAAGTTCTCGTTCCAGTTGATGGCCAAGTCGAGCATGACGTCCAGTGGTTCTATGGTCTGGTTGGGCATCTGTTCGGGCCACGGAAGGTGCATTCTGGTGCGCAGCTCTCTGAATTGCTGAAGTCTCATCTTCGATGTGGTAGAGGTCGCGGACGAAGCATCGCCGTTGCTGTCGGGCGTGGTGCAGCTTTTGAAGAACTGTGACGCCAGATGCGTTGCTGCATTGGCATCTTGCGAAGTGGATCCTGTGATCTTGAATAGGTCCGACTGTAGCTCAGCGATGGCCCGTTCCGCGAATGCCATCATCAAGCGGTCCGTGTACACTGCCACAATTAAGAAAATATTGTGTTCAGTTGAAAGCATGAACTCAATCTTGTGCGCCATAAAAGAAAGAATTAGATAATCTGGGATACACCACGTCTTCGTTACGTAAAAAGATTAAGACATTGCGCAACAGTTACAGGAAAAACGCAAGTTAAGGAGGATTCACGTTGAGGAATATCACACTTGACGGAGTCTGCAATCTGTTATAACTTTGAAATTCCGTTTTCTCGAGTTCTTTTTCCTTCGTGTTTCAATTAATACAGTAGATATTTTTCACCTTTTACGGTACTTCGTCAAGTGTCTCCTCCCTAACTTCCGTTTTCTCTGAAGCTGCATTGCAGTTTTTACTACGATGGTATTCACAGTCTCGACAGCTTTTTGCCATCGCACGCATGTCCCGTAGTAAGTCCACACCCGCGAGTAATAGCGCGCGAGCGGGATCGACGAACGCGGTTGAAGCAGACATCAAACGAACTGGCCCATCTCTGTTGCTCAGAGGGCGCATGTGATAAGATCTCGCCTGATAGATCACCCGTTGAAGGATCAAGCACAGGGAAACGCCCCGCCCACCTTTAACGAGCATGAAAAAACACGAGGAGAGTGGGTTTGCTCATGTAATAACCATGAACAAAATTTTACGGGCGCAGCCCCGCCACGGTGGTCTAGTGGCTAAGGTACTCGGCTGCTGACCCGCAGGTCGCGGGATCGAATCCCGGCTGCGGTGGCTGCATTTCCGATGGAGACGGAAATGATGTAGGCCCGTGTGCTCAGATTTGGGTGCACGTTAAAGAACCCCAGGTGGTCGAAATTTTCGGAGCCCTCCACTACGGCGTCTCTCATAATCATATGGTGGTTTTGGGACGTTAAACCCCGCATATCAATCAATCATTAGCTGCCATTTTAAACTCGAATGCAGTTCTTAGTCGGGCTGTGCAAGGTGTCCGTCAGGATCCGTCCACCACCCTCTCCCGTAGCAACAGCTGTGGGCGCGCGGGCTTATCCTCGCCCCTTGCAACCAGGGTCCTCACCTCATTGACTTGAACATGACTTGCCACCGCCTCAATGCATGGCGTTGGAAACGCGTTTGTAGCGTTTGTGTTGTGTTCGCTGACATTATGGCCGTCAGGTACAATGATGCAGTGCATCGTCTCTCGTTCTCTCGCCGTTCGCTATCTCTCCTCCCTGCGCCCCACTCTTTTGTCTGATGGAGTTAAGCACGCCCCCCCCCCCCCCCTTTCGACCATTCGCTGGCTTATGAATGTGTAAATAAATGGTTACGGTACAAATCCTCGTCTCGTCAATAATTTACGCCATTAAAATTACTATGTTGTGCACTCGCGGAGCAAGAAATGCCTTCGCATTTCCTCACGATTCCCTTTGAAGAGGGAAGGGGGAATATTTTTTTTTTCTTTGCCGCGTTTGTTTTCGCAGTCATACTTCTCGGCGGCTGATCGTGAGTGCATGGCCGTGGCGCAAGCTTCGAAAGTTTTGTGTTAGGTGACACTGCAGTCCCGTGTTCGTAAGTAACTCTTGATGTATACCATGCAAAAGTGTGTCACAGTTTTATGTGCTAAGGTAATCGAGAGCTGCGAATGCTAGGTGGCGACAGTTGCACCCGGCGGCTTCTCCTTTTAAGAGCTCTCTCAAACCGAAACTGAAACTGGTCAATAATGAAGGGCTGGTGAATAATTATCTGTCGCGTGTTGAAGCAAACGATGGGTCGTGGAATGACTAACAGGTCCCCAGCAACACGTTGCAGTAGAAAGCACCGCCGCGGGGGTCTAGTGGCTAAAGTTCTCGGCTGCTGACGCGCAAGTCACAGGTTTCAATCCCAGCTGCGGCGGCTGCATTTTCGATAAAAGTGAAAATGCTGTAGGCTCATTTACTCACATTTGGGTGCATGTTAAAGAACACATGGCGGTCAAAACTTCTGGAGCCCTTCATTACGGCATCTCTTATAATCATGCGGTGTTTTTATGATGTTAAACCCCACATATCAATCAATTAAGTCACATGGCAGCAGACCAATGCGAGGCCAAAATTTTTGTGTCAGTACCCCTTTAAGCAACAACCAATTTGTTAAGCTTTCGTCACGAAACAAACATCCTTTCTATCGCCTGTAATTCCACCATCTCTCATGTCATAGGCCATCATACATAAAGCCTCCTATCTCTCAATAGATCAACAAAGGTAGAGAGATGTCCTCACCCGGTGCCGCGTTTGCAAGACCCTTGGTTAGACGGCGCTCCCAGGAACTGCAGACGAACGCGTGGAAATCATCGCATGGGTCGATGGACATGTTGAGCGCGGTGAGCAGCACCTGTGCATGGTGTAGGCATCCCTCGCTGGTGCATCTGGCGAATGGCTCGCGCCTGATTCGCTTCTTCACAAACAGCGCGAGCAGGAACAGCGTCCCGAAGAGCAGCGCGAAGCACAGCAGCTGCACTAAGCCCACACGTGGGGACTTGTGGGTGCGAGGGGCTCTCTCCAGCACTTCTTCCACTCGGCCCTCGTTTTCGCCTTCGACCTGATCACAGAAATTCCCTTTTGAGTCATAGGTGTGAAAGCCAGAGACTGTTTACACTGATCCCCAGCTGAATGAATCAGTGTTTATTCTATAAACCTCGAACCGCGCTTGTGCGAAAGCAGTCATTGACCTACAGTATTATTGGGTTGAATTTTTATTTATTTTAAGACAAAATTGCTTTACGCCGGGGTCCACCACGGCTCCCCTGACGTATTTCTGTTACGGATATGACATCATAAAATATATAATTGCAGATTGCATAGACAAAACAGAGAAGAAAAAGTTTCACATCGTGGCGTCGAACCAGTGACCTCGCGCTCCTCAACGAGCGACGCTTACCACTACGCCACAAAACGAACGTTTATAAACTAGTGAACGGCGAGTCAACTCTATACCTAATGTTCCACTGGCGGCCCTCATACCTCAGCAACTTCAGCGCGTTTTCGCCATCAGTAGCGACATGGCGCCACAGGCAGGCGGTGGGCGCCTGCGCTCTACCATCCCGCGCGCAGCTAAGCGCGCGCACCTCCGCATGGTGAGATCAAAGGGCGTGTAGATGTTGTTTAGCGTGATGGGTCACTCGCACGAGCACTTCTCTCGGGATTCGGGCACTTTGTACCTCTTGTGTTTTCACCAGAGCTCTGCTTTGAAGTTAAGTGGTTAACTAAAGCGCGAACGTCACTTCGCATGCTGCCGCGGCCGCGTTTGCGAAAGGAGCGCGCCGCTCACACATACGATGAAGTAAAATTGTGACAGTTGTTCGCGCTCGCCCTGTGTATACCTGTGCGTTCGTTTCGTGAATACTTCTTTCTGTTCAAGCAGTATGCTTTCCGTGCTCAGCTGGGACAGTTGTTTGTCCGTACTCGTCCTGTGTTTGTTCCTTTCGTGTGTGCTCTCTGCTTGTGGTGCGCGCTGAAAATTTTGAGCTGCTTGCCCTTCTTCGCGTGACGTTACAAGTTGTTGCTGTCAAATTCATTTCTACGCCATTGTGGCGAAAACATCGCACAACGAACGCTCAACTACCTCTGCGAGGACACGTACCACTTTCGTGTTATACCGATTCCACGAAAGAGGAATCAGCCACTTTTTAATTGATTAATACCACAAAGGACCCGTAATAGGCAAAGGGTGAGGGGGTAAGGCACACAGTACTTCTATACACGTATTGAAGATTAGCACAGAGTGAAAACAGGAAAAAAGAACTAATTACCCTCAAATACAGCTTCTCGAATAAAACAACAGGGAAAAATAAATAACGGTTACATATCCAAATGAAAAGAAAGTTGCCTGACATAACATTAAATATTGTGTAGTGAAAAAATATTACGAATAACAGATCCAATAAATATTAAAACACAGCCACATTACTATTTCGTCATTCTACATTATGTACCAAAAACAAAAGCGCGCGAGAGTGATATGTAAGAACCGTCATAATAAGATTGAATAGCAACCTTGCATAAGCTTATCACAAGAATAACATATAGATACATACAAAAAGTAAAGAATACTAAGTGCAATGTGTGGAAAAATGTTGAATTGAAGGCAAAAAGTATCTTGGTTTTTAAATGAAGCAATGTTGCACAGTAAGCTGTTCCAGAGACGAGTAGCACGCGGTACTAGGGAAAAATTAAATGATCGCGTCACACCGTATACGTGGTCTTAATTCGAAGTGTTGTGCAATTTCCGCGATCTGTAGACTGGATGATTCAAACATGGTAGTGGTACGAGTGAGGGATCTCATGAAACAATGACTTCATACTCCTGAAATGGCGCCACATAGTAAGACGAAAACACAAGAAAAGACCACGAAACGCAAGCGTCAGCTCTCTGAAATTTTCTCGACATGCGCAAAACAAATTATGCCCACACATGTTTTGTGCTTGTCTATTAAATTTCACTAGAGAATCAGCGCTTGTGTTTCGTGCTGCTTTCGTTTTACTTTGTGGCGCCGTTTCAGTAGTATGAAGGCATACCAACTTACCCAGTTGTCAATCATTCTAAGAAAAAATGACTGCAATGGAATATTACGGCGGCTACCAAACGGCGGCAATGATAGTTTTGTTTTGATCTGCGCGATACTAGACAGGGCCCTGTAGTTGTGAGCAATGAAATGGCTCGCCCTATTTGGAATGATTTGGATTGCTGTGATAAGGTATTTCTGATGTGGTGACCAAATGGAAGACGCATACTCCTGCTGCGGTCGTACAAACACTAAAATTTGATAGTACATTTCGATACTCTAGTTAATGATGGTCTGTTATTCACAATTATAATGACACCAAACAACGTTGCCAAGGAAATTATAGGGTATTTTATTAGTAGTAATTGTTATGTAAATATAACGAAAGAAAAGTGGACGAATAGATAAATCGGGCAGGGACTGAATTTGCGACCTTCGAATAACGCATCCGATGCCCTACCACCTGAGCTACCATAATGGCCTTTTACCTTGTCCGCATAATGGGATATATATCTGCATTTTAACGTGGGTGTGTCAGTCAGCGCCCTCAGTAGCCATGATGGTGAGTGGATGAGGGGACAGTAGACGGGAGAATAGCCAACGTGGTAGCTCAGTAGTAGAGCGTCGGACGCCTCATTCGGACTTCACAGGATCGGTCCCTGCCCTGCCCCGCCGCGAAGGTCATGGTTAACGTACTCGGCTGCTGACCCGCAGGTGCGAGATTGAATCCCGCCTGCGGTGGCTGCATTTTCGATGGAGGCGAACATTCTAGGCCCGTGTGCTCAGATTTTGGTGTACGTTAAAGAACCCCAGGTGGTCGAAATTTCGGGAGCCCTCCACTACGGCGTCTCCCATAATTATGTGGCGGTTTTTGGGACAATAAATTCCACACATATATTTATCTATCGGTCCCTGCCCAAGGCAAGTTATTCTTTCATCCACTTTCTTCACATTTGTATTATATTTAATACTAACAACTTCTAAAACTTCCGTAGCAATGTTGTTTGTTATTTCTCATTAATATGGTTTGTGACAAAAACAAGCACATAAAGTTTCCATTACTTTCCTTCAAAGTGTTCTTGTTGTTTACGTTATCGTTTTTCGGACTCATGATCTTGTTGTAGTACATTGATTATAAGGCATTATAGAGATAAACCTATTCAAGTTGTCTCTGCGATATCCGCTGGTTTAAAAAGTCATAGCTTCGCCGCAAGGGCGAACCAATGAACACGACTGCAAGAAATTGGAAGGTCACGCACAAAATGGCAAGCAGGTCAAAATATGCCCCATGTTTTTTACGCACAATTGACGCATGAAGCGTACTCAAAGATACACATGAACGCGAATAAGTGTCTCAGTTGTTAGTTCGCTGTGTTTGAAAAGCACGCCATTTTCGTAAACGGAGACTGTGCAACGATTGCAGTGACCTCTGTGTGCCAGGTAACTACAACAGAATTGTCCCAGTTAAAGCCCAAGGCCAGCCAAGACAAACGATCTTCCCCACCACTAGGTAAGGGCGCGCGAGTGAGCGTCCTTCCTCCTTCTCTCCGCGGGGCAAAGTACGCGTGGAAGATGAGAGAGCGCGCCGCCGCGTCATGACGATGTGGCGACGCGCGCTCGTTGCACTGAAAACACAATAGTTCCCCCCTAGATGCCCGTCACCGGCAGTAAGTGGAAGATATAAATAGCTCGCTGTTTGACCGTTGAAAGAGCTTCTCCTGCGTAGCTCAGTGGTTAACGCCTTGCACTCACGATTCAGAGGTCCCAAGTTTGATTCCGTGCGCCGGATTCTTTTTCTGGATGATTTTCCTTTCTTGCGTTTACCTATATATAGACACGTATACATATACGAAGAGCGACGCCAGCGGCAAAATCTAGCTGAGAGTTTTCATATATTTCCTATCGCAATAAAATGATCTGAAACGTTTTCACTACCACAGTCGGACTGGAGAGACGCGTGGGTACGCCCTCGCATTTTCATTCTGGCGGTGTCCCTACACATATTTACAGTTAAACAACTACGAAAATGAATGGCCAAGGAGCATACGTGTACTCACACTTCTTTTCGACAATCTGCTGACGTCGACGTCGGTGCCTTTCTTCTTGCGAGCACCGTCAAACGAAGCGCCCAATCGCTTGCTGAGGTCGCTCGCATCCAATTTGCCTGATATGACCTGAAAGGAGAAGAGACAAGATTTTAGCAGCCATATGTCACTACACCAAAAAGCCATGTAGTAACGTTGCTTGCTTGTCCACCACATGCGTCACACCACATGAATCATCACTACCAGAGTCCTTCCTGCTACTCATGCAACCATGCAAACCATGAGAGTGAATGTTAATCAGCGCAAGTCCCTCGAGTGGAACCACCTGTCGGGGGATATTCTGGCCGTTTATAAGAAAAAAAAATAGGTTTGCGAATATTTAACTAAATCATTACAATAGTGAGAAATATTTCTGTCACTCAGTTTCTTATTTTTTTTTTCGTTAAAGTGTACCGTGGCGTTTTTATTATCTCTACCTTGTGTAATGCCACACCCTGGATATTAAACAAATAAGCCCGACAGACAGACAGATCTTGAATATTTGATTGATTGATTGATTGATTGATTGATTGATATGTGCGGTTTAACGTCCCGAAACCACCATATGCGAGACGCCGTAGTGGCGGGCTCCGGAAATTTCGACCGCCTGGGGTTCTTTAACGTGTGCCCAAATATGATAACACGGGCCTACGACATTCCCGCCTCCATCAGAAATGCAGCCACCGCAGCCGGGATTCGATCCCGCGACCTACAGGTCAGCAGCCGAGTACCTTAGCCACTGGACTACCGCGGCGGGGCAGATTTTAAATATTTACCGAAGGCGACAATCAGATGAGGTTTTACAGCAAATTTGGCGCTTATGAGATGTCGTAATCATGCCTCAGTCTCAAGCCATGGCTGCTTACCTTGGAGCTGCTGTCCAGGCTTCCTTCCTCTCCTTGGCGGCGGCTTCGGCGACGACGCCTGGACTTTTTGTCCTTTTTCTTGCGCTCGCGGGTCTTGGTGTGCGTGGATCGCGGCGTACCCCCCGACGTCGACGGACCGGCAGGTTCTTCGCCTCCGACTGTCGACATGCTTGTCTTGCCGTTGGCGTAAAACGGCAAGACAGTTGCAGTGGTGATGTGTCTGAGGAACGAAGCTTGCGTCTCGAAAAAGCAGCGCGTAGGCCAGGATTTTGTAGGATCAGAAGTGGAATGCTGCTGCACGAGCTGGGTGGGTTCTTCTTCTTCCTACACTTCTATTGGATAGTCGGCTCGTTTATTGGGAAGCGACCCAAGCAGTTGCAAGGTACGTTTGTTTCCTTTTAAGGCCTTTCATGCATCACCGAAATTTGACCATTGGCGCTGGCGTTCTGCGGTGTCGGGGATGAATGATGCAAAAAATGATCACGTTACGTCGCCGCCATGTAACGGCTGATGGCCTCAGTAATCACCTAAATTTGCGTCGCAATTACGACGCCCCTGTGACGTCACAAGACACGTCACATGATGACGTCTTCACATGACACCATATTGTGTTCTAAGGTAGTGTGATCACGGAGGCAATGCAAGACCATGTTAGGTTGCTCAGATCTTGGCGGCAGAAAGCTTTAGCATGGTGTCTGAGCAGGATCGATGCCTCCAAAGCCGTATGTAAATATAGTCTGGTGAATGGATGGGACAGTGACATCGCGGTGGGGTGATGACGCTTACCACGTCTTTATCGCACTGAAGGAACGCACCGTTTAAGTACTGTTCGCCAAATTTACGCTACCTGCTAGGTGGCTGCCCAGCCAAGCTTGCTTACGTTCTGTTCGGGCGTGAACTGTCGTGCCACTAAATAAATTTAGAAGGCCAGATAGCAAAGGAAGACTGTTCTTCAACTTTAATGACGAGTATTGTTGTCAATGGCTCTCGCTGGCGACATGATGTTCACGAGAAGTGGACTGGAGTCGAGACACCTTGATCCTTCCCAGAAACGGGCTTACCGCGGCGGGAAACATGCCACAAAAGGAAGGGAATCTTGTGAGCTGCATTGTGCGAAAGCGCCGACTGCCACCCAGGATGAGCATGCCTCTTATTGGCAGGTTGTGCTTCTCTCACTAGTAATAGTAACGCTGAATAAGCTTCGTGCATCGTTTCAGCAAGGAAGAGCGTAGATGTAACCAGTAAGCTGCAATCAACGCATTTCATTCACCGGTAATCATCTCAGACTGCTCAAAACGAAGCACCGCTATGTTCATCGTGTACGCACCGCCGACCGTGGACACTCACACTACCGCAGCGATGATGCCGCCACCTATAGCCCGACATTTCGACCAATAGACAGCTTCTGCATTTCACAGTGGACCAGAAGTGAGCAGTGGGGCTTGCCCGAATTCTGTGGCGCATTTTAACTGGGTACTTCAAAAGACGTTCCAAAGGGAATGATGTCGACTATAAGCATAGTCCTGTTACGCTGGAGCAAATCTAAAAACGTGTATCCTGTCTCGTGGCTAGTAAGAATGCTATGAAGCCTCTCATGACCACGTTATTACTGCTGATGTCAAGCGAAGGACCTAACACTACCCTATTTATTAAAGGGACACTAAGCGCAACGAACAAGTTCACGTCAGAGTGAAAGATCAATGTTTCAGAACATACAAAACGTCAGTATTATCAACAGCAGTGCTCTACTAATCTAAAAATCAGGGTAAACAGACGAAAACACGTGCGCCACGAGTGGGACATTTCGAAAGTATAGTAATACCATCAAAGCGTATGACCACAATTCATCACTGGTAATCAAACCAGGTGCAGTTAAAAATCTAACCATGCGTAGCATTGCAACAGGAAATGAAATACTGCTTGTCCGTTTCTGATTGATCTATTGAAAAAAAGAGAACCACCTGGCGTTATACGTGGAATTATGCGAGTTGTACAAAAGTTCCGTTGTCGCAGAGTTAGGCTGGATAGGTGATGCCAACTGATGAAGCCCAGCTGAACCAAACAAGCAGAAGTTTGTCAGCTACCATTGTTGCTGCTGTGGCTCCCACTACTTTCACTCGGGAAAGGCGGGCAACGTTGGGCAAGACAATTTATACGTCAGGTGGTCTATTTTCAGGCGCTTGATTTTAAGTGCGCTAAAGCGGTGCGGGCCTCTAAAACTTGATTTTATTTCAAAATAAGCATTTCTTAGGCACGAAGTTAGCACTGCGAGCTGTCTGGACTGCTATTTCGGCAGTCAACGTGGACTTGATAGTTACCTTAAGGGTCCCTTTGATGGAATACTGATATTCGGTCAGATTGAAGAGATCAGTTTTTAGCGTTCACAAGGGATATTCTCATCCCCATACCTGACCATCGTCATTCAACACACTTCCTGTTCCCTGCCCGCTCCTCCACAGAGTAGAGCAGCAGGCCAGAGCAAACTGCCACTCAGATCAACCTCTCTGCCTTTCTGTAAATAAACTCTCTCTCTCTCCCTCTCGACTCTGAACAGCTCCGCTGTTAAAACCAGGCAATGCCACTCACATCCAGTCCGCTGAAATATCAAATAGTGTGTATAATTAGCCTAGCAAATGTGTGTAACTCTGCTCCTCTAACTAGCCCATAATTATAACTAGTGTAAAAATAGACTAGCAAGTACTTAACCCTAAAATCTGGCAAGCACCACTACGTAGACCCTATTCACCAAAACTGAAGAGCTATATACCTAGCCTTGCGGACTTGCGGAAAGCAGCTCTCAGAACTAGTCTATAGTTGCCACCCATCTATAATTAGTCCAGCAGGTGTGTCACCCAGAATTCGGGCAAGCACCACTGCTCACATCCAGTTTACTAAAAATGTTTTCATTTTTAGGGGCGAAGCTCCTTATGGCGTGGCTTGAGCGTCCCTCGTAGTACGTAACCACCAGTGGCACATACCCGAAATAGGTATAACATTTGACCTCCAAGGTGGTGCCGGTGAGAAATTTCTTCTGTGCGTTGTTGAACAATAAAAGATAGTGCTCAATGTACATGCCAATGGCTGCTAATGGGGAATGAGAGACAGGAGCATTCGGCTTTTAGTCAACGCGCACGCTGCGATCCCCATTAGCAGCCATTGGCATGCACATTGAGCACTATCGGACAAGAAAGGGTTGCTACATTATACTCGCTGGGTGTAACCTCCTTAGTTTTAGAAAGGTTTAACGAGCGTTGAGCCGCAGGGCCATGAATACACTGAACTACTATATACCATGAATGAATTCGAGGTGGTTAAAGGGGGGGAAGCAGATACGAAGCGCAAGCCGTAAGAAATTAAAAGCTGAATCCTCCTGTCTCTCATTTCAGATTAGCAGCCACTTGCATGTACATTGAGCACTATCTGACAGGAAAAGTTTGCTACGTTATACTCGCTGGGCGTAACCTCCTTGGTTTTAGAAAGGTTTAGCGAGCATTGGGCCGCAGTGCCATGAATACAGTGAACTAGTATATACCATGAGCTCAAGGTGGTTGAAGGTGGGAAGTAGACCCGAAGCGCAAGCCGTAAGAAAGTGTGCGTGTGCCACCTCTCGTTTAGTCCTTGGAATGTCCACTGAATGGCGGTGCTTCTATATGGGGAATATATGATAAAAAGATGCGAGATGGTGGGACTTGGAGTGTTGGATAGATGGACGAACGGACACACAGACAGATGCATGGATGGACGCATGAACGGACGCAGGGGTGAATGCATGAACGAACGCAGGGACGGGCGCACGAACAGACGCATGGACGGTCACACAGACGGACGCATGGACGGACTAATGTTTCGCCCCACTTTCCATCATTCACTCCATGGATATGCTGCCATTTTTTAGTGTTTTTATTCGTCTTAATTTTCTTTAGTGTTCTCTTACTTTTTATTTCTATCGCAATCTTACTCTCTCTCTCTCTTTTTGTCTAGTTTCGCTCTTTCTTTCAATATCTCATTCTCTTTTTCTTTCCATCCCTCTTTCTCTTTCTGTCTTCACGCCTTCGTTTCTGTTTGGCACTCACACCTGATGCCTGTAGCACATATTCACCTCTAGAGTTTTCTGGTGACACCGCACAAACTTCAGCGAACCACAAAAGCCTCACTGTTAATAAAAGAGTTTTATAAGAATTTGCACTTGCTTTGATCGCCAAAACTCCCGAAACACCTCTCTCAGCCGTCCTTCAGACAGTTAAACCAGCTTCACTGATTTAACGTCGCAAGATCTTATCCGACAGCGCGGCTAAGGGCACTTAAATGCAAATAAACTTTTACAGTGAATGAAAGAAAAGCCTAGCAAGTGAAAATAAATATAAAATAAAGATATCAAGCAATGTAAGCCAGTGCTGACAGTAACGCATTAGAAGTATCGCCGTTATTGATAAAGCGTTAATTTTTTTTCGGTAACAGAACATAGTCGTTACAATTTCTTAACTGTGTAAGAGGCCGACAGCTGCCCAGAACATGAAGTGAGACGCATGCACGGATGGAAAGATGGTCCCTCATAGTGGCTAAAACCATTTATCGGGAAAGGTGGACCTATATTTTCATTTATTCATTGAAAATATTGAAAATAGCTTGTGGCGCCACCTGGGGGCAGGAGCCTCAGTTAAATGAAGAACCCTGTCATGGGACCATAAACTAGTGTACTGGTCAACCTGACTACTAGGCCACGCATGTTGCTGACAAACAACATCAGAGCTTGAAACTGCCTCAAGCTGTCACTTCGCAGAGCCAAAACCGGCTGCTCGCGTGCTCTATACAGACGTGGCCGAGGCTGTACATAGCACAACACTTACGCATTCAACGATGGTCACAGGATATCAAATTTTATGAATACTACGTATTTTTTTCACATGGTCATAACGTTGATTAAGGCACCAGAATGTATTTTCAAGATGAAACTTTATTTCGCCGACCTTGTGCCCGGTAAATGGGAAGTCAAATTAGAGCAAAACACACTGCCACTGATAACGGTGAACGAAGCGTCGGCCGTCGATAACTGATCACCGTTGGCATGCGCCTCCACTTACACATGAGGCGTCAAACTTTCCAGTCTTATCAACGGTGGTTGCACAAACCTTGAATGCTTGCGTCTCGCGCACATTCTTATTAAAATGATCTACTAAATGTGGGAAGCTTCTCGAACACTCTACGCAGAGTACTGCTCACAGTCATTGTTGGCGTAAAACAGGTACAGTTAACCCGATACAAACGCGCATGGCTATATATGGCGCTGTAACAGCAGCTTAACGTCAATAGTAGTTGGGTGCCATCCGCGGACGTTGATTGATATGGAGGATTTAAGGTCACAAAACTACCGTGTGATTATGAGAGACGCCGTAGTGGAGGGTTCCAGAAATTTCGACCACCTAGGGTTCGTTGACGTGCACCCAAATCTGAGCACACGGGCCCACAGCATTTTCGCCTCCATCGAAAATGCAGCCGCCGCAGCCGGGATTTGATCCCGCGACCTGCGGGTCAGCAGCCGAGTATTCGCTGAAGTTGATTCAAATAGCAGTGGCCGGCACTACGATCCCTGTGAGCACCAGTTTTTCATATCATCTTACCACTTCTGGTGTTGTTAATATCCACGTTGCTATTGACATCGTTACGCCCTTAAGCAACTGGTTATATGAAGCATGCGACTGTTTAATGTATTGCTGTTCGTGGATTTGTACATATCTTTAGCGCCACTCCGTAATTTGTCGCTCAATAAAAAAATTACAATACAGTCACGTTCCATCTGCATGCTTCAAATAACGTCGATTCACAAGGTACGTGGGATATGCCGAATTATCAGTTTACGGAATGAAATCTTCTCAACTCTTTTCTTTTAAAGAAGTATATTCAGTGCATGATCACAAAAGGACGCTCATTGTGTTGTTGTGAGTCCGCAAAGTTTTGACCGAACAGAATCAACTGCATTTTTTTAATCTGAAATAAACATTCATTCATTCATTCATTCATTCATATATTTTCTGTACGTCTTTTTCATTCAGCCTGCGGAAGGAGGCTAAAGTCCATCGGCTGATGTTTAGTCAAGCAACAGGTTCTATGTTCACATAAATTCGACCTTTGACGATCGTTTTTTTTTTTCAATTCACGCATATTTGTTTACAATGTACTGGTGGGTTAAAGATGTCTCCTTGTCTTGTGGTCTCAAAAATATCACTTTGCGCATGCGTATCGTGTATTGCCGTCTAGAAGGAGACTTCAGGCTTTGATTCTCGTACGCGGAACAAACTATGCATACTAACAACAGTGCAGACGCGCTAGCGATTTCCGCGCCGGCTGTAGATACAGGAGCTGCAGACACGGCATGTTCCCACACAGTATACAAAACGCTTCAGGCTATGTTTTATTTGTTTACGTGTCATTTCTTGACTATTTAATGCCTGAATAATGAAACTGTTAAATAAAAGAAAAAAATGTTTCTATTTTACAGCTTTAAATAGCCACCTTTGAATGATTCCACCGTTAAATTATCTAAAATGCACCCTTAATGCATACCTTTATGTATACATGTCGTGAATTGTGCACATGCCACAGAAACGGGGACCTTCCAATGAAAACCGTACTTCAGAATTAAGCAACATGTCGTCTGCCACATCTTGAGCGCGTAGACAGCAAATAAACGTATTCATTGAAGATAAAACTTGCGTCAGCCAGGCGAGAATGAACGAAGTGGGCGCTCTTGCACCGCTTCGCCCTCTCCGCCATCAGATACAAAAGAATTGGTTCTAGCGTAAAATGCATCGAACAAGAAAGCACTAGATTTTTCATGCTGAAAGCTACGTTCCTCGTGAGCACCTGACAGCGGGAATCAAAGGCAACATGGATTCTGTGACTTGCTTGCTCGATGTTTTTAGGAATGTCACGGATTTGCGATACCAGGCAGTTAAGGGTCAAGCACTGTTTATTATTCGTATAATGGGCCTAATTGTTTTTGTTTGTTTCTTCATGCTTTCTTCACAGGAAATGTTGTAGACACGTGTGTTCAGATTTGGGTGCACATTAAAGAACCCCAGGTGGTCGAAATTTCCGGAACCCTCCGCTGCGGCGTCTCTCAGAATCATATGGTAATTTTGGGACGTTAAGCCCCACACATCAATCAATCAACGCTTTCTTCAAGTCCTACGGCCACCTACTTATTCACTAGCTACCTATTCATGCCACTTCTTCGGTGAACTATATACTTAACGAGCTTTGTTGGTGCTGCTATTGGGGAAAAAAAACTGCTCAGAAAATCTGCGCTATGAGTTGTATGTCGTACCAAAAAGGCCAGAAGTCAGCCGTGCTAAGTGCAACAAACTTACTAACACATACCAAAATTATTTCAACGCATAGCGTGTTCAGTAGGCTATACGTCCAGTTTCAAGCGCTGTTCAGTCCATTTCTAATAACCCTGTCACTCAACTCACCAACGCTGACCGTAATAGCGTTCGTGTAGCTTTTTTTCTAAATACCACCAATCGTTTCTTGTGGGTTCTTGTTAGTTGTATTGAAGGTTGATTGCTTGATTTTTTTAATGTGGAATTTTACGTCCCAAAAAAGTATGGTACGATTTATGAGGGAAGGTAATTATTTAGTCATAAATATACATATTTAGGTAATATATTTCAATAACATTTACCTAAATAATTGATTAGCTGAATAATTGATTGATTAGTTAATAACTGGTAAATTACTTAAATAATTGATTGATTGATTGATTGATTGATTGATTGATTGATTGATTGATTGATTGATTGATTGATTGATTGATTGAAAACGCATCTCATGTATCGCCAGTCTGTCTTTCGTATAAATACTGATACCAATGCCACCGAGACGCAGAGCGACCTTACCCCTACGGCACCGTTGACGAACTGCAGCGCCTACTGTCCACAGTGAGTGCCTCCGGCCGTCTGCACTCTCCTCCGCTATGGCTCGCAGGAATGCCAGTAGATGCCGTCCCTTCCGCAGTGCGCACCTATTTTAATCCGCTCACGGCCGTTGCGCGAGCCCCTGGTGTTTCCTTTCGCTCGTACACGGCTGTGCGAGCAGCAATCATCTACACGTACAGGTGACAGTGAAGCAGCAGCGTGCATTATTTACGGAACACTTTGACGTCGCATTGGATCAACCCTAACGGGACAGGTTAGTCACTTCATAACGATATATTTGCTCTGTATACGCGCTTGAGTGCAGCGCAAACTTCGCCGCATGCCGCGCTCATTCGTGTTTGTGGAGGTGCTGAGCGCGCATGTGCCTTATTTTATGTGTGTACACACATATGCGTTCTCCAGAGGGACGTTCCTGATTGATTGGTACACAGTAAAAAATTTTTACCCCAAAAAAGGCGTAAAAAGGATGCTTTTACGTTAGAGCAGTTTTTGCAACACCCTTTAACAACCATAAATGGTCGATTAAAAAAAAGCATCTCTGTATTTGGGTGCGTGCCTCGACAGCACCCTAAACTAGGATCTTAGGGTGCTTTTCTGCCTGACAAGGGTGTAGGTGACGATGGATCAGATGAAATATGCAGCAATAGAAGAACACAGAGTTACGGTATCTGGGGTTCTACATTCCAAAAAAAACCACAATATGATTATGAAGGCCACCGTAGTGGAGAACTCCAGAGATTTTGACCATTTGGTGTTATTTAACGGGCGCTGACATCGTACTCTGCATGGGCTTCTACCATTTCGCCTGGGTTTTAATGCGACCACAACGAGCCGCATCGAACCCGTGACCTTCAGGTTAGCGGCCGAGTGGCGTAGCTATACTGTATACAAATATGTGGACTTTACATTATATGACGGCCTATTTGACTTATATGTGTGAAGGTGCTCTCCGAAGACAGCGAATACCAGCAGAAGCAAATCGCGGTTCATATATGTAATGGCAATTTACTGCAATCTATGTTACGAAAGCTTTCCTTAGCATTGGTTATAAGCTACATGTTATATGCACATATATGTGGGGCTTAACGTCCCTGAGGCACATTCCTACTTACTGAATAGCGTGTGGTACTTTTACAGTGAATCTAGGAGCTCATAGATTGTAACCAAGTAGGCCCGTCATGGATATTTTTTTTTTCAATAGCAGTGTTTCACAAGTTTTTTTTCTCTCATTTTCGGAACATTCTTGGAAGCATCTCGGCACGCACACTGTGGACGGGAAAACGAAAGTCGAGAAAACAAACAAGCGCGAAACAAGCGTTTGTCTTCTCGTCTTTCATTTTCCCGAGCACTGTGTGCGCGCAAAAATGTTACCAAGAATGTCTTCAAACCAACTCGCCCAACTTTCCCTTCTACTAGGTTAGTTTTCAGGATTTACAGTACGCGCTCAATTCCAGGCTCAGTAAGATTACATGATTCCTTGCTTTATTCGCTATAGAATATATGATGTTCTTTTATTTTCAGAAAATTTCATAGCCAACAGCAATAATAGCCCCCTCGGCATTATTGCGTCGCAACGAGTTCACTCTGTCAAACAAGGCTTAGAAAAATATTTCTGTTTAATCTCATTGTGATGGTGTCAACGTAATATATCTCTTTCTTAGCTCTTCGTATAACTATTTCTCTCTCTCCTTCTCTCTCAAGCATTCCATTGCACCGAATTTAGACCTTGAATAACGAACAGAATAACAAATTATACAGGTCATATACAATAGGTTGACGAAACTTAAGTGAATTAAGTTCCGCAGAAAAACTTGCATTCGATTTTTTTTATCTGGATGTTGAATTGTACAGCAGTTCATGATTAAACTGACATGATTATTATTGTTGTTTCGTTTGGATACTCAAAAACCCCGCACCTCCCCAATGATGTTATGCGGAGCAAAGTAGACACGATGAATATAGTCGCGAGCAAATGCGTACAACGCTGCTGCAGTCCGAGCACGTTCCCCTCAGCACTTCGTCGTCGTCATCCTCAGGCATCTACTTAGCCCGTGACAATAAGAAGACAGGTAATAGGAAGAGAACAAGCTGGCAAAGGCTACTTAAATGATCACAACGTCGGGCAACGTTTTTGAGAAGAGAAAACATAGGGGGAATTAAGGGGAAAAAACAGGAATGATGAAAGCAAACAAAAAACACAGAAGCAGACATGCCAAGATTGATGACAAAGTTAATTCAAGCACTCCGTAAACAACTCTCTCGCTGACAAACGGTGGTCTCCAACGTCGCAATCTACTCTGCAAAAATAGAAAGTGAAGGCAAGAGTGAAAACACGGCATGACAACCATTTGTAATTTTCTCTTAGCGCTGGCCTCTTTATTCCTTACCACATGTACGCGCTGCAGCGCGTCAGCACGTAGCGTGGATGCTCGGGCGCCGTGCCCTCTCCTTGGTCTAGCAAGTGTAGCTTTACGAAACTGTGCGTGCCCCTGAAGCTACATGAAGCAGGGCGGCTTCTATACGTCTTGGTTCAAAACGTTCTTAGCACCAGCTATAGGTCAATGTAAAACTTCCTTTAAATACGAATCTCATCCCCAAACATTCAACTCATGCATGTTCTTGTCTTACAGGTTTAAAGGGGTCTCCAACTTCGTCTCCCCTCAAGTTTCAGAAAGTTGCAAAGCAGCTTCCATCATGTCCGTAGACGTGAGGTACCCCAGGGGACCCCTGTACCGAGACATCGACGGTTTCAGGTTGAACGCCTACGTTCCCGTCGACCTCTATCGTTCCGCGTTGAAGTACAAGCCCCGGTCGGACGACGTCTTCATCGTCACGTTTCCCAAGAGTGGGACGCTGTGGATGCAACAGATCGGATACCTCATATTTCACGACGGATCACCCGCTCCGGATGGCCTAGAATTCTACAAAACCACGCCCTTTTTGGAGATGTTCGGTGCCGAAGACGTGGTGAAGATGAAGCGTCCTGGTCTCATCAAGACGCACCTCCCCTACGATCTAGTACCTAAAAGTCCTTCCGCGAAGTACGTGTACGTGTGCAGAAACCCGAAGGACGTCTGCGTATCCTTCTTCTACCACACAAAAGGTTTCGTGGCATACGACTTCGCCGACGGCAGTTTCGAAGACTACTTTGACGTGTTCACGCAGGGCGCTAACGATTTCGGAGACTACTTCGACCATGTACTCTCCTGGTACGCCCATCGCAACGACCCGAACGTGCTCTTTCTGCGCTACGAGGACATCAAGGCTGACCCGAGGAGCCAAGTGCTAAAGTTCGCCGCTTTCCTGGGCGAAGAGTACCGCAAAAAACTCGAACAACCGGCGACACTGGACCGTGTTATCGAGTTCAGTGGGATAGATTTTATGAGATCCAAGACTGGTGCCGACATAAAGGCGTTCCTCACTAAGCCACTCGAGAACGACGAGGACGTGTGTCCCGGTCTGAAGCAGTTTCACTATTTGGCCAGAAAGTATCCCAAAACAGTCGGGTTTATCCGGAAAGGGCAGGTCGGAGACTGGAAGGAACACTTTACGCCGGAGATGAATGCCATAATGGAGGCCAAGATTTATGAAAGACTCGGCGACACGGATCTCATTGATGTCTGGAAGAGATATGGTGTGTTGTGAGCATCAGAACTTGCTGATTATTCTCGGTTGTCAAGGACTTAGTTTTTTTTACTGTGCACACCAGATGGCTCTCAAAACGAATTCTTTTTATGTATTTATGCAGTGGGACATCTTGCTGGAAAGTTGACAAAAACTCATAGAAGGCACTGCTAGAACTTGAAGACACGCTATATTACTATTTGTTTTGACGCTTTGTTATATTTGAAGAGAAGTTAGTAAAGGAAGAAGTTATAAGGTAATCGTAAAATTAACGTGCATATTAGTGTGCGTTGTTACTGTGGCCACCAAGATGAAGATGTGCGCCATCGCCGTCTTCATCTCGAGGGCTCAATATGTGGAGCACGACAGAGTGTATTCAAAGCAAGCCCATTCATTTTAAATCTATTATACAGCCATTTAACAACGAAGCTCTGTATAGCTTGGATTCCGCCATTTCTTCACAGACATCTACAAAACAAAAAAATCTACAAAACCAAGCGAGAATTTCCTTGGACCTGTACATCCAATAATAAAATATTTTCTTCGGGTATTTTCCATGTTTGTGGAACTGGAACATAAAATGTGTCATATTCCCGACAAAACTGACAGCTTACGCTGTGTACCTCTACCAGATTCAGCGATTGCATTACCTTTCATAATTAAACCAAGAACACATGTGCGCATCCGCTTGAATAAACGTTCTTCATATGTGCCGCCAAGCAAACAACGCATGCAAAACATACTACAGAATTTATATTCAATTTACAGGCCTACATGTATTGATAGTCAACCATCTACATGTATTGGTTGACAAGACTTTTGTTTTCCCTGTAAAGATCATTAGCGACCTAGTTTTCTGCCACACGAGGGAAAATGAAAGTATGCTAACTAAACGGTACATGATAACGCACGTTCGAAAAATGCAAAGTCGTTGTGCTAACCACACACCTTTCTCATACAGAGAAAAAGCCACCTAGCAACTGATTTTGTGTGCGTTGCTATCAGACTTTGTGAAGGCCACACACACTTTTATTGCGCTGCATTCAATTGTGCGACTGCCAATTGTCTCTCACACTTCATTGCGCAATCGTTCAAGGCAACGTCGCAATGGCCTGTCATATCAGTTAATAACCCACCTTCACTAGAGAACACCTCTCAGACAGTAAATAGGAGAAAAATTTTTTCACTGTCTATTTCTTCACACGTGTGCAAGCCCCGCCAAGCACCCCAGCGACACGTGCCCCTCGTGAAAACACACGGCGACACTCGGACACATGCTCTGCAGAGCACAGAAACGCTCATCTACTTCAGACAAGTGGGAGAGGTTCCTTAGAAGCTCACTTTTCGCTGACCAGCAATGGGCCGTCCCGCAGTCCACCAAGCGGCCGCCAGGTACCATAGTTGTCCGTCCCAACGGGGGCAATGCAAGCTACGCGCGAAACGTCCTGCCGGAAAGTTTTTCCATTCCATTCTTCACACACGCCGAGGAGCAGCGAATCAAAAAAAGCTCCACCCAGATTCTATTTCTGGAATCGTACAAGCTATGCACAAGCATACAACTCTAATACAACACAAGCACAGAGCTTTTTCAAAAAAGAAAGTTTTTATTGTAGGGAAGTGCATAGTTGAGGTCTTCTCTAGAACGTTGTTGTCTCGTGGTATCGGAACGACATCTTTTATATTCCTGGCGTTCGCCAACTGTATGTAACAGTTCCGCGGTATAGGCGCAAACTGTGGGCGCTGAGACGTATGTTTGGCCCTAAATTTTCGCGCAGTCATAATTTCCCTTATGTTTTTCTATCTATAGGTCGGCTTTACATCTTGTACTAAAGGGTGCTTTCATTTCACACGGGTGCTTAAAGCTATGTATTTTTATCAGGCGCGTTAGTATAATTTCAATTTTATCAACTCAGTTGCAAATTACTTAGAACAGCTACTTAAACACTTTTTCATGCAATAACGTAAAAAAGAGTGCTATTGAAGCTCGTGCGTAAAACACTCGGCTTCGCAAATTAGGGCCCTGTGTACAAAAAACCACACCTGTCAAGAAGATTCTAAAGGTTTTATGGAATGACAAAGTGATAAAACGGTTCACCTGCCAAATTTGACTTTATGTAATGCAAGAACATGCAAATACAGATATTTTGGGCTAAAAGCCCCGTTAAACCTTTTTTAATTGTCTTTACGAAATTTAACGTGGTGTAACGAACCAGCGTGAATAATTGCATAACCTCTTAGCTCGCAACAGCCATCCTAACTAGAGCACGAATGTTTTACTACGTGAGTATATAATACTTGCTATAAGTGTTTAGTACAGTGTGCAGTGCGTCAAGTTTCACGTATGACCTCTTTGTTTTCCTGTAGCCCCTTGAAGACAAATAGCTTTTAGGCCGTCTCAAGTCGTTCATTGTCTCTGGTGAACCTAAACTGGGAACCTTGGTAGCCTGAATTACCCACACCAAGGACGGAAAACATACTGAAGCAATAATCTTTATGAGCGCCTAAACAAACAAAAGGAAACGAAGTTTATGAGTCATTCGTGCTTATCGTCCTTCCCACCTATCTTTGTGGGACAACGAGAAGACATTTTTCGCTTATCCACAGGATAAGGACGTTCGCATTTTCTCGAGCATGTCAGTTGAAAATGGGACACACCATCAATGTATATCTCGGGTTTATAATCTGGGAACGACACCCTACACAAAAATAAAAGCATGTGTTGGCCGGAGCTTACAATTAAGGACTCTTTAAAACATGTAATATTATTGTCTGAGCTCCTGTCACAGCATGCTTTGGTGCTCGATCTCATCAAAATGATGATTGTGTACATGAAACTTTTTAGTATTTAATATAAGCGGCTCTAGATGTCAGAACCATAATATTATTACGATACACGTAGGGGAGAGGGATGCAGATTTGAAAACAAGTACACTATGAAAATCGTTAAGTATGACTTGTATACCACACTGCGCACATATTGCTGACAGATAAGATACACGACGTATGCACTACTGGCTGACAACTCTCTGCGGCATGGCGTGTTTTTGTTTTGTTTTTTTTTTGGAGGCGTGACTTATTTTTGCCATTTATCAGCACTCTCTGGAAAAATTTTACCTAATACTGAACTAACAATAACTTAGGCATTCGTGTTGCCTGAAATTCCGTTACATCGCATCTAGTTGAAGTATATTGTAACAATACTGATTGTTGGCCTAGTTGGTGCTTGCTTGATGGCATGCTTTGGCCGCAAATAACATAAACACAAAGTAAGGTTGAAGTATTTTGCTATACACGATCGCATTCGCGAGGGCACCACTTTGTTTAATTTCGAGGCGTTGGACACGGGGTTGCTGCGTTTGTTGACATTGGGCCAATTCGGCTACATTTTTAGGCTGGTGGTGTCAGAAAAAAAATGCCTTGACCACTTTCTGGTTACTTCTTTTTTTCTCTAGATTAAAGACAGATTATCAATATCTACGTCGCAGCCACTGGCTTTCGAGTATACGATGTCAGAACATGGCAGCCGAGGCGCGTTTCTACACTTGCCAAAAATGTATTTGGAGCTTGCGACACACAGATGCAATGAAGTATAAGTGGCGAGGATTCGGGGAAAAATGTAGCTTGGGGCCTGAGTTTGCACACCCCTGCTACTCAGCGCAACGTTTGAACAATAAGTGGAAGTGAACAAGAAAAGTGAAAGCATTCCGCATCCGACGCTCTCGGCATTCATTCGCGTTAAAGATCGATTGTTCGACAATCTTCTTGTGTTATTTCTGAAGATTAGGCACAGACTGAGACCTACGAATATTACCCTCTCGGACTTCATCATGCTGTAAGTGATTGCGAAAGGGACTACAACTAACGGTTTAATTCCAGCAACTGTGAGCACACTCATGCCGTGCTTTAATGGACACCAAAGGCAGTCATTTCTGCTGTTTTCCTTTTAATAAAAGGCACACGAGAAAAGTAAAGAAGCTGTCATATTCAAAAAAAACGTCAAAAATTTATTGATATGTGGGGTTTAACGTCCCAAAACCACCATATCATTATGAGCGACGCCGTACAGGAAGACTCTGCAAATTTCGACCACCTGGGGTTCTTTAACGTGCACCAAAATTTGAGCACACGGGCCTACAAACCTAAAAAATTTCGTCATGCTGCACGGAACAATCCTTACTGTAAATATTTTATGCTTTAATATCATCACTCAAGATTCTGAAGTGTCTATGTGGTACACAAGCCCATTGATTGATTGATTGATTTGTGGGGTTTAACGTCCCAAAACCACTATATGATTATGAGAGACACCTTAGTGGAGGACTCCGGAAATTTCAACCACCTGGGGTTCTCTAACGTGGGCCCAAATCTGAGCACACGGGACTACAACATTTCCGCCTCCATCGGAAATGCAGCCGCCGCAGCCGGGATTCGATCCCGTGACCTGCGGGTCAGCAGCCGAGTACCTTAGGCACTAGACCACCGCGGCGGGGCGTACACAAGCCCATAGCCAGGCACTTTTTTTCTAGAAAAGGCCGTTGCTGTAGGCCTGCGTTATTCGAGACTGACAGTTATAATTTATTATCTTTAGTGAAACACCCGATTTCCCCTTGGCCACGGGCTTTGGTGTACATACAAACTTTTTGGCAGATAGGCATTCGTATTTAGTCGCTTGACTCATTCTGCACCGCGCCCTTAAGGCATCAATGGCTCATTGTACGGGACTCTACAGCGACTACGACAGCGAGGGCACTCTTGTTTACTCAATGAGCAGCGAAGAGCCTTCTGACGACGACGATTTAAAGCTGGTGCTGAGCCGTAAAGCGAAGAGGCAGAACGTCAGAACATCTTCGTCATCGAGTACGCTTAACGACAAAGTGCCAAGGAGACCCGTGACAAAACACTATCGCTTTTGTCCCTGAGGTACCTGACGGTAACATGAAGCGCCTCAACAGGCAATCTGTTTCGGTCATGCTGGAAGGACTCGCGCCAAACGAGATCACAGACATCAGAGTGAACACGCGTAAGAACGTATTGGCCATCGACGTTTTACATGCTGCGGCACTTAATGTACTGCGCAACGTCAACGAGTTGGGGGGAATGAAAGTTCGCTCTTACATTCCTGTGAGCTCTAACGTCGTCACCGGAGTCATCTACGATGTGGATACTGCCATTCCCAGCTCCGACATTGATGTTCTGGTCAAACGGGCAAATGAAGCCAGCGTCATCGCAAAAGTTGTCCGTTTGGGAAACTCACGCTGCTTGAAGATCATGTTCAAGGGCGACTCTCTTCCTTCACATGTAAAGGTGGGCCATTTTCGGCATTCCGTGCGACCTTTCGTGCCGAAGCCCATACAGTGTCATAAGTGGATGAAGCTGGGCCACGTGAGAAGCGTATGCGAAAATAAGACGGTGTGACCTCGTTGCGCGGAAGCCCATTCCGCGGATGACTGCGAAGCAACTACCCTCAAATGCAGCTTCATGCAGCTTCATCAAAAGAATGCTCTAAAGTTCAAAGAGAAATAGCGGTATTGAAACAAATGATCAGAGACAATTTGTCCCATCGAGGGGCTGCCAGGACCGTCCGAAAGAGGCGTCATCGTCGCCGCAGTTCATCAAAGAATGCCGCTGACGCTGCATCGACAGCGTGACTTCACCACCCTTCTCTTCCACCGCCCTTCCCTCCCACACCGAAGGTGGCCAGCGCGGTCAACAAACCAACAAACAGCAATTTGGAGATGAATCAGTTTGGCCTTCATTGCCGAAATCACAGCCAGCTGAAAATTCCAAGCGCACATCGCCAATCACATCTCTCCAGCCAGCCGCTGACAAGCTGCTTGAGGAGAACATAGAAGCCATCAGAATGTTCCGAACACTGCTGGATGCCATGCAAAAGCTGTGCATCAGTCTGAAGTTTCCACTCGCTCAGAGTGCACTACAAGTACTAGATGCTCTAAGTCCAGTATTTGCAAGTCTCCAGTAGCAACCATGGCTCGACCATTTTTTTTCTTCCGCAACTAGGTCCGACAAGCGTCGATACTGCAGTGGAACGCGAGAGGCCTGAGATCCCGCATCTCATATTCCGTCAGTACATATTCATGAATCGTATTTCTATAATAGTTATATGTGAACCAAACGTTCAACAACCTCCTAAACTATCAGGGTAAGAATCTTTCATTTCTTCGACGTGCGAGGAACGCAGCAAGGTGGCTGTTTACATTCGCACAGATTTCACATATGTGCATCACGCAGTTCAACCGCGTAATGACAATAAATATGTCTGCTTACGTGTTAAAAAGGAAAAAGTGTCACTCACCCTCATTGGTGTCTACATATCACCATCCGGACGGTTTAAACAAGACTGACTACGAGACATACTAACAACAACTGTGGGCCCGTGGGTTATAACTGGAGACTTCAACGCACATCACTTAATCTGGAGTAGCTCGACGATCAACGCTAAAGGAAGAAACCTCGCGTCATTCGCCTCCAAACACGACCTATGTTACGGCGAACACTAAAGGATGGCAGTCCTACATACCTGCGGGGTCTTACGTACAACAGTTGCCTCGATTTGACTCTGGTATCCAGAAACTTCCGATCACAACTGCACTGGTTTTCAGACATCGAAACGCATGGGAGTGACCACATTCCAACTTATATGCGAATAAGGGGTCTTACTAACTCCTCTCCTAGGACCGCAATACGAAAAATTGATTGGTCTGAATTTCAGCGACTCATGGAAAATACATGCCATGACGACTCTGACCAGAACTTGGAGGATGTCATCAAAGAGGCAATGAGGGAAGCTTCCTGTCTCCTCCCGTTCACCGGCAAGCGTTCAGATTTCGACGTTGAACTAGAAAGACTGTGTGCGCTTCGCTGAAGGGCGGAAAGGAGATACAGACGGACGAAAGCAATATACGACTTGAGGCTGTCACGACGCACAGAAAAAAGTCCAACGACGTTTAGACAAACTTGAACAGGTGTCACACCTGTCCCGTTATTAGGGAGGCGATCGCCGGGCTAATTCCAAGAGCCGAAGTATCGGCCCCCCGAACCGCACCACGAAAGCGTGGACAATTTAGAAGTGGTCCTTATTGGTGCGCCAGCGGACGCCGGCTGTGGCCCAAAGAACAAGACAGAGCCGAGAGTTGATAAACAAACAAAATTATATTCTCATTAACGGCAGATCAAAACACAATACACACGTATGCACACTCCACAATAGTTACATACAATACGTCACCAAACAAACAATGTACTACACAGTACAATCAACCACACTTGAAACAACGGACACAGACAACAATACGCACTACAATGCAGTCGCATGCATTGAACAACCAAGACACTTAAAGACCAAAGAGATATATAAAACCTATTCAGTCCAAAGTCCTTGGAACAAAAGTCTGAATGATACTCTTCCGAGAATCACTCACTCAAAGTCCAGCGTTGTTGTCGTTCCGCAGCTCTCAAAGTTCTCTTCCAGGAAACCTCCCGTCTTCAATTGGCCACTCTTCCAACTTCAACTTCTTCGCCGGAACACGACGGCTTCACACTCGCAGCGGTTGCCACGGGTCTTCGCTCGATAGCAGTAAACCCACGCTCTTGCCTGTAGCTCGAGCCGTCCCTACGGACCAAAACTTCGCCGACTACACGGCGGACTCTCTACGCACTCTGGCGCTCACTTCCGTCTCCTCCTGTTCTGTCGCTACGGGCAGAACCTTCGCCGACTACACGGCGGAATTCCTACGCGCTCTGGCGTTAACTTCCGTCACCTCCTGATTTCTCGTCTCGGCTGCTCGGTTAAATACCTTGCGCGCGACTTTCCAGAAATTTCTGGTCATTTCGCCGGCGCGATACGCGGCGAAAGCTGGGAAGAGGGCGAGACAGTTGGAATGCCCTCTCCTGCCGGTGAGTCAACTCGGTATGGCCCCGCCCACTTCTTTCTGGAAAAATCGCGGGCTTGCTGGACCGCCGATGTGGGGTGAGGAGGATCGTCTGCGAAGCCGTGCTTCTGCGGGGAGAGCGCGCGCCCGGGAGCCCTGGATGTTTGCTTTCTTTCTTTTTTTTTTCTTTTTACCCCGCGGCGTTTCTGCCGCCCGTTGTCGCAAGGATTTGGCGGCGCGCTCTTTTTTAGCGCTCGTTCTGTGACACTGCCCCCCACTTTAAGAATATTATCTCATAATATTCGAAAACCACACAGACGAGCGCGAACAGTCACCACACATTTTCACAGACTGTAACACAATCCGTCGCTCATGACACTTCACATTCACAATATATCTCTCAATACAATCGTACATTGTAGTTCAATTCCACAACACATGAAATATAGCCACAGGTACATGCCTACAACACTTCATCACACATTCTAAACAATACAAACGTATAAAGTTCTGTCTATCTAACAATTATACAACACTATACATCACACCATCGCACAGAACACTGACTCGCTCGACATACACTTGAGACACAGGATGACAAGAACATTAACACAACATATGTCACTCAGCCCTGCCAAACACATTCTGATTCCACCTCAGCACCTATCCCGTGTGTTTCGAGCTGCGCTTGCGTCCCTTCTTGCGGTGCTCGCTCGATCTATTCTTGTGTTTCCACGTTCTTTTACGGCGAGCCCTTTCCCACGACGATATCTGAGGCGTCGTCTCAGCCATCGTTGTCTCTTCCGACACCGTTAACGCGTCATTACATTCGACGGGTCCTGTCTGTTTATTTACCCGCTTGATCATGCCTCTACATTTTGCCCGGCTGGCCAACTCCGTCTCCTTTACACTGTCGGTCGGTTGAGGTCGTGCCGACGTAAGTCCGGTTGCTCGGCCCGTGAACTTATTCGACACGATCGTCTTCTCCTTCGCTGTCTCTTGCGCCGCGGCTTCGCCTCGGGCTCTAGTGAGATCCGTCACGGGATGCTCCTCCACTGTATCTCGCGGCCGCTGTGTTGGCGAGGGCTCTATCTTCGGGTCTTCTCCCAAACATTCTGGATCACTTGGCCCTCGCGCCCCGTCGATGTTTCCGATGACAAGGTCATACAGGGGGGTCGTCATGCATAACGCAGTAACCTTCCCGCTGAAGTACGGGGTTTCAACCTCAATTTCTGCTTCGGGAAGCATCCGGACCGTACGGTCAATTAGGCAAACCGGTCTCGTTCTGCCTGTCAACTCTCTTTCCCGTACCAAATTTCTCCTCACGATAACCGTGGAGCTACCGGTGTCTCTTAGAACCGTAATCTTCTTGCCTGCAATCTTTCCAGGAAGCGTTGGCATTCCCTTCGTAACACCAGTTGGCTGTTTTGACATTACAGCCCCCACAATAGGAATTTTCTCCCCATTCTTCAACTCTACGAATCCATCAGTGACGGCATTATTATCAGATTTTGGTGCTGCTTGCACACAGGATACCTGGTGAGTTTGACTCACTCCGTTCCGACATGCATCTGCTTTGTGCCCAGTCTGACCGCACTTAAAACATTTCACTACCGGAGGGCTCGTAAAGATCGTTCGACAGTTTTTCGCGCGATGACCCACTCGGTTGCACAGAAAACATCGCGGAATGCTCTCTGGTGCACGCTTCTTTTCTTCGGGAGCCAATTTCTTCGAATCATCGGGACAATCCTTCTTGACCTTGGCCAAATTAGTTCCACCTTGCGCTTCTAAGAATTGATCAGCCAATTCAAGCATTCCTTCAAATGACTCCGCCTTCCTCTCTTTCAAATACAGCGACAGGCTTGGGTGGCAACTAATAAGAAATTGTTCTTTAATTAGCAGCTCTCTAAGTTCATCGTACTCCTGTGCTGTCCCTGAAAGTTCAATCCATCTGTCGAAATAATGGCAAAGTCGGGCGGCATACTGCGTAGCTGTCTCACCATCAGCTGGCTTTCCTGTCCGAAATCTGTCCCGGAATCCTTCCACGGTAAATCTAAATCGCTTCAACAAAGCCGCTTTCACCTTTGCGTAGTTGGCTGCATCGGTCGGCGTCAGCCTACCGTACACACTGAGCGCTTCACCACTCAAGCAAGTACTCAAAGCAGTCGCCCATTGATGTTCCGGCCAATTCTGGCTCTTCGCAATCGTCTCAAATCGGTGAAGGTACGCGTCAAGGTCGTCCTTCCTTTCATCAAACGCTACGAGCAGCTTGCTTGGGTTCAAGCGGAAGCCGTGATCCTCTCGTTCGCTGCTTTCAACTCTAGCTTGGACGGGAGTTTCGTTTCGCTGTTGCAAACGGAGCCGCTCGAGTTCAATTTCGTGCTGCCGCTGCCGTTCCCTTTCAGCCATCTCCGCTTCTCTTTCTTCTCTCGCCCTTTCGGCTGCCAACTTCTCTCTCTCCAGCTCCAACTTCAATTGCTGCTCTCTTTCTTCCTTCAGCTGTCGCTCTTTTGCCTCTCTTTCTTCTTTCAGCTGTCGCTCCTTTGCTTCTCTTTCTTCTCTCGCCCTTTCAGCGGCCAGCCTTTCTCTCTCCAACTCAGCTGCCTTTTCTTCCTTGGCCCTCTCTGCCGCCAACCTCTCTCTCTCCAACTCAGCTTCTTTTTCCGCTTTGGCTCTTTCGACCGCCAACCTCTCTCGTTCCAACTCAGCTGTTTTTTCTTCCTTGGCTTTCTCAGCTGCCAACCTTTCTCTCTCCACCGCCTCTTTCTCCTTCTGGCTTACCCATTTCCGTAGTTCGGCGCCGGAAAGACCCATCTTCTCACCAAGAGCAACTAACTTTTCGAGATCCATGGTGTCTCGCAAATAAAACCTTGCCGCGTGCAAAAAGTATCTGCCTAGATCAGTCTATCGGAGCACTCCCCTGCACTCGTTAACGAGAACACTGAACAACACACAAAATCCTTCCGATAGCACTATCAACAACTCGAGGCTCTTTCTCACTACTTTGGACACACTGTGCACCAAAAGGTCCTATGTCGCGGACGCCAGATTAATTGTCACACCTGTCCCGTTATTAGGGAGGCGATCGCCGGGCTAATTCCAAGAGCCGAAGTATCGGCCCCCCGAACCGCACCACGAAAGCGTGGACAATTTAGAAGTGGTCCTTATTGGTGCGCCAGCGGACGCCGGCTGTGGCCCAAAGAACAAGACAGAGCCGAGAGTTGATAAACAAACAAAATTATATTCTCATTAACGGCAGATCAAAACACAATACACACGTATGCACACTCCACAATAGTTACATACAATACGTCACCAACAAACAATGTACTACACAGTACAATCAACCACACTTGAAACAACGGACACAGACAACAATACGCACTACAATGCAGTCGCATGCATTGAACAACCAAGACACTTAAAGACCAAAGAGATATATAAAACCTATTCAGTCCAAAGTCCTTGGAACAAAAGTCTGAATGATACTCTTCCGAGAATCACTCACTCAAAGTCCAGCGTTGTTGTCGTTCCGCAGCTCTCAAAGTTCTCTTCCAGGAAACCTCCCGTCTTCAATTGGCCACTCTTCCAACTTCAACTTCTTCGCCGGAACACGACGGCTTCACACTCGCAGCGGTTGCCACGGGTCTTCGCTCGATAGCAGTAAACCCACGCTCTTGCCTGTAGCTCGAGCCGTCCCTACGGACCAAAACTTCGCCGACTACACGGCGGACTCTCTACGCACTCTGGCGCTCACTTCCGTCTCCTCCTGTTCTGTCGCTACGGGCAGAACCTTCGCCGACTACACGGCGGAATTCCTACGCGCTCTGGCGTTAACTTCCGTCACCTCCTGATTTCTCGTCTCGGCTGCTCGGTTAAATACCTTGCGCGCGACTTTCCAGAAATTTCTGGTCATTTCGCCGGCGCGATACGCGGCGAAAGCTGGGAAGAGGGCGAGACAGTTGGAATGCCCTCTCCTGCCGGTGAGTCAACTCGGTATGGCCCCGCCCACTTCTTTCTGGAAAAATCGCGGGCTTGCTGGACCGCCGATGTGGGGTGAGGAGGATCGTCTGCGAAGCCGTGCTTCTGCGGGGAGAGCGCGCGCCCGGGAGCCCTGGATGTTTGCTTTCTTTCTTTTTTTTTTCTTTTTACCCCGCGGCGTTTCTGCCGCCCGTTGTCGCAAGGATTTGGCGGCGCGCTCTTTTTTAGCGCTCGTTCTGTGACAACAGGAACGCTGGAAATCATTCTGCGAATCATTGGATCCCCGAAAGCCGTTGTCTCCCATCTGGAGCACTATTCGTGGCCTGCGCTTCACTCCCCAACAAAGACATCGTTTCATGGCTTTAGCCCTACATTTAGGCCGCACCCAACTTGAAGTGGCAAATGAGTTTTGAACGTGAATCGCTGGTGTGTCCTCCTTGTCCGCTGGCACCTTTAAGAGTGTTATCCCTGAACCCCGCATCTCCGAAATGGACAATATTTTCACTATAAAAGAACTTGACGCATCTTCGGCGGCTTCCCGACGATCATCTTCACCAGGACCCGATGGCATCACCTATGCCGCTCTAGCCAACCTTCAACAGGAGGCAAGGGGACAGTTGTTACGCTATTACAACCTTTCATGGCAGGCGGGCATTGTTCCACAGTATTGGAAGATAAGTCGACTTGTGCCACTACTCAAACCAGGAAAGTCACCATTTGATTTGACATCATTTCGCCGTATTGCCCTCGCAAGTTGCATAGGAAAAGTCATGGAAAGGATGATACTTACACGCCTAGAATGGTATCTCGAGCACTACAACGTACACCCAAACTGCATGACGGGTTTTCGGCGAGGTAGGTTATCTCTTGACAACGTGATTGATCTCACAACATTTATCCAGTGTTAGGTTTGGCCTGGAGATTCGCCTCTCAATCCCTTCGGCGCCCAGTCTGACAGACGCTGTCGAAGCAGCGTGACTGATGGCCTCGTCGACTCGTCGGGCTACAGGAGGGTTGGCGTGGCCGGCGCCGGAGCTGACAGAGGAGCGGCGCTCCCTTTTGATCCCCAATCACCAAGCCGACCGGCCGACTGCCTATGCTCATCAGGCATTGTACGTGCTAGCCGGAGGACGAGACGTCGTGTCGCCAAGACGCCGTTAACCATTCGAGAGAGGTCAACAAGGACAGCATCTTCCTGGAGGAGACCGACGGCCACCGCAAATCACCCCGCTAATTGAGCGAACAAAATCGCCGGACCCTTTGAAGTATGCTGCCAGGATCGTGGGAACTTTCGAGTAGCGGCACACACACGACGAGGAAGAGCCCTGCTGGCGCCACCACAGTGCAGTGTTCACATGGACCGTGCATGCTCGCCCCCCTCACCTGTGTGTGAGTGATTGGTGTTCGACTCGGAGAGGAGGAGCCCGACAGGGCATAAAACGTCGCGGCAGAAAGCTGGACGGCGCTCTGAACTATGTAACGTCCAACCACCACGCTCGTGGTTTGTGAAACCACTAACTTTGCCTTTTCTGTAAATATGTGTAAATAATGTCATAAACCCCATGTTTTGTTTTTCGTATCCTCCTGCGTTCCTCTCTCCGACCCGTCACAACTGATGGCTGCGGTGGGTTGCCATCACCTCCAGCGAACTTCCTTCCTTCCCACATCTTACAACTGGTGGCAGCGGTGGGATGGACTTCGCGACATGGTGCTGTGCTGTGGTGAGTGCTTGGTCTTTGCTATAACTTTCCAGGCTTCATTTTGTGAGTGTGCGTTGATTAGAAGCTGGATTGTGTGTGAGTTAGGGAGATCACCTAGTTGTGAGTTTTGAGTTGTAGGGATCCCCTAATTATGTGTGAGATGCAGGACCAAAGTACAACGGCAATCATGTAGTGGAAGGCAATGCTAAGAGATGAACTTTTGTGTGTGAGTAAGCATCTAGGCATTGAAATAGAGGAAAGAATGGGCAGGACAGCGATTTGGATGCTGATCTCGCAAAAAGCCAGTGAGGACGAGATTCAAAACGCAGTAGAGATTTTTGAAAAACAGAAAAAAGAAAGAAAGAAAAAGAAATACGGGATAGAAAATAAAGGGAAGAAAAGGAAAAAAAAGGATAGAAAAGAGCGTGATCGAGCACGCGCCTTGGTGCTCGAACAATTGGGACAGAAAATTGAAGCAATGAGGCGAAAGAGACAGCCATCCGCAACTGTAGCGCACGAGAAGTGCGAGGATCTAATAAGTGCGGTGCAGCCCAGAACTTTAGAGAAGGGTAGCACGTTTGAGGACAGCAGCAGGTTCGATGAAGAACCAAATTTGAGTGCTGCTAAAGAGGCTGCGCTGCGTAGACGAGTGCGACGAGGGGCTGTGCCAGTTAGCTGTTAGCGAAACAGCTAGGATAGCTGTAGAAAAGCTGGTACAGACCTCAACTGTGTTTGTCGCAACGGTGGATCTTGCAAATGTGGAAGTAATCAAGAACACCGGAGAAAGCTCAGAAGCAGCGAAGGTAGAGAGTGATGGTAACAGTGCAGTTGGCGATAGCTCTCAGGAGTGCGAGCGAGATGGTTCAGAGGGAAACAGCTGCATTGTTACGAAGTGTGTTAAGCTGTCCGCGGGTCTAGAGTGTGAAATAGGTGATTTTTTTAAAAATCATTTAGACGGCGCGGCGTCGACAGCTGACGAGTGCAGTGAGAATGTTAGCGACCTTGAGCTGCGAGCAGTAGGCTCAGAGACGAGTCGCAGGAAGCGGCACAGACGCAGGAGACTTCGGAAGGCCGCGAGAGAGACAGAAGGTACTACGCGGGTAAAAGAAGGCGCAAAACCTGTCAGCGTAGCAAATGCGTCAAAACTGCGTTGCATGCGTCCGAGCAACCGGACAAAAAGTAAGAGGAAAGCAGGTTCGTGAAGGGAATTGCGCGGAGAGCGCCGGTCTTTCAGTTCTATCCACAGAACGTTTCGGGACGCAACTGAGTACAGCGTTAGCGTCGGTGAATCGGCCAGTTCAGCGAAGAGGCCTTTGTGGCGGGAAGTAAGGCGCCAGCGGCGAAAGGCTAGACCACAGCGCGCATTCGCACGACGGAATGCACGCCGAAGATTAAGAGCTTTGCGGGGACGGGAGTGTCGAAGGGGTCCTACAAGAAAAACAATAGCTAAACACCGCTCGGCTAGACCAAAGAAGACACCGTCACTCTTTCCCTTGCATTGCTCGGGTTCCCTCGGCCAGATTGACAAAAGCCCGCAGAAATCGCAAATGAGGCGTAACGCTGCCGTTCAGCTTGTAGCACTCAGGCGACGTTGCCTCGGGCGCCCTCGAAATCCGCCAAGTCCTCGACCGCCGCGTGTGCGATTGAAGTGAGGGGCGGCTGTAAGCTGGAGAAGGTGACACAGGAATTAACTGGGAAGCATGTTTTTCTTTTGCTTATTTTGGTTTTAAAGTAATATTCCTTTGTCATCGCCCCGGCTAGTTCGTGTGGCAGCAGTTCTCCACTTCTACACTTTTCAAAAGCATGTAGGTATGGGATGCAGATTTGGTACGCCCGCTAAATTTGAAAGAGTAGTGCCTAGGTTATAAGGATATGACCTTTGGTTAGGTGCGTGTGTGTATGCTAGCGCTCTCTGAATGACAGTATGATGTCGTGCTAGGGCGCACAGCAAAGTCCTGTGCGTTCTTTAAAAACATGGGCTGGCATGAAGCTCCATTCATTTAACGATCGTGCTAGTATGCGAGGGTTATTTCTTTTTGTTATTTTAGAGAGCGTTCAGAGATCAAGGTGATCTTTTGAGAAAATCGTTACGCTTTACCGAACATTGAGGCTCGAAACACCTTCCACATTCGTAAAAGCTCAGTTTGATCTGTTATGGGAGTTTTCGTTGGCGTAATGGTGTCCTAAAAGTAGGTACTCTCGAATACGCCTTGAAAGTATGTCACGAGAGAATGAAAATTGCGCCCAGATAACTTGTGTATAGGGTCCGGCAGTATTCGTGTGAAACCTTTGTATTTGGTTGTGTTTCATGAAATGAGTCATGAAGTTAAATGAAAGTTACAACTTAGTAGTGCGGATGGTAGGAGAAAGCTAGTTGTGAAAGAGTGTGATTCTCGTTATATGGGGCCAAATTGTATTTGCCTTTATGTGCTTTTCTCGCACGGCAATTTGTTCCATCTTTAGTAAGCATCTCCACATCCATGATTGTTGTACCTTTGGCGGCACAAAATTGTTTCAAAATTTTAGCGTACAGGTTTCTCTTTTGTTTGTGTTTCTTGAGAAGCCTGGAGGGTTGTAAGCGGGTCCAATGTGCTTGACTGCGGCATGGTATTGTGTTGTGTGGTTCGCCTTGCTGTTGTCAGTCATTGTGAGCTGGATTGGGAGTTGGTTTCGAGTTCGCAGCTGGAGGGAGAAAGCCAGGCCATCGTCCTCGTCACCAACCATTCTCTTCGTGCCCAGCGGTTGGGAGCGCTGGCCAGCCGAGATCTTTCGGGCGGCGGAGGAGCTGTTAGGTTTGGCCTGGAGATTCGTCTCTCAATCCCTTCGGCGCCCAGTCTGACAGACGCTGTCGACGCAGCGTGACTGATGGCCTCGTCGACTCGTCGGGCTACAGGAGGGCTGGCGTGGCCGGCGCCGGAGCTGACAGAGGACTTTTGATCCCCAATCACCAAGCCGACCGGCCGACTGCCTATGCTCGTCAGGCATTGTACGTGCTAGCCGGAGGACGAGACGTCGTGTCGCCAAGACGCCGTTAACCATTCGAGAGAGGTCAACAAAGACAGCATCTTCCTAGAGGAGACCGACGGCCACCGCAAATCAGCCCGCTAATTGAGCGAACAAAATCGGCGGACCCTTTGAAGTATGCTGCCAGGATCGTGGGAACTCTCGAGTAGCGGCACACACACGACGAGGAAGAGCCCTGCTGGCGCCACCACAGTGCAGTGTTCACATGGACCGTGCATGCTCGCCCCCCCCCCACCTGTGTGTGCGTGATTGGTGTTCGACTCGGAGAGGAGGAGCCCGACAGGGCATAAAACGACGCGGCAGAAAGCTGGACGGCGCTCTGAACTATGTAACGTTCAACCACCACGCTCGTGGTTTGTGAAACCACTAACTTTGCCTTTTCTGTAAATATGTGTAAATAATGTCATAAACCCCATGTTTTGTTTTTCGTATCCTCCTGCGTTCCTCTCTCCGACCCGTCACAACTGATGGCTGCGGTGGGTTGCCATCACCTCCAGCGAACTTCCTTCCTTCCCACATCTTACACCAGCAACAGAAGAGCCTCAAGCGCATACGACTGGCACTCTTCCTCGACGTCAAAGGGGCTTATGATAAGCTAACACATAAAACCATCCTAGACTCGTTGAAAGCTGTCGGAATCGGTGGTCGGATGTTCCAGTGAATCCAGGATTACTTGACGAGATGGTACTTTTTTGTACAAACCGTAGATGGACCTACCACCAATTACTATACCTCCCTTGGCGTCCCTCGGGGCGCCGTATTAAGTCCCACTTTATTTAACCTCCTGATGGTAGGTCTTCGTGAAATTTTGCCCAGTACTATCCTCATATTCATATATGCTGACGATATTTGTCCATGGAATTCGGCTGTAACTCGTCTACAAGTACGTGCAAGAGTCCAGCAGGCTGCCTCCCTGACATGCTCATATCTCCGCAAGCAAGGTATTTCCGTCTCAACAGAGAAATGTGCATTGGTTGCGTTTACTCCCAGAGCCATGACACAATACCCCGTTACCATCAATGAACAAAATATTCCATACCAGAAGAACCATCGCTTCCTGGGTGTGATTATTGACAGGGACCTTTCGTGGATTGCCCACTGCAATTACCTAAAGAGAAGGCTAACTTCCATCGTCCATATAATGCGGTTCCTCTGCAGAAAACCTTGGGGCACATCGATAAGGTCAATGATGCAGCTATACAGGACATTGTTTTTGGGATTTTTACGCTACAGCTTGCCGTTACTGGCAAGTATGTGCAAGACGAACATCCGCACCCTCGAAAGTGTGCAAGGACAAACACTACGCGTGTGCTTAGGATTGCCGCGATGCACGTCAACCTACGGGGCAATTATGATCGCAAGAAATATGATCGCAAGAACATACATCACCACTGACAATTTGAGAGCCCACATAAGACACCTCTGCCGAGTTCCTGGTCACCATGTTGCAGTGTTTGTCACTTGAGAGACCGCAAGCGATGTTTTCAAAGATTATTTCAGCTCATTGAGAATGCCTTTTTTTTTGCTTCACTCCAGCAACAAGAGCAGCGTCACCTTCGTGGTGCCTAGAACAACCACAGGTGTGCCTCACTATTCCGGGAATAACGAACAAGAGCCGTGATTCAACAGTGGTCCTACGACAGGTGACATTGTCGCTACTCAACGAAAAATACGGCCAGAGGACCTACATTTACACCGATGGATCGGTCTCTGCTGACAGCTCCACACGTGCTGTTGTCATCCCGACGTACCAGGTCACTCCAAAGTTCAAACTGTCGCATAGGACAACATCCACAGCAGCTGAGCTTGCCGCCTTACGTGCTGCTATACTGTATATCGCGGAAGCCTGACCTCAATAATGGGCTGTGTTCTGCGACTCCAAGGCATCCCTTCAGAGCTTGCAATCAGCTTTACAACAAAGGGTACATCAACAACTAGTGAATGAAATAAGAGAAGTGCTCACGAAGTTTTATCGAAAGGACATGACGTGGTGTTCCAGTGGTTACCGGGACATTGTGGTATTGTGGGTAACGACCTTGCTGATAATGCTGCCCGATCCGCCCACGCGGGCGCCCAGACAACCCCGATTCTATTGTCAAGAACAGACGCTGCAAGGGGCCTTCACTCGTTCGCTAACACTATGTCGGAAACTTGGCTGAGTGACCCCAGTGTCAGGAACCGCCGTCCACACAATTTGGACCCATCGAGAAAGCTTAGTTCCATCGTACCTCTCCCGCCGGGATGCAACTTTACTGTGCCGCCTGTGGTTAGGAGTAGCTTTTACGAAGGCGTACTCCTTTCGCATAGGAATGGCGGATAGCTGCCGATGTGAATCGTGCGACACTGTCGAGACAATAGAACATCTACTGTGTTCATGTGAACGTTTTGCGAGCGAACGCAACTCGCTACGCGAAACGTTAGAGACACTAGACTGTAGACATTTTTCCGAAAAGAAGATCCTTGGTTCATGGCTCCACGCGTCCCAGGCCAGCAAAGCGACGCCAGCATTGCTAAGTTTTCTAAAGACGACCGGACTACGCAACCGCTTATGAGCGTGCAATGAGCAAAATCACATCTACACACATGTTGCCCTTCACTTCTCTCTTTCTTCTCCTTTAATCTCCTCACCCCTTCCCCCAGTGAAGGGTAGTAAACCGGACGTGCGTCTGATTGGCCTCCCTGCCTTTCATTTCTTCCCTTCCTCCTCCCCCTTTGTCGATAGTTTGAATTTCCAGCTTTGAGATGTTCCACACCGTATATATATATATATATATATATATATATATAGAGAGGTCTATCTCCAAAAGTGGGTGTGAATATATATATATATATATATATATATATTCACACCCACTTTTGGAGATAGACCTATAGAAACTACTTATTTCTAAAAAATGAATGATATGATCACATTAAATTTTTATACCTAATGAATTATATATCAGCTAAAATAAATTATTCATGATGCTCGTTTAGTTGCTAAAGATAGAAACCACCTTGATTTATTTATATTTTTTTACCGCTGAACACAGATGCCCGTCTGCGCTGTCGTCTTCTTCTTCCTCCTAGCACCCACGTGGCAATTAGTATTTTTTTAGGTGCGAAGCTCCTTAAGGCATAGGCTTGTCGGCCGTAGTTGTCTGTCGTAGCTACCCCTAGCACGCGAAGTGTTCACAAGATGGCGCTCGCATCGCCCGAGAAAGGGGGGTGGTATTGGGACATTCATTCATAAAGAAAAGACTGGCAAAGGGTCAAGCAGGAGTGCAAGGAACATTTATGGCTAAAAGGGAAAGTGGCAGGGCAAATCACACTGCTTGGTTTCGTGTACTTGTGAACGGGAGCAAAGGTTTTAGAGGAAAACCAGGCGATGGTAGAGTGTATATCAAATGACATTCACGAGTTAGGAGGAGAGTGTGAGATAATTCTACTAGGAGATATGAATGCGCACATAGAAGATATAGATGGGTATACCGACCCGACAGGCAAAATGATCATGGTTATGTGTGAAAGGCTTGATTTGATCATTTGCAACAGTACCGAGAAGTGTAAAGGGCAAATAACATGGGAGGTAGGAAGGCTGCAGTCGACGATAGATTACGCATTGATGTCACATAGGGTGTATGATAAGCTCAGGGGAATGCCCATAGATGAAGGTGGCTCCAGAAGTCTGGGTAGTGATCACAAAAGTATCAAGCTAAGTTTTGGAAGAGCAGTGAAAGTGGGAAGGAGACAAGATGAGCAACTACAAAAAAATGTTTATCCAGAAAGGCAAATTGAAATAGCCACTAAACAAATTGTGAAAGTAATCATGGAGGATAATAAGGCAGTGTGGACATACACGAATCCAATTAGACTGTTTGAGCTAGAGCTTGCTAAGACGCGTGACAAGTCACCCCAGAAAAAAAGACACAAACCCAAAAGTTGGTGGGTAGAGGAAGTTAAGAGAGCCATAGCAAAACGTCAGGAAGCCTCTAGGGAACACAGACAAGCTAAGCAGCGAAGTGAACCGAGAGATGATGTTGAAAGAAAATAGGAAATCTTTCTAAGCTGTAGAAGGAATGCATCCCTTCTGATCAATGAAAAGATTAGAAGAAAGGGAGCTCAGTGGCTGGCAGATGTACATAAAAAAGATAGAAAGGCAGCTCCAAAATTTTGGAACCATCTAAACTCCCTAAAGAATGAGACGAGCCTAGAGCAGAGGTTTATAACTACAGCTATCGAATATATAATAACAAGGGTGACAGAAAAATTCCAACAAAGAAGTGCTTTATGCACCACAATAGACAAGGATAAATCAAGTGGCGCAATGACTCCATTTTTACAACAAGAGTGCGAAAGGGCAGAGAAAAGGGTCCCTAGTAGTACATCAACAGGCCCAGATGGCATTCCATTTATGCTGATGAAGACATTAAGTCCGAAGTCTAAGGTGGCTTTGAGAGAGGCAGTGAGCAAAATAATAATCGATGGAGAAGTTCCCGATGGATGGAAACTTAGCAGGATGAGAGAGAGAGAGATAAAGATGCAAGGAAAGGCAGGGAGGTTAACCAGACGCACATCCGGTTTGCTACCCTGCACTGGGGAAGAGATAAAGGAGAGAAAAGAGGTTGCAGAAAGATGAGAAGGTACACACAATCACGAGCACACTCGGGCAGCACACACAGTCTACAGGCGGTCGCTCAGGTTTGTTGACCTAAGGTAAAGTAGCAGTGCTTTAGTTGCTTTCTGCGCAACTGAGGCAGATGCCCAAGGTCCTAGTATCTTCTGCACACAAAATGGTCCGGGGTCAAGTCGACTCAAAACCATCCGGAGCTAGCATCGCTGTGTGTCATAGCAAGCGCAGCTGCACAGGACGTGTTCGATGGTCTCTTCAGCTCCGCAGTAGTCGCATGTAGGAGTGTCTGCCATACCAATGCGAAAGGAGTACACCTTTGTAAATGCAACACCCAACCAAAGGCGGCATAACAGTGTCGCATCGGAGCGGGAAAGTTGTGACGGTAGCTTTAGCTTGAGCGAAGGATCCAGTTCATAAAATTGACACTTTTGAAAGCTGGTAGACGACCAGAACGTGCGTGTGAGATCTCGCATGATCTATAAAGGAAAGGGGGACAAAGCTGACATAAAAAACTACCGTCCTATAACAGTGACATCAATGGTCTACAGGCTGGCGATGCAGATTATAAAGGAAAGACTGCAGGCATAGGTAGAGGATGAGGGGGTGCTGAGGGAACTGCAGAATGGGTTTCGGAAACACAGGAGGTTGGAAGACAATCTGTTCTCACTGACGCAGTGCATCGAAATAGCAGAAAAGGAACACGGGCCCCCGTGGCTAGCATTATTGGATATCAAGGGCGTGTAAAATAGCGTGGTTCAAGAGGAATTGCGGGGAATACTGGACACACTATGCGTGGAAGATGTAGTCACTAGTCTTTTAATGGATATCTATAAAGGTAACAAGGTAATTATAAAGTGGGAAAAACATGGATCCAAGCCTGCAGAGGTAAAACGTGGACTTAGGCAGGGGTGTCCTCTGTCACCCTTATTATTCACGATGTTCCTACAAAGATTAGAAGCCAAATTAGAGGGAAGTGGACTGGGCTTCAACCTCTCTTTCGTCAAACAAGGAAAACTCATTGAACAGGCACTACCAGCATTGATGTACGCAGATGATATAGTGCTAATGGCCGACAACAAGGAAAATTTGCAGAGATTGGTGGACATCTGCGGTAATGCGGGATATAGGTTAGATTTCAGATTCAGTAAGGAAACAATCAGCAGTCATGATTTTAATGACAATAAAGGTAGTGAGCTTATAATACAGGAGTTCACGCTAGAGATAACAGATAAATACAAATAAGTGGGCGTATGGATAAGCAATGGGGCCGAGTACCTAAGGGAACACGAAATATACGTGTCGGCTAAAGGTAACAGGAATGCAGCGGTAATGAAAAACAGGGCACTGTGGAATTACAATAGGTATGATGTTGTGAGAGGAATATGGAAAGGGGTCATGGTACCTGGTGTGACGTTCGGCAATGCGGTCTTGTGCATGAGATCAGAAGTTCAAGCAAGATTAGAAATTAAGCAACGTGAAATAGGTAGGCTTGCCTTAGGAGCTCACGGAAATACACCAAATCAGGGAGTACAAGGTGATATGGGATGGACATCATTTGAGGGCAGGGAAGCTAGCAGCAAGATAAAATTTGAGAAGCGATTGAGAGAAATGGGGACTAGCCTTGGGCTAGGAAAGTATTCAGCTACTTGTACATGAAGAATGTCGATACAAAATGGCGGAAGCGAACCAGAAGATTGACTGGTAAATACTGAGAAAGCAGCAGGGGGCCAAACCAAAAAGAATTATAGGTTAAGAAGAAGGTGAAGGAAACTGAGATCGATATGTCGAAAATCGGCATGATTAAGAAGTCCGTACTAGAGATTTATCGAACTTTTAAGCAGGAAATTGCCAAGGAAAGGATCTATGATAATACTCAGGGTAGTTCTCTACTGTTTGAGGCCAGGACAGGAGTATTGCGAACCAAGACATATCGGGCCAAATACGAAGGGTTAGAGATGGTATGCAGTGCGTGTGAAGAGGAGGAGGAAACTGCTGAACACTTAATCTTCTGTAAAGGGCTTCACCCTATAGTTCAGGATCATGGCGCAGAGTTTTTTAAAGCACTCGGGCTTAGGAACAGGGAGGGCAAATAGACTTTAAGCGGGTAGAATTAACTAGAAGGAGGTTATCTGATTGGTGGCTAAAGTCAAGGCACGAGTGAAAATTAAACCCTGCACTGCAAAGCACGAATCCTGAACCTCACTATTTACGGGGGAAAAATCTAGTTTTTGGTTCATTAAGTATTACGGCTTGGTGGCGCTAGCCACCGCCCGATCTAAAGGGTACAGCCATATCAATTCATCCATCCATCCATACTTCGATAAACAAACAAGCAGACGAACAGATGGTATACAGACGTATGCACAGACAGACACCTTCATCATCATTCACTTCCTAGATATGGCGTAATGTTATGCAGTGTTTGTCCAGTCTTTGATTATCGACGGGGCATAATTCACTCACAGAGGATTAACAGTTTGTCGTTGTACTTCCGGAGCTTTAGCCATTCATTATCATTCGCCCAGTGAATATGCCGTGCTTCTTTTTAGTTTCGGTAAAATTCTAGTTTACTCTTTTCTGGAGATGTGCAACTATATATATATATATATATATATATATATATATATATATATATATATATATATATATATATATATATATATATATATATATATATATTACGAGATTGGTAAACGAGGTTAACAATGCGTCATGAAGAAACGGCAACGATGGCCCGAGGACACGCCTTCACCTTTATTGCCATGCAGCTGTACCATCTACAAAGGCAATCTGAGCTGAGGAGGAGAAATAAACATTTATTGAAATGGCCTTCTAAGCTTTCCGTGGGTTGAGCCCTTATTTCAGGGCCCCACTAGCCCGAGCGGCTCGCTCGGCCTGGTCCAAGGTTGCCCGCTGCCTTCCCAGGTCCTGCCGCGTGAGTCGCACCTCCCACGACCTTTTAAATTTGTTTCGTGTTATGAGGGGTGAGTTGCCCTCTGCTGGTCTTTGTCGGCAAGTCCAAGTGATGTGCTGGAGTTTCGGTGTGTCCCGCACCAAGGGCAGCGGTCACCAAATTTGGATGGCTGGATTTTGCTAAGTGTGTGTATGTTGGAATATGTGTTCTTCTGTATTCGTGTCTAGTCCCTGGATTGCCAGTGGGTGAGTTTACGGTGGGTTGGCGCCATCGTCTGCCGGGCCAGTCTTTGGCTCATTAACTTTCCGAGCCATGGACATGCCGACCCGGGTGGATTACTTCACACCTACGCTGCCGCGAGATATCGCAGCTGAGAAAACTTACTATTGCGCACGTGGCTTCATCAGGTTTTGCGACGCTAGATGCGCTTAGTTATACTAAGCAACTGGCAAAAATTACGACGCGAGCCTGGCGCTGGAACCAGCCCCATCGCAGCCGATACGTAAAAAAAAAGTTACAGCATATCCACAGAGTGAATGAGTGGGGCGAACCTTCAGAGGGTTTTATCGGTAAACTATAAATTATCCATCCATCCGTCCTTTCATCCGTCTACATCTGTTGAGCGAGTCATAGAAATTGGCGGTCACGTACCAAGAGACACATGCACGTACAGACCCACGGCTTCAGGAGCTTCGCCCCTTAAAAAAGAAGCGCGGCATAAATTTGAGGCAGCAAAGAAAGCGACACACACTCCTATATCGTTCCTCAGTTGTCCTTAGGAAACGAGAACACTCATAACTTCGGTCCATTTGGCGTGACTATCCGCCACCCAGTATCACCCAATCAGTTGGATTTGCAGCCGTATACATTGCGAACATCCAGTCAACAAAGTGCACCACATATCCACGCTGCAGTTCACGGACACAGAAAAACACGGTCTTCTCAAGTTGAGAATCAACAAGGACACCAGTACTGCACGCCGCGAAAATGTTCGTCAGGCTTGGCAATCCATGTCTGTCGAGCGACGAGAGGAATCGTAGCCACGTCTGTGCAGCGAAAAATGGCGGCCTAAATGGAGTGACGTCGGGAATGACGTACATGCGTGTGATGGAGTCGGAAATGACGTACATGCGTGTGATGGAGTCGGGAATGACGTACATGCGTGTGATGTATTTATTAGTGTTCGCTTCGAAATAAAATTTTCAGTTGCTAGTAAAAAAAAAAGATGAGAGTTCACTAAAGGGATCCTCTTACTCACACTTAGCGATGCACTACAAGGAGTGCACCTGCCAACCGAAATTTTCCGACACACGAATAGTTGACAGGCAGAATAAGCGGACGACGAGAGAAATAATGGAAACGTATAGAATAAGAAAAAGAGGAGACAGTTGCGTCAGTCAAGCGTCAGTGCTACTAACAGATGCGGAATTTGCTTTTTTGGACGTCACATAACTCAGTTTTTTTTGCCTTTTTGTTTTTTGCTTTTTCTGTTTTACTTTTTTTGTTTTACGTTTCCTTTTCTTAGTTCTTGACACGTGTTCGTTTCCGGTTGTGTGCCATCGGTTATGGCAGTGCACATTTTGTTATATCACGTTGTTGATGATCACAGGGGAAGTCGGGAATTACGTGCATGCATGTGATATATTTATTAGTGTTCGCTTCGAAATAAAATTTTCAGTTGCTAGTAAGCGCTTGCCTGTGTCCTCTCTGAGTGTGTGTATTTTTGCGCTTGTTTCATCATGAACCTTTACCAACACGCCCAACTGGCAGTCATCCTTCAGAACCCAGGGCAGAAACGGTGAGCGGGCCTGAAATTCTCTAGGTGGCATTGACCCAGCAGACAAAGTGCGCATTTCCTGCTGGAGGCACATAGCCCCCCACCTTTCCGGGCCCCCTTGGAGGGGGCCCGCAGAGGCGCAGGGGATATAAGACTGGCGATCTCCGGCACGACTGACATGCTTCCGCTTGCATGTGGAACATAAAATGCGCGGGGCGATGCATGTCACTGGTTTGTGTTTTCTAAAGAAAATGAAGCCGATGGCAAGAATGCGTATGTTATGTCCTTGAAATTCTTACCGCAATTGAACAACTGCCCCGCGCGAGCAGCGACTTGCATGGTCTCATTGCTCAGGTCACTTCAAAATAGCTTTCTGACGAGATACAAAATGGAGCACACAGCTACGTGATACCCTTAGATTACCTAATGTTGTTATTCTACAAGCTGAAACCGTGACGTGACTAAGAGGCATGCCGAATTATGGGACTACGAATTAGTTTCGGCCACCCGGGTATCTTTAACGCACAAATAATATAAAGTGTGTGGGTTTTCTTCACATTACGCCCCTATCGAAATGCGGCCGCCGTGGTTAGGCGTCAAACACGAACCATTGACCATAGCCCATACATGAATTGCTAAGCCACCACTTTGCTACCAGTTCCTAGGCTAACGCACAGTCATGCGGTCAGCCCTTAGTATACATTAAGGTTAATATACAGCTCTTTGTCAGCCGGAAAACAGTATAGCATTGTCAGTGACATGCCTTGGAATTGGGACAACAGGATTACTTCAGAAAAAAAAAGGTCACAAGTTAGACATACCATTGCGAGGAAGATACGCTGTGTTGAAGTCATTGTTTCCTTGTTTGCTCCAACAGGCATACTTCCCAGAGCAACCTGACTGTCTCAAGCAATTCCATCCGCAGACTTGACCATTCGTTGAAGCTGCAAGTTCCATAGACCTTCGAATTTCATGTGTAACTTCACTGTGCCGCCTCAAGCTAGGGTCGGTGGTGACACGGGCCTGTAGAACAATCTGCGTTTGTAGCACGATGCAGCACACAGTCACAAAAAATTACCCGAATAAATACGAACACATCACTATGCGCATGATCATCGGCAGGATTTTGTCTTGGGATGTACACCCGTTGACAAAATAAGTCGGGACGTGCGAGCGACGACCGCAACCCGATGAAACTGCATCGCCGCGCCATCTGACGTGAAGAGTGCGCGCCCCTTCATGATAAAGAGTGCTTACCAGCGCAAACGACAGGGCCGGAGGGTACAGGAAAAGAGACGAGGCAGAGCGCCTGTCCCTTCCTGCCCTGTCGTTTGTGCTGGTAAGCACTCCTTATCATGTTATACCAACACGCCCAATCCTATTGTCTGTTGCGTTCTTTCAATTTCGCAGCCATATTTTTTTAATATCTTGCAGCGTACCAGTGATTAAATGTAGCGTTCTGTGCTTGGCATCATTTTCTTCATTTTGTGACGCACTCAGTTAAATGGAGGCAAGGTGGCAGTGAAGTGTATGTGACTCACTGCACCCTGATTAAAGGGATATCATATCTTGTCTCAGTGGCAAACCGGTGCCTCACATGTCATTAATTCTCTTCTCTGCACGTTAGTTTTAGTTGAAGCGTGCCATGTGATAGTGAAACACAAACGAGGGCATCGAAAACGAAAAAGCGTGAGCCTAAAGAATGCTTCAGTATATCACCCTAATATAACAAGACGCAGGCAAATCACCTTGCACATGCAACAAAAGGGGTGAAGAAACTAGAAAAAAAGAGAAAAAATACCATTGCTCTCACAGGCGAGGCCATGAGTTGGCCTTCAAAGAACAAAAAGGGAAAGCAACTGAGGGCGAGCGAAAAATAGCAACAGCGTAACTTATGATTTCTGCTTCCCTCACCCCGTTTGTAACAAAATTTTATTAATGCGTGAAGTGGCCGTTCACAGAAATATATTTCTGGCATCTTTCTTGGCAAAGATTTTTTAACGAGGCGACATAATCGCCGTCCAACCGAAGGGCCTCACACTATTCTTCAATCGCGTTCCACAGCGCGTCCGACGTTGCCCTGGACAAGTTGCGCCTGGACAGACCCCACTCCATTCGAGCCTGCACATTCTCGATCGGGTTTGCGACCGCGCCACAGAGAGGCCACAGCGAGATGCGTACGCCAAGGTCTTCAAGCATGGCGGTCACCTGACGTGCCATGTGTACGGGGCTTTTGTCCTGCTGCAAGGTGAAGCAGCCATCGGGGAAAGGTCCGTCCAGGGCGTATGGGAGTATGGTGTCTTGTAGCAGGGAACTGTAATAGGCCGCTGTGAGTTCGCCATTAATGCGGACAAGTGGCCCTTGCCCATCTTTGCTTAAAGAACCCCATACGGACACTGAACACCGGCCACTTCAGAGGACAGTCTGAGTGTACTCAGGGTGGTACCTGCAACTTCAAAAGACGATAAAAGGTGTAGAAAAATAATTTAGGAATTGATTATGCGCGTTTTGCTTAAAACTGTTGTGTGCTTTAAACCGCCGAGCGAAGGACGCGCACAACACGCTGTGTGAAAAACTTAAAACAGGTGTATTTAACGTGTTGCTAACGAGGAAATATATGTGGACGTTCTGTTATTTGCAGTACATTTGTTTTTATATTGACATTTTGGGGTATCTTTACTCGTTGAAATAAGTTTGAAAAAAAAGTCAAGAATATTACATGTAAGAAAGTATTTCGGCATTTTCAAAACAGCAAAAAATTAACACCGTGAAAAGTGAACGCATTGGTTACCTTGAATTCAAGGACCGCCACACCCTCCTCTGCTGATCCCACTGAGTGCAGAAGGTCAACTCGTCAGAAAAAGCTGTGTTTTTCATTCTTCTTCCTTCCAATGCTGGGGGTACAAAGCGAAGTCCAGGCGTTGTTGGCACTGTCACTCAGAAAGAAAAGGCTTTTGTGAATTTCGGTCTCCTTGAATCGTCGGCTCACTGTCCTTGTAGAAATTTGCAGTGACAGCTCGTACCGGATTCCCTTGGCGGATAATAGAGGATCTACGATAGCTGGGGGCAAAATCGAAATGTCGGCCTCATGCGTCGTGACTCTTGGCCGCCTGGACCGATTATTGACATCCGCAAGTGTTCCGTCTTCTCTAAAAGCGCGTATAATCTTGGTGATCACTGTCTTCGACCTCCCAGTTCTTCGGGCGATTTCTTTCTGCGAAACAGCCTCCACAAAAAGTGTGGTGATGTATCGCCAATCTTCAATGGGAACACGAGGCGCCATTTCAGTGGCTGACAGACCTTTGTCCGGCGCTCGACATTTCTACATGTTTAACAAGTATCGCTAGCCACTGATGAAAATCCCGAACGCATGACGGACGGGTGAAGATGAGGGATTGGCGTGACAGCAGTATTCTAGTCGAACAACTGAAAATCAGCTCATCAACTGAGTAGATAAATCTACGGTCGCACGGCGCACCTCTGGCTGGCTTTTGATAAATACAGTTTTTAATCGGCGCATCAGTGGAGCTTGGTGTGCCATGCAGTCGTTTCTTGAGAAACATGTGTTTGCTAACAGGAAATTTGCCAGCTTAAACACCTAATGCCGTATTGAGTTGTCATTAAGTAGAGTGAACCTGTTGCATCACGTGCGTGGTCACGCTCAGACACTCATCGGCAGGTTTTCCGACTGGATACCAAACGATGCCAGTCCTCAAAACTATTAGCTGTAATCACGCTTCTTCGGAGGTTGCGATATCCTAGAGCGTAAAAATCACAACGCGGTTTGCTAGCCTACGCTGGGGTAATAAGAAGGGGGAGTATTTATGTGAGAGACAGAGGACAGGGAAAAGAAAGAGACAAAAAATTGTCAGTCAGTGGGGTGACGCGTATGCAGTGGTGACACTACACAAAAGTTAAAGGCGTTCACATAGGCCATGTAGTCTTCAAAAAGCTTTGACTGCCTTTTGAGCCGACGGAGGAGGAGAAAGGTTCTCCTGCAGCATCTGCACGGAAAGCGGCCGATCGTCCAATGGCCGCAATGCGCCAGAAAGCTTTTGTCTCTCAAAAGCAAATCAAGGGCAACGGCATAGCAGATGGTCGATGTCTTCTTCGGTGCCGCAGATGTCGCATTCCGCACTATCGTTCAATACAATGAGGGTTGTATGGGCTTTTGTGAAGGCAACACCCAACCAAAGGCAACAAAGAAGCGAAGCTTCACGTTGACGAAGTCCGTATGGAGGTTGAAGTTCCAATCAGTTTAAAAAAACAGTGGCACATGCCCGGGGCCACTGGTATGGTGGTATGTGCCACAGGTGTTATGTCTGCCCAGGAATGGCGAGAACACGCATGGGTGATTTTAGCACGTAATCATTAAGAAAAAGCGGACATCGGCAGCGTTCACCACACAAATGCAAAAAAACTCCCAAGCATTTCCCCGAGGATGAACATGGTTAAGTGCGAATGCACGGGGTGATGCTATGAAGGGGAGTGAAGTTAAAATCCGTTGACATTCACCAGTGAGTTAACGTAAACTCCCCCGTGTGATCACATTGCGATTCCCAGGAACCATTAGACCTTCTTGGGAAATCTTGGCGAGATTACGCGTATATGTGAGAGTAAATTCGCACTATAATGATGTCTATGTCCGCGGCCCACTTGCGCTCGGCATCACGGGCCATTAGCCGCGCTGCCTCTTCAACTGGTGCGACATCTTCAACGACGCGTGCAATGCTCGCATTCGATTGCATTATACTCGTTGTTGGAAGTATCGCAGTCGAGGTTGATGCCTGCGATGGGTCCATACCTATGACAACTTGAGCAAGTCAGCCACGGAGCGGAGGGCGGAGCACGCGCAATCACGTGGTGTGTGACGTCGCTGCGCCGTTGCTACAGATGCTCCTCTCCGCTCCTCGCGCCGTTGCTAGGGGAGAGGAGGAGGCGCACCGTGGACGGCGGATTCAGGGTCGCTTATAAAGTGCATTCGTACTTAAAATAAATGTCACTTCCATGTCAAGGAATTGAACCCATTCTGTGTGCCAATCAAGAGTTCTACAACAAAGCCACGCCAGATCTCGGAACTACCTTTCAAATAGACTCTATAGTGTTCGTGAAACGACAATTGTGGTTGCTGTGCTGGATTTCCAATTTCATAAACATTATATATCTACTCCTACCATAGAGCCATCTCTTCGGGGTAACATCAGTTGTAGTCAAGTGTCGCACGAGAATAATCGTCATCTATCTTGCGCTCCTTTCTGAGCACTACCGTCACATGCCCGACACGTTCAGGTAATGATGAACATGCGCGTTATCAGCGTGGTATAGAGAGAGGGAGAACACAAGGAGAAAGGCAGACCAGTAGGTAGTGTGGCAGATCAGTGTGGCATAGAGTCCTTGATAAAAAAGGCACTAGCGCCGAGTTTTCAGGAAAGGAAGCGTGAGCAATCTGGATGATGAACATTGTTGTGGAAAAAAAAGCCATCTTCTTTACTCGATCTTTTCTAGAGGGTATCGTATAATTAGGTAACAATAAAATCCCGCGTCTTGCTAACTATAGAACATTGACACGATTTTGAGACATGCCGTGGTGACGAACCGCTGATTATTTCGTATCACCTGATGTTCTCCAACATGCACTTAAAACTTATAGTTATACTCATGTTATTGCACTTCGCACTGCCCCACTTCCCGTCCCCCTCGAAACAGCTACGCTGAGGCCTTTTCTAAGCAAGCAGTTTTCCCGAAACCGCTTGCGTTAGCAGCGATAATTCGCGGTTGCTGTATCTCGCTATCGGCTAGAGCGATGGGAGGGGGACTCTACCTGCGGGCGCGTGCTGAATGACGCCTCTTGCCTCGTAATTGCATACGTATGCTCACGTTATTCAAGCCGAAAGAAGACAGCTGCTCTAGCGACATACATACACCTGCACCACATTGAAAATATACGTTTACACCGTGCCGTACTTAACGCGCGGACGGCAAGTCCGGGCATCTCGTGTGACGACCGCGCGCCGAGAGTTGCAGGTATACGTACGGGTTCTGCCGCTTTTCTGGTAAAACTCGGCTTTTTCGAACCCTTCAAGGTGAGTACAGGTGCCTTACGGATCATTACCAAATTTGCTAGCAATACTAGGGTTTGGTGGTCAGCCTATTGTAGATATAGTGACTTCATTTCTACGAGGGGTAAATCAATATTTGAAATCAGGCAGCTTTAGAAAAGCGTCCACAATGCTTTGTGTTAATTAGCATTTGTTCCCGCTGTGCAGTGTGCACGCACCTGTGCGGGTTTGCGCCTTGCGGGCCCCTGTTAAATGTCATAAATAGGGAGTTTTGGAATACCGTTTGCAAGCGCTGCGGGCGTAGCGGACACCATATAAGATTTAGAATAGCCTTTGCCTTGCGGCGAACCGCAACGCATGATCGCAGCGATACCGTAGCCACAAATACAGTGTTTGCGGGCCGCGATCGCCGTACGCTATTTCAGATTTTCTGCATGCGGGCCGCGAACGCAGACTGGCGTTACGACGCATGCGCAGTGACAGCGACCACACCGCAAAAGCTCGCGGTGCGCTATTCTAAACCTCCCTAATAGCGGGTGACTGCAATGAATGTTATCTTTGCGTATACGCTATTCCAAAAGCACCTATTATCAAATAACTGACTGAAAATTGTTGCATTCGCCTAAGTACTCGAGTCGGACAGTGCAAATTAGACATACCGAATATATTTCGAATAATAAGCCCTAATGAAAAACCCCTGAAAAGAAGAAAACGTTTGAACACAGAGGTACTACGTTTCTTGTTTTAACCGTCGAGTTAGTACCAAGATGCATGCAGCCCGTGGTACCAGCCGTGTGTTCATTTCAAGATGAAGGCATTTTTTTTTCTTTAAGCATCGGCACAGCGACATTGTCGTCAATCTCCCGTCCACATTGTGACATTCATGACGATGTTGACTCATGATTAATATTTGATATTTATATATCACTTTTATTTAGATGCTGTTAACAATGTGGCACCTAGAATACTAAATCCAAATATACGCAAGAGTCAAGGGATGATGGAAGCATGTGATAAAGAAATTCAACGGGAGGCGGGCTGGAGTTAACGTCCCGACAAGTGGTCTTGTCTCCATCAAAGCTGCAACCGGCACTTGCAACTCTGAAGTTACTCAGTCCGCTTACGAAATATCGGCACAAAACCCGTTCTCGAAGAGTAAAGTAACTGGGTATTTAAAGACGCATTTACGAAATATTTCTAAACGTGTCGTTGTTGCATGCAAACCTGCCTCAGTTTTCACAATGGTGCTATAGGCTTACTTATTTATTGGTTAAAGGTAATCGCAATGTTTCTTTGTTAAAGCTAGTGAGCATTTGCTTTCAGTTAAACGTTGTGGAGTTTTCGAGCTCTGTAGAAGATGGTCGCATTACCATTCTAAACCTGCTGTGAAAAACATTCCATAGTATTCGAACGGTCTTGGAATCAGTGACATCACGGCTCGATTTGTGTTCGATTCGGTTCTGAAATTCACATCTCACACACCCCTACTTCTTTATTTCGTTTCATGTTTGTTTTGTTGTTCTTGCTGTTTCACTTCCTCGCTCGCCTTGCCACATTCTTCTTGCAAGCACGTCAAGTGCTTTTGGCACTTCTCGGCCCCTTGTTCTTATCGTTCACGCGCGAACCTTCGCTCCAGATAAACGCCACGATAGCGCTATCTGTCTTCAGTTATCATCCCGATATGTGCTTAGCGTGGAGGGCTCCGTTTGTAAGACACGAACCGCGTGAGTATACTAAACTTCTGAGGTAAAACTTCTCGCGGTCGATTTTCTCTGACAAATGCGTGTCTGTGCGTGCTTCGATTGATATAAAAAAGTTGTGGGGGTTTCGCATGCCTAAACAAAGATTGGATTGTGAGGAACGTCCAGTGCAAAGTTTCGAACGTCGACCTTGCATCGATAGAGGGGACGAAGGTGTGAAAAAAGGATGTACTACGCACGAAGCGACGGCGGCGTCAGTGTACCAGCGGAAAAAATTTCCGCGTGGTCGATACACTTTCTACCAAATCCAAAACCTTTCTGGATCTTTTTACGAAGATGCGGGGGGGGGGGGGGGGGTAGTTAACGAGACCCTAAAGAATCTTGTGACAATTGTGTGCTAACCAATTTAGTACTCGATAACTGCCATACTAATTAAGACACTGTGTGTAAACTGTAGTGACAAAGAATACGGGGCCCCGCCGCGGTGGTCTAGTGGCTAAGGTACTCGGCTGCTGACCCGCAGGGCGCGGGTTCGAATCCCGGTTGCGGCGGCTGCATTTCCGATGGAGGCGGAAATGTTGTAGGCCCGTGTGCTCAGATTTGGGTGCACGTTAAAGAACCCCAGGTGATCTAAACTTCCGGAGCCCTCCACTACGGCGTCTCTCATAATCATATAGTGGTTTTGGGACGTTAAACCCCACATATCAATCAATCAAAGAATACGGTTTTAAAGTGGTTGAGAAATGTTTTAAACTGCCATAGCGTTCTGGGTCGGGTGCTTGTTTAAAAAAAAAGGCGGACAAGCTTAATTTCAGAACGTGAACCAGCATGGACCCATGTGAAAGGATTCTGCCCTTCACTGCATGGAACAAACATGGCAAACAAGCCGTTGTCCTCATTATAAAATTTATACATTTTTTTTCGCGTGGAAACTGATGCTTGGTGTCCACATTCGGCACCCAACAGTATACGGAGCGGTGCGGGACAGGTCGGCAGCGATCGTGGGCGAACATGCCCGAGTGTCGTGGTAGACAAAAAGCCTGTTAAAGTGCATCCTTCCGAGGTTGGAAGTTTCGCGAGATTGAAACATAGCAAACTGACACGCTCCACCCTCAAAAGTCGCGAGTGGCATACGTTTGCCAGAAAGCTGCAACAATCCTTATATTGTGTCGTATCGACAAAGGCATGCGCACTAGGGGCTGCAGGAAAGTGCGGATTCCGCCCTATACATTCACAAATAAGAGAGAGGAACGCAAAATCTGCCCCATATATTTATATAATATGGAAGGGGCTCTGAGAATACCCTTCGCCCCCCACCCCACCCTGAAGGGAAACTCTGCGCACACCTGGGTATATTTACGCTTAAAAAATCGCAGCGAATCGCATTCCTTGCTTTTATGGTGCATGCTTTCGCTGTTGTCGAGGAAAAGAATTGAGCAATAAGGTAACCGTCGGCCCGTACGTTCCGAACCGCCGACCGCGTTTACAGACCCTCTCGCACGCGTCGGCTTGCAGGCACCGTTTGCTGGACGGCGAGCGAACGTGATTATCGCTTCGGAAGTGTGCGAGGCCCTCGTTAAGGCGCGGTCTCGCTGAGCCCTTCTGGCGTTAACCGCTCCGCCCGAGAGTTTCTCGGGAGGTGACGCAGGTTTCCGCGACACACGATCCCGCCGTTACGAGGCAGTCGGGCGAGCTCAGCGTCGACGTTCGGCCGAACCGCCGAGGCAGTCCAGCGACGCTAACGGTGGTGAGTACAAGGACGCCCAGGTCCACTTCACCGGCCGCTCTGCTCTTTTCCGCGTCAGTGTCGCCGTAGGTGCGTGCACCGTCTAGCAGGAGGTCCGCGTTAGCGGCAGGGAAACGTCGATATGTGGAGAATGTTTTTGCTTGCGGACGTGAAATCAATTCGAGTGGAGAAATTCGGTGTTTTAGAACGAACAAACAGCGTACGAAAGACGGAACACACGAAAGACACACAGATACAGCGCTTAACTATCGAAATGGTTGAGTTCAGCGCTGCGTCTATCTGTAGTTTCTTGAGTTCCGGGTTTTTCGCACCGTTTAAGCTTTCGTAGGCATGAACGAACTCGGCATTCGCTCCAGCTAAGTGCGCTCGGTTCAAATCGACGCGCTTTGGTCACAAAGGGCGCCTAGGTGGGAAGTTTTGACTGCATACGACGCCATTAGTGAAAGTCCCCATCGAAATCTTTGTCGATGTCGTCATGTCGCATCATAATTTTTCACCGCTGGCATGTAGAAGTGCATCAAGTAATGTTTCCTTGTGCGCCATGTGGTATAATATCTCGACTTTATTTGTCCGAACTACAGAAAGTACAAGGCACTTCAAAGAAACATGCATGTAGAATTTTTTTTTTACTTTGCACAAAGAGAGTTGATCATGTTTGAACGAGTAGCCCATTGCCACATTTATTTTTTGTGATATTTCGTTTGATCCTTCTGAAAAATTAATATCGCGTTTTTCAGGTCGGACGTATATTGTTCACTTTTCTTTCCTTGCATTTTTTAAACAAACACGTTTATGGTGCGATTCTGGCTGTGAAAGATTTACCATGAAAGCTTAAGGAGCGATTTTTCGGGCTACGATTTAACAATGGCTGATTCCGCTATACCGTGTCATGTCATAACTAGAAACAAGTAAAAGGGACCTGGACAAATTGGTAGCGTTGGTCTTTGTCTGCAACTGTATTTCGTGTTCGTTCGCTTATATAGTTTCTTTGATATCGTCGGTAGTATGATTTCGCGTCAACAGTGCGACCCATTAGGAGCCATTCCTTCAGCACTTGCTTTCTAATATACTGTGAAACATAATTCTGTCGCGGTGAACTGATGCGCAGCTCTTCCGAAGTTAATTCACGTCCGCCGTGGTGGGACAGAGTGTTACGAGACTCGGCTGCTGTCAAAAATGTCGCGGGTTCGACTACGACTGCGGCGGTCTCATTTGAATGTAGGCGAAAAGGTAGAGGCATGTGTGCTGTGCGATGCCCGGGGCTCGTTAAAGAACAGCAGATGGTCGAAATTTTACGGTGTCTCTCGTAATTATACCCAGGTGTTCGGGCTTAGAAACCCCAGATATCGATATTTCCATTGAAGTGGAGGGATCTCACGGACTTTACTCTCAACCGTTCCGCTTTTTCATGCAAATGAATTCTGTGGGATCCCGAAAGGTGGCGGAAGGGTCAAGAAAATTAAAACAAGTACTGGTTTGTGTCACGAAGCCACAAGAGAGAAAGAGAGAGAGAATAAAATGAGAGAAAGGCAGAGAGGTTAACCAGAATGTAGCATCCAGTTTGCTATCCTGACATAAGCGGAGGGGAAATGGCGAGCACGGATGAGAAGCACAGTGAAGAGAAAAGTAGTAGCGCGAAAAAAAAAATTCACATGAGCGGGGGCGCTCTAGCGTATTCAATGGGCCACTACCACGCAAGAAGTTCAATAATGCCTTGACTGGTTTTCTGTGCGAGGAAAAATTGTATCGGCGTTCAAACACTGACTGTCTGACTTTTTTGCGAGAACCCACAAAAAAAATAGATCGGTACTAAGATAAACCTTCTTAGTTGCCGCCAAATTTGTCCTGGTCTCTGGATGAATATTTCGCCAACTATGAAGGTCTTTTTCTATAAGGAATCCGTACGGATTTCACTTTGGCTTCGTCCTACAAATCGGCGGTGATAAACTTTCCTTTTTTTGTAGCACTTTTTGCGCAGCAATTTTTGTTTATTTCGAAGCTTGTATAACATACTGAAAAACGTTACAATATATATATATATATATATATATATATATATATATATATATATATATATATATATATATATAATTTGTCTGACTGTGCTCACTGCAAGACAAGCAAAGGCATCTTCCATGTTTCGCAAGTCAACTCTGCACTGCGCTTGCTATATCCACTTTATAACCACACAGTTTCTAATCACATCTATCCACCTTTCTGTCTACCCCTCACCCACTTGCCTTCTTTGGGAATCCAGTCAGTTACCCTTAATGACCAACGTTTATCCTGTCTACATGCTATATGCTCGGCCCATGTCCATTTATTCTTCTCGATTTCAACTATAATATCCTAAATCCCCATTCGTTCCCTGACCCACTCTGTTCTTTTTTTGTCCCTTAAGGTTACACCTGCTATTTCAATATATAATGCGTGTGCGCGTGCGCGTGCGCGTGTAAATTATATGCACGTTCCGGTAAGGCGTTCACTGTCTATGCAACACACAGCTCTGTCTGCGAAACTGCTCGTGCAAGCGCATGCACTCAACTTGCATTGTTGCGCGCTCTCGTTCTGTGCCATCTGCCCCTTAACTGAGCTCCACCCCTCATGCATCACATCTGTATGCCCATATTAATTACAAAACTTCGCGGGCTACATCTGACGGGTATACGGTTTGGTCGAAGAATAACGTGCATATATTCACCCAGCCGTCAAATAACGCGCTGTTCGTTTGGTGTTTTGCTTGCGGGTTTGTTATGGAATCATTGTGGCGTGCTATTTTAGCGCTGTTGTGAATGTCGTTCTCAAAATCTGCATGCTGGCTCCGTATTGCACACTTCGTGGCTAGCCATATTTCACACGCACCGCGTGTCATGGGCGAACTACGCTGAAAAGACGTCAACGCACGTGATTTCGTTCTATTTTGTTCAAAGAACTTTAAAATCGGCGTACGCCGATTCTAAAGTTCTTTGAGGGAATTATAAAAAGGACAACGGAAAAGGAAGCGCACTAATGCAAGCAGAATTTCCTTCCTCACCCATTGTCCCCTCTCCCACTGTTTAATACAATGCAGTGGTGGTCTAATTGGTTTGAACCCATAGTGACATTTTAGTGTGAAACGACCAGTAAAAAATGAAGACAGCATGAAGAACTACTCTCAAGTGACATCAATTGTTGCCTCACTTGAATCTTTAGCTTATACCGACCAGATACCAGAAGCGTATACGCGCAATTTCGCATTAAAAAAAAGAACGTTCGGTGCTAAACAAGGTTCAACTAGGAATACTGATGCACTGCGAACCCAGTAACGATAGTTGAGAGCATAACGGTTGGTCCTGCCTTTTTTGTGTGTGTGTTGTTGTTGTTTCGAACTTTAAAAAAGGCCACTTGGCCTCACAATCATGTTTGTTAAACTTGGATTACCAACCACGGTGTAAGAATAAGTTTAACTAACTAATGCAATCTCGAAACTTGGCCCAAGGAAAACCTATGGCTCCGTCCTAGGCCCTTCACGTTTATTTAGTATGTGGCTGGTGGATAAAGCAGTATTGCTTTCAGCCACTTGTTTTTAAAAATTGATGCTATCATATATAGACCAAAGAGCAAAGTGGCTCGGACAGCATATGCCTACTCATGAAATTACGATTACGCAACCACAATTACTATGTCCCGGCTTTGCTTACAGAGAGAACAGTCAGCCACCGACGCATCTGTGCAAAGGCAGTTCAGATGAAACAGCGGTTCAGCCGATGATACGTTTATATTTGCGAGGATATTCACGGTCAACTCCAACCTATGATATGCAATAGTCTAGAGGTTTGCTGTAGTGTTCTGAAGAAAGAAACAAAATAAAACGTTGAGGACTGTTGACGGCGTGCCCTAGAGCCTATGGTCATTCGAAGTCTGCAACTCGTAATTCACCTGTACTAATAATGAACTTGATACAGTTGCGAACAGAAATGGGGGTCCGGCTTTCACGAAGCCTATTGCGCAATTCACTTGTTTCGAATGTATTTCATTCGTGCAGTGTAACTTTTTGTTGTGCATTGTCGGTAGGTACTATTAGTATTAATATGTACTGAATGTATTCGTGTTCTTATATACACAGTACCTAAATGACTGACATTCTTTTAGTACGGTTATTTAACCTTGCGACAGCCCATGTACTAGGAACTCTTATACTCTAAAAAGCAGACTGTCAGTACTGCCCATAAGTGCCCGCCACTCTAACCCCGTCAAGCTGTCAGCTTATATTTTTTTTTGCCAGGAAGTCCTTTCTTTCTCGGATTTGTGGAACCTAGAATGATGAAAGTTTATTGTCGCTAGAATACATTAACTCCCATATAGACCGCCTAAAACACTATAAGGCAGCGATAGAGACCATTGGCAAAAATATAAGAGATTTAGAACCTAGGCTGTACTATAGGTACAAATTTGAAAATATCGGAAACAACTTTTAATAAAATATGGTTCGCTATAACAAAACTCTTTATTTATTTTTTTATCTGGACTTCTACTGAATAAGCTGTTTGTACTTCCCCCACGCAGGCAAACCGGGCAGCAGCGCAGGTGTACCTCCCCCTCGAAATTCACACGCGAACGTTCCTGACCAGTCTGACATGCCCGTCGTCGACGTCCGCATCCCCAATGGTCCACTGTACCAGGACATGGACGGCGTCCTAAGGCTGAGCCGAAACTTCACGGTCGAAATGCTGCGCTCTGCGCTCAGCTACAAGCCTCAGCCGGACGACAAGTTCGTCGTCACCTTTCCCAAGTGCGGAACGACGTGGACTCAGCACATCGGCTTCCTGATCTTCAACAAGGGCGTGCCTCCGTCCAGTGGGCTGGAATTCTTTCACAGAAGCCCCTTCATCGAGATGATCGGCGCCAGCAGCGTGACGGACATGACGCGACCAGGAGTGATCAAGACCCACCTACCGTACCATCTGATGCCCATGCATCCACAGGCAAAGTACCTCTACGTCTGCCGCAATCCTAAGGACACCTGCGTGTCCATGTACTACCACACGAAGGGTTTCACAGGATACGATTTTGCGGACGGCAAGTTCGACGACTTCTTCGAGGTCTTCGTCACCGGCCAGACGGACTACGGGGACTACTTCGATCACGTCCTGGGTTGGTACGAGCACCGCAACGACCCGAACGTCCTCTTCCTGCACTACGAGGACATGAAGGCACAGCCGAGAGAGGGCGTGCTTCGAATCGCAGAGTTCTTCGACGAGACGTACCACAAGCTGTTGCTGGAAAACGAGGACATACTGCAGAATGTGATCAAGTACAGCGACGTTAAGTCTATGCAGGACTACGCCTCGCGGAACTTCACAAACTTCTTCACGAAACAGATTGAGAAAGAGGCGCCCGATGGTCTCAGGGTCTTCCACGAGGTGTCGCAGAAGAATCCTTCCACTGCCAGCTTCATTCGTAAGGGTATCGTCGGTGACTGGAAAAATCATTTTTCTCCAGAACAAAACGCAAGGCTGGAAAAGAAGATTCTAGAGCGACTGTCAAATACAGACTTGGTTGACACGTGGCGAAAACACGCTGTCATGTAATCAATTCGCGGCATAAATTGTTCTCATATTGTACAACCCTTAATCACCTTGTCAAACTAGTGCTTACTTTCAGAAAGCTTTTCTTGTACTCCTACGTACGCTGTAAATCGAGAATACGTTTTCTGTTTTCCAGCAAATATGATTGTGCTACTAGAAATGTTCATTAGTTTTGTCTAGAGGTTTGTACACATACTGCAAATATAATACAACCAATTTCTGATATTGGACAATAGTTAATGCTTATATTCTGTAATCATACATATGCTGAAAAGAAATGGCGTTTCTTGTGCGAGTGCGTCCTTTTATCTTTGGTTCTTGATAGATCATGCAGCTATATTTCAAGTAACAGTTCATGAAAAGGTGGACCATTGAAAAGGTAAAAAGAATGCTGGTACAACAGATATTGCATGTGGTGCCACTGTACAGTGGCATCCTACGCACAAAAAAATTTATAAGAGAAGTTGCACCTTCATTTAGGCATTATTTTGTGTACTTCAAGTGAAATGGAGCTTGTTAGCCCATATCAGAAAATAAAAACGAAGTGGAGCTCGTTAGCCCATATAAAAAAATTAAAAAGGAAATAAAACTCTGTGGTATTTAAAACACCCGTGATTTCCTGATTTACTACCCTCAGGAGCTGATAGGAGAAGGCTGCAGTACGTAAAAAATTTGCCGGTAAGCGGAACCAAATAGACATTGGGATACTTCCAAAGTGTGTTTCTTTTTGTCTTTTGGCACAAGATTAATTTCTTCAGTAACCTATCAAGTGAAAAACTGGTTCTATGAATAACAGATATGGGTGCCGACAGCGGCTTCGTTCGCGGAAAACCCGGGCTTCGCTGAGGGCACAGAAATAGGCGTTTCCACAAATCCATCCTTGGAATGAGCGCCCGATTACACACGTATTTGTTTGAGCCGTTTCTAAATACCTCATGCTTGATTTGGGCGTGTTGGGGACTACCCGTTTCTTGTGTGGAAGTCTGGTTTTTTACGAAGGTCACCTTGCCTTTCAACTTTGCCACATTTCAATCTTGTCTTTTATTGCTGTATTGCGTTGCTACACTCATCATCGCCATCACAAATAAGTGTTGCGTAGCTAGGCACGTAATAAGGTAATATTTATTTATTTATTTATTTATTTATTTGTTTATTTATTTATTTATTTATTTATTTATAAAATACTCCTGACACGTAGTCCTAGCAGGTAAGGCAATAAAATGGTACAACAGTCAACATATCGGGGAAAAAATGAAAGCACAAAGGAAACAGAAAACATTAACACAGAACTAAAGTTATTATGTCTGGCGAAACATTATAAAAAATGAATAATAATCAGCATTATGATGTAGCTTCGACTATACAATTACATTCAATTATTGTACGAGGTAAAAATAATTGTTCTGGCGAAGTAATGCATTGATGCACCTTGTCTATGGTGACGATTCCCGGCAGTAATAAAGAAAAAAAATCGCAGCTTATCTACGCATTGAATGATAATGAGTGGGCGAAGCTCCGGAGCCACATCGGTAAACCGTGAAGGCTCCGTAAATCCTGCTTACTCGATCGTCATGTAAAGACGCGGCAACCACTTTGTGCGCCTTTCAGCGCCTCTTCGTCGGCTCTCAGCTCGGGATCGTGTTCCCGGCTCTTCCGCGCAGCTTCGGCTTCGCGGGCTCTCACTGCAGCGCGTGCTACAGCCGGTTTCCGAGCCCGCCTCTCAGCCTTCTTCGTCGCTCGTACTCGAAGCAGCCCATGCCGGCGTAGATAGCAATTACAGAGGCGTAATTCTTATACAATCAATCAGCTAGCACTGAGAGGGAAAGTACAGGAATTCAGAGTGTCGCTGCAGAACAGGTACTCGGCTCTTAGTGAGGAAACCAACCTTAGCGTAGATACAATGAATGATAATCTGACGAGTATCATTACGGAGTGTGCAGTGGAAGTTGGAGGCAGGGTAGTTAGACAGTACACTGGCAAGCTTTCCCAGGAAACGAAGAACCAAATTAAGAAGCGTCAAATCATGAAAGTGTCAAGTACAACCGACAAAATAGAATTGGCAGAGCTTTCGAAGTTGATTAATAGACGTAAGGTATGCGATGTAAGAAGGTATAACATGGAGAGAATTGAACACGCTCTGAAAAACGGAGGAAGTGTCAAAGCATTGAAGAGGAAACTTGAGATAGGCAAAAGTCGGATGTATGCACTAAGGGACAAAGAAGGCAAAATAACTACCAATATGGATAGGATAGTTAAAATATAGCGGAGGAGTTTTACAGAGATCTGTACAGTAGCCGAGACAACCACGACCTTAATACTATAAGAACTAGCAGTAACCAAGATTACACCCCACCAGTAATGATAGAAGAAGTCAGAAAAGCTTTGGAGAGCATGCAAAGGGGTAAAGCTGCTGGTGAGGATCAGGTAACATCAGATCTGCTGAAAGATGGAGGACAGATTGTGTTAGAAAAACTAGCCACCCTGTTTACGAGGTGTCTCCTGACGGGAAGAGTACCAGAGTCTTGGAAGAACGCTAACATCATCTTAATACATAAGAAAGGAGATGACAAGTACTTGAAGAATTACAGGCCGATCAGCTTGCTCTCTGTAGTATACAAGCTATTTACAAAGGTAATTGCTAACAGAGTAAAGAAAACATTAGAATTCAATCAACCAAAGGAACAAGCAGGATTTCGAACAGGCTACTCAACAATTGACCACATTCATACTATCAATCAGGTAATAGAGAAATGCTCAGAGTATAACCAACCACTATACATAGCCTTCATAGATTACGAGAAGGCGTTTGATTCAGTAGAAATATCATCCGTCATGCAAACACTGCGGAATCAGGGCGTAGATGAAGTATATATAAACATTCTGGAAGAAATCTACAGGGGATCAACTGCTACCATAGGGCTTCATAAAGAAAGCAACAGAATACCAATCGAGAAGGGTGTAAGACAAGGGGACACAATCTCCCCAATGCTATTTACCGCGTGCTTACAGGAGGTTTTCAGAAGCCTAGAATGGGAACAGTTAGGGATAAGTGTCAATGGAGAATACCTTAGTAACCTGCGCTTCGCCGATGACATTGCATTGCTGAGTAACTTCGGCGGACGAATTGCAACTCATGATTACGGAGTTAGACAAGGAGAGCAGAAAGGTGGGTCTTAAAATTAATCTGCAGAAAACGAAAGTAATGTACAACAACTTCGGCAAGGAGCAGCGCTTCGAGATAGGTAATAGTGCACTTGAAGTTGTAAAAGACTATGTCTACTTAGGGCAGGTAATAACCGCAGAGCCGAACCACGAGATTGAAGTAACTAGAAGAATAAGAATGGGGTGGAGCACATTCGGCAAGCACTCTCAAATTATGACAGGTAGATTGCCACTATCCCTCAAGAGGAAGGTATATAACAGCTGTATCTTGCCGGTACTTAGCTACGGAGCAGAAACCTGGAGACTTACAAAGAGGGTTCAGCTTAAATTGAGGACGACGCAGCGAGCAATGGAAAGAAAAATGGTAGGTGTAACCTTAAGAGACAAGAAGAGAGCAGAGTGGATTAGGGAACAAACGGGGGTTAAGGATATCATAGCTGAAATCAAGAAGAAGAAATGGACATGGGCAGGGCATGTAGCACGTAGACAGGATAACCGCTGGTCATTAAGTGTAACTGACTGGATTCCCAGAGAAGGGAAGCGGGTTAGGGGGAGACAGAAGGTTAGGTGGGCAGATGAGATTAAGAAGTTTGCGGGTATAAATTGGCAGCAGCAAGCACAGGACCGGGTTAACTGGCGGAACATGGGAGAGGCCTTTGTCCTGCAGTGGACGTAGTCAGGCTGATGATGATGATGATGATGATGATGATGATGATGATGATGATGATGAATTCTTATACGTCCGTTAACGTGGAGCGTATGTGCATGGAACGTATTCTGCATTCGTTAACGTATGTGCGCCATTCGAGCTGTAAATGCGAGCGCATCCCGCAACCCATACAACGAGGTCGATTGATAGTTGAAGTGTCCCGACGCTCACTCATTCGGCACATTTGAGTGTGACAAGTGCTCTCTGATGTGTCTACGTTTTGGTTTCGTCGTGGAAATAGGGAAGACTTTGTTACTGGGCAATTGTTACTAACGAACATTTTTTTTTTTATTTTTGAAATCTCAAAGCTGCAGTGGGTTTCTTCGCATAAAGTACCTCAATTCTCCCATTTGTCATAACCGCCTGACTACACTGATATAACGTTCACTAATTACACTTTTTGAATGCTGTCCGCAATCAAGTCGTTAGTCATTTTAACATACCTGCCACTACGGAAGTAATTCTAAAGGCATCGCACAAATATTGCATTTCCCTAAATTTTGATTGTTTTAGACAGATTTCTCTGAACACCATGAATCTAGTACACACACGCAAAATTGAAAGATGTCCGAAGAGGGGGGGGGGGGGACTTTTGAACTCTCTGGATACGCCGATTCTTCGAACCACGGCATGCAGCCGATATATAGAAAAGGCAGTACAGATCTATACTCACGTTTACCGAAACGTCGTTTGATAACAGGACCTGTGTGCACCACGTGCGTACCTCACATGTAACAATTCCGACCATTACTCCTGTACCCGAGCCGAAACGTCATTTTGTTGTTTCTTATCGAGCATTCTTTAGCAGCCGGTAACCCGTTTGCTTGAACCCTTTCTGAGCCAATACACAGGAGAATCGCTGTCTATGGAAAAAGCGGCAATCCACCTGGCACCACCACGTCCTTTTTTCTCGTCAGCTCTGCCACTGATCCTGACTGAGGTGCTATTTTCTGAGGCATGTTATTATTCATCATCATCATCATCAGTCCGACTATGTCCACTGCAGAACAAAGGCATCTCCCATGTTCTGCCAGTCAACTCGGTCCTGTGCCCACTGCTGCCAATTTATACCCGCAACTTTAATTTATCTCATCTGCCCACCTAACCTTCTGTCTCCCCCTAACCCGTTTGCCTTCTCTAGGAATCCAGTTAGTTACCCTTAATGACCAGTGGTTACCCTGTCGACGTGCTACATGCCCGGCCCATGTCCATTTCCTCTTCTTGATTTCAACCATGATATCTTAAACACCAGTTTGTTCCCTAATCTACTCTTCTCTCTTCTTGTCTCTTAAAGTTACACCTACCAATTTTCTTTCCATTGCTCGCTGCGTCGTCCTCAATTTAAGCTGAACCCTCTTTGTAAGTCTCCAGGTTTCTGCTCCATAGCTAAGTACCGGCAAGATTCAGCTGTTATATACCTTCCTCTTGAAGGATAGGGGCAATCCACCTGTCATAATTTGAGAGTGCTCGCTAAATGCGCTCCACCCAATTCTTATTCTTCTAGTTACTTCAGTCTCGTTTTCGGCTCCGCGGTTATTACCTGTCCCATGCAGACATAGTCTTTTACAACTTCAGGTGCACTATTACCTACCTCGAAGCACTGTTTTCTTCCGAAGTTGTACATTACTTTCGTTTTCTATGTTATTTGTACGGGTGCGTTTTTAAGTGGTATTCTTAAATACTCAGTCTTTATTCCCTCTTTCAAATGGTAGCACAAAGAAGCATTTGCTTAAAGTATCTCCGAGCGATGTTTATCATGAAAATTTAGCATGAGCCCACACCAAGTTATCACTAATACTCACAGAACTCTAATGCCCACGAAGATGTTACGTGAGTACAAGCAAAGCCGTAGATTATATTGTGGACAGTATCCGGCTCTAATTCGTGGGATGTGCGTTTGCATTCGAGCAGCGGCAAGTTATTTCATCCTCCACGCTGGCTTTTTTTTGTTCCGTTTTGGTCCGCCGCGGTGGTCCAGTGGCTAAGGTACTCGGCTGCTGACACGCAGGTCGCGGGTTGGAATCCCGGCTGCGGCGGCTGCATTCCCGATGGAGGCAGAAATGCTGTAGGCCCGTGTGCTCAGATTTGGGTGCACGTTAAAGAACCCCAGGTGGTCGAAATTTCCGGAGCCCTCCACTATGGCGTCTCTCATAATCGTATCGTGGTTTCGGGACGTTGAACTCTACAAATAAATCCATCAATCAATCAATCTTCATCACGTTTGAGATAAAACTACAGATTATTTCTGCTACCCTGTGTTTGCATTCGCCAAAGCCGATGTCCTCGAAAGTAAAGAACTGAAAATACTTTTCTTTATTATTCGCAAAGCGTTTTGGTCATATATGTCTTCGACTACCCTCTGAGGCAGAAGCTCAAGGAATTCGGAAGCTTCAAGAGAAAAAAAGTTTTTCGACACGGTTTGTCACTGGTCGTGTTCAAGAGTCTTTCATCAGATTCGTCGATGTTATATTACTAGCTTTAGGATCGTCTCGTATTCCCTCTTACAGATAATCCTACCACAGTAACTTCTCCTCTCTGTGTGAATGTATGCTTTGTACGGTATACTCGCGGATTGAAATAGTACAACATCAGGTTACGTAGCACGCGCATCATTTTGTTTCCACAGTATTCAACTCTGATTATATCGGCGTGATTTTAACTAGGACGCGTAGATCATAATAGACATCATATCTAGAGACCAGATTCGTCGTCACATGGCGTAGTTATTTCGAGTAATTGCGCATACCACTCGTTACACTAAAAAAAAAAAAAACTTATGTCACCTTTAAATCTCTGAGTATTGTACCTACCCAGGCGGTGTTCTTCAACATTAGACTGTGCTCAAGCTACAAGTATTCAATATTGGCAAATATATATGTAGTCTATCGGCTGTAGTTATTATATACAGTCCATACCTATAGTTAACTGGCGCATTGTTTTTTTTTAATTCTGAACATTTTCAGGCCACAAAATGTACGATATTATTGCCAGGCACGCAGTAGTACATAGGGGCACCGGAAATAACATTAATTCACGGGGGGCGCTATCCTGCCCCTAAATCTGAAAGCAAAAGCGGTCTTTTGTGTGTGTATGTGTGTGTTTGTGTGGTGTGTCTTCTTACTGCGTTTTGCCTCTCCTATATATTGTACCGGTGCACATCGGCGCTAGCTCTGTGCCAGTGAGAGGAAAGACGACGAAGTTCGTGTGTCACGCTCTCGGCCTCCTGTTTCCTGTGCTGCAGCTGTCTTGCTTGCCCTGGCGAGTTTCTTGCTGAAACTCCTCCGAAGAACACGCTTGTTACAATATATAGGTTGCCGCCGTTTCCAGGAATTGAGCTGACGCTGAGCCACTAGACCTTTACATGCTGGATAGGCAAATCTTCTGATTTTATTTATTGGGAAATAATCTCCGCTCCCAAGTGACAAGTTGGTATAAATTCCCCTAATCTTGTTGTTTATTCACGTCACGTGATACGAAATTTTGTATGTGGAGCTAGAGAAACAGCCACGAGCACGCTATGAGCATAGCAGTAACTCAAGTTTCACGTGACACGCATGTTACGATCATCATGTTAGGACGTGTGATTTACCACTCCCACGTTGCAAGCTGGTATAAATGCCCCTAACCTTGTTTTTGTTTTACAGGGAAAGCTGTTATGAGATCACAACACGGGTCGCATACGGTGCCGTAGTTGTCCGCCACCACCGACGGTGTTCGAAACCACTATCGCACGAAATAAGTAAAAGAAAGCTTGAATAAAAGCATTAAAGACTTGTGGGATTCGACACCGAGTCCACTGCGTGCCACTGCGTGCCCATTGTTCTACCGCTGAACCACGCCGGCGCTTGGGACTCGTTCTCAAACTTGCCTTCGGCAGGCGTGATGTCGAGAAAGGCGTTAATATGAATAATATAGCGTTTTAGAACAGCAAAAGACCAACATGCTTCACACATCCCGCCGCAGTGGTCTAGTGGCAAAGGTACTTAGCTGCTGTCCGGCAGGTCGCGGGATCGAATACCGGCTGCGGCGGCTGCATTTGCAATGGAGGCCGAAATGTTGCAGGCCCGTGCGCTCAGTTTAGGTGCACGTTAGGAGCCCCAGGTGGTCAAAATTTTCGGAGTCCTCCACAGCGACATCTGTTATAATCATATGGTGGTTTTGGAACGCTAAACCCCACATATCAATCAACATGCTTCACACAATGCGAGTTGCGTAGCGAGTGTGTCGTCCAATGCTCCAACACATTTAAAAAAAAAAACTTGTTATTCATCACCTATTAACTGTTGCACATACTCACTTTAGGCGTAATTCTTCATCGTCGTCAGCCACTGTATGAAAAATAAAATTGGCACGAATTTCGTTGCAAGTGTTTAGCGGATACCACGCTTCTCTGAAGAATGACGAACGATGACACAGTGAATGCCTGCCTATTACACTATGATTAATGGCGTAGTGGATACTCTGCAAGTTTGTTTGCAGCATCTACCCAAGGAGTGTTAAAAAAGGCTCTTAAAGGCCGCTCTTCTAGCTTTCGCCGTGACAGTGCTGCGCGTTCAGCGCAAGCTTGACAGTTTTTTACAATGATAGCCATATTTTTCGTCGCCATGCTCTTGCACATTAACCGTAGCAGCTTTTGGAAACGTAGTCATGGTCGCCGACCTCGTAGCCCGGCAGGATGATGCACTAGGCCCACCGCGAATCGACGTCAGAATGCATTGTCACTGCCTCTACCCTCTCTCCCCATAGCTTCTTGCATGATCTGTGAGAGTTTTTGAAGAATCGACTTAACTCAGCAAATAGTAGTGAAAAAAACGCAGCGAAAATGAGACCAGTTTCTTTCCGGAAGGGACGTTTCACCACTTGACGCCACGCCATTACCTTCCAATTTTTTTTTTCGCATTTTAGTATTTTTGATGGCTGGGCGGAAGGAAGCCATCATGACGGCGACGCAATATATTTGCGCACACGCTGCACAGCAATGCGGAACTCGGCCGTAGTAGGAGCACGCCACCCGAGGAAAAAAAGAGAGTGCAAAAAAAACAAAAAAAAGAGAACGGGGGGAGAGAGATCGTTACGAAGTTCTTCACTTTTTTCTCTTTTCTTCCGTCGTCCTGGCTTTGCTTGACCGGCTCTGAATATGGCTCCCACCGAGTTATACAGCAAGCCGAAGCCATTTCCTCAAGCGTGTTCGTTTGGCATTTTGCATACGCACCACCACCTTTCGCCCTTACTTTCTCAGCCCCGTGACTCAGACACCGATTGTTTTCCTGTACCCTTTCCCTTCTTGCTATACGTTCGGTCACAGTCTGATTATGACTTCTCACTTTCTTCACTACAGGGTTCCTCCTTCTTCTGCTCACCTTTCCCGTCTCGAGGAGTGCCCCTTTGCCGGAAAGCCTGGTAGGTAGGTCATCGCTCCGAGAGTGGCTCGCTGACAAGGCAGTGCACAGTGCGTTAGAAGGAAGCTCACATCGTCGTGTGCTCGACGGTTTCGCTGAGCGAGCGGCCGACCATATACGTTGTTGTCCCAAACCAAAGGATACGAGTTTTAGCCCGGTGGATATACGTTATCGACAGTGCGCATCAAAAGGTGGAGCTGTGATTAGGATACACGTAAGGTAAGCGGCACGGACTCTATGAGAGTCAATACTATGAAACACAAGGAGCACGTGATTGACGGCAACGCACATATGTTACGCCATTACGAAGCTTGGCATCTGCCTTCGGTGTTGTTTGGATCAATAATATCTTTTGTCGGTCTCGCTTTTCGTTTAGGCTCCACGATCTGTCACGTCTTCAGAGGTGTCTATATCGTCCGAAAGTGGCAGTAGTTGTTGGGATTTTACGTCAGTAAACGACGATATGATTTTGATAGGTGGAGGGCTCCAGAAATTTCGACTAAGTCAGTTTCTTTAACGTGCACCTGGATCATTTAGACACGGGCCTCAATCGTTTATGGGCCTCGTCGAAAATGCGGCCACCGCGGCTGGGATTCGACCCCGCGACCTTTGAGTCAGCAGTCGAGCACCACAGCTAACACGTCAGGTGAAAGTTAATGACGGTTATCGAAAACTGTCGAGCGGTGTGTGCGAGCACTGAAATGTGGCTTAGAGTTTCTGTGCCATTCATGCGACAGCATTTGTTCATACTTCCGTTCTCTAAGAAAAGTTTACTTAACCAATGCGTAGAAGTGCTGCAGACTTGCGTGTGTTGTCTTGTTATTCATCTCATTACTCAACATTGCACTGCTGTAAATCCTCCTCTTTCTGCACGAAATATGAAAAATCGAAAATAACAGCGCCTGGAAAAATGCATCAACGCCATATCTTCAAACTCGTAAACTACAGGTATCCAAGGGTGGTTTGGTAGATTATATGTGAAGCCAGAAGAAAACGAATGACGGAGAGCACATTCAGCAGGCATTCTGAAATCATGACTGGTATAGATTGTCATTATCCCTCAAGAGGAAGGTCTAAGACAGCTGCATTTTTTCGGTCTTACGTATACGAAGCAGATATTTGGAGACTCACAAAAAGGGTTCAGCTTAAATTGAGGACGCCGCAGCGAGTGATGGAAAGGAAAATGACAAGAGTAAGCTTAAAAGAAAAGAAGAGAGCAGATTGGATTAGGGAACAAACCGTGGTCAAGGATATCGTAGCTGAAATCAAGAAGAAGATACACATGGGCCGGGCACGTTGCGTGTAGGCAGGGTAACTGCTGGTCATTAAAGGTAACTGCCTGGATTCCCATAGAAGGCAAGCGGGTAAGAGACATAAAGTTAGGTAAACAGATGATATTAGGAAGTGATACCAGGACTCTCCCACAAGCTTTCGTCCAGGTACCATGGCCCTTATCGAGTTGTACGCCAAACATCCCCAGTCAACTACCTTGTCGAGCCGCTGGATGCATCTCCGGACAAGCGCCGTCGGGGAAAAGAAATCGTACACATCTCTCGGCTCAAGCCATACCATGACCCTTCTGTCTACACCTGTCCTTAGGTCGCCAGGATGGCTCCCTCATCGGCCGGGGGTGGTTGTAACGAGGGCAGTGGGCATGGAGCTCGAGGATAGAAAAGGAAGAAGACTTGCTGTGATCGCAGGCTTGCGTTCAGTTAGCCCTTGCGCTAAATAAAGCTCTCCTTCGCCGAGTCAACTCCTGCTTGTTCAACAACCCGTTTCAGCTGGTATAAAGTGGCAGGAGCAAGCGCAGAACCATGCTGACTGGAAGAACATGGGAGAGGCCTTTGTCCTGCAGTGGGCGTACGGAGGATGATGATGATAATGTAAGGCTGGGAAGGCTGCAGGCTGTGATGGTTCACGCAATTCTGCCTGGCACCATGGCGTCTCCAGATCGTGGACGTTGTGACCAATAGCGCCAGTTACGTAAACGTGTCATTTATTTGCGACATCGATGTAACTCTAAGGGTGCGCTAAACAAGAATCCACGCAACGTTACTAGCAATAGATTCAAACCACGCTGTTGTTTCGCATCGCCCACAGTCTACGCACCTGTGATTTGATGCAACGTGCCACCTGTCAAGGCGCTAACGCGTTCGGACGTGCTTCATATTCTCACTGATTAAAATTTACGTACCATTTGGGCCAATTTGTTTGCAGTGTGTTCTCACACCTGGTTCATGCGTGAGTAAATATTCAACCGATCCCTACAAATTAACGGTACTCTGCTGTGAAACAGTACACATTGCGCTCTCTTTAGTACACTTCATACGAGGCACTAGTAAACGTGAGTTCTCTCCTAAGACTCCTTCACACGAGAGGAGGCTGTCGCACTGCACCGGCTGCAGACCCGAACTTTTGCGAACCTCCACGTCATGCATGAAATATACCTCACTTATTATACTGATGCCTGTCCAATGATGCCTATCCCCACAGCTCTTTACGTTACCGTAGAGTGCACCCCCCCCCCCCCTCTAATCCTTTAGTCCAACCATACGTCAGAGCAATAGGAAGAGACCCTTCGCGAAGGCGCCCCCGAGGTCTGTTGGGCGCTTGTTCTGCAGGCCCGGGCTGTCTCAGAGGTTTCCATAGGTGTCTTAAAATAGGGACTCCCCGTTTTCTTCAAATTTGCATAATAAAATGTTTTCATTATTCTAAAAGTTTAGGCAAATAACTAAGTACTAAGAAAGATTGCATTTCAGTGAGCTGCAATACTCGATTCTTCCTATAAAATGGTCACGTGTATCGTAATTTGCCGAAACTTTTGGCGCTACATGCGCCACATGCTAATGTAAAAGTGACAGCGGCAAGAAAGTAATTGACAGAGTTTCTTGGTTCAAAACAAGCAGCTCTACGTCTACAAACATTTGTCGACGTAGTAGTTGAAATTTTGACTTGAACAGGGTTTTCGCGCACACGTTGGGTCGTGTGGACACTTCACAAGATACGCGTCTCAAAATTGGCCTCAAAAGTTGTCTATCTTTATTCCAGTGCTATATTTCCGTGTTCTTAGCAGCCTCGGGTTCATTTATTATACTCTCAGAAAAAATAATGAACAAGTAATTGGACATTTTTTTTTGCTGCGTATGTAATTATCACATGTACTGTAACTCCCTTCTAAGCGGCAAATTAACTTTATGTTACAGGGTCGTCTGTCACGCGACTTAGTTAAACGCTCAAGTGCTTAGTTAAACAGTTATATATACAATTTATATAGGTGGCAAACGACATTCAAATGATTCTTTCCTTGTGTGCGAGAGTGTCTAAACGTGAACACAAATGGTATACAAGAGCACTTCTTTCTTCACCAACAGGAATCCGTTATTCAAGCATTTCAGCGCTGGTGGCGTTCGTGGACATTTGGACGTTCTGGGTCAACAGGAAATCCGTGGTCTACCGAAATCAGCGTACAAGACACCCGAGGAGTAAAAAAAGTGGGCGAATATGGAAGACGAGCGCGTGTTACCGCTCTACGAGTCTATCTCTGGACTCCGGCTCGCCAACTTCTACCCACCGTACGCGGTCGCCTCGGGCCTTCAGTACAAGGCCAAGGACGGCGACGTCTTCCTCGTCACTTATCCCCAGTGTGGCACGCTGTGGATGCAGCAGATTCTCTACGTTCTGCTGCACGACGGGTCTTCGCCCAAGGACGCCGCGAGCCTCTTCGGGACCTTTCCTTTGCTCGAGCTAGAAGGATCCGAAGCCGTAGAAGACGCCCCCAGGCCGCGGGTAATCACGTCGCATCTTCCGTACGACTTCATCCCGAAGTCCTTGCGGGCTAAGTACATCGTGCTCGTGCGGGACCCTCGCGACGTCTGCGCAGGCATGTATCGGCGTCTCCGAACGTACCCCGCGTACGAGTTCAACGACGGCCTGTTGAGCGACTTCTTGGACCTCTTCTGTAGTGACGCCGTCGACTACCGGGGATACTTCGCCCACTTGAGGTCCTGGTATGATCACCGGGATGACCCCAACGTGTTCTGGCTGACCTACGAGGAACTGCATTCCCACTTTCAAGACACCGTGAAACGCCTGTCAGCGTTCCTTGGGGTGGAACACAAGCTGTTCAAGAGCAGAAGCGTGTTCAAGAAGTGCCAGGAGAAGAGCACGGTGTCTTACATGAAGTCGAAAACAAACAAATACATGGAAGAGTTTCTGTACATCCCGTTCGAGAACCTGGCGGCGGATATGAGGTACTCCGAAGGGGTCAAGTCCTTCCACGCATCGGTGCAGTGTGCAGGGTTCTTGGACGCAATGTCTAGTGTCCGCTGTGTACGTAGCGGTAAAGTAGGCTCCTGGAAAGATGTCATCACAGCTGATGATGCCAAGAGAGTGGTTCACCGAACGGAACAGATAGGACGTGACGTGGCGAACGCTGTCTTGTACAACAGGTGATATTGCAAGTTTATGCGCGTCGGTGAAATCCCAGCGAGTCCTGGGATAATTAAAGCGTTTTTTTTTACAAGTTGACTCGTACTGAGTCTTATGCAAGATTCCACAAGCAGACCTATAATATTAGATCATAAAAGCTGAAATCAGCAGAGCGTTTCCGTACATGGTGAGAGTGAAAAATAATTTCGCACACGCGTCCGATATAGAATAGTTTGCAAGCTATCCTGCCATTCGTGTTGTTAAGCAAGAACGGCGTAAAGAAACTAGCTATGTTGATAAATTTCAGTAACCTAACTATGAAATTACAACCACTTTACTATTAGAAGTTATCAGAGAATTTCAGAAAATAGCATGAGCGATGTTCCGTTCGGGAGTAAATAATTATTCCTAGATCAGGTACAAGCTTGTTGAATATATTAAAACCTCAGTAAGAGGTAAGAGCGCCTGATGTAATTTGAACTTTATAAGCAACATGAGAGCGATGGGCAACATGCACCTTGTGTCCCTATAAAACTGCTATCGCAATGAAAAAAAAATATCTTTTCAGTGCTTTTCTATAAGGCTGATGGTTTGCTCTCGGTTGCATCTCGCCGCATACACCAACGAGCCACGAGTGGGTTGAGCCACAAAGCAGCGCTGTTCATCTCCAAAAAAGTTTCTCACAGACGACGCGGAACTTAATCTTGACTACATACTTTAGTTAACCCACTCCATCCCCCCGCTTATACGGGGATGTGTAAAAAAAGAGTCACAGCTTTGCCGCACAGGCGAAGCAATGAACGCAATAGCAACAAATTGAAAGGTCACGCGCAGAATAGAAAGTACGTCGAAACATGCCCCGCGTTTCTCACGCACAAATGACGCACGAAACGTACTCACAGATACGGATGCACGCGCATAAGCGTCTCATTTGTTACTCCGCAGTGTCTGAAAAGCGTGCGCTTTTCACAAACGGAGTCTGCAATGATTGCAGTGGTCTTTGTGTGCCCGGTAACAACAGTAGAATCGTTCCAGGTAAAGCCCGAGGGCAGCAGAGACGTACCATTCTCCGTTACTCGCCACCGCGAGATAAAGGCGCGCGAGGGAGCATTGCTCCCCTTTTCTAAGCCGGGCAAAGTATGCGCAGGATATCAGAGCGGGTGCCGCCGCTCGATGTGGCGACGCTCGCTCACTCCTTCATCTTGCTGGTAATGCTGAAAACACAATTCCCCCGAGATGCTCGTGAGCAGCGGTAAGAGGCAGATATAAATACCTTGCCATTTGAATAGTGAAGAAGGTGCTGCACGGTGGCTCAGTGGTTAACGCCTTGCTTTAACGACGCAAATGTCCTGTGTTCGAATCCGCTCACCGGAGTGTTTTCCTTGTTTTTTTCTTCCTAGCATTTTCATGTATATAGATACGTATACATGTACAGTGAGGGACGGCGACACCGACGCCGCTGGCAAAATCGAGCCGAGAGTGCCCATATAATTGCTATCGCAATAAAAAATATTTAGGCAAGATCGATTTCTAACTACATACGACGCGATATCGCACAAGAGCTCATTTTGCGAACTCCGGTGTCGCCATCGGTTACCGGTGTTGGCGTCGTTGGTCGTGAGCGAAGAATCGTCGCGTTCTGTTCGCGAATGTTCGAGATAGATGCGAATGAATGAATAATAAATCTCCTGTCGGAGTGAAAATCAAACCCAGGCCTTCTCTGTGGCGAGCAGGTGTTCCCCTATGAAGCCACGCCTTGTTTCTCGTTAGTCACGGCCGTCATTCGATTCAGGCCACGAAACAAGTTTTCCCAGCGATACATAAATTTTGAATATTTGTATACATATAGGCTTTCTCGCATGTATAGAGTGGGCAAAATTAAGAATGATGACTCTTTAATACAGCCAGCATCCTTACAGCAACATAATTGCTTTTATAAATTTCGTCAGACAGAACCTTGGATTGTCAACAAAAACACAACTGTATACGGTGACCAAATGCTACAGTATTGTTTACCGACTATTTTAAATCGGTAACATAAAGAAAATGGTCTCGATATATCCAATCTGTCGCTGAAAAGCGTACGTGACATATTCGTATGATTGCCTGTATTGCCTCAGGTTCACCTGTTCTTTTTGTTTTTTGCTGTCTTCATCACAACGGGTATTTTTTCATTTGGTCTTCAACTGTTTACACAATACCTTTGTTCATTATTTCTTCCCGTGTTTGCTTACTATTTTTGCTGTTCTGTTCATGCATTAGTTATAGCGCATGCCTTGAAGTGCTGTAACTGCTCGGTGTGGTAGGTGGCCAGAATCTCCTCAAGCTGTTCAGTGCAGCTTTTTCGACTGATCTCCACGCAACCTTCTTGCGCAATAAACTTAATTCAATATTTCGAAATGAGCCACAAACATTTCAGATAAGCATAGACCGGAGTTGTCCGCACTGCTTGTAATAAACGCATCTGGCCTCTTTTGGCGCCTAGCCGCTTGTAGGATTCTCCTTTCTTTCGTCACATTTTTGGGATTTTCTTTCATTTTCCCAGCAAAAAAAAATTATTTTAGTCTTCCTCACGTTCATCAATAGCACGCTTCTTCTTCACTAATAGCGCGTTTGTCGATTGAATTGAGCAGTCGAGTGGTGAAGTCAAACATTTGCCGAGGCAACGAACAGGTATAATCTTAATCAATACTGGTATATGTGCAGTCAACCGAATAATGACTATCATAGTGACAATTTTATTATTTATGTTGGCACTTTCTTTCGTCGTTGAGCATATTATCGATATGCAGTATAATAAACATTATTTTTTCAACGAACCTTATTACTCAGTGACAATTTTTTGTACTAAAATGATTTAGGGATGTAAAAAATTTATATAATTTTCGAATTTTTCGAACTTCTTCACGGAAGTCACAACGCTTCTCTTGGGCTTCCATTTGATGGTGATTACTTGCTTGTTAACATCTGAGAACTCGTGCGTAGACTGTGAAGGGACATAATTACTCAGGCATGTCCGTGAGCGTTTTTCACTTCAGTAGCTATAGTCCAAGTCCTGGCTCGTTGAGCTTGTACATTCTAGTTGTTTGGCTAACCCATTTGCAAGAATAACTCGTCATTGGCATTGCGTCAAGATCTTCATGATGTATGACCACTCTAGGCATTGAAACTGCTTCGTAAAAAATGTTATAAGAATGTCATGTAGTGGTAGGTCTCTCCTTAAAGATCGCGCCAGGCGTCACAGCATATGAACCGAGTGGGGGTCTAAATCTGCCCTCAGACAGCGCAGCCACAATTGAGCCATAGTTGCGTGACTTAATTACGTAAACACTATTCACGCGATCTCTCGCAAATTCTCGAAAGAGAAGGCCTCGCTGAACGTATACAGTACTCACACATTGTACTAGGACAACTCAGGCTTGATAGGCACATACTTTCGTCTCCCCCGTTTTCAACTCGGGTAACATTGGCGTATAATTTCCACTCGAGCGCGTAGATCAGAGACAGCAATATATTCAAAGGCCAGATTCGTCGTGACATGACGTGTTATCTCCAGCAACTGCGAATAACAGTAGTCAAGCAAAAGATTTAATGGTTCATTTGATTCCGAGAATATGGTATCTTCCAGTGCTTTTGCGGTTAGTCCGTTCGACAATGCCGGTATTCATACTCTATTCATGCAGTGTAATATGTAGAAAACGCAATTCTAGACTTTATCAGGTGTCAGTAACGCTGCAAAGGGGCCTATGTAGTTCAAACGTCATCGCTTTGCCTAATGATATAAACAATAACCCTGTTATACGCGAACTAAACTAACTGATATATTTCATAAATGTTTTGCAACAAACGACCCCTTCTTCTTATTTTTGGGAATGCAGAAATTCATGCGCAGAGTGAATTCGAACCCGCAACATCTGCGCAGCAACATGACTGCTGACAAAAGAAGTTCCATCTCCACATCAACAGAAATGGGACACTTGGGATCTGGTGCGTTACGTTCTCTGTTTTTTTTTTCCTCATTAGCCCTAAATCTGTTACGTCAAGGCGACAGCCGTCGAGCTCGTGAAGGGTTTCGCCGTTTTACAGCTGGGAGCGGCAGTAAACTTCCCTCTCAGCGATGAAATTTTAAAATCAGGAGTGTTTTGCCTTTTTAGACTGTCTTCTTTGGATATTGAAGTAATTGAACTCATCCTGCAGGGAAGCTCTAGAGAGAGAGATAGAGAGAGAGATGAGACACAACTTTGCGGATGTCTTAGTTTTATTTCCACCGGTAGAAACCGTTAAAAATAAATTAGGAGACAACCGCTAAGTTGTGTTTCATCTCTTCCCAAGTCCATTTGACTCATTGAAAGAACTTGAAAAACTATATATATATATATATATATATATATATATATATATATATATATATATATATATATATATATATATATATATATATATATATGTGTGTGTGTGTGTGTGTGTGTGTGTGTGTGTGTGTGTATAGTTTTTCAAATTCTTTAATGTGTATATATATATATATATATATATATATATATATATATATATATATATATATATATATATATATATATATATATATATATATATATATATATGTAAGTGTGTGTGTGTGTTGAATGTGCGAACTAACAAAATAAAATATATACAGCAAACCGAGACAGGAAGCTATATAACGACGACCGATATAAGAGAGTCATCGCAAATAACACTGTCCTCAGCGGTCAACACCTTCGCGTCCATACACGGCGTTCCATTTGCTGCGGGAATTTGGCAGTGCCGCCATCTGCCATAAGCGATGAGAACCGGGAAGCCCGCTCAATATCTGGGACGACCACCGAGTGAAGAAAAGAGTGCGAAAAAAAAAAGAAAAGGAAAGGATGTTACCGGAAGAGAACAACGTACACGGCAAAAAGAAAACGCGGTGGTCCTGCTAGAGGTGACGACGCGCTCCTCTCGCACTCCGTCGGCTCCAGTCGTCGGCAGCATCATCACTTATTTGGAGTCGAGCCAAGCGGGTTGGCGACACGGACACAGCGCCCAGCCCATCGACCCTGCTAGGACGGCTCGCCGTCGGCATTTGTTTACCCTGCGCCCACGACTGGAACAAGGAGCAAGGTTTGATTTGCAGCGGTGAGTATCGAAATCATCGGTATCTCCGTTTCTTCCGCCTCTTTTAGCTCGCCGTCGCGTCCTCCCTTTTCCGTTGCGTACTTTCACTTTTCGGTCGCCCAGCCGTCCTTGTCCACGTGTGCGCGTGGTTTGCTCCGCTACGAGTGCGGCGATGGACGCGTGTCAAGTGCTGTCGTCGAGCACGCACCGCGTGCCTCTGCAAGGCCGGTGTGTCTTGGCATGTCGCTGGCGTTCCGGTTGAAGCAGGTTACTGCGTGCTCCCTACAAACCATGGAAACCGAATACAACCTTGGCAAACGCAACGTTTTGCTGGAGGCACGAAGGCTCAGTGCTGTTTCTGCAAAAGTTGACTTAGTTTTCCCTGCGCCTTGATATATGCCAAGTATGTTAAGCGCAACTAAACAGGAACAAGAAAGGGCGAACAAAAGTTCAATATGAAATTCGTGGTTACGGCTATGTACCAACAAGCTAAAGCTCATGCGCTTTCAAATTTGCGGAGACGAAGGAGCGACATATGGACGATATATCGTTTGTGTGTCTTCACTTTGCCTTCGTTACATTGCACTGCAGATACTTCTTGTACATAAATCTATGCACCAACTAGTCCGCCAGCGCGTTCTTCCTCACACCATCCGTCGGGCACCAACAGACTCTAAACGTCTCTTAAACAGCTAAATTTGTCAGTGCAAATATATTGCGCGATCTTAGAGTCACATCTCTTGAGGGCGCATACTCTTAGGTATGCGTTCCCGCACAGCCTGCTCGGTCGCGTCATTGCGAAATGTTTCTCGGGGAAAAACACGTGCTTCCAACAGCTCGGATGGCTTCGCGGCCAAAAGCAACACACTGAGCGCCGCCTGTTCTCGGTCGCCGCGGCGCTAGGAGTATCGACCGCCGCAGCCCGGAAGCGTTGTCGACTCGAGAACTGCGCGCGACGGGGCGCCTCGAGTTCAGCCTTGACACAACTTGGCACGCACTTCAGACACGCCCACTCCTCGCAGCTAGAGCCCATACACTTCACACCGCGGCGGGCTCCGCTGAGCGTGCGTCTCGCGATGCGTCTGCCGCGCAGCGGCGACAAGTCCCGTTTCGAAACCGCGAGTCTCCCTCATCACGTCCATTTGAAACGCTGTTGTATACATGCGTGTAAACATAAACCAGTATAAATTAAATCAAATCGAATTAGTAAAGCAGCGTTTCTGGTGTGTTGGCATTATGTTTGATTTGTGGGGTTTAACGTCCCAAAACCAATATATTATTACGACGTGTATGTGCCGGATTGATAAGAGGGAATAGAAGTGTGGACTTGGGAAGAAGAAGATCTCTCGGCAGTTTTATCCGGTGCGGCCTCGCCATCCCAGCTTCCGTTCAATAAACCCCCGTACCCCTACTTCAGGCGTAACAGAGTGGTGGAGGTGCGGGGTACGGGGGTTTATTGATTATGAGAGACGCCGTAGTGGAGGGCTCCGGAAATTTTGTCCACCTGGGGTTCTTTAATGTGCACCCAAATCTGAACACATGGGCCTACAACATTTCCGCCTCCATCGGAAATGCAGCCGCCGCAGCCGGGACTTGATCCCGCGACCTGCGTGTCAGTAGCCGAGTACCTTAGCCACTAGACCACCGTCGCGGGGCAACATATTGTAAAGAGAACATAATTCAAGAGGTATTGCGAAAAATTGTGCGTTGTTCAATTTCCGAGCTAATCAAATAAGCAAGGAAGAAGCGAGCTTTGCCGATGATTGCGGACGGGCGGCAACATGGAAGAGACATGGAAAAGAAGAATTAAGGTTAATACGCGATGTATTCAACGTCTGGTACTAACCAACGTCTGGTGCTAACCACGACTTAGCGTTCACGGGTTAGTCTCGCGCACAGTCAAACGCTAAGCGGTAAGAGGGGCCGGTAAGAGAGGAGGCTGGTATGTGAACACGTTTAGGAAAGCGATACATAGAAATAGAATATATGGGCATATACAAAGGAAGCACAAGCCACGCGGTTCCTTATTCATTTGCCTAAGATGACACAAACACGAAAGTAACTTTATTCTTTTTATATCGCAGTTCACTGTTTAAACCACCTCTATACCACCAATGCCCGAAACCTTTCTTCGCCTAACGTTGCGTTCGTTGGTCATATCATCTAAGTCGTTGGGCATATCGTCTAGCGACTTGAAATAAGGTCGCGTAATGTAAGTGATGCGTAAAAACAGCATCACCGTCGTGCGAACCCACGGCGCCGGAAAAGGGCAGTTTGCCGGCACGCAAAGCCGTAGCCGCTAACCTTGGTGAGCCGTCACTGTGGCATCGTTTCGCTACGATTATGCCTAAACAGCCAACTTGCGCTCACGGAACGCTTGAATCCAGCTACCCCGTACATTAATTAACGCAGATGGCTGCCACCGAAGAGGACCCGAACCTGCGACCTCGCTACGTCGACTTCGACGGCTACCGACTTTCCTGCGCGTTCCACGCCGACCTGCTTAAGTCGGCGCTGGAGTACAAGCCTGGCTCGGACGACGTGTTCGTCGTCACGTATCCCAAGTGCGGCACGACGTGGGTGCAGCACATCGCGTACCTGATCTACAACGACGGCCAGAAACCGAAGGACGGCTTGGACTTTCTCAAGAACAGCCCGTTTCTCGAGATGACCGGAGTCGGCTGCTTGAAGACCATGAAGAGGCCCGGGATCATCAAGTCCCACCTCCCATACTCCATGATGCCCATGTCTCCCGAGGCTAAGTACGTCTACGTGTGCCGCAACCCCAAGGACTGCGTGACGTCCTTCTACTATCATACCAGAGGATTCCCGGGGTACGACTTCACCCGTGGTGCGTTCTCGACGTTCTTTGACATCTTCTGCGAGGGCCAGACGGACTTCGGCGACTACTTTGATCACGTCCTGGGTTGGTACGAGCACCGAAACGACCCAAACGTCCTCTTCTTGCACTACGAGGACATGAAGGCACAACCACGGGAGAACGTGCTCAGGATCGCCAAGTTCCTGGGCCAGTCGTATTACGAAAGGCTGCAGGAGGACGCCCCATACCTCGAGAATGTTCTCAGGTATAGTAAACCGCCCAATAAGTGTTTAGCTTACAAAAGTTCCGTTTGTAAGAGATTCGGTGCTGGCCGGGAGATGGTATTCCACCGGCAAGTGGAAGGAATAGTCCACGTGGAAAACGCTATATATGCAGGTTGTAACTCGAGCCACGAATTTTAACATTAAAGGCGCGTCGGGAGCCAAGTAAATGGACTTTATTGTATTTTCTTCAGGATACGTACTAGCTATCTTTGTATTTCATACTAATTAAGACAATAATTATGTTTACATTACCAAACATCTTAGTTATTGCCTGAAGGCCCGATTAAATTATGTGTAGTTGTCGAACACGTTCAGAAAACACCGAGACGAAAATTCAAACGTAGTCTATTCATAGTCTATTTTTTTCCGTGTCGCAAAAAAAGACCGCTAAGTAAGAAAACAAGAACTCATGTGATGATGTTCTTGCGCACTGTTATGTTGATCTCAAGAGTAGCTCAAGAGTAGTAGATCAGTAAACTAAGGCCCCAATTACCTCCCCAATGAGTGTTCATTCAGTGAACGCGTTTCCTTCACGTCCCTTTAAGCAAACGGAGTTTGGTGCCGTGCAGGTACAGCGACGTATCTGCCATGAAGCAATACACCAACGACTCTCTGGTACAGTTCTTCTCAAAGCCCTTGAAAACTGAAGGTGGAGAAGTTCCCGAGGGCCTGCAGCTGTTCCACAAGGTCACGCACGACCAACCCGGTGATGCCAAGCTGGTCCGCAAGGGAATCGTGGGTGATTGGAAGTCGCACCTCACGCCTGAAATGAACGAGAGGCTAAACAGAAAGATCTACGAGAAGCTCGTGGGCATGGAGTTCATCGAGGTCTGGAAACAATACGGTGTCATATGAGCTCAAGGCGTCTCCAAGAAGATGTCTCTGCTGTTCGCTTGGCCAGTGACGTACAACACTTACGGCTTGTCGTGCCTGCCTTATGACTATAGAAGTGTAGGAGGACGTGTATTTTCTACGCAAGCATGCACGAAGTCTCGGCATGCTTATACCGTGTGTAGGTAGGGCGCACCCAAGCCCTCATGAGAGAGACATATTTTATTGAATGAGTACTGGAGAGATTTGACCAGCGGAATATCTATATAGAAAGCTCCTTCTGGTGGCTGTGAGAATGCATGGAGAGATTTACGCGCTGTGCAACGGATACAGCCCATAACGCCACCACCAGCGCCCCCATGACGTGCCGGCCATATATGGGTAGTGCAAAGTGAGCCCCGCGAGCGAACGTGCATCGGCCCTCCTCTTTCGTTGGTCTTAAGGCGCGATTTCCTGAAAATCAAAGACCTGAAAAGCTTCTTCTTTCAATCCCACTTCCCTTCAGAAAAGTAGGAAGCTCATCAAAACAAACTGCGGACACAATGCGAAATATGTCCCAGTTATTTCTGCGTACTGCAACTGGCACTTATAAGTGCGAGTGAGCATCGCATGACATCGAGTTCGAGGCAAGCACACAAGCACTCCGACGTTCATTTTGTAACGCCTGAATGCGTTAAAATTGGGCATACACATGATGCCAAAGTGATGAAGTGCATACGCGAGCGATCCATCTTACGATCAGTGGTACGAAGCTCGCTTTATCTGGCACGAATAGCCCTCCCGATTGCCAACTTTGCAGTTTCATTTTCAATCTATCTCTCGCTTCCTGTGCGTTGAACTGTTTTATTACGCGTGCTAGAATGTTGTGTGGACGTTTGTCATTCCTTTCTGTATGCTGAAAAGTACTTCACGCTAGTACTTCATGGTGGTTCGGTTACGCATCCCACTAACGGAGAGAAATTCGTAACTCTTTTTGTAAGAGTACACCTAATAGTTAGCTCAAACGTTGTTTCGTACGCTGTAGTTTAACCTGGTTGTGCAGCCAACTGTGCAAGGGAGTCATGCTTTGCACTACCCAAAATTGCGTCCACAGGTGGTGCTGCGTCTCTGCAAAACTCCAGAGTCTGACGTATATGAAAACTCACAGTAACATTAAAGTGCTATATTTCCAGAGTACCAGTTTTTCTCATAAACTTCAAAAGTTGTCTCTTTGATTAAAGCCGCAGGTAGTACGTGTCTATCTTTTGAGAACGTGAGTTCAAAAGATCACTGAATTTGATGGTTTTCGATTTCTAGCACAACGGATGTACCTTGAAGATTACAACCTGCATGAGCAGATTACGTTGGCTGTTTCTTTACCCGTACACTGCACGAGGCTCACAGCGTGGACTTCATTATTTCAATTTTACAGAGTGTTTGGTGTAAGCAATATTTTGTAGAATTCAGTACAAACTCTGGACGGTCAATATACTCGTCGAATAGCTCGTCCTCAATGAGTGATTCGTAAACAGCGGCAGGTCACCTCATAAACAAGTTTTTAGTTCTATAATGAGCACAGATTGTTACCCCCCTCCTTTTATTTCTTTCTTACACTGGTTTCACATTGTTTGGGATTATGCCTAGGAGCTTTTCTATTCTATAGGTCGCTACTTTAGGTCGTGCGTCAGCGTCGGAAAGTGCTAACGGCAGTGTTACATTTATTTTATCTTTCATTTCCGGCATCCAAAACTCATTGCGCAGGTTGGACATGTGCTTCAATGTCGCTAACGATTAATATTGTTAGCAACACGACAATCGCCGAACGAATTGAGAGAGAACAAACACGAGATAGCCCCGTTTTCTGTCACTCCTGTCACTACCAATAACAGTCATTGAGCTGCCAGCAAAAAGCTGTTTTTGCCAGTGTTTACGTTACACTCATTATTAAATCGATCCTATACATTTTCGCATGCCATCTGCCCTGCGTTGGCACTATCTGAAAAAACAGGCATACGTCATACAAAGTTTCATCCCACGGTGTCCCTTTCAACGAAACTTTCGCGCACAAGGCGCGGTGGTCTATCGGTTATGGTGCTCCATTGCTGACGCGAAAGTCGTATAGCATCCAGCCCCGGTGGCAGTTCCCGCATTTAGACGGACGCGAATTGTAGAGGCGCGTGTGCTTGTATTTAAACTTTGTCACGATTCCAGAGCCCTCCACCACGGCGTCTCTCGTAAGAACATCGTGGTTTTGGAACATAAAACGCCAACTGTTGTTAGAAACACGAACTGAACACACGTGCGCGCTGCAGTGTGTCCACGCGTGCTTTTCTGATGCGGCGCCGCTCCCTCTCCCTATATGAAGATAAGAGGGCTCCTTTACGCCATAGCAATGCCTTGCGGGATACCGCATACTTCAAACCAGAGGTCGTCCTGTCATTCAACACTTGAGGTCTAGCCACACGTGCGCGCTGCGGGATGTCAGCGCGTGGTCTCTTGACGCAGCGCAGCGCCCTCTCTCTCTCTCTCTCGTAGCCCCTCTCTCTCGTAGAGGAAGCACTGCCGCGCCAAAAGACCACGCGCTGTCACGCTGCAGCGCGCAAGTGTGGTCGGGCCTTTACGAATAGCAATGCTTTGCGGGAAACCGTACTAAAAACTAAGAGGTCGTCCCTAATTCAATAAAAACAAAAGACGTATACGTACCATCCGTATGGCGTCAGTTCAGAAAACCGGTCAGGTGTGACGCAACGCAATCATCGCGTCGTCGCCAGCTGCTGACTTGTACACTCCTCGCGTTTCAAAGCATGTCACAGCCAAAGCATCCTCTAATTCTCATTGTCAGCGTATAAAGAAAGACGTAGCGTGATTTTTACGCCCGGCGCTTGACGTAGTGCCGCGAATAGACCACAACTACTGCACCGTCGAGTGCAACTGATGCGACCGGCGGCGCTCACGCTTGCATTCAACTGAGTGCGGGCCTGTGATTCGATATATGACGCAAAGCGCTTCAAAGGCGGTCAGAGAGCGTGCTTCGATGATTAGTTTAGTTACACTCATTCAGAACGTCTTGAGCAAAATATTATTCGTTCTATTTTTCCTTGGTTCCTCGCTTTTACCGAAAGATGCCCGAGGATATGCCGAGCCGGCATCTGTTTTTATGCGTTCTTCAGTCGCTCGCTTTTATCGGACCAAGTGCGAGGCTATACGGGATACAACCGCAATGACCCTATTGGCCCTTTATTTCGATTCCACCGTTTACAGTGTTCTGCGCACGCGCTTAGAGTATAGGGACAGTGCACACACTGCAAGACGTGATAAGAACAATTTTGCAGCTTCGCTTACTGTCAAGCCCCGCCGCGGTGGTCTAGTGGCTAAGGTACTCGGCTGCTGACCCGCAGGTTGCAGGTTCGAATCGCGGCTGCGGCGGCTGCATTTCCGATGGAGGCGGAAATGTTGTAGGCCCGTGTGCTCAGATTTGGGTGCACGTTAAAGAACCCCAGGTGGTCGAAATTTCCGGAGCCCTCCACTACGGCGTCTCTCATAATCATATGGTGGTTTTGGGACGTTAAACCCCACATATCAATCGCTTACTGTCAAGACATGTTGCTGCTGAAGTTTGGGTAGACGAACTCTCGTTTTTTTTTTGTATGTCCGCGATAACGTTATCAATTTGGCGTATATATACAGTCAGGAACCATGCTTATTAATTACTTTTAAATCTTTCTTATTGGTTTCCGTAATTCCTTGTCGGCTTGCGCAGAGCTGCGACCACGTCGGAAAACAGACACGTGGAAAAACGAATATAAATATTTTACAATCGATGCAAAAGGGCCCCAAAAATTTAATTTAACGAGGCCGATGCTGACAGATATGCGATCTCGACTTTAATGCGTGGCGAATGACGTCATTCCGCATGGTGCAGGATAATGTGTGCTCCGAAAAATGCCATTTCAAAACTCACTGCCCAAATCGAACCGAGTGTCATTGCCTAGAATGTCGCATGCCACATTTGCCTAAGCCCATAGAGCTTTATGAATTTAACTACAGGGGATTCTGGTGCTGCCATCATTCATGGAAGATGGCAATGATGGGTATAGTGCACGGATGTGCCTAGTCTTCGTGCTTACGACTTAAAAAAACAGGTCGGCAAAAGATGTGAAGCTCACTCAGACTCACTAATGAAATATATTTCACGCTTCGGGCTCACTCGGACAAATATTCACCGAAATTTTCCTGAGCCAGACTTACTGGGGCTCATACTCACGCAAATTTTATTCAACCAAACTCACGCGGACTCACCAAAATAATACTGACTCGTACACTCGCTCAGACTGACGGCTCGATCTGAGTCTGAGTGAGTGCAAGTGAGTCGACTCATGAGTGTGTTAGTTTAAAATTAGCTTTTTCGACCCTGGTGCCGATGCTATCAAACACCAATATCCCATGTAATCGGAGCTCTTCTTGGCGCGTTTGATAAAGCACGTTCGCATACGAGTTGCGAGTGCTCGCGAACCAGTAAGCTCATTTCTCTTGAAAGGGATGACAATGTAAACTACATTTGTCAAGAATTTTCATGAAGCAGCTGGCTGAAAGGAGATCGAGGCACCCCCGCTGCGTAATTGAGAACTCTAATCAAAAAGTATTGAAGTGATGTAGGAAAGACAATGATTTAGAATACGTGTACATAGACGGGAATCGTGGCGAGCTAATGGCCACCACCCTTCGAACCACCGTCAAACTAAATTCAATGACTCCATTGTGCCTTTCAATAAAGTTCTCTCTCTTCTCTCTCCTTTCGTGACAGCGAGCGTGCTGCAAGCTATGCAGGCAGGGGGACACTCTTAGAAAATATTGAGTAGAGGTGACGTCTTTTCGTCTCACAATAATCGTCATCTGTCTAGCGTTCTCTTTCCTACATTATCGCCATGCGTCTGGCCTTTTCAGGTCCCGAACGGCATGGGCGCTATCAGCGTGACTTATCACTCTGGATAGGAAAGTGGCCAGCGACGAGTTTTCAAAAAAAAAACGAAGCGCAAGCAAGAAAGAAGATGATAATTGTTGTGAGACAAAAAGACACCCTTTTTATTCGATCTATAGCCGGTTATCTAAGCACATTGAGGACGAGGGCCGTTTTCCGAACAACATGGTAGACTTCAAGCCACACCTCTTCACGCCGGACGTAATGCTTCTCATCAAACATGATCTATTAGATAGAAGCACGTACTGGCTAAGATTGGAATCAACTCGACGACGTTAAAAGATAGGAGCGTTCAGCTTTCTGATAATGTGTGGCAGGCTATTAAGATCAGCTCTCTTCCAAGGAACATGCATCCAATTTTCAATACTGGCAGGAGGACAGCCTGCGCTTCTGCGTCACGCGCATGCGCGCGAGGCTGATTCATGTTTTCTAGACACAGCCCAGTACGAAGGCAACTCCAGTCACATTGTTGCAAACGTTGTCGAAATAAAGGGCCGAGTATTAACGGCCGCGTCAATCAAGGTATCATCGGCTTCCAAGGCGGAGCAGATGGCCATTGCCCTGGCGCGCCTTAGTCGAACAGGACAGACATTTATACGCACTCGAGGCCAGCCTTTCGAGCTTTCTCGACTGGGGCTGTCTGTGAAGAAGTTGCTCGGGCACTTGAGGGTAACGTGCTTACTTATCGCATAGTTACATAGTTCCCTGCGCGCGAAGTATGTGGGCTGGTTGACTTAAATGAGTTGACTCATGCCCGGCCGCGAAGTCTTGCCGGCCGCGCCGGGCATAGGGACGCCGGTGTGCCGGGTGGGACCCGGTACGGGCTCGGACCAGTCTTCTCGAACGCCAACCCACCCCGCTTCCGAGACATTCTTTCTACTTTCAACGAGATCCCTAGCCACTGCCAGATGAGTCGCAGGGTTTTCCCCTTGTCACATCGAAATCTCGCGAGGCCCCAGACCGTGAATCTTCGGTTCCTGCAGACGAAGTCATATACAACACTCTCCGTCTTCAACAGGTACACGTAACTCTCCCCTCAATGTCCTGACTGTGGCACAGTTAGTGATTTTAGGCACATGAGCTATAGGTGCCCCTCTTTGCAGCACCCCACGGACCACTGACCGACGGAGGAAGAATTTCATTCCTTTCTCAAGAGCCACAACTGGTTTAACCGACTCTGGGCTGTTTAGAAGGCGCACGAAGCGGCGGTGAGGCCTGGCCTTCCCGTCCCAACGTGGGAGTGGGCCGCAGTCTTGCCCCTATAAAATGGGGTGAAGATTCTTCTGGACCAGAATAAATGTTATCTATCTTTCTGTCTATCTATCTATCCATCTATCTCTTCAAAGTGGATGACAAAGCGACAAGATTATGCGTCCTTCAGTCAGCAAGAGCCATCATTTTGAACTTTTCCTTTTCTGATTTTATTCAAACACGCGGCTCACTTTGATGTTATCGCGAAAGGACGCGTGCGGTAATGTAACTATATAGCCACCGTATACAGTTACTCTAGCGTGCGGGTAAGCGTTGCGCCATCCCGTGGCGTGCACGGTATCTGCTCACCATGCTCATATCAGACAATGGCTGTGCACTTCGGCTTTATGGTGTGGTCGTTTGGGTTTATTGCAGCATTTGTCGAGATAACAGAAACCTAATTCTAGCTCACTGAGAAATATTTCCAAACTCCAGGTCACGAGTAACGCTATAATGTTTTGGTCCACGGCGTGTCCATAGAAGCCTCGGTTACCGATTGGCGCTTTTTCCTGACCATATCGTTAAAGTGCTGCATGGCGCCTTGAACCTGTGTTACTAATGTTTTGCGTTACCTTTATTTCGTACGTCGCGACTTGCCGGCTAGCTGAAATATCAACTTTGTAGCGTTATAATAAAAGTAACACAGCTGCCAGTAATGGAGTGCAGTTCGATGTGTTGTTTGAATTTTGTAACACGTAGACCCGAACAGTACAAGATTACATATCCACGTTATCCTGCAGATCTCTGGGGAAAGCGGTGGTATGAAGTTATAATACTCTGAGTTTATATACCCGCCCACTATGTCCTCTGGGAAAACGGAAAAAGCCGCGAGTATTTGGCCTATACGTAGGCACCCACTTCACACTGTCTTATAAGTTGAAACCTAATCACTGTAGAAGCTAAAATATATTTCTGAACCATTTAAATTACCAACTCCAACATTACAAATGCTTGATTATAGCATTTGTGATGGTATAGCATTTGATTATAGATTGACATGTGGGGTTTAACGTCCAAAAACCACCATATGATTATGTGAGACGCAACATTACAAAAGCAATGATATATTACAGAGATAGGCATGGCGAATCTACATGATTCAAACTTTCGTAAACAGCTTGCGGTCTTTTTATGGAATTGATTCTTTTGAACGTTCCGTCTGACTATTCTCTTTCAGAATTACCCCCGTTTCTAAAAAAATCAGAATTGAGAGATAGCATTGGGCCCTATCCCTCGACGCAACATGCGAGCTCGCAAACCCATCCCGGTTAGTCTTGGCGCCTTTGCTTGGAATGAGTACTTCTAAATGTGCATGCTCAGGGACAACATGCTACGATTCGTACACAGATGACCAACAAATATAATATGCTAACAAATACGACACACTCGAATATGAAGAATATAATACACTGTGAGTGTATTTCGAGAGAAGCCCTTCTTAGTATGAAAATTTTCAACGTGTAGCAATGTATCGCTCCTATTACTCAATGGCATTTCTGTCATCGGAACGCCCATAACTCAATAACCAGAGTCATCAATGTTTCTTTATATACACTTCGCCATCCAGTGTGTCACCTATCAGTCATTAATAATTCGTGCATATGAAGTCTGGTGTTACCTTAATATTGGTGATGCGGTATTAAAATGCCCTCTAACGATGTTTTAAATGTGTCTCCGGTAATACTTGTACATAGAGAGGCCGCAGGAACATTTGGTCTATAATTGCTATTAAAGGGACACTATTAAGCTTTGTGGGTGCCTCATTTGACCTAACGACAGTAGTTCTGAGGTCTTCCTCTATATGACATGAGTTAACCATGAGGGATGTAACAGAACATCCGCTTCACTGCGACTACTACGCTATCGAGCGGACTTGGCTACGTTCACGCCACGTTATCCATCCAGTCCTCCGGGTTCCAGATCTCCCTGTGGTCGACCACGCGACCACACTTCTCTACGAAGGCTTGCTCTATGCGCCGCGACTGGTCGGCCGTGAAGAGGTTGCGCCAGTCGCCGATGATGCCCTTGCGCACCATGACGTCGGGCGGTGGAGGAGCGCGGGACAGCGGGTAGTCCTTCCTCTCGATCCATTGATCGACGCCGTTGCCTCCCAGGGCCTTCTGGTAGCTCGCGTTGTAGTGCTCCTTCATGGCGTCGATGCTGCTGTTTCTCACGATCTCCTTGTACCTTAGGCGTGGAACATCGGGACGTAAGATCGAAATAATCTATGTAATCAACACAAAAACTCTGCTTCAGTTCACACAGAATGCAGGCGTTACAGCCCACACATCACACATATATACACGACAAAGCGCTATTTCATTAAGCAACGCAACACACGTGGCACGAACTCTTGCGAAAAGCAATAGCTAATTCTCAAAAACGAGCTTACCTGATTTTTTTTAGTTTGTTAGTTAAGCCACTTAAGTGAAATTAGAGCAAGACATGACGATTCCTGGTTATTCTGCGCTGACTGCGATAAAGGAGATCGGCAGTTTCCTCTTGCTGTTTAAAAGCCTCTGAGGTAAACATACGGAGCTTTGCAATGGAACAGCAGAAGAGGGTGCATACGAGCGTTATTTTGCTGTGCTCCGGTATGATTTTATGAATTTGACTTGACTTTTTTGATGCGTGCGTAACATTTGTCGCTAAGCTCTAAAAAATATTACCGATTTGAGTTCGAGTCGAGGAGCTCGGCGTCGCGGACGTCCAGGAACTTGGCAATCCTGAGCACGGCGGCCGCCGGGTCCTTCTTCATTCCCTCGTACGTGAGGAAGAGCACGTTCGGTTCGTTTATGTGGGGATACCACGAGACCAGGTGCGCGAAGTAGTCGCCGAAGCTCGTCTCGCCCTTGATGAACAGCTGTAGGTAGTCCTCGAACGTGCCTTGCTCGAAGTTGTACGCCTTGGTCTTCTTCGTGTGGTGGAAGAAGGACACGCAGCAGTCTTTGGGGTTCCGCACTACGTAGATGTACCTGTCAGTAGCGCAGCCAGAAATTTTTGTTAGAGAGGGGGGTTCCGCAATACCTTATGTTCGTGCGTGCGTTTGTATGCGTGCGTGAGTATAAACGCATTCGAAATTGACAGATATTAGTTGGAACCCTCAAACCAACCCTCGGGTATCATATTAGTGCCTGTGATGAAATATTTTATAATTGTTTAAGAAGCAGCATTGATCATGATAAGCACGCTACACTTACAGACACTCTATCTGAGCGCGTTTCTTCGTAATTTTTATTTGAGGACATTTCTCATGAACAAGACGGACAACGTTTTCTCTTAAAATATTCTTTCTGAGGTGTGTTAGAGGCTCAGAGCAGAACAGCGCAAAGAGGTATAGCTTGGGAGCACCGAAACAGTTAGATGACGATGCAAAATAGGAGCAACACAGACAAGAGTCAAGTCTGGTACGAATGCTAATGCTTGTCCCAGTCATTTCTTCTTAATATCTGCCACTGCAATAAATAAATAAATAAATAAATAAATAACAACTAGCCTAATTGCTAACACTGATTGGCACATGGACACGTCGTCGTTACGGATTGCCAACAGAAGAAAGCGATTGCGAAAGCCCACGGAAACACCTCTGCTCTGAATCACATACTCAATTTACTTTAAGCAACAGTTTATCCACAGCAGTGCACTGAATCAAGTATGCTCAGGCTAAAAGAACCGTAAATTTTATGCTGCAAGGTAAAGTATTGTGCTTCCATTGCAGACAGTGTGGGATCACTCACTTCGCACTTGGATGCTTCGGCACGAGCTGATATTCCAGGTGCGTGGTCACAATCCTCGGTTCCGGTAGGGCCGCTATGGTCTCCTTGCCGACCATCTCGAAGAAGGTGGTCGCCAAGCCGTAACCATCCTTTTGAGACGCGACATCATTGCCACCGATCAGCAACTCCGCAATGCGCTTGGTCCAGTTGGTGCCACACTTGGGGAACGTGTCAATGAAGATGTCACCACTCGAGGCCTGGTACTTGAGCGCCGAGCGTAGTTTGTCACCGTCAAAGCCGAGTGGTATCTTGATGCCGTCAATCAACTGGAAGATGGGCTTAAGTTTGTTGCCGGTATCTGTGGTCATGGTGCCTTCGGATTTCGCCTGGACAATGAAACATCACTTTGTTTTGAAAACCAGAACCATTTCTACACATCTCGGCTGCTTATTCTATATAGCAAGTGACAAGCGTTGGCAGAACCATGGCCCACTGGCTGCGCTTTCAGGTAATAAATATAATAGAACATGCACAAACACAAATAACACCGGTCACAATGTATAAGCAACACATTATGTCATGAGTTCGGTCTAACTAGTACCATGTTGCGGCATTCGTTTGCGTGTACCATCTTGCAAGAACCCCAGTCATTGAGGTTAGTACTATTCTAAATCAAGCAACTTGCATGAGTGCATGCACTCCACAGCGATATTCACCACAGACTGCATGCGCGTTGCTGCATGGGTGCACCATGTTCGGTGAAGCTGTTTCATATATATATATAGGCATGCTCACATGGAACTCATAATAGAAGCCTACGCTGCATAAGTTGAGGACCCTGAAAAAGTTTACATGCTTTTGAAGAAATTGTTACACATAAGCGCGAATCCAAATACGCAGCTTTACTAGGTAATCCTTCTGAACAAGAAAAAAAGGGATAAAAAAATTTAAGGAACTGTCATTTCCGAGGTGGTCAGTGATTGTATCCTTCAACTCATATTTGAACCAATGCATGAATTTACATCTCTCAGGCACTACCTGCTACTGCACGGTTCTCGAAGAGATGGTTTAGTCAACGAAAATTGCGAAGGCACTCTTTCAAGCGTTATCTGCAAATTCGTTCATTTCCTTTATATTCATTAAGGTCATGAAATACAAATCGCTCCATAAGCAGTGCCATTATGCAGACTCTGCGAACAGATATCTAGCACTCTGCTGGAAGAACGAAGCGCGTTCGAACTTTTTTTATCTTGTGAAGCTCGAGTAACCAACAAACGTCACGACGGCGTGGATCTATTTATTGCACATAATTCTTGACTAGAATCATATAACGCTCAAACACGGTACAAGATCAGTCATAAAAATGTGTTTTTCCGCTTGACAATTCACATTTCTCTCCACCGCTGGGCCCCGTCACATTAAATGACATTTTGTTTAGGTCGGTGCATTGAGGATCAAACGTTATCTCAAAGTATACAAAAGCAACAGCGCGAAGGAAGACTGCGAAGAAATCGGTAGTATCAACTTGAAAAACAAGAAAGACGTTCAACTATCGTCCTTACTGCAGCCAATTACTGCAGTGCAGTGCAGTTATTGGCTGAATATACAGGCTGCATATACACATATTCATATATGCATATATGCTCAGCAACAAGCCGGCAGAAATACCCCAATGGTGTGTAAAACAAACATCGTAAATTGTTTATTTGGTTAAATTCTTGCATATAGAATGAGTACAAAACATCCGTGTCATATCACCCGTCAGGCGTTCTCAGTACAATACTACTATATCACATACGATGTACGATGTTGTAAAACCTGCCATGAAGCGTCTGTGTTACAGGCATAGTTCTGAATTGTTATTCCTATGACAAGAATCTTTTTTTTCTTTGTGGCCTTCTACCAGCAGCAAGCTTCCATAAATATTCGTCAGAGCACTGAGGCGCCGTTCGGTACGGGAAGTTTCCAGTCAACGTCCCTCCACAGATCAGGTATATCCGTCCCCTTCATTTCAAGCATGAATCTCCCTTCAATCCTTCGCGACTGCTCGTGCGAAAAGTAGTTCTTCCAATCGCCTACCACGCCTTTTCTTATCAAGTGTCCCTGAAGTCCTTTCCTCATGCTTTCCACGCTGCACGCCTCCAACACAGACATCATCTTGTCGTTATCTTCTTCCAGCGCAATGGCAAGCCGCTCATCTACAAACCTTGCCAACTTGATGACCGAACCTCTGGTGTCGAATTTCATAGACTCGTACGTCATGAACAAGACATTCGGGTCGTCTTTGCGAGCGTACCACGACTTCAAGTTCTCGTAGTAGTTGCCGAAGTCTGTCAAGCCATCGAGAAAGATCTCGAAGAACTCCTTGAAGGTGCCGTCCGCGAACCCGTAGCTGGCATGTGATCTCGTGTGATGGAAAAACGAAACGCAGCAGTCCTTGGGGTTCCTGACCACGTACACGTACTTGGTGCGCTCGTTTCTGGGCGTAAGACGAAAAGGGAGGTGAGCACAGACGACTCGGGGCCTCGGTGCTGCCAGAATGGCGGCCACGCCCTCTCGCTCGGCGAGGATGAACGGTCTTGGTGACAAGTGTCGGCAGACCTGTAGAGTTTTCGAGAGCATCATGTGAGTCCAGCGGGTGCCACATTTTGGGAAGGTCATGATGAATATGTCGTCATCGGCCGGGTGGTAGCGTAGAAATCCTTCCAGTGCCCCCTCCGAAAACGCTCCTGGAATCCGGTGGCCATTGAATATTTTATAGAACGGCCTCTGCCTGTCCTTCATCGCTGCTTCGATCAAGAAACCTTGTCTCTGCGAAACAAACCAGTACGTTTCTTTTAAGTCACAGGCTTTCGTGTCGTATAAGCGCTTCCAATTGACAGATTTTATACTTACACCTGCACTCTGTTAATTTCGATTGTAATATTGTATTTAGCAAACGCGCCATGAACAACCTGCGTACTTGCAATGAATTAAACCGGGTCTGCTAGGCTAAGCCCACCTGAGGGAACACCGCTACCATAATGCACCATCGTCTATGATCCAGCAACTCTCAGGCGCTACCAGCTGCTACAGAGGTCTCGAAGAAATCTTTTATTCAACAGTAATTATCGGAGGGTGGGGGTGATTCTTTGACCCTTCTCTGTTCATTCGTTGATTCTCTTGAGCTCAAAGAAAACTACTCTTTCTACATGGAACGCCACACTGCAGAAGACGCCGCGGGCCACTAACTCGCATTCCGCTCGATAAATGAAGCGCATTATCAGTGACCGTTGCATTGACTAATTGTGGCAGATATAGAGTCTTAAATGTTTGCCTGCGTCTTAATCAGTTGACTTAATTTTCGTTGCTTTGCACGTTAGGTGACATTTTTTTCAAACCAGTGCATTGTAAATGAACCTAACATTAGCTTAACATATTCAAACAATAAAGTCTGAAAAATAACGGAAAAAAAATGTGTAGGATGACGCGCAAAACAATCAGTATATTTCCACTAGTGTATGACAGTCAAATTTATTAACTGAATATACATATTAAAAACTGGGATATACGTATATACTAGACTGAACAAGTGTCGTAGAGTATTTGCTGTATCTAACCAAGAAGCCAGCGAAAATAGAAACCCATACATATTTAGGTTACCCAACAACAGCATAAAAATCATTTCGTGCTTGTGTGTTGGTATATAACGAAAAAGCCAGCGAAAATAGAAACACATATATATTTACGTTACCCAACAACACCATACAAACCATTTCATCCTTGTGTGTTGGTATAAAGATGAGTATAGAAATGTGTACATATTTACGTTAACCCAACACCATAAAAAGCATTTCTTGCTTGTGTGTTGGCACGAAAAATGAGTATTAATTACTTGCAGTATTTCGCCCGTCAAGCATTCTAAATAAGATAAAAAAGTCACATGTCACACATAATGTAGCACAACCTGCAACAGAGCGGCTTGTTTACATGAATCGTTCTGAAACGCCAGTTCCTTACGACGAAATTCTCTTTTTCACTGTGACCGTCTTCCAATATGCCGTTTTTAAAAAAAAAAACATCCGCTAAATCCATCAAGCGTCATTCGGTCCGTGAAGTTTCCAGTCGACGTCTTTCCAGAGGTCAGGTATGTCCGTTCCCTTCATTTCTTGCATGAATCTCTTTTCCAGCCTTTCTGACTGTTCTTGAGTGATGAGGTTCTTCCAGTCGCCTACCACGCCTCTCCTGATAAAGGGTCCCTGAACTACTTTCCTCATGCTTTCCACGCTGCACGCTTCCAACACAGACTTCATCTTGTCGTTGTCTTCTTCCAGCGCAACGGCAAGCTGCTCATCCACAAACCTGGCCAACTTGATGACCGAACCTCTAGTGTCGAATTTCATAGACTCGTACGTCATGAACAATACGTTCGGGTCGTCTTTGTGAGCGTACCAGGACTTCAAGTTCTCGTAGTAATTGCCGAAGTCTGTCTGGCCCTCGAGAAATATTTCGAAGTACTCTTCGAAGTAGCCGTCCGCGAACCCGTAGCTGGAAAGTGACTTCGTGTGGTGGAAAAACGAAACGCAACAGTCTTTCGGGTTTCTAGCCACGTACACGTACTTGGTTCGCTCATTTCGAGGTGTCAGATGAAAAGGGAGGTGCGCGCAGATGATTCGGGGTCTGGGCGCTGCTAAGATGGCGTTCACACCCTCTCGCTCGGCGAGGATGAACGGTCTCGGGGGCAGGCCTCGGCAGACCTGCAGGGTCTTGGAGAGCATCATGTGTGCCCAGTGGGTGCCACATTTCGGGAATGTCACGATGAATATGTCGTCGTCGGCCGGCTGGTAGCGTAGAAATCCTCCGAGCACCTCCTCTGAAAAGGCTCCGGGAATACGGTGGCCGTGGAAAATTTTATAAAACGGCCTCTCCCTGTCTTTCATCGTCGCTTCGGTCTTGAAACTTCGTCTCTGCGAAACAAACCAGTAAGTTTCCTTTCAGTCACGGGCTAGGTTGTGGGACAAATGCTTCCAAGAGACAATATTTCGTACTCACGCAGGCACTCTGTAAATTCCGGTCGTCAAATTGCCTTTCACAACGCGCCACCAGTAACTTGCATTCCAGGAACAGCGATTTCATGCTACGATTTTTTTTCCTTCATCGGACATCTGCTAATTCTGCTATTCGAATCGAGACATTGTAAGTACGTTTGTGGTGTCCATGCTTTTTTTTTGCAAGCTATCCCGGATTAAGCGAGCACAATCGATATCGTTGCGTGTTGATGGCCGCCCGAACCAAGGTCGCTCGTCACACTGAAATTATAACAACCGAGTTTCGTCCCATTGTGAGTGTTGCACCGCAGAAACACATAGCATGTACTCACAATTTAAAGACCACGTTTTAGTTATCACGTTCACATCACGCATGCATCTTGGCGGGATTACGCGGCAGCATCACCGACGTCGGGACATAAAGTCAAAAACCTGCTTCATAACACTTCGCAGTTGTGCGCGTGAAACAAGACACGGCGCAGACTAAGCTGCGTCTACGGAAACACTGACACACTCATATTGCCACATCACTGTTCCAAGCTGTACATGCTCTGCACTGCACGTGCCGGATATGGAGGTGCAGCCTGCCCAACGAACCTCGCAGAGCCTGTTACTGCATGTTCCGCCAATGAACACCGCAGCCTGCGCTGCTTCCGATTAATAGGGATCGAAGCAGCTGCTACATACCTGCCCAGCTGCGGTGCACCGCTGCCGTTGCCTATGGACTATGAACTAGAAACGGTGTCATTGCTCCTGCTTAATCATAGTCATTATAGATCGCTCATCTCCACTCAACCTCCCAGTTTCCCAGTTCATCAGTGCCCGTGCTACGCCTGTGCACGTGCGCTACATTCAGAAAGCATTGCCATACCTTGGCTTCCCGCAGTGCCGCTACCTCGAAACGGTGCTACACGCAGTCAACCTCGCTACTCGAGCGATAGATAAGGCGTACGACTCACCGCTAGCAAACACTTCAGTGCCCTCCTTCTGTAGGCCTTGTATCAGCTGCGACAGCGTTCGAGGGTGGACGGAGCGACGTTGCGGCTTTCTACACCGCGACGCGGAGAAAGCGACAGCGCCGACAGTAGGCGGATGTATCTGGCCCCAACAAAACGCCAGGCAGCAGTTTTTTTTTTCTTTCTGTTCCGGTGCCGAAGGCCTTGAAGCCGCTCTCTTTCTCCTTCTCAATTTGTAAAGTAGCACGCCCGAAAAGAAAGAGAGAGCGGAGGGCGTCAAGGGACCCTGTTAGATAATCGGTCGACGCTCGGCTGTATAGCTGATGGCCAACGGTTATGCAGTCATGCGGGCGCGCACAACCTTCGCGCTTGGCAACACAAAGTACTTGCAGCGATTCATTCGAGGTGAGGACGAAGCAACGCTCGTACAGATGGCTGACGCCGCGAAGGACGTTTTTTTTTTTTCTTTTTTTAAGTCTCCAGTGCTATTGGGCAGAAAATGCAGTTGTAATGTGAGGGGTTTCTCGAGCGCGTTGCCAACTTGGAACGAATGCAAGCGACGATGCCCAATGCACTTACATCGATGAGAGAAGAGGGCAATCATTGCGTATATTTTTAGCCTTCGGGTGAATGAAAACGCGTGTCATTACACAGCAGGCTCGAACAAGCATGTACAAGGTGACGCCCTGCACTTAATATGGGCAAAATTCAGATGAAGAGAAGTTGCGCAAATTCTCATTGAGGACTTCCAGTCGCAAAAGCTATCATTGTCGCCAGACAGACAGACAGACAGACAGACAGACAGACAGACAGACAGACAGACAGACAGACAGACAGACAGACAGACAGACAGACAGAGAGGACAGACAGACAGACAGACAGACAGACAGACAGACAGACAGACAGACAGACAGACAGACAGACAGACAGACAGACAGACAGACAGACAGACAGACAGACAGACAGACAGATAGATAGATAGATAGATAGATAGATAGATAGATAGATAGATAGATAGATAGATAGATAGATAGATAGATAGATAGATAGATAGATAGATAGATAGATAGATAGATAGATAGATAGATAGATAGATAGATAGATAGATTCGTTAGGGTATAACGAAGGCGCTGTCTGTAACAGTTATATACAAACTTATTGCCCAACAATGTGTATTCGGGAGTGGGGGGGGGGTGTCTTTGCTTTTCACGAAGCGCGGACATTGTTTATACCATGCATGACCTTACCATGCACAGCTTTGCGTTCATATTGATAATGGCATCTTTAATGCAAGGCTGGTCGACACTGCAACACCAATTAGGTGCCGTGAAAGTGTTTCCAAACTTTTCAACACACTACATGATACAATTGACTGCACGCTCATTTCTAAGTTACAAAACAGTCAATCTAGTGGGTCCTGCTCTGAACAAAGGACACGTAACCTACTTCAGGAATACAAGTGCACGTGTTCAGTTTAAGCATACACCGAGGAAAATATTAGCACGCAATGTTGAACCTGACAAAGTTATCTTTGTTGCCATCTATTCATGAATTAGTCTTTCGTAGTTGCAACGCACAACGCTGTAAGACATGGTCGCACTCTGTCGTATGCGGAGTCTGTCAGGGCCATTAGACCTTGCCGTTCCATAAAAACACCGACACACTTCGCGCGTAACGAGTCGTGGTACCAATCCTATGGGCAGTGTACCAAGTAGTTTTCGGAGCGAATGAGTCACTTCACGTATAATGTCCTCAATAACGGACATAGATGGCTGTCACTATATACGGACCACCTTAATTTAGAAAGCGAAGGTGGCAATGGCCGTCATGAATTCAGCCAAGGAGGGAAAGACGCTAAAAATGTCCGCATATGCTGGATATAGTTACATTCGTCCTGTAATTCAATGGCAACGACGAACTGCTAGCCTAAGAGCAGAGGGGGGAGGGGGAGACCCTCGGTGACATCTGGTGTCCAAAAACGGGTGCTATTAGGTAATCGTTACAGCAGCAATTACCTGCCGCGCATAAGACGTCAAGAGAAAAGCGCGTGGCGTAACTCAAGGACAGCGAGGGAGCGGACAAAGTCATTACGCTTTTAGATATGTGGAACCACACCTTGCAAGCTTCCGTAGGCGGCAATTAAAATCGCGAGCCGCCGAGTAAAATGGTGGGCTACCCATAAATTTAAATATTGCTGTGACCACTCTTGGTATCATTGAAGTCTCGCGGCGTAGGCATGCTGTCAGATTTAGGGATAAAACGTCCTGCTGCTGTCGCACTTAACCGGATCTTGCGGTCTCCTGGACGACAGACGCGGAGCAGTTTCAGGTAACATTACGCTGATAGAAATATAGCTTTGCTCATATAGAAATATAATACTGAGCAATCCAGGATTGCGGGTTCGAATCATATGTAAGTATACGTTTGAAAACAGGGAGAAATATAGGATCGAATGAAAAATTCTTGGAACACGGGGGCGCCGATGTTGCCGACGTGACGGCAAGCGGTTTTGCCTTTTTCAAGGCTCAAACTTAAAGAAGGCAACTCCGCGTTCACAAATTCTCCATCCCTTCAAGCTTTCGTCTTCCCCTGAACTGCTGCATTTTAAAGATTGAATGATGAAAGCAAAAATAGCTGAATATGCTATACTCAGTATAAATTCCTTCAAACATGATCCTAAAATAAACGGGTAGGCAATCATTTTTTTTATTCCACGGTTTCAGGAGGCGTGCTAATAAAAAGGAATATAATGATAACACTTATCATCATCCCTTACGAGAGATGGGGTGGCCCACTAACTACGAACAGATACAAAATAAAGAGTACTCAACGTGACCGGCTCTGCGCTGTTACAGAAACAGAAAAACAGCAAGAAACAGAGAGAAAGTAATGGAATAAAGAAAAAAATAAATTGAAACAGGTAAGGCCAACCACACGAGCGCTTTCTCAAGGCGTTGGCATCACTGTCAAGATGTATGTGTAAACTGGCAGCGTAACCTCCATAGAAATTTCAAAGTAGTTGTCTAGTTGCCACCGTCGTCATCTACGTATGGAAGGCACAACTAACAGCAGGCAGAAAGTAATATGTAAAATATGACATCACGACCGGAAGCGGTAGCGACGTCGTGCATTTGCTCTATATGGCGCGAATATTTTTTGTTGCTCACGTTATAGATGCTTTTGAAATTACGCAGTTTTATTGCGTCTTTATCACTCGCCAGTTGTGTGTGCGAGAGAAAAACAATCAAAAATAAATATTGCACAAGCAAGCTTATCTTATTAGCCAAACAGTGTACTTTCATTATATACCACATACGAGACTCATACGAAAATTGAGAGCCGTTTGGTTTACGAAAAAAAAAATCACCTCCATATCCACAAAGTGGACGATTGGATGCATTACATACATTTCGATGAACTACATACACTTTATATACACAACCCGCAGCTCCGGGTTTGCTTGCGAGCGAGCCCTCTTCGCTTCGACCTTCCGGGCTGTCTTGGCGGCGAGCACGAGCTGCAGCTGCGTTGCGAGCCCACTTGTCGGTCGTACTACATCTGGCCGAGCGCTGACCAAGCGTGCTCACACTGCGTGAGCTCCCGGCGAAGATAAAGGAAGCGGACGTGCCGAGAGTGGTGTGCACCGCCATGAGTGACGGCGCGCTATCTAGTGAGCATTCTTATAATCACCGAAAAACCGATGCCTTGGAAGGCGGTGCGCGTTCACACACGGCCAGACCAAACACCACTGACACCCAGGTTCTATAAACGTTTACTGACACCCTCTTCTTTTCCTCTCTCTTTCACATTCCTTTCTCTTCCCCGCTACCAATCCCCCACGTGACATTGTTGAGGTGACCTCCTCAGAGAGATACAGTTACAACGGCATACTTTTCTCTTCACTTCCCTTTCTTTCGAATCGACTTCGAGAATTGGTTGATTTGTGCGGTTTAGATTGACTGTGGGGTAAGCGTAGTAAAAAAATAGGTAGGATCAAAAAATGAGAACTGTAACTGAAATAGAGAAGCCATTCTGTTTCAAGCATTTCTGGTTAATAAGTTGCAATGCACGATTACCACATATCGCTGTGACAATTACCCGTGAAGTATCATCAACGTACTTGCTAAGGTAAGATAATAAAAAAATCAGTGCCTATGGAAATTTGCCTGAAATGGCTCGTTGGAACATTAATAAGGAACAGCCCATTTGACATAATGTTTCTCGAATCCCCTTTCTAACATTTTTAGGGTGGCTCCTAATTATTCCCATTATTTCGACGCCGACTCATCATATTACCAAGCAGTAAGCAGAATGTGTATTGCTGCATACGATAGATCTATTGCGGTAGTAACTGATGAGGTCAACCGGGTTTGGGAGTCGGGGCAGGTACCGCAGGAGTGGCGAACGGCTTCTGTTGTCCTCATTCCTGAGCCCGGTAAACCTTTCGGGGTCGACACGCTCCGACCAATCTCGCTCACGTCTTGCGTGGGTAAGGTCGCGGAGCATGCTATCCTTAACCGAATCTCCCGCTACATTGAACACAACGAGCTCTTTTCTTTCAACCTCATTGGTTTTCGTCCTGCGCTCTATACGCAGGATGTTATGCAAAGGATTAAACATCAAATCCTCGACATGGACACCAGAGATGTTCGTGGCATTCTGGCACTCAATCTCGAGAAAGCCTTTAATAATATTACACATGCTCCCATACTTCATTTGATCTCTGAGTTGGGGTTGGGGTCCCGCTGTTATGGGTTCGTCCGCTCTTTTCTCGGGGATCGCGTTGCCACCATTCAGCTCGGGGACCTCTGCTCCAAGGAATTTCACCTTGGAGCTCGGGGAACCCCTCAGGGATTGGTAATTTCACTACTAATGTTTAACATCGCGATAAGGAAACTTTCGCTAGAGCTAACTGGTATCGACCGCATCGGACATGCGCTCTATACAGATGATATTACTATATGGTGCACGGGGGGTAAAGATGGAGACGTTGAGGATTCCCTCCGGCAGGCCCTCAGGTGCACGGAAGATTTTCTGGATAGCACAGGGCTGCACTTGTTCACTGCCAAATCAGAGCTTCTTCTCTAGACACAGCCAGAGGAACGCAAATCCGCTACAATCCCAGTTCCACCAGAAGAGATAAGGATCGAAAGTCACACACGACAAGGGCAGGCGATCCCCCGAGGCGATCCCCCATACTTTGACCCGCATTACGGCGAAAGCGGACAGCATGGTCAAACTTATACTGCGGGTATTTAACAGGCATGGAGGATTTCGTGAGGCCAACCTCATGAGGCTTTTCCACGCCTTTCTCTTGAGTCACATAAATTACATTGTGCAGCACACAGATGGGAAAAGAAAGAGCAAAAGAAATTGGATGCTATTATTCCAAAATACGTTAAGAAAGTCTTAGGTCCTCCAAACAACACTAATGAGGAGAAGCTCAAGGCCCTTGGTATGCATAATACATTTAACGAGATTGCAGAAGCGCAACGAACAGCTCAGGCGGCAAGACTCGTTTTCCAAAGCTGGCAGGCGCATCCTGGAGTTCCTGGGCTGCGAGCCCACTTTGGTCGCAGACAAAAAGATAGAAGTCCGTGCTAAATTTAGGGAGCAGATTACAGTATCACAAATTCCAAGAAACGTTCACCCACTCTACAATGTAGGCCGTCGGGTTGCTAGGGCTCGGTCGCTCCTCAGTTCCGCTGCTACCACTCCTGAACTTCTAACATTAGTTGACGCAGCACAGTATCTTGGAACAGCCAATTTCGTGGTTGCGGTCACTGACCTTGATGGTAAACTCCTCACGGCAGCATCCCTTCGAGATACCACACTGGCCAGGGCTGAGCAGGCTGCTATAGCACTGGCCGTGGCTATTCCCACGCGCACGTGCATTTTCCCTCCCTCTCGGGCTGCTGTACGAGCAATCATAACGGGGTCTATTTGTGAGCAGGCGGCCCATGTTCTTACCGAAATTTCAAAAATAGCACTGCAATCGATGGTCACATCACCTGGTTTCCTGCCCACATGGACAATGATGCCCACCCTATTATCCCTAATGCAAACGAGTCTGCCCATGCCCGCGGCACGCACACTGTCCTACAATGGCGGGCATTCGGCCTCTAATTTGGGGAAAGGCCTCCAGCAACTTGATTCCCTCCTCACCTTCAACGAAATATACAAGCACTATCAATTGTCCAGGTTCCCACTCCCGAAACTCTCGAGGGCCCAGTCAATCACTTTACGAACGCTGCAAACCAGTACTTACCCGTCACCCTTAGTTTTCAGTAAGTTTATTGACAGCATAAAGCCTCACTGCCCTCATTGCGATGAGAGACGAGGCGCGTTATCCCACATGCTCTGGCAACGCACGGCGCTGCGCGATGTCGAGCTTCTCACCCCCTAAAACGCCTGGAAGACCGCAATCACTGGCTCGGACCAGGAGGTCCAAATTCGGGCTGTCCAGAGGGCCTGCAGTTTGGGGGAGGGGAATGCCCTTCTAGTCCCAACGTGGGTTCGGCCCGCAGCCGACCTGCCCTCTTGAAGGGCATCGGCTCCTCAGAACAACTCGTGAATAAAGTTTGTTGACCGACCAACCGACCAACCACCGACTGACTCATATTTGTTTCTTGAATCGCCTTGCAGTAGAATGAACTCGATGAATATAAGTGTGAAAGTAGTAGCAAAAATAAAGCAAGCAATTTAGATAGATAGATAGATAGATAGATAGATAGATAGATAGATAGATAGATAGATAGATAGATAGATAGATAGATAGATAGATAGATAGATAGATAGATAGATAGATAGATAGATAGATAGATAGATAGATAGATAGATAGATAGATAGATAGATAGATAGATAGATAGATAGATAGATAGATAGATAGATAGATAGATAGATAGATAGATAGATAGATAGATAGATAGATAGATAGATAGATAGATAGATAGATATGTAGGATTTAACGTCCCAAAACCACCATATGATTATCAGAGACGCCGTAGTAGAGAGCTCCGGAAATTTTGACCACCTGGGGGCTCTTGAACGTGCACCCAAATCTGAGCACACAGGCCTACAACATTCCCGCCTCCATCGGAAAGGCGAGTACCTTAGTACCTTAGCAGGCAAGTACCACCGCGGCGGGGCAAAAAAGCAAGCAATTTAGGCAAGGATGAAACAAAAAACCTTTTCTGGCTGTACTATAAAAGGCATATTGTGCTCCGTGACAAAAAAAAAGCACTAGGTGATGTATAGACGGTTTCAAGGTCACAAAGGTTGTACCTAAAAATAACTTCCGGCCACCTCATTTATCAGCTCTTAACGTCGAAAATAAAAGTCCATTTTCATGTTCCTTTTAAGTGTAATAAATGTCTCTCTTAAGCTTTTCAGATAAAGGGAACGTGCGTAAAGTTCAAAAAAAATCTTTTAACTTTTTATGAAGATAAAAGAAACGTGCGTAAAAATAAAAAGAATCTCTTATAATTTCCATGTAGTTCAAAAGAACATTTATGTGGATATATTTTGCAAATAAAGGAAAGAAAGTATAGAAAATTAGCGGGCTATCTTTTTGAAGCACTTCTTGCCCACCGATGCTATTTTGACACATCAGTGGACGAAACCGGATGTCGTCAAAGGGCAGTGTTTGTAAAAAGTGAAGGGGTCTATAGAATTCAAGAGAAGGGCAAATGAGAAAGCACTTGTGCTATACAGACAGCACGGAGACAGCGGTATGGTACGCCAATATATCGTCGGATAGGTAAGTGCGGGTTCTACTAGAAACAACTTCAGTACCGGCGTGTCGATAGTTCCACGCTGGAGAGCGGCGTAAGAATTTGTTCGGTCGTCGGCACACGCATTGTGTTACGAGGCGCTTGCAATGACTGTGTGGTTGAGCAAAGCGGGAAGAAAAGAAGGATGGAGCGCGCTTCAGCCAGCAGCCACCAGACGGCGACTTTGCTTGATCTCGGGGCCAATAGTAAAGCACGGGCAGTGAGGTTGAGGAAAGCGAGGAGAAAGAAAAGGAGGGTAGGGCGTATAGCTTAACATAACCTTGTGTAATATAGTATTAGTAGCAAGGGCCCAGGAAATGGAAGTGAGGAGGAGCGACGATGGTGAGGAGAATGGCAGAGGGTGCAGCCCAGCATAGTATGCATTTGACGTCATGCGCGATAATCGCTAGCGTTGGGCTCGTCATTTTGATGGTCCGCTCGCTCGCCGCACGAGCATAAAATTTGCTGCACGTGCTGTGTTCAAAATCCGCACAGCAACTTGGATGCTTAGAGACCTCCAGAACGCTTTTTGCACGCCGAAACACGGACAGCAGCATTGAAGCGTACGAAAGGACCTTCAAAATGGCGAGGCGATGGTGGTGTCTTCTTGAGAGATCAAGGCTCAGTGCAAGCCCCTATAGAACAGTATTGCATAGATGTCGGAAAGGGAAGTGAAGGTGAAGAGGAAAACGAGAAGGGGAGAAGGTAGAGCAACCAAGAAAGGGAAGTGATAGTGAAGAGTGATGTGAGGGTGAGGAAGGAAACGAGGGGGAAAGGCCGCCAGCTCTACTTTTTCCACTCCTCGCGTCACTAGTGTGCAGCTGCTCCCCCACCCCCCTTTTTCTTCATTTTTTTTTTCATAGAGCTATTAACATTGTTTAAAAATTAAAAGCGACCTATTTATCAAAGTTGAGCATATGAGCTCCATGCAATCCTTTATCACTTTCGGAGAGAACTGAACGTCCAGCGGCGTGTTATAACTGCGAGTAGAGCTATAACTATCGAGGCACTTATGCGCTCCAAATATCCCGAACGCAATACACCAACAGTATCGGTCAACGGCTTCGTCGTTTGGGAGGGCCACAAACGCCCCGCTTTCACGGAGAACTCGGAAGAACCTGCTATCGCCGAAAAAGTGCCACCAGATACGCGCGCGGGTCCAAGCGTTCCCGTCGGCGCGAGCTGTCGAGCGACCCAGCGGCGGGTCCTTGAACGTGACGGCGAGGGGCGGGCGCACGTTTCAGATGTAAGACGCCGCCGGCAGTCGCTGGTCGATTCTCCGCCCGGAACGCTGGCAACAAGGCGGTGAAACAACTGAACGCAGCGGACCGACGTTGCACACGTACACGAAGGACGACGTCACCGAGGTTCTGCCGGGGAGTGGCGACGGGACGGAAGCAACGGAGGGAAAACACCGGCGTGTGATCCGGGCGTTGAAGCGTGCTGTGGTGAGTGGACTTCTCTGAGCTTTATAAAAGCACGGTGTTTTATAGCAACGTAACATAAACCTTCTCACAGACTCCTGGGCGCCACCATAATTCTCTTTGGCTGTGCTAAACAGGAGTGAGCCCCGTGCAACAGTCTGGCATGGCACCGTCTTTACTCTCCTGTGAAAAAGAGGGGATATGTTACCGCCGCAGCGCATAGCAATGTGCGTGCAAGCGAAGCCGCACCACGCCGTTCTATTGTGTTACGTGCCAGCTAAGACAGTGAATAGCTGCCCCGCCGCGGTGGTCTAGTGGCTAACGTACTCGGCTGTTGACCCACACGTCGCGGGATGGAATCCCGGCTGTGGCGGCTGCATTTCCGATGGAGCTAGAAATGTTGTAGGCCCGTGTGCTCAGATTTGGGTGCACGTTAAAGAACCCCAGATGGTCGAAATTTCCGGAGCCCCTAAACTACGGCGTCGCTCATAATCACATGGTAGTTTTGGGACGTTAAACCCCACTGATCAATCATCAAGATAGTGAAAAGCTAGAACGTGACAAACTTACTCATGCCGTCTGAGCAACATCTAGAGATGAAGCTGAACTACAGCGCAGAAAACCTCGCGAAATTGCTTGGCATTACTAAACGCAACTCGTGCAGTTAGGCGATGTTTTACTTGCGCCAATCGGAAGGGGTTGTGTAACACACGTCAAGCAGAAACGCCATCTTTTACCAGGCAGGCAAAATTACAAGAAATAATACATAAAAGCATCGATGGTGATGGCCTATGCGTCGAGCCTTACGTTGTATGGCCGTACGACTCGTCCACTATAAAATACACTCGTGCAGTTAGGCGATGTTTTACTTGCGCCAATCGGAAGGGGTTGTGTAACACACGTCAAGCAGAAACGCCATCTTTTACCAGGCAGGCAAAATTACAAGAAATAATACATAAAAACATCGATGGTGATGGCCTATGCGTCGAGCCTTACGTTGTATGGCCGTACGACTCGTCCACTATAAAATACACGGTCGCACGTCGGTGCTACTTGTGACACCGGAAACGTGATTGATCCCGTATAATTTATGTTCTCTCTGCTCGTTTCAGGCCCAGAAAAATCGGGCACTGCCAAATCGCTCGTTTTATCAAATATGTCGCTTCTGCGCACACACACTTGCATGTAGTACAACGTGGGCGTGGTTGACGGAGAGACGACGGTTCGTAGCACGCCAGTTGAAATTAAGGTGGCCGCAAGTGGCGCTGGTGCGGTGAATTGTACATTGATTAGTGCAGTGGACTGCTGTGTCACCTGTAGGTACTGCACGTTTCCCGTTGCTCTCTCAAGTATCGCACACGACTGTGTTTACACTATAGGTTTTTCTAGGAAAAAGTGCATGGGACTGTGGCTCCGTAACTGTGGCGCTATTATGCTATGCACTGTACATGTTTACGGCAGCTACAATATTTTGCAGCCGTAAGTAGACTAGCATTAACTACGTCATTCGCTTAATGAACAGACATTGCGGCTTTGAAGTACTGACATTTTTCGTGTAAATGTTGCATAATTAACGTAATATATCCAAGGTAACTACATATGTGCTCAGAAATCTGTGAACTATTTGCAAAGTGGAAAAATAAAAAGCCGGATAAAGCATGAAATATAGAGTCGGATGAACGAAGCTAAAGACAGGAGTTTGATGATGTTATAGAAGAATCCACGATTCACGCGTCGTTCCCGTGATCGCTGTACGAGCGCAGTGCTTGATGTCCAGCAGGTGTTGCAGCTAATTCCGTGGAATGTAAAATGTGCCATTCACTCGTTGGCTCATCGAATTTTGAGTCGTTCTGTTACTGAACACGAAATCCGTGCACGTGCTTTGGTTATCCACTATATTGACCGCGCTCTGACAGCTGAGTGCCACGCTCTGAGCGCTTGTGTTTATACAGCGAATGACTTATTAACACAAAAGTGTTCAATGCCAGGGTCCAACAAGACTTCAGCTGTGCATTTCCATCACGAAAATGACGGAAAAAGACTGCAAACGATCGCATGGCGAAGAAGAACTTCAAGAAAAAAAAAAGGTTTCATAATTGAAACTTTTTTCGCCACTTCAGCATGGGGCCTATACGCTATCCTCTCGGACACGGCGCAAGTTTTCCTATATCAGTGTGCCGTAACCCTTCTACTGCTTTTTTTTTTTACTTTCGGACACGTTTTACTTAGGTTACGATTCACTTCCGCGTTATGGACATGACGAAGGAATCAACCACATTTCTATGCCTCTAGCCCACGCGTTTCCAGGGGGGGCGAAAGCGGGGAAGGGGAGGAATATTTTCGGCGGATTTTGTACCTGTAGACAAAATGGACAAAAGAAAAGATATGCATTTTTAACACAATATGATAAAAGGAATCCGTGATAAAAGAAGTAGACGAAAAATAAAGAAAGCCTATCGAAGTGCGGAACAATGTCACCGACTCGTGTCACGAGTTTCGTGTGCGATGACAGCGTTTCTTCCAAACATTGTTGGTGACATAGTTCGTTATTATCATATGACCTATTTATTGATATTTTATCTGCTGTTTTTTATTCCTGAATACCCCGTATTCCTGTCTTTCTCGTACACAGGTATGTTCATGATCGAAATGGAGTAGTGTTTAGGTTTCACAACACCCTGTGTTATTTCTCGTTTTTATCGCTCCGTGTATCTACCTCGCAGCGCATTAAACCATGAAGACATACTAACTAGCTCCAATTTCAGCACTATCATAACAATATGACCCTCTCACTGTTTACAAACAAGGCCCTGGACGGCTTCCGGTTGTGCACCGACGTAGCTTAGTAGCATAGGCCGTTGCCCCGCCGCGGTGGTTTAGTGGCTAAGGTACTCGGCTGCTGACCCGCAGGGCGCGGGTTCGAATCCCGGCTGCGGCGGCTGCATTTCCGATGGAGGCGGAAATGTTGTAGGCCCGTGTGCTCAGATTTGGGTGCACGTTAAAGAACCCCAGGTGGTCTAAATTTCCGGAGCCCTCTACTACGGCGTCTCTCATAATCATATAGTGGTTTTGAGACGTTAAACCCCACATATCAATCAATCAATCAATTAGTAGCATTGGCCGGAAATTAACGAGTCGCCCTCAGATTTTAAAAACTTTTCTCCTTTTGTTTTACCGAATATCTTAAATAAGTATTCTTCTAAGCTACAGACAAATTAAAAGAGGTAACTTTATGTTTCGTGGTCCTTCATTTTACCTGAAAACGTTAACAGACCTTCCTTATCCTGACACAGTACACACGCACGCCCGTTGTAATATATTGATAAATGAAGTGACTGAAAGTTTCTTGGGTATAGAACGTTCGCTGCTTTTGAATGTATATGAATTTTCGCGAAGCTTAGCACAGCGACGCAGAGAGCTTCGCAGCTGGTTCCGCCTTCCCGACATCAGGCCCGTGAATCTGGCCCCTCAGCTCCGCTTTACATTGGTATCCTTACAGCTTTCAGTCAGTTTGAAGCCACGCTAAATTTTTTATTTGCTTTTTTCTCCTGCTTTTTAGCGCTTTCTCGAAGAAAAATACGGAATACAGGCTACGATGATCGAAAGAGACAGACCTTACTGCCAGGTCGTAGACGGCCACAGGCTTCCGGGTAGCTTCTCCGAGGAGGTGTACCGCAGCGGTCTACGGTATCGACCTGAGCCCGGAGACGTGGTCTTGGACACTTTCCCCAAGTGTGGCACCCACTGGGTGCTGGGCATCCTGAAGGCCGCATACCAAGTGTGCCGGGAAGTCACTCCGGGATCCACCTTCCTGGAGAAACTCGGACTCGATGCCATCGAGAAGTGCGCCAGACCCCGGATCGTGTTCACGCACCTGCCGTTCCAGTTGGTGCCCTTTTCGGACCAGGCCAAGTACATCTACGTGATAAGGAACCCAAAGGACTGCTGCGTGTCTTTCTACCACCACACCAAAACCATACCAGCATACAAGTGAGTGCTACGGTACTGAAACAGAAACCTCTATAACTTCATCATCATCATCATCATCAGCCTGACTACGTCCACTGCAGGACAAAGGCCTCTCCCATGTTTCGCCAGTTAACCTGGTCCTGTGCTTGCTGCTGCCGATTTATACCCGCAAACTTCTTAATCTCATCTGCCCACCTAACCTTCTGTCTACCCCTAACTCGCTTGCCTTCTCTATAACCTACGAACACTCATTCGTCCTTGTAGTATTGCGTTGTGTTTATGGCAGTTCCCCACCGAGCTGCTAAAAACGAGATTGATTGAGTTAAAAAGAGAAGGCGTGAAAACACGGACAGTGAAGTTATAGAGGAAAGTCAAGACCCCACAGACGCCGACAAACAACTGAAAATGCGCTCAGCGGAAGAAAAGAAGGTATACAGACACAAAAACTTCTCTGCGCATACCCAAACGAGAGGTTATACCTATCGATCTGGCGCGCGTGGTGGTTGCGTAAGAGGTAACTGTTCAGGCATCTGATTTCTTCTTTATGCAGATCAATGGACAATTGGCTCACGCATGCGCTATATACCTTTATTATCAATATAACAGGCCTCAACCGCTTTAGTACCCGTGTTCAGAATCCAGAATCTACTTTATTTTCAGCAGATTAGTAGGCGGCCCCCAAGGCAAAAAGCTGTGCAAACAGCTTGACGAGACCTGGGGTCCTACAAAGGACAGCACATGCAGCGCATTCTACACAGTTGTAAACACCGTCAACAAAAACAAACAGCGTAATACGAAGAAAGTCTAAATGTCACGTACAATGAACATCGGAGCATTGGTACAACATGAAAAAAAAATTATATCTTCATCAAGTAATCACGCACATCTGATGTGAATACACTGAAAGGGGCATTCAATTTTATATTGGATTTTAAGGCATTGTAAGAGTTGGCAGGCAATACTATAGTCTATAGCTCTACCGTAGTTAGTGCGTGTATGGGGTACTGGTGGTTGCCTGTTACGTATGATGTAGTCATGACGAGTGTATTCTTAATGTTTTGGAAGCTTGTTTTTATGCATATAAAGGGAGAGTTTATAATCGTGTAATTAGGACACCTTTAGCATATTATGTTTAATGAATAGGGTAGCAATGGGTAGTGGGCCTGGGTGCCCGGTGAAATTTTTCATAAATTCTTAACACCTTATTTTGAAGCTGCACGTTCTGTCTATTTAGCATGCATACCTACCGACCAGCTCAGCTCTGATATTCGTGGCTTGATCAGTACCTCTAGTGGAACCTGCAACTTAGCCCCTCTCTCCCTATCTCTCTCTCATCTCACTCCCCTTTCCCCTTCCAGCAGCGTCGGGTTATCAAACCAGGTGCTTTTCCAGTTAACCTCCCTCCTTATGAATTTCCCTTTCCTTCCTTAGTACTTGCACCGCGGGAAATGAATTAATACTGTAGCTTCCGTGTGTATTAAACTCGGTAACATAAGCTATTGCTTTTTATTGCAGTAGCCAAAACACCTGTGTCACAAGCGTTTCTGCGGTGTTATCACGATGATGTTAAGCGCTGAAACTGCAGGATTAAGGTCGTCTGACAGATGGTGACGCCGTTTCGTTGACTGAGCAACATAGAAAGGCGCACAAATTCAGGTCAACGATGTGCTGTACTGTGTGGATTAATTACGCTCAACCACGCTCAGCAGTAAACGCAGCCAATAAAATTAGATCGTGTATGCTTCTTGTGGAAAACATGCCTACCTGAAAAAAAATTATGTTTTTACTGGTGCGTGCAATACTATGCGTTGATGATCGAACGTGCAACCTGAGCCAATTAATTACTTTTATCCTTCCAATAAGTGAACTTCTCTTGAAGAGCACCTCTGCATCACTCAGATGTGTCGTTAATTGGAGCAAACTATGATTACATATGGCAGGGGCATGGCGACGGTTTTATTCGGGATTGGTTTTAGCCCCTCATGTGTACATGCATACGTGCGTATGTATCTAATATCATTGGTGTAGCCAGAAAGTGAAAAAGCTCTGACCCTCCCACCCCCACCCAAGAAATTTTCAGATTTTAATGTATATTAGCACTCACACTCATGCAAACGCGTGCAGAAACATACAAGATAGTTGAACCTCCTCCGCACCCGAAAACAATTTCTGTCTTCGAACACCGATACATGTACACATTAACCCTGAGTTTGGCAGCGAATGATGACGAATGTGTAACGAAATCTTGTTTGACTGGGATAAAATATTGGTGAAAACATTGAATGACACCAAAACGAAATCAATAATAATTACTGACTTTCCGGCTACACCACGGGTGCCTTGTTCCCATCCCTGTGGAGGAGCAGGAGGAGGAAGTAAATAAATAAAAAGCAGGAAGGTCTACCAGAGGCGCGTCAGGTTTGTTACCCAACATTGCGGGAAGGGGTTAGCAAAGCGACGCGGGCATTGCTAAGCTTTTTTTTTTAATCGATTGGATTAAGCAACCGCTTGTCTGTACAATGGATAGGCGCACATGTACTTTGACGGTGTTCACCATGGAAGTTTTCATCGTGGATAAGGCTCCCATGTGGGACTCAAAACGTGTTGCACCTTGGCCAGCGTCCTTCAACGTTCGGAATGACGTTCGAACCCTCTGACACTCCGCCTCTCCCTTTCCCTACTCTGTGGCAAGGCCTTACGAAGGTGTACTGATGTGTTTATTTGGGCCGGTTGGTAAATGATCAACGGACAGCGCTTCGTCCGTCTCTGTCGCTGTCCTGTGTTACGCGCTGTTTTTTTTTTTTTTTCGCTTACGAAGGTGGTGTATTCAGATCCACCAGGCTAGCAGTTTAATTCTGGCGCTTATATTTGAAGATGTTATAGTAATCACGTTTGCCTGACCTTTAATAACGCAATGCCGCCCACAGGTTCCAGGACGGCACCTTTGACGAATACTTCGAGATCTTTCTGGACGGTCGCACCGACTTCGGCAGTTACTACGAGAGCCTGCGCTCGTGGTACTCCAAGAAGGACGAGCCCAATGTTCTCTTCCTCACCTACGAAGGCATGCACGCGGACGTTCGGAGATCGGTGCTGAAGATTACGCGCTTCGTAGACGCCGGCATTGCCGACGAACTGGATCGAGACGAAGACAAGATGAGGACAGTTCTGGAGAAGTCGAGCGTCGGCAGCATGAAGAAAGAGTTCGAGCTGCAGTTCGTGAGGAAGGGCGTCGTGGGGGACTGGAGGAACTACTTTTCGCCAGAGCAGTCACGGAGACTGGAGGAGAGATTCTTCCGCGAGGTGGCAGGCACAGACATCCCAAAGCTGTGGGAAAGCACTGACTGGCTACTCGGTGGAAGGAAGACCTGAACGCTCTCTGTTTACTCCGGATACTGAACACCTCATGTCCCCCGATCATTTCCTATAGTTATCTCTAAAATATACTACATTCGTACATCCGCCACATAAATAATGCGTGTGTGTAGGGAAAAGGGGAGGTAAATATGTGAAAAAGAAACAATACTCGATCTCTTCGGCCCACGCTTACTTTCTCTTTTGAAATCGAAATTCGCGACAAGCTTTTGGTGAAAGCAACGTCAGATGTGTCTTGAGTGGTGACTGCACCAACACACTACAATTCTGCTGGGACAATCTATCACGAATGTGCCTTGCAGGAGCCCGCTCCGCGAGATTTGTGATATCGCCATCGCTGGTGTAATATTAAACCTAGGAAATAAAACGAAGAATGAGCACGATTTCATCATACTTGTGAGTTTTTCGGTTTCTGCACTTGAAAACGAGTTCATTTATCACCTGCAGCTGGGTACGTGGTAGCCTTCTCCAGGAAGCAGCAGCAATTGGAGCCGTATATGCATGAACGAAACGCTATTTAAAAACTCATCAACTCGCACGGAGCGCTTCGCATAGTACCATTAAAATGTCACCGACTGCTGGTCATGGTTCGGCAGACTCACGCATCAGACCACACCCACACTTGGGCGCGCCCGCGAGTCCGAGCGAGCGGAATTTCGGCGAATGTGAGTACGAGTGGGCGCGACTGAGAAATTTGGTGAGACAGCCATATAAAGTGGAGCTTGGAGAGAAACTTGGTAAGTATAAATCCAAGTTGACGGCATATTCCAAAATAAGTGGGTGTCCGGATGTCTTGCCCCACTCACCACTTAATTTTTTTGCGAACACGTCGAAGAAGAGGACCTATCAAGTTGTATACACCATAAACTCAGCGAAAGGTATCAGATTTATGTAGGTAGAAGACCCCCTCCCCCTCAAAATAATCCAGTATACAGCACTAGTCCAAGTGTGAGAAGTTGGGCAGGAGTTTGGAAATTACGCTTGAAAATAAGGGAAATTCTGAAAGTCCAAGCGAAAAAAACGAAACAAAGTTGATCCCCCATCAAGGCAATCGGTATAACATTAAAGTGAAATGCGTCTTTACGAAGATAGCTCAACGTTTATTGTCCATTGATAAAGCTTGCACAATGTCTCCTGATGTTTGGCGGTTATAGCACCGTCTAATGTGGACGCACCTACATTATTCTTATTTTTTTTGATTGGCATATCCCCATCCCGACGACTAACGCCAGTTATCATGATTATACCATTGTGGTACCTGAAGTATAAATAGCATCGATCTGGGCATACCAACACCGCCACAGCAATGGCACGCCACGTAAGTGACGTAACCATAGCAACGCCGCCAACATGGCCGCTAAAACGTCATTTCCTCTACATTTTTTTCCCAGTGCGAGGGATGGGCAGGTTCTTTCCTCCCTTCATGCGTGATGCTCACCGAGGAGTACAGAGGAAATGCACGACTGTAGAAAATCGCCGGGCAAAGCACCGAGTCAGTGACCGTACTTTGCTTACTGCGATGATTGATTGAAATGTGGGGGTTTAACGTCTCAAAATTACCATGATTATGAGAGACGCCGCTGTGAAAGGCTCCGGAAATTTCGACCACCTCAGGTTCTCTGCCGTGAATTCGAATACGAGCCCACGGACCTACAGCATTTTCGCCTCCATCGAAAAGGCAGCCGCCGCAATTCGATCCCGCGACCTACGGATCAGCAGCCGAGTACCTTAACCACTAGATCCCCACGGCAGAGATTTTTTTCTCCTTTTTTTTTTTGCTTGCTGTGAGGTAATATTAGATACCTGAATGCATAAACTCTACTAGCATAAACCAAATGTCCGGATGCTCAGGCCAGAACTGAGGTAGCCGCACTGCATGCGCAGTGGCCCATTGACGGAAGCGTGGACTCGGTTGTGTCTATAGTCTTCATTAGCAACCCGGCAGAAACTTCTGAAACGTAGTGTTTTATGGTTTGTAGTCACCACTGTAGCGGACAGGCAGAAGAAAAAGGATGCTGCTACACAGAAAGTTAAAACCAACTCATTATTTTGAAGCCCATGCGCTTGCTTGTTTCTTCCTACATGCTTTGGTTCGTACCCACTACAGGGGATTGACCATCAAACCAGGGGTTATTGTAATGGGGAAAAAGGAATTACAAATTTTGATGAAGAAAATGATTATTCAGCATCCAGGGAATAGAGGAACGGGCAATCATAAGGTGACCGACGAATAAAGTACGTAATTAACTATTAATTGAAATGAATAAATGAATGGTAATTCTAAACAACTCGCACTGCTCTCCCCTCCACCGACCTCATCATCGTCGCTGCCCGGCACGTCAGTACGCGACAAACCCAACTGCAGGGAGTTTCGTTAAGTGCAAGTTAGTCCAGTGAGGATGAGAGGGATCCGGATGTTCTGAACCCCCCATCCCACCGGTGGCCAGAGGAGGGGGCCTTCAACACTCTCCCCTCCGAAAATTTTCAAGTGTGAACCCTACGAACGGGCATCATTCAGTGCCCGTGCGACGCATTCTCGAGTTTCAGAGCAGTGAAGCTGCCATACTTTTTTTTTTCTGGGGCCGGGCTTTATACATTGCTCTGCGACATTCTCCGTATTGGCATTGCGCGCTCCTCATTAGATGAAGAACCAAATTCACGGTGTGACGTATATAGCCATAGAGCTTCCTAACGCTAACTAGAGGAGACTCTGGCGCTGCGATCGTTCAGCGACCATGGGAATGATGGGTAGTACACGAATTTGTCTAGTCTTCGTGCTTGCGGGCGGCGAATCGCAACTTGTGGCTTCGTTAATTGCTGTCTTTCGGTTTAGTTTCGAATGAAAGAACAAGCCGTTTTGAACTTCGTGAGATGATTCGAAATGGTGATCCTAAAAGGTGAAGCGTAACTGCCGAACATTTGCCGATTATTGTTTCGTCACAAAGGATCTTCAAGCCACGCGAAGCCAGAAGGAACGTCAAGTATGAAGACTAGGCAAATCTATGCAATACCCATAATTCCCACCCTCGCTGAAGTGTCATGCGTTTCTGCTCCCATACACACTAGCGCCAGAGATCCCTATAAAGAAATTTGGGAAAGCCTATGTATATAGGAACGCCCATTACGCATAAGAATGCGTATGAATAAATTTCGAGATGGATAGCGCGCAGGTTTATTCTTTGCATTCCAAACTCGCACTCATCATAGGTATCGTACTTTGCGGAAATCGTTAAAACCAACCAAGTTTCACGTCACACTTCTTCGTTTGCGAGGTCCAAAGCTGGTGAGGCGCCCTTCAACACAAGCGACCTCCCCTCCTTTGAGCGGGAAATGGCATGTATTCATTCAAACATAATGATGTTCATTTCACTAAAAGTCCCATTCTGTCTCAGGTTTCGTATGTGTTTGTATATTTAAATATTAGCATTATGCTCTCTCTACAATATATGCACCAACAGCACAAGAAAACAATCCCGAATAGAAACCTTCTCAGGGTAAAGGAGGAGTGTGGTTGTGTTATTCTGATTGTGCCATAAAATGAACCATTATTTGACAGTACACCCCACGGAGGAAAGAAAGGTAGGAGAGGGCATGCCCAGTCGGTGCGCTACGTGAAAAGTGGGGAGGAAATGACATCATGGCGGCCATATTCATGGGGCACAATGGCGGCGTTGCTATGGTTACGTGCTATGTAGTGGAGCTGGTCTAGCAGGGAGCGGCCGCGGCTGGCGGCGGCATGTGTGCCTCGCCAGGTCTCGTGCTGAGTCGTGGTGGACAATATCCGTGCTCTGCGACGCGTTATTGGTTACGCAGTGTTCTCCTGGCAGTTACTGTACTTCTAGCAACGTTTACAAATCCTTTTGTCCATTACGGGGTTTCAACAGTGCGTAGAACGAGTGCATATCCATGTGTCGTGCGGCGGATGACGCGGCTGAAGCAATTAGTGTTCAGCGAAATTGCGTTGGGCACCATGACGAAGCGGAACGATGACGAACGCCTTGGAGGTCAGTGACGGTTGGGCAGTGCTCCTGCTTGTGACAACGGACGACGCTGTTGAGCCCAGCAAGACGCAATGAGGACCATGTGCACATACGTAGTTTCGTGTTGTGTCTGTACAGTAACAACTTGCATGTGCGCATTAAAACACCTCTTCTGTTCCGCTTCGTACACTCTCCACCAGAATTCCATGTAATCTCAACGTAACAGCAACCACGTTCAAGAGTCACCAGCACCGTGCTCAAAGTCACCACGGTCGCAGAATGCTGACGCTGGTGAGTTTCACGCGGAACACGGACACAGTGGCCGGACGCTGCATCGGCCGCGTGGCGTAATGCAACCGTAGAAGGTGCACGACCGATCGTGTTGTCTGTACAGTTGCTGAATTAATGACGTGAAAACACTCGCCGTTGTCAGTGCATCTAGCGCGCGTTTTCTTGTATTTGCCTCGTTGTCGATGAGCTGTTACTCGCCCTTGAATACTCGGACGAAATGATTTCGCCGAAGGTGTCACGCTGGCCCAGAGTGTTGAGCCCAATTCCATTAGTTTCGGATCATCACGACACACGCGCTGCGCAGCTCACGTGCTTTCCGAGCCGTGGAGAGAGTCGTGCTTTCTGCTTTACATTCTGATGTAAACAAGAGAGGAGAATTCGCCCAGTCAATATGGACGACTTCCGGCTTCATCACGGCTTCACAGCGAGTGACGTCAGGGCCTCTCCTACCTTTCCTTTCTCCGTGTTACACACCAAATATGGGGTAACATCAGTGCCCAGATTAGGGTGGCAAAAATTCTAGTCACCCTGCTCAGATGTGGAAATCAAAATGAATGCAAAGGCAAGTGCTACATTGCATACTTTGGCAACAAATAATGTGTCTTTCGATGACCAAGATATCATGGTTTTGGTAAAAATATTCGTTTCCTGTTTTAATTCCAGGAAATTGTGAAGTGCTGCGAAACACATAATAAATACTCAGACGTGAATACTAAGGCCCACTGAGTGTGCCAACACATTTTCAGAAACTATGGTCCAACTGAAATGAGATAATCTTGAAGGGACACTAAGATCAACTATTAAGTCGACGTTGATTGTTGAAATAGTAGTCCAGAAACCTTGTAGTGTTACTTTTGTACCAAGGAAGTGCTTATTTTGAAATAAAAAAGCGCTTTAGCGGTTCGTATCAGGTTAGTGCACTTCAAATTATCCGCCTCAACGGATTGTCTCACGTCACTGTTGCCGTGCACAACGTTGCCCCGCTTTAATGAGCGGCCGCCGCAGAGGGAAAATAGCGGGAGACACGTCAGCAACAACTGCCACTGAAGAATATTTAGCAATGGCCTTCAAGATTATATGCGTGCTTGGATCAAATGGGATCTTCTAGAGGGCACGACCTGTCCAGTTTAACCAGGGGAAATTTAATTTTTGAACCACTTCCGCCATTCCCCATAGTGATGTCCTGTTTTTTTTTTTTTTTTCGAGGATCAAACAGAAACGAACAAGCAGCATTTTATTACGTCTCTTGATGCACAGAAGGTTAATTATTTTGTGCAGCTAGATCGATTACTAATGATTAACTGTAGGCAGCTTGTCTGACGTCATCGGGATTATTTTGCGAACGTCCTGATGAGGCGTATTCGTTCACGTGCATTTACCTTTACTTCTCGGTAAGTAGGGCACTACTGGTGCTAATATTGTCGTTTTAGACGTTGTCATACATTGAGCTTTTTCTCTCACATAAATTGTTATTTGACTTTAGTGCGTTTTACGCAGTCTAAGGCAGTGCGTAATAACTGCAAAGTAGATGAGGCTGGTACTGATTTCAGAGCACGTGGGCAAAAGAACAACTGTAATGAAGGCACAATTTACTGCATTTGCCTTTTATGTAGACTCACTACAGCCACGAGAAGGCAAAAATATTACAAAGAATGCCGTTATTGTGGTTTCTAACTGCCGTACAACTACCTGCACAACACTTTGAACACACACTCAACAACTGAGCTCAATAAATATCACTATGAAAAGCAAAGATTTGGGATACTGCAGTTCACTAGGGCAGTTTGAGATGCTACTGTTTATTTTAAAAAGTTGTTCACATAAGACAAATGGAAGGACACTAAGTAAGAAATGCACCTTTATTCTCTTTCACATAAAAATGTAGATAAAATGTGACATAAAGATGTAGTGTATAAAGTGTTTAGGAACATCACTTTCACATGTAACTTCCTGAAACTTCCATCACATTAGTACACGCATTCACCACATATAACAAATGCCTCACAGTAAGATATAAAGAACAAAAATTGTTTAAGTGATATGCAATAAATTCTGCATTTCAAAGCGTTGTAACAACACAGGCAATTATAAAACATTATGTTAATTTTTTTCTTGCACATGAAAATTTGAGAACTGCACAATTAGCCATAATAAAAAGTACTGTTCTCCACATATCCTGCTTTCTCACAATAAAATGTCTTTCCCAGTGACGGCAAAATATGAAGCTTTGTGGTAGCAAGGGCACAAATTGGTGCATCTGTGGAAAAGGCCACATTTTCAAACAATACGCAATTGACATATCCAGCATGTACACAAACATAGCTGTAGCCATAAAAAATTTTAGGCTGAGGTTTTATGTACCACTTTAATACAGGATGCTTCAGTGTCAAGTCATTACATTCGCCTTGACCTTAACATGCACTTAAATCTAACTACATGGCACTTCTCTGACTTTGCTCCCATAGTAATATGGCTACCACAGCAGTAGCTATGTAAAAGAGCGTCTGCGCAATCAGAAGCGGCAGTGAAATGCAATGAATGCACGAAACTTGAAATGTCAGTCTTGATCATCTGAGTATTTGATAACAGTTTGTTCAAAAATGCACCACTAGTGTTGGCCCTAAGTACATATGCTCTTCTAAGCTCAGAAACATACAGAGCTTGCATTTTTACCTTGTTTATCATATCAGACCTTGTTTATCATGTCCTAACTAATGGGCAGACCTCTTAAAGTTTTGTGTAAAGTAGGAACAAAAGGCCCCAGCCAGTGGTGAGTATCAAAGCACTTGGCACCATAGGCGTGCACACCTAAGTCCTCTAGGGGGGGGGGGGGTGGCAAAGTTTGCCTTTTACATTGGCATAATAGAAGGGGTGCGCTGCGATGAACCTTCACTGCCTCTAAAGGGGAACCTTACACACGCTTATGCTTGGCACTATATTGCATAAACATAAATAAAGATCATGTTTCTCAAAGCCCATCAACTGCCCCTGAGGTAATACTCATGCATAATATTGCTATGTGAAAATGCCCATGCATATTCTCAGAGTGTAATGCGCACGTGGGATGCTAACGACTACCACTATAGCACTTCTATAACCTGGCACCTTCAACAAAGCTATTTTAGCACATCAAGCCAGCCATCTAGCCCAGTTGGCCATTCTGCATCCTTACGAGCTTCACGTCCCTGTCAACGAGAAGAGCACACCTATACAGAAATGCCATAGTACATAACATACATTGGTCCCATTACTTTCCCATTACCCAGAAGGCCCCCATAATACCTTAACTTGTTTTTTATTTTTTTGCAGGAGTGTCAAGCTCCTTCCATCCAATCTTTTGGATCCCAGAGTTTTGCATGATCCACAACATGACCACATTTCTGTACAAAAGCATTTTGAATGGCTTGCGACTGCTCCTTATTAAAGTAATTTTTCCAGTCACCAATGATGCCCTTACGTACCATAACTTCCGGAGGCGGTGGTGGCCTGCTCAAAGGGTAGTCCTTTTTAGCTGTCCAATTTTCTGGATCCTGGTCCCCTAGGGCCTTCTTGTAGTTCGTGTTTAAGTACTCCTTCATGCAATCAACACTGCTGTTTTTGACTACTTCCTGCAATTTCTTGGAGTCAACAGAGAGTAGCTCAGGATCTTTAACATCAATAAACTGGGCAATCTTGAGTACAGCAGCTGCGGGGTCCTTCTTCATGTTCTCATAGGTTAAGAAAAGAACATTTGGCTCATTAACACGTGGGTACCAAGAGACAAGGTGAGCAAAGTAGTCCCCGAAACTTGTAGCTCCATTTATGAAGAGCTGCAAGTACTCGTCAAAAGTGCCATCCTCAAAGTTATAAACCTTTGTCTTCTTCGTGTGGTGGAAGTAGGAAACGCAACAGTCTTTGGGGTTCCTCACAACATATATGTACTTCGCCTGTGCGTGCTTCGGGAGCAGCTCGTAAGCAAGGTGAGAAGTGATTATCCTGGGCTCTGGTAAAGCTGCTATGGTCTCCCTGCCAACCATCTCGAAGAAGGAGGTGGACAGGCCATAGTCGCTCTCTTGACTGGAGTTCTCACCAACGAGAAGTTGAACGATACGCTTTGTCCAGTTCGTGCCACATTTCGGGAAGGTGTCGATGAATATGTCGCCAGCGGAAGCCTTGTATTCCAAGCAGGAGAGCAGCTTGGCTGGGTCGAAGCCGTGTGGAAGACGGATGCCATTTACATCTTGGTACAATGGCTGACGGTTCTTGCTTCCCATAGTCTTCGCCTGAAGGCAGGCCGTAAAAAGAGTGAAAAATGACTATTCGAAGGCCGCGAGAAGTGTTGCTTTTTTTTCTTTTGTCGGTCGTGTTCCTGAAAAATGAGGGATGAAGAAACAAACACTCATCGTTACATTGTCAACAAGCACCATCCCTCATAAATAGACTTCAAGCGCCGCATAGTTTCATTATGATGAGCTCAAAATCCAACAACGAAAGCTTGAAACCGCAGCTGTGAAGGAGCTTATCTTTTGCTAAGTACACTGCCAGTTTTGTAATGCTCAATTTCTACTGGCTACATCGTACTCTGTATAACGACTGCGTTGAGATTATATTGTTGCGTGTATACTCTGTGCCATATGCGCAGTGACACAACTAGGGTACCGGAATGCCTTGTGTGCCATCATACAATCTGCACGCTGTCGCTTTTTCAGACGGAGGGGAAGACGAAAACAGGCTAGAGTCATATTTCAAATACATGCTTTCGCGTGGTTAATTCTAATTCCATGTGACTGCACTGTTGCAACGCTCACTAACGCCGTTTGACGGTCTAGGCTAGAGTTCTATGAGCTTTAATAATTAGCAGATTACCAGCGGCGATTGAGAAGCTCTGAATCGGTAAAGATAACGAACGATTTACAGGCAACAAAAAAGCGCACTCACCTGCACAGCTTGACGGCGAATGCGCAAGGAGACACTCAACGAGCTCGAGCGCTTCCTTTATTTGCTCTCCCGCTGTGTAATCTAGAGCACTGGTGTTGATGGATAAGCTGTTGACCCAGGAAGACAATCGCTCTTGGGGAAAAAGTCACCGGCAGCTGCTCCAGCTGACAGGTGCTTCGGCAGCTCCTGTGTACACCAACACAGATCTGCCCTCGACCAGCCTGTCGTGCTAAGCAAAAGCATGTTTGCTGGCGTTCTTCTCTCCATGGCTGCTATAGTGCAGCCTTTCGCCGCTAGAGGTAATAAAGTACTAAAATAAGCGATGTCGAAAAGCCAACTTTATGTGCAAAACGAATCACCAATCAACCACTGGCGCTGATGGCTTAATTTTCGAAAACACGTTCACTTCTCAAAGTGGTGACTGCGGAAACGCTAACAGTGACTGTAAAACATAAAGTGCGCGTACTGCCATGGCCGCTGGATGCAAACTTGCGTATGCGGTTGCGGCACTGCAAACAAACAGAGAGGGGGTGGGGGAGGTCAATATTCATGCATGTTCCGTATGTCTGTATGTAGGCGTCGATCATTAATTACTAACTGACCTAATTGTACACTTTCTGTGTACACAGGTCAAATCAATAAGTTTCGAGAAGGGGGTGGCGGGCTTGATTCTTTAGACATCCCACTGGCTACCACAAATCGGCGAACTCACTCCCACTTATACTCAGATCGAGCCGTGAGTCTGAGTCTGAGCAACGCTTCCGCTAGAAGAGGCATTAGTCTGAGTGAATCATTAAGTTTCTTACAAATATGCTTGTGAGAAACTCTACGGAGCGAATGCCGGCAGCCAGCGACATCTGCACGGACACGTAGCTTTGTTTGCGTCGTCCACTTTCCACTCTCTCGACGGTTCATTTCCATCCAAGCCAATCCGCAGTTTTGGTCGTCTTCACTACCGGCCGGTTCTGCCACAGAACACCTACCAGTTTCTGCTCGATAATTTTTCTATTTTTGCTACGGAGTAGTTTGTTGCAGCCGTGGAGCCTTGAGTTTCCCGAGCTTTGGCTCATTCACCCCGCCTGCCTTGGCCTAATTGACGTGTCAACGTATTCTCCTTCGTACTTCATATGTGTAATTGTGTGCGATAATCAAAAGAAACAGCTCCGCAGCGGCCACCGAGAAAAAAAAAAAAAGCATGGCAACAGGTAATTTCTCACGCTTGCGTAGTGCTTTCGCCCGTAGAGTTTGTTCTCACGGCAAATATGAAACTCCGCGGGATGTTGACGCCTCATTACCCCGTTTTTCCGTTTTTCTCTTTTGTGTTTCTCGTGCTGTTTTCATTTACACCTAGCTTGTATCGTGTTTTTGTTATAATAATTTTTAAAGCCAAAACATGAGCGTACTTTCAGAGCGAGCTCTCCCGCTACAGTAAAAGCTACAGGTGGACTCGTATTGAATAGTTTACACGTTGTAATGACATTTTCGCATTGAGAACAGGTGCGCCAAAGCTTGTTTTCTTCGAAATGTTTCCCTTTCCGGCAGCGGTCTGAATGTTCGGGCGAATTGGCGTTTAATGCGTCGAGACTCGCAGTCGTGTCGTGCCAATGCGTTGGTCCTTCGATGCCTGAAACCTTGTGCGTGGTGCCAAGCAAAACGCAGGAGCGCTTCGCTTGGCACCACTCATGCCGCAACCCGCAAATGGGTTCGCTCTCTCGCCACCGGCGCACAAACTTGACACCGCCTGTAAAGTGTGACGTTTTCTCTTCCGTACATGAAGTCGCGCAAGCTTGCAACTGTTTCGTTAGAAAGACCTAACGTGAGAAGGAATTTGGGATAACGAATTGGATGTTTTCCGTGAGCCTGAAAAACACAGTGTACAACGCGTTAGTTTATGCGCTGCAGTTACCAGAGTGTTATGAACTTGCCCTGTCAGTCGCTTACTGATCAGAACGCCCTGTTTTCGCCAAGCTAGATTATCTCGTCACTACAGTCAATGACATCATTAAAACGTGTGACACACCTTTTCATGATGACCATAGCTCGGCATACTCACTCATGAGTACACTCACTCACACTCATTCATACTCATTGAACATGGTGAGTGTGAGTATGAGTGAGTACTGATGAGTATGAGTAGGAGTGAGTAGAACGTGAGTGAGTACTCATGAGTATAAGTAAGAGTGAGTATGGACGTGAATGAGTACTTTCAGTGTGAGTAGAAGTGAGTATGAACGTGAGTGGGTGCTCATGAGTGTGAGTAGGAGTGAGTATGAACGTGAATGAGTATTCTGAGTGTGAATAGGAGTGAGTATAAACGTGAGTGACTACTCTGAGTGTGAGTATAAGTGAGTATGAATGTGAGTGAGTACTCTAAGCATGAGTAGAATGGAGTATGAACGATTGATTGATTGATATGTGGGGTTTAACGTCCCAAAACCACCATATGATTATGAGAGACGCCGTAGTGGAGGGCTCCGGAAATGAGTATGAACGAGAGTGAGTATTGTGAGTGTGAGTAAGTGTGAGTATGAACGTGAGTGAGTACTTTGAGGGTGAGTATGAGTGAGTATGAACGTGAGTGAGTACTCATCAGTGTGAGTAGATGTGAATTTGCACGTAAGTGAGTACTCATCAGTGTGAGTATCCGTGAGTATGAACATGAGTGAGTATTCATCAGTGTGAGTAGGAATGAGTGAGAGCTTGTGAGTGTGAGGAGTGAGCATGAACATGAGTGAGTACTCTGAGTGTGAAAAGGAGAGAGTATGAACGTGAGTGAGTACTGATGAGTGAGAGTAGGAGTTTGAACATGAGTGAGTACTGATGAGTGTGAGTATTCGTTAGTATGAACGTGAGTGAGTATTCATGAGTGTGATTAGGAGTGAGTGAGAGCTCATGAATGTGAGTAGGAGTAAGTACGAACGTGAGTGAGTACTCATGAGTGTGAGTAGACTTGACTGCGAAGGTGAGTGAGTTGCTGTGAGTGTGAGTAGCAACGAGTAGGAACATGAGTGAGTTACTATGAGTGTGATAAATATTTGTAACCATCGCAACGGCGTCCTCAATACGTTAGAAATAACGGGCACTATGGCATGCAAGCTTCCTGTACGTAAAAGCCTTCAGTTAGTTTGGAAACTGGGGGAGCCATCCTACATCAGATGGGGGGGGGGGGGCGAGATGACCGCGCAAAACTGGAGTTTAGAGTAGCCGTCCATTTTATTGTAATTTGAATTTTCTAGGCTGAATAACTTTGAGCTGCCTGTCTCTATAGCTACCGTTCTTGCGGCACTTACCTTTTGTGCCTTCAGTCTACGCAACACGCTGATAATACTTGTAAAACAACAAGGTCATGAAAAGCCCTTTAACGAAAATCGCCGCGCGAGCCGGTTCAGAAAAAAGAAATCCACTGCGCAAGCGACAAAAAAAAAATGCTGAAATGGCCCACGAGAGAAAGCACATTGTGTGCAGCGATTTTGCAGTTTCTACCTCTGCGTTGTCCCTCAATGAAGGTTGCCTTGAACGAAAACCTCAAGTGATCTCATGACCTCTCAAGCACGAAGCTGTGTGCAAACTTCGCCTTCTCAGTGCCCCATTAAGAAAAAAAAAAAAAAAGAAAGCTTGGAGGACGGTTGAGCTTCGTCGTCAATAATATAGTATGCGATAGCGTAATCGGACTCTGTTTGCATCGCCGTTTCAATCTGTACCCTCGCTTCACTTTTTGGCGGCTTATACCTTCAACAGTGCAGACACAATGTGCAATAAGCGCCCAATCACCCTTGATAATATATTCTATCATTCACATAACGCGGGCTTGTACAAAAACACACATAATGCAACTCGTTAATTACCTTTTCATTCGGCTGTCCGCGATGACCCTGCGTACGCACACTGCCAATGAACCTTAACCGCGTCCGCAGATCCATAAATAAGGCCCCCTGAAATCGTCAGTGCGGGCACGGAGCCAACGAAGTCTCCGCGTAAGCGCGACCCACAGAGGACGAAAAACATTTATGAAGATGCGCACAATTTCTCGAATGCAAAACTGCCGTACGCAACGCATTCCATCTGAAGGCGAGGCAGAGAGGGGAGGCGCCGTCTCGACGGTCGCGCCGGGCCACAGAACACCTACCAGTGGCCGGGCGGCCGGGGTGGCCGCGGCGCTGACGTGGGGGCGAGGCGCCGGCGCCCGCCTGTTCCGCTAGTGCAGTCAGAAGGGGCTAGGGGCAGTGGAACGAACGAAGCGGCCAAGCCGGATGGCAAGGCAACGCCTTGGGTTCTGGCGGGTAATCATAGTGGCGGCCGTGTAGTATACTGAAGCTGTCGAGAGCGTCTCTATTTCGCGTGCGTGTGTCGTAGCCTACGAAAGCGCGTTTTGAGTGCTTGTAACACATTACTGAGATTCTAAACAATGTCTCAGCGTCTCCTACGCGTCATGGCACACAAATGAATATGCAGGTGCGGCGTAATTGCGCTGAGTAATTGCCTGTTTGTGGAACCTACCGACCCTAAAAGAAACCGACAATTGTTGAGCTCGATTGTTTCTTGAATAACCTGAGTACACGTAACGCAACCTCAATGTTAATATTGATCATCGGCCTGACAACGTCCACTGCAGGACAAAGTCCTCTCCCATGATCCGCCACTCAGCTCTGTCCTGTGCTGGCTGCTGCCATTATGTACCCGCGAACTTCCTAATCTCATCTGCCCACCTAACTTACTGTCTCCCCCTAACCCGTTTGCTTTCTCTGGAAATCCGGTCAGTTATGCTTAATGACCAGCTGTTATCCTGCCTATGCGCTACATGCCCGGCCCATGTCCATTTCTTCTTCTTCATTTCAACTATGATATCCTTAACCACGGTTTGTTCCCTGATTCACTCTGCTCTCTTTTTGACTCTTAAGGTTACAACTACTATTTTTCTTTCCATCGCTCTCTGCATCGTCCTCAATTTAAGCTGAACTCTTTTTGTAAGCCTCCAGGTTTCTGCTCAGTAGGTAAGTGCCGGCAAGATGCAGCTGTTAGTTACCTTCGTCTTAAGGAGATAGTGTCAATCTACCAGCCATGAGCTGAGAATGCTTGCCGAATCTTCTCCACCCCACTCCTTTCTTTTAGTTACTTCAGTCTCGTGGCTCGGCTCCGCAGGTACTACCTGTCTTAAGTAGACAAATATACCTTTTCCAACTTCAAGTGCACTGCCACCTATTTCGAAGTGCTGTTTTCTTTCGAGGTTGTTGTTCATTACTTTTGTTTTCTGCCGGTTATTTTGTAGATTCCAAGAGAAGGAAAGCGGGAAAAGGGGAGACAAAGTTTGGTAGGCAGATGAGATTAGGAAGTTTGCGGGTATGAAGTGGCAACAGCAAGCAAAGGACAGAGTAGACTGGCGGAACAGGGGAGAGGCCTTTGTCCTGCTGTGATGATGATGAGTATGTGAATGTAAAAGTTTGTGGGTGAGTGCGCCTGAGTATGGGTAGGCGTAAGTATGAAGGTGACTTCTTATGTGAGTGCAGAGGTGAGTGAGGGCTTATGATCTTGAGCAGGTGTGAGTATGAAGGTGAGTGAGTAACTATAAGTCTTAATTGAGGTGCATGAAAAATTGAAGTACAAAAAGGAGACACCTGGACACGGCGCGCTGTCTCGAGGTGTCTTTCTTTTGTACTTCAATTTTTCGCGCACCTCAGTTAATATGAAGCCCAGCAGTCCGTGTTTCTCTAAGAGTGTGAGTAGTCGTGAGTATGAACGTGAGCCATGAACAATGAGTGTGAGTAGGCGTGAGTACGAACGTGAGTGACTGTGAGTAGGCGTGAGTATGAACGTGAGTGACTGTGAGTAGGCGTGAGTATGAACATGAGTGAGTACTCATCAGTGTGAGTAGTCGTGAGTATGAATGTGAGTGAGGGCCTATGAGTGCTAGCTGGCGTGAGTGTGAACGTGATTGAGTACTCACAAGTGTGAGTAGTCGTGAGTATGAAATGAGTGAGTACTCATCAGTGTGAGTAGTTGTGAGTGTGAACGTGAGTGAGGGCCTAGAGTATGAGTTGGCATAAGTTTGAACGTGAGTGAGTACTCATGAGTATGAGTAAGAGTGAGTATGAACGTGAATGAGTACTTTCAGTGTGAGTAGAAGTGAGTTTAACGTGGGTGAGCACTCATGAGTGTGAGTAGGAGTGAGTATGAATGTGAGTGAGTACTCTGAGTGTGACAAGGAGTGGGTATGAACGTGAGCGAGTACTTTGAGTGTGAGAAGGAGTGAGTATGAACATGAGTGAGTAGGAGTTAGTGTGAGTAGGCGTGAGTATGAACGTGAGGGAGTGAGTAGGCGTGAGTATGAACGTATGAACGTGAGTGAGGGTCTATTAGTGGGAGTAGACGTGAGTATGAACGTGAGTGAGGGTGAAGGCTGAAAAAATTGTGGTGAGTGAGTAGTCTCTCAAAGTGCTGACCTATGATGATGACACACGTTTTCGTACAAACGCGTGACACACAAGAAAAATGACGGGACGATGCGCATCGTACGCAGGCCTTCACGTGCGCTACTCGTGTTCACTTCACACGCTTCACCACCACCAACAAGCACATACTTGAGGCCTGACCCCACGTATCCGTCACAGCGCGTCGGCGCATGTCTTTTTGACGCGGTGTCGAGCCCTTTTCGATATTGAGAGAGCGAGCGAGCGACTTCGCGCAGCCACACTCCCACTCTCTTAGGGAGAGGGCGCTGCGCTTCCTCAAAAAACCTCGCGCTGGGACGGGTACCTGGGGTCAGGCCTTTAGATCCTGTCAAGCAGATGTTAGGGGACACTCACCCGTATACTTTTTTTCCTCTTAGGATTCAACGACAACAACCAACTTTTTTGAAGTTGCCTGCGTTAATTGGCACCAATGTCACCTTCTGTTGATCTCTGTACTGTGTAAATTTATAGCTGACACCCGCCTCTTCTAAAAAGCACAAAAGTCCGCAGTGAATGTGTTTGAAATCTGTGCCTCTTTTATGTCATTTTTGTGACCTCATCCTGTGCCATAAGTATTTGCACAAATTTGCACAGCTGTAGAATAGCCCAAGGTGTTTTCAGCTTGTGCTGCAGCTCAACACTTTGCACAAAAATCGGTATTCATTGTTTGGTAATTCGATTCAGCATTATTCTCTGCTGTTAAATGCCCTTGTGGATAAGTTTGATTAAATAATAAATTTGATTAAATAATAATAAATAATAAATAATGATTTGATTAAATATTAATAAATTAAATAATAAGCTTGATTAAATAATAAATGCCCCTGTGGATAAGTTTGATTGTGGATAAGTTTGTTAAATGCCTCTATATCATCAGACTCAAACTTCTGATATCTGCTTTATAATTGTGCAAACTTACCCTTTGCAGTCAGTTTATATAAGTGTGTTCCAGCATGCAGGATAAGATCATTACATTGAAATTGAAACATCTAGGTGCTGTCATTCTGGAAAACATTCAGGAGTGTTTGTGATATTCTATATATAATACTGCAATATAGCAGCTGAAAATGTAACGGCGTTTAGCTTTCCTCAGAGGGACACGGGAGATAAAAACAATTTTTTCACGCATTAATGAAGTACAATTTCAAAATCCCGAAAACATCTCCCTTACCCCAAGGGGACTCTTAGTAAGCGAGAAAACGTGCAAAAAGAAAATGCGAGTGGAGATGCCACTTCGAGATCTCCGTCTCATGACATCGGATTTTGAAGGTGTCTGCTGGGTCCTACAAAGCTGCAAAACGATAAAGATGTAGTACATTGTTATTTATTTGTGCCATAGACCTAGCATACACTCAAATTGGTCTCCAAATAACCCTTGGGACTTGCTCTACCGGCCTAAGGTATTTGTACAAAAAGGCCAAAGCAGTTTCAGGGTCCTTTTAAAAGGCTAGTAATACCTACCCATCATGCAATTACTAGCAACTGAAGATGGTTCTATATGAAAAAAATGCAAAAGAATGTTATTTCTTTAAAATAATTGAATATTCAAGAAGGTATGCACACTGTACACTTTAACATCAAGCAAAAGCTGACTCCCAAAAAATGTGAAAAGCATGATAGTGATGAGATAAATGTAGGACATAAAGAAAACAACATGGTAAACAAACACACAGGACATATTCATATATTGCTTAAGAATACTTAATTATTAAATAATTAAGTGGATCCAAAGTGTGAAATAAAACTGAGGGAATCTTTTAGACAACTAAAACACCACAAGAAGAAAGACACTCAGAGAAAGAGCTTCAACACCTAAAATACCACAAGAAGACACACAGAGAAAGAGCATGAATCAGAGAAAGGGCGTGAATGGGAAAGAAAAACTTATCGAGACACCAAATAGGCAGATTTTGTCCATTGCCTACAAATGATAAAATAATAAAAGGTACCCGAAAGGAGGCGGGAGCAAGGACAACAAAAGAGAAGGCAGGGATGTTAACCAGGCACATGCTCAGTTGGCTACCCGACACTGGGGGAATGGGAAAAAGGAGTAGAAAGATGAGAGAGTGTGTTGCATCTGTTAACACCCTGCATGTTCTGAGGATTTAGACGTTCATTCTGTATCACTTAGCTATGCTTTCCACTAATAGTGGTGTAGTGTACTCTCTTTCGCATAGTTTGTAAATGCTGGCAGCAACAAAAGCTGTTTGGTTTTTCTAAATTACGTCCCTTTAGTGGTCACTGCTTCGCGTTTTCATTTCCTCAGTCATCACCAGTGATGGAAAAAATATCCACCTCGGATACAGAAAGTGGCCTCTCATTAAACAAAACCTGAAGGGACTAGAAAAATATGTTTTATTTAACAGGAGTCCTGTTTACTAAGAGATGAACAAGGGTGCAGTATACAAGCACGAAACCAATCTTGCCTGAAGCACTTGCTCCATTTAAGCAGTAGTATACTGTGTGTATGCCGGTCTGAATTATGATACTTTCAAAGATAAACTGCTTAAGTGACTTCTTGCACCCTTTGTAAGTATGAGGTATCTTGTTGGTGGTTGTTAAGGCCCTGCCGCGGTGGTCTAGTGGCTAAGGTACTCGGCTGCTGACCCGCAGGTCGTGGGATCGAATTCCGGCTGCGGCGGCTGCATTTTCAATTAAGGCGAAAATGCTGTAGGCCCGTGTGCTCAGATTTGAGTGCACGTTAAAGAACCCCAGGTGGTCGAAATTTCCCGAGCCCTCCACTGCAGCGTCTCTCATAATCATAGGGACAATAAACTCCACATATCAATCAATGGTGGTTGTTACTGGTGATTATCGGTGTGCTGACCTCATGGCTGCTTCAGGGCATCGATGCAAGCAGCGTAGTTTTCACTACCGAAATCCCTAGCCGTCCTTCAGCTTGGAGCTGATAAACATGCGAGAAGCATTTTGTTATTTTTGATTCCCGCTCCGCAACTCCACTAAGTTGACCATTCGGGTGTTGCACAAGTTGGACAAATGCAGAAACTGAACTAAATGTTGACCTTTTCAATCACATTTTGCTGCTGCCACAGAGGGAAAGATATTTAAAAGCTGATTTGCTAGTTCTTAGTTTAGTAATGTTTAAAAAGTATGTGAGCATCGTGAAATAAGTTAGGGCATGGAGGTACAGTCTTAAAAGAAGCAAACAACTAGCATCTGTATCTACAAGCTTTATCTTCTTTCATGATGAATCCCCATCAACTTATCTTAACTTTCGGTCCTTTTATGTATACACATTGAAAATTAGCCAGAAGTGTGCCTTTGGGCTAGTTATTTTAAGCTGCATCAGTGCTATCTTTGTGTTTGTGATGGAACATTGCCTCTGAGAGTGGTTTGATTAAATTGAGGAGTTTAACATCCCAAAACCACACTGTGCTGCACAACCCACCTTAAGTTTTGACTTTTGTGCCTATGTGTTCAGCTGCACTGCTTTGCTTCCTTAGTACTTAAGCAGTGTTTGTTAGCACTTCAACACTGTAGCCATTGCGGTCTACTGAATTGCCAGAATTTGCCTTAGTGCAAGTGTGCTGAATAATAAAGTGACATTAAAAGCAAACAAATCATTTAGGTTCCTGATAATACAACCTTATACTTGTTAAATCATTGTGAGGTTTGTGATGCCAACTGATGAGTGAGTCGTAGAGAAAGTTTACCAAAGGCATGTAAGCAGATGAGGACAAAAAAAAAGGTACCACGAGAGCATTGATTCAAAAAGGGATGTGTGCATTCTCTGAGAAGTTCTTTTCAACATATGGTGCCTTAGAAGGCATCACAGGGAAAATCGAGTGCGCCATGTTGCTGAATTTTGCTCCTTCCACCTTCCGAACATGTGTGTCCACTCATGATTTATTGTGGTGGTACTGAACTTGTAATCTATTAATGGCGTATTGGATACTGGCAAAGTTGTCGTAGCATACTACCTTGTTTCACTGCTTACTTTTAATCTCTCTTTAATGCTTGTGGTACACTTGCCTTCTTAAGTTCTTACATCTTTTGTGTTGCTTTATTGCACTGCCAAGCACCAGTTTGCTGTCATGTCTCTGTGGTGTGATGTCATGTCCTTGTCTCTATACTGACGTGAGGCATGCATGCAACGAGCTGTTTTTCGACCCTGTGTCGTCTTTCCCTCTCCCCTGCTCTCGCTAGGTCGTCAGGTCCTTGTGGTGGTTTGTCTTGTATTTGGCATTTTTCTTTACGGAATTTTCGTCGGCTTGCCAGAAGAAGGGCAGACGTCCGTCGGATCGCCCAAAAGGAATCGGGGAACTATCATCACCACAAGCGAAGAATGTGACCTGCCATCCTCCGCCGATGTCAAAACTCCTTGGCGCTCGTTCAACTACAAACAGCTCAGTGTGCCTGCGAGTATCAGCAGTGGGGCCAGTCAAGTCAAGCCATCGGAGGCGACAGTCATCGTCGATGTGAGTTGTTTTGCATTCGGGTCGCCGTATTTTGTGGCATGCCTCTGTTGACGGTTTTCACGTTTCGGGTGTGAAGCAGTTGCGGCCATGTGCGCTGCCTTTCAGCTTGCAGGTGTATGCAGAACTATTAAGAATAAGGCCTTCAGCATCTCATAAGATGCTGGCCTTGAAAAACAAGGCATGCTGAATGAACTCGTATGACCTTAATAAAAATTGAATGATAAGAAACGCTGGAACTGTGGTAGCAACAGAACAGACATGTCTAATAAAAAAAAAATCAAATTGAAATGCTTTACAAGTGTAAGTCAATTTTGTAACGGAGTTTGCAAGGTACAATAAGCATGGTTCTTTGGAGAGGAGCACACACTTCAATATGGGGAATCTGGGCTTGCAAAAAGAAGACCATGTTTCTCTAGTAGAGATGCATGATGGACACTGAATACGGGGTTCTATAAAATACGAATTAAAGGATAGTGGGTGTCAGGGACATGTACTGTTGGTGAAACTCATCTGCAAGTCTAGGGTGCTTCAAGCCATGGAGAAAAAAAAAATAGCACATTAATTTTCTCATTATTGCACAGTACTCAACCTTTTCCAACCAAATGAATGAAATTGGAGCTATGGAGGAATACTTCCTCAAGTGTAGACTGGTCCGGTGTTTGCTGTGTAGGGTGCCTAATGATACTTTAAGAGAGCAATAAATGGATGTTAGTCATTGTGTGTTTTTTTTTTTCTTCTCTTAGTGTAATGGACAGTTATAAAACTCAGCATGTTTTTGTAAAAAATGGTATGGTCGTGATGTTAATTGAAATATTGGTTGCATTCTTGCAGGGCCTCACAGTTTTTTACCGGGAAGTGAATCCCCAGGGAGCACATACCAACATATCGGTGCTGATGCTGCACGGGGCAGCCTTCAAATCCGAAACTTGGTACAACCTCGGAACCTTGGGCAATTTGAGTCTGATGGGCTACCGAGTTGTGGCCATCGATATGCCTGGTGAGTCAAGCGTGTGATGTCATATATAACACATGCATATATATACAGTAAAACCTCGTTAAACCGTAGTTGGCCGTAGCTCGGAAAAAGTACGTACTAAACAGTAGTACTGCTTAATCTAAATAGCGTGAGGTCGCTCACTTACCTGTCAAAAAAAGAAACCTTCAGGGTGTGCGATGAAAGAACAAAAAACGTGCAGTAATTGATTAACTTCGCGTGACAAAGTCTGTAATCTTCATTTGACGACGCGGCGGCCTAGCAGCAACGACAGCGGCCTCAAACTCACTTATGCTGTGAGCCAGCTTTTCCACCAGCCCCCTCTTCTCGGCAAATACCCGCATGACGCTGACACAATGCGCAGCTTCGGCCACTGTCGGACCTCGATCACCCGTGTTGTCGCTTTCCATGTCGTCCTCATCACTATCATTTGGCGACACTTCGACAACCGAGGCAACAATGGCTTCGTCGGGCACATCTGGAGATGTCTGCACATCGCTGTCTGCGTCTCTGAAGTCGGGGAAGGAAATGCCTTCCGTAACGCCCTGCCGCTCCAGCACTTCAGCTAGCAGAGTTTTGCAAGCTTCGTCTACGATGTCCGAAGTCTTGTCGATGGTGTCACTGGCGTAATCTGCGTCGCCCGCACACACACTGAATCCAGCACACTTTAAGCAATTTTGAACGGTCGTTGCTTCAACCTGCCGCCACGAGTATTCGAGCAGGTGAATCGCGCCAATCAGGTCGATGGAGAATAATTTGCCACATTTAATGGCGAGAAGAAATCTGCGCAGCAGATTCTTCTTGTAGAGCTGTTTTACAGCTCGAACGATGCCTTGGTCTAAGGGCTGGGCCATCGCTGTTGTGTTTGGTGGCAGAAACGCCAACTTCACAGCCGTCAGGTTGTCCAGGGCGACGTGCGCCGAAGCGTTCTCTAAAATAATAACAACTCTTCTGTTCTTAGCCGCAAAACGCCGATCGATGAGGCGCACGTACTCCTCAAAGAGTTTTGCCGTCATCCATGCTTTGGTGTTGCTGCGATAGATGACCCCTGATGGCAACTGGGTGCCTTTGAAACATCTAGGCTTCGCCGACTTTCCAATCACGAGGAGGGGAGTTTTGTCGGTTCCAGTCATGTTTATGCAAAACGCCACTGATATTCTGTCTTTTGCATGCTTGCCGCCGGTGCACGTCTCGCCTTCGAACGCGAGCGTTTTGTCTGGTAGCAGCTTAAAGAATAGTGCCGATTCATTCATATTAAAGATGTCATCAGTTGCGTAGTCTTCCAAGATGTTCTTCAGCTGACCATTTTGCCACTACTTCGTGCCATCCACGTCACCAGCAGCACCTTCTCCCGAAACAGTCCTCGTGGTAATGCCGTGCCTCGCCTTAAATCTGGCCAGCCATTGCTGCACACAAAGTTGTCATGGTTGAGCTGCGAGGCAAAAACCAGGGCCTTCTTCACGAGCAGGGGTCCGCTGATAGGCAGATTTTTTGACCGTGCAGCTTTTAGCCACTTCACCAGGGCCTCCTCTACATCCGAAAACGCCGAACCGCGCAGCCGGCACCTTTTCGCCGTTGCAGCAGCACTGCCGAGCAACTTCTCTCTGGAATTCCAAATTTCACACACCGTGGTTAACGGCAGGTCATTTTCCCGTGCCAGCACTGATTTTTTTGTGCCACTTTCAATAGCACGAATTATGCCCGATTTCTTCTCTATTTTCAGCACTCGATGCTTTTGTCCCAGCTTCGGCATGACGCAAGTACGAAGCAGCACAAGCAGACATACACAACACGTGAAAAACGACGCGAGAGCTGTACGGCACGGATCAACCAGAGAACAACTATGCACGGCGCCAAAGGAACAAAGAAAGCAAAGCAAGCGCGCACACCGTGTTTCATGTTTGTGCAAAGCGCCATCGCGTGGACAACACCAGAAGCCTAGCCGGCCGAGTGCTTCTTGTCAGGAAATGAGTCAGGAAATACAACAGTTACGTTTGTTTATTTCAGCTTTTTCTTTTCGACGTGAGGTGGCGCCTTGCCGCGTAGAATAAATAGATAGTAGAAAAGGAACACGGGCCGTCGCGTAGAATAAATAGATAGTAGAGAAGGAACACAGGCCCCTGTGGCTAGCATTTTTGGATATCAAGGGGGCGTACGATAGCGTGGTTGAAGAGTACTTGTGGGGAATACTGGACACACTAGGTGTGGAAGATGGAATCACTAATCTTTCAAAGGATATCTATAAAGGTAACAAGGCAGTTATAAAGTGATAAAAATGGTATTCAAGTCCGCAGAGGTAAAACGGGGGCTTAGGCAGAGGTGTCCTTTGCCACCCTTCTTATTCATGATGTGCCTACAAGGATTAGAAGCCAAATTAGAGGGAAGTGAACTTGGCTTCAACCTCTCTTTCGTCAAACAAGGAAAGCTCATTGAACAGGCACTACCAGCATTGATGTACGCAGATGATATAGTGCTAATGGACCGACAACAAAGAAGATTTGCAGAGATTGATGGACATCTGTTGTAATGAGGGAGATAGGTTAGATTTCAGATTCAGTAAGGAAAAATCAGCAGTCATGATTTTTAATGACAATGAAGGTAGTGAGCTTAGAATACAGGAGGTCACGCTAGAGATAACAGATAAATACAAACATCTGGGCGTATGGATAAGCAATGGGGCCGAGTACCTAAGGGAAGACGAAACATACGTGACGACTAAAGGTAACAGGAATGCAGCGGTAATGAAAAACAGGGCACTGTGGAATTACAATAGGTATGATTTTGTGAGAGGAATATGGAAAGGGGTCATGGTTCCTGGTCTGACGTTCGGCAATGCGGTCTTGTGCATGAGATCAGAAGTTCAAGCAAGATTAGAAATTAAGCAACGTGGAATGGGTAGGCTTGCTTTAGGAGCTCACGGGAATACACCAAATCAGGGAGTATAAGGTGATATGGGATGGACATCATTTGAGGGCAGGGAAGCTAGCAGTAAGATAAAATTTGAGAAGCCATTGAGAGAAATGGGGGAGGAGCGTTGGGCTAGGAAGGTATTCAGCTACTTGTACATGAAGAATGTCGATACAAAATGGAGGAAGCGAACCAGGAAGTTGACTGGTAAATACTTAGAAAACAGCAGGTGGCCAAACCAAAAAGAACTATCGGTTAAGAAGAAAGTGAAGGAAACTGAGATCGATATGTGGAGAATTGGCATGATTAAGAAGTCCATACTAGAGATTTATCGAACTTTTAAGCAGGAAATTGCCAAGGAAAGGATCTATTATAATACTCGGTGTAGTTCTCTACTGTTTGGGGCTAGGACGGCAGTATTGCAAACCAAGAGATATCGGGCCAAATACAAAATAGTAGGCACGGTATGCAGTGCGTGTGGAGAGGAAGAAGAAACTGCCGAACACTTGATAATGTTCTGTAAAGGGCTTCACCCTATTGTTCAGGATGATGGTGCAGAGTGTTTCAAAGCACTGGGGTTTAGGAACAGGGAGGGCAAAATAGACGTTAAGCAGGTAGAATTAACTAGAAGGAGGTTATCTTATTGGTGGCTAAAGTCAAGGCACGAGTGAAAATTAAACCCTTCACTGCAAGGTACGAGTCCCCAATCTCACTATTTAAAGAAAAAAAAATACAAATCTAGTTTTTGGTTCATTAAGTATTACGGCTTGGTGGCGCTAGCCACCGCCCGGTCTAAAGGGTACAGCCATATCCATCCATCCATCCAGCCATCATCATCAACACAAAGAAGCGAGGCGTGTTTCGATCTCTGGGGCTTGCTGTTCTGTCGGGACGCCCAGTGGGGGACGACATGCCGCGGCGAGTGCGCAACGAAAATTGGAAAAACTACTTATTAACCGATACATACGCGATAAGCTGGTACGGCTAATGCGGATACAAAATGCATTACGTTCAATGGCCGCCAAGTCGGGGATTTGACTTCACTACATTTATTACTGTTTATGCGGGTACGGTTTAACGAGGTTTCACTGTACGTCTTTTTTTCTCGTGTTACTGTATGGAGCTTCAGACACTGCGGGGATGTGCAGAATGCTACTATATTTGTTGTATTTATCAGTTCAGTAGATTCACCTGAAGTGGATTCGTATTAAAAAGAAATGCCTAGCCATAGCTGAGCTACTACGGATTGAAGTCAATTTGTGGTGTTGACTTTCTGGTCCACACCTCTTTCTTTTGCACTGTGGAAGCTAAGTAGCTGTGGTATCATGAAACTGTGCAAGGGTGAGAGAGTGCCCACGTCGTAGTGCTTTTATAGTAGCACTGCCAATCCGCTAATAATGTGACCATACGTGTAAATTTTATATGACAAGGTGTAAATCAGATGCATTTGAACACTAAGTTTTTACACAGATCCTCGTGTCATATGTCCCCAGTTAAGGGAAACAAAAATCACGGAGTGCACATTCAGAACCATAGGCTGCAAAAAAGTGAAACAAATGCTTCGTAAGCATTGAGCTTTGCTAAATGTTGCATTACCTTTTAGACGCAGTCATGCCGTGCTGTGTTCTTTGCAGGGTTTGGCAACTCACCGGCTGGCACAATTACCGACAAGACAGCATTCCTGCAGCACCTCTTGGCGGCTCTTCATCTTAACAACCCAGTGATAGTTAGCCCCAGCCTGAGTGGTCAGCTGAGCCTGCCGTTCCTGGTTAAGCATTGGCAGCAGATGGCTGGATACGTTCCGGTAGCCCCCGTTGGTTGGAATGTGCTGGAGCAGGTGCAGTGCGACACTCGTGATGTCCCGGTGGACGTGTCCCAGGTTTACCCGCCGCTCCAAGTCCACTTGCCGAAGCAGGTTCCCAATCTGAGCTGCATCAAGGTGAGTGGCTGTGATTGGCAGGGTGTGCTTGTGGCTTGTTTTTTTTTCTTTCTCTCTTTTTTTTGTAGTTAGTTATCTGCCTTGCCAGCTTGTCAGCGCTAGTGTAGCTCTGCTTGACACAAAGGTGTAGATTTGATTTCTGGTCCCAGTAACTACATTGTTACAGCAGCTGTGTGCTTAGATTGAGGCTGCAATAAAACTGCATCTTAGGCGAGCTGGTGATGCAAGTCGGCACGTTTCGCATGTCATTCTTTCCTGGCATTTATTTATTATTATTTATTTATGCAGTACTGCTAGCCTCTACATAACGCTGTAAGCAGGAGTTGGAGTAACAAGTGCAAAATCAAGTGAACAAATCAAGATACTGCAATCGTGTCACATGAATTCAGTTGTGGAAGTAAGGGCTAATGGAACCCATAGATATAAGCGTACCCGTGCTCCAAGTCGTATTGAGCACGACTGTGCATTGTTTGTTGTACCTTTCTTTCTCCACCAAGAACTGTGCACAAAGAAATGCAATGTTGGGTAGCTTTGTAGGGAATCGGGATATTAAACAGTGCAAATGAGGAACTGCTTATCTGAGAGAAAATTTGCATATATTGATGGCACGTTAGAATGATCAAAACAAAGTAATAATGTGTATTATGCATCATATTTTTCTCATCATTTGCATTGTTGTATTTTGCATCACTGCATATATTTTATGATCGTACGTAACAAAATTTAATTGTAAGTTGGTGCCTGTCTCGTTTCCTTCTCAGTAAGCTTCTTGTTGTTTGTGCTGTCTAACATCACATAGAAGTGTGCATCAGAATCCGATCAAGTAAGTGCGGTACATCCTCCCTGTGGCGTGCAGGTGCCCACAATGGTGGTGTTTGGAGAGCACGACCGGAGCACGAGCTCGGCGCTGCTCAACCTCCTGCCTAACAGCGTGGCTGTCGAGGTGCCCCACGGCAGGCACCCGGCTTACCTGGACAACCCCATTCTCTGGCATCAGGCACTGTACAACTTCCTGCTCCGTTTGCGCTACGGACTGCAGCAGCAGACCACCAAAAGCAGCTCATGAGTCGGTGCCGTTCGAATGTCCTATTGCCTCTCGATTGTTTCCTATGTTATTTCCTAGCCTTTGCGCGGTCGCTGGAGTTGGAACGTTCTTTGAAGTTGTTTGTTTGATATAAAGAAATGGTATAGGTGTGCTACTGTTGGTCTGTTCATTAATAGGGCCACCAAGTACATACCGCTAAACGTTGTTGTAGGAAAGTGGTGTATGACACAACAGTAGCTTCTTTATACACATTTGTTACAACTAAGTACCTATTATCTATTACATTAAAGTAACAATGAGGCACTGCTATCATTTACTTTGTTACACCTGGTGTTATACGGTGTTCCATCATAGCGAGTTTCAGCAGTAGCAACGTCTAACTGGCTCAAACTAGTAGTTGATTATTGGTTCAAATGTCAGCCTGGCAGTGTCACCGTAAAGAACAAAGGCGAAAAATTGCTTTCCCAAATTGTGGTCTCTCGCTGATTAGATGGATTCATTGCCTTTGTTTCCGCTACACTTTTTGCAGTTATTTTGCAGAATTTTTTGCCATGTAACCGGTGGCAAAATTTGCTAAGGTACAATTCTTGGTTTGTTCTCCTTGGAGCATGATCAGGCTAGTTGCTGTTGAACTGTTTCGTTATCATAGACTGAACTCTAGCGGAATTCGCGACATCTTGGAGCCACTCACTTTCCAGATGGTGTCACTCTTATCGCGCAACTGTCTTTTCCGTTTCGCATTTGTTCTAACGACGTACTTGCAGTGCAGAAAGTGCAATATGTCCACTTTATGTAACCAAATATTTTTTTACCATCCTATTAAAGGAGCTTTGTTGCACAGCAGCGCTTGTGTTTGTTTTGCACCACCATCAACATTTTCAAATAGGTCCCTGCCAACTGAAAAGCCACAAAGCCGTTTGAATCCTTTAACATTTCTGTTACTTTTGGGACGTTAAACCCCACAAATCTAACATTTCTGTTACATTGTGTAACCTTGATTTTTTGAGATCACAGAAACACCTGTGCTCTTAAACGAGCATTTTTTTTGGCGATATGTCGCATGTACTAAAATCGAGGAGGTTATAAGAGTTCACAAAATGTACGACCTGCTGTGCTGTTCTTGGTCTAAACTTGACACTTGATTCAATCAGGCCAGTTGTCATCGCATTGTCGAGTGATTCTGCCCACATGAAGCTTCATTCCTCGTATCTCGATTGGTGTTAGTTGTTTTGATTGTTGGAACGGCATTTATCATTTGCTGAAATGTTTGCAGCTCTTGTCCAAGCGCTGAATCGCATTGCGTGTCATATTGTTATCTCTTGACACAGCACTTGTTGCTGTGTTTCTTGTGCAAGTTGTAATAGTTTAGGAAGCTTTTATTCTTGTATATTGCTTGTTTGTTTCCACTGGCGAGGCATCTAGGGCTTAAATTTCAGCATCTCCTACATTATGTGTTGTTACAGAAGTTATCGTTATTTACTCTTATGTTGGGAGAGTTCTTCCATGTAGCCCAATAATACAAAAGTTGCGTTTCACATGCACACGTCAAACATTATTTGTGCACACGAACACAGTGTTGATACACATGCTACTTGTACATCGATGTTGTTACAACCAGTATTGTTTAAAAACACACACACACATCACAGGACTCACTCACCATTTTCTGTTAAGCAGTCTGCCTGACTTCATTCTTTGTGGAAACAGCGCGTTGACAAAGCTTTTACGTGTTGTGAGAGAATTCATTTAGGCATTCAAAGTTACTATTCTTGCTGTTTCACCTGTCAGATAGTTACCTGGCTTTACTAATTGGAAAATGAAGTGAAGAAAACGCGCATTCCAGTTGTCTTGCACAGCTCACTGTTTCAAGTGACGACATTGTCCGGATTTCACGACGCGCACAATTACGTGCAGTACACGTTGGTATATGCGTAATGTTTGCTTTAACCTCTCGTCACTGCCCCAGGTTTTGCTGTGTTAACACTGTGTGCAAAGAGAACGCTTGCACGCACAACTGGAGAGAGAAAAAAAAAATGTTCCTACATTTTTGTATGTCATTATACCTTTAGGGTGCTTTGATTTGCTGTAAAATTTCGTTTCTTTGTGTGTGAGTGTTTGTATCATAACGAGTCGAGCTCTCAATTGCCAAAGAGGCCACCACATAGTAGTTTCGAGTATTTGAGCACGGCTAAACAAAGGCAGCCATACAATATTTTAGCAGAGTGTTTTGTAAAACTTTGCTTTCTGTGCATCATTGATGTATTTTTGTTTAACCGAGGTTGGTGTTCAGAAACTGTGAACCTCGTGGTTGCTGTTATGATCGTTGCAGAGTTGAGCACTTGGTCCACCAACCTACTCTGGATTGTTGCAATATGTGCGCATCACACATTATAATGTTGTTTGTTATGAGCAGGCACATTGAAGACACGTCTCGTATATTAGGGTGTTGGTATGCTAGTCCTATCAGTCGTCACACTCAAATCATTGGTGACTATAACTCTGCCGTAATTCTCCTTATTTTTCGCAAGGTGTTCTGCGAACGTTAATGTGATATTTTCAAATCAAACAGACCGCACGAGTATCTTTGATGTTTCTACGAGCACCGTCGTCGGAGCAAAAGTCGACGAATTTGTCACACACAGTCCAACGCCGTTAGGCATTTGCAGTGAGAGATAACAGAGGCCTCTTCTATTTTTGTTGAATAATAATATGTTTGTTTTTATGCACTTGGCACCTACAATGGCTCACATGTACAAACATCCAATTCCAGAGTTGTTTTTTGTTGCCATATCAAAGTGGTGAGTCTTGGTGTTATTTTTGTATCGTCTGTGTGTTGCAAATAAAAGTTTGAGCATACATCACTTGATGTCATGTACCGTTGCTTCATCCCTCCAAAATTGCAAAGACTCATACAGTTAGCGTGTACGGTAGTGTTACTGAAGTAGAATTGTTTGCAGGCCATGAAAGTGTCATGGGAAAAAAACATTTTCACTAAAGCTGCCTACGCGCAGCCTGAATCAAATGCCAGATTGTAAGAACTAAGTTATTGTCATGTACTTGGCATTCAGGATTAACTCATTGCTGTGAGATTTAGTAACAATAAATGTCTCCTAGACCAGTATGAACTCGTAGTGCTGTGATTTTAGGGGGTTACACAAATGATTAAACATTTGCGTTTGAGGTAAACAATGCAGATGTTTACCTCTGCTGCAATCTGTCCAATGTAAGAAAAAATATCCACGCCACGATGGCATCACTGCACATTGCCTACCAAGGAGTTGCACAGCCGTTCACTTCTTTTAATAGTTCATACATTGCTCCTCTACCAGCCCGCCTACAGAATATTGTATGCAAACGCTCGGTCGTGCCAGATGCGACGTCTTGGCCAACTGCACATACACTTCTTTGTTCTGCTTAAATTCGACAGGTGGCAGTGATGCCAGACGCGGGTGTGGGGAGACCGAAGAAGGTTCATGCTGCCAATGAGAAAGCCACTTATCGGGAGTAGCAGCGCACTTTTCAAGACTGCTGGACTCTACTCGTTTAAAACATTCCACAATAGTAGGAAGACATGGGCCGGGTACGTAGCACGTGGGCAGAATAAGTGCTGGTCATTTAGGGTAACTGACTAGATTCCAATAGAATTTAAATGGGTGAAAGGGAGACAGAAAATTAGGTGGGCTGATGACGTTAAGAAGTTTGCAGGTATAACGTGGCAGCGAGAGCACAGGACTGGGATATTGGCGGAACAACGGAGAGGCCTTTGCCCTGAAGTGGGTATGGTCAGGCTCACTAGGCATCTATTCGTATAACTTGGCATTACTTCATATGGTCATGACCAGCTAGGAACTGATAAGCTCCTTTGTGTATTTAGCCTTGTGCCATTAGCGCAAGCTATCCCTTGCTTTTTTTAAGAATGAATGAAATACGATTCCAATTACCTATAATGTAAATCAAATATTTCATATTTTCCAGATTTACCATGAATCAGTGTTATGTATTCTTATGGGATTCATAAAGTTAGCAGCAAGGACTGTCATAACTGCAGTTCATCATCATCATCATCAGCCTGACGACGTCCACTGCAGGACAAAGGCCTCTCCCATGTTCCGCCAGTTAACCCGGTCCTGTGCTTGCTGCTGCCAATTTATACCCGCAAAATTCCTAATCTCATCTGCCCACCTAACCTTCTGTCTCCCCCTAACCCGCTTTCCTTCTCTGGGAATCCAGTTAGCTACCCTTAACGACCAGCGGTTATCCTGTCTACGCGCTACATGCCCGGCCCATGTCCATTTCTTCTTCTTGATTTCAGCTATGATATCCTTAACCCCCGTTTGTTCCCTAATCCACTCTGCTCTCTTCTTGTCTCTTAACGTTACACCTACCATTTTTCTTTCCATTGCTCGCTGCGTTGTCCTCAATTTAAGCTGAACCCTCTTTGTAAGTCTCCAGGTTTCTGCTCCGTAGCTAAGTACCGGCAAGATACAGCTGTTATATACCGTTCTCTTGAGGGATAGTGGCAATTTACCTGTCATAATTTGAGAGTGCTTGCCAAATGTGCTCCACCCCATTCTTATTCTTCTAGTTACTTCAATCTCGTGGTTCGGCTCCACGGTTATTACCTGCCCTTAGTAGACATAGTCTTTTACAACTTGAAGTGCACTATTACCTATCTCGAAGCGCTGCTCTTTTCCAAGGTTGTTGTACATTAATTTCGTTTTCTGCAGATTCATTTTAAGACTTACCTTTCTGCTCTCCTTGTCTAACTCCGTAATCATGAGTTGCAGTTCGTCCCCTGAGTTACTCAGCAATGCAATGTCATCGGCGAAGCGCAGGTTACTGAGGTACTCTCCATTAACTCTTATCCCTGACTGTTCCCATTCTAGGCTTCTGAAAACCTCCTGTAAGCACGCGGTAAATAGCATTGGGGAGATTGTGTCCCCCTGCCTTACACCCTTCTTGATTGGTATTCTGTTGCTTTCTTTATGAAGCACTATGGTAGCAGTTGATCCCCTGTAAATTTCTTCCAGGATGTTTATATATACTTCATTGACGCCCTGATTCCGCAGTGTCTGCATGACGGCTGATATTTCTACTGAATCAAACGCCTTCTCGTAATCTATGAAGGCTATGTATAGTGGTTGGTTATATTCTGAGCATTTCTCTATTACCTGATTGATAGTATGAATGTGGTCGATTGTTGAGTAGCCTGTCCGAAATCCTGCTTGTTCGTTTGGTTGATTGAATTCTAATGTTTTCTTTACTCTGTTAGCAATCATAATCTGTTAATCTGTTAGCAAACTGCAGTTCATAAGGAGCTTATTAGGAGCTCTTAAGTACTGTTCCGTTTACTGTATTTTTCTCTAGAAAGTATGTGAATATAGTGTTGTAAACAAACAAAACACATCTAACCCCAGGCTGGTGCTATTTTAATGCTAAAAATTCCACCAGCTGCCATTTCACAAGGACTGCATTGTTTTTCATGTCTGTGCAGTGAAAAACACACTACCCATGATGAAATCACTTGATTTTGTTCAACATGCAAGTGTTGTGTGAAAATGAAGAGTGGATATTGCGAGCTACAGTTACATTCCACATGAACTGACCAATCAAATACCTACTTTTACACTGGTGACATCGCACTTGTAGGCTGTCAGTATGGGAAGACGGCACTAGAAAAAATCCAGAGAGGACCATTTTGGTAGTTTTACAAGTTAGTGGCTTCCATCCAATGCATAGCAGGGAAGCCATAAATACCTGAACATGGCAGTGTGTATGCAGGCATAATTTATAAATCCTGACAGCAATATTGCCAAGTTTAAGAAAGACCATCAACATGCCATTCATAGCACGGGACGTCTATGTTTACGTTAGTGTGTTGAAAAAAGTCTGAGCACTGTGCCAGTTGACCTACTCTGTGTTTTAGCAAAATTTGAGCAACGGAACAGTTGCATCTAAACTAAATATGAATTCCATGCTCCCCATCTGTTGCTGCTTGAGAAGCACTGTAGTAGTATAAGTTGTATCATGACGTCATCCAATCAGACTTTTGCAGTTTAGAAGTGTGCGGTTTGGGCTAATTTGTATGACATGACGGTAGTTATAGGGCGGGAACAGAACATCTCCTTCTTGTCCCTTTGTCGTCGTTCTGTTCTCACTCTATAACTACTGTCGTTTTGCAGTTTCTTGTATGGGTTATCAACTCCTAAAGAAAATATGCAAAAGAAGGCATAGCCTAGTGGAACCTTGAGTTAGTTGCACCGAGGCACCCGGTGCTACATTTGGTCGGACGAAACCGTGCACTGGTGCGATTTGTTGGTGATGCCACAAGTGTAGAAACACTCTTCTTTCGTCTAAGACCTATTACCACTGCACAGTGCAACATAAGTAGTCAACTGATGAGACTGCGCCACAAGCTCGAGTCTTCCCTTCCTTGAAAATGATGGTAGTTGATAGCGACCTTGTCTTATGCTCTGACCAAGATACTGTTCAAGATCTTAAGGCAGCAGCTTAGGTGTCTTTTATGAAAAAAGAGATAAGTGCAGTGCCATAACTGTTTCTTTAAATTAGGCCACATCATAAGCACTGTAAGAGGGAGGGAGGTTGGGCGGATAGAAAAATATGGGAGAGAGAGAAAGTGCTGCGCAACAGAGCCAAGCAGCGAAACCGTCTACTAGGTGGACCTATAGCTGCAAAAAGGAATCACGACACCCGTCTGTGTCAACGCTAAGAGGACTTGATCACGTGGGGGAGAAACATCTTCTCGAGCCTTGCGAAGCTTCGTGCTGCAGGCTACTCGTTTTTGCCTCTCTGCGAATAATATGTGCATTTCCTTGACATCCTAGTTTGTAAGGCTGCATTTCGGTCCTCTTAAACTTTGTAGAGCTTTATACATCATTCTTATGTTTATTTTAGCATTTCTGCCTCGTGCACACATGGAAGGAAAAACCAGCATGCTCGAATACTACTACTATTGAAAAATGAATGTTATGCTGGAACAATAGCATTTAATACAGAACAGAAATGTTTGCATGTCAACGCGATAGCGTTAGACAGCTCGTTTCGCAGAAATGTCGGTGTTGGCGTCAGTGTAGGTGTTTGGTTGTGAGTGAAAAACCATCTTCTCGTGCGTGATTAAAAAATCGAGAAAGATGCAAATAAAGTAAATGGAAATTCTGGATCCAAGCGGGAATCAAACGTGGGTCGTTTGCGTGGCAAGTGGGTGTTCTACCACACAGCTGTGCATATCTGCTAGTAAATACAATGAAAATAACTTCTTCTACTTGGAAATGCAACAAAAGTAACTTTTATGCTTTACAAACACATGTGTCCTGTATATATGCTTCACAATGCAAGACGTAATATTGCAGTAATAATCTATGGTACAAGCGTACATTGCCATTGGGCTTTGAAACATGTGTTTATCATAATGACTTCATGGTTTAAAGCAGCCCGATAACCACTATAAAAGGCACACACATTACTGTGCATAATGGGTGCATGGCAGTTTCAAAAATACTTTATTAACTCGGTGTTTGAAGTACACCCTAGGGACAGAATATCACTGTAGCATTCAACTCTTAAAGAAGGAGTCAGTCAGTAAAAAACATATATGTTTGCATATTTTACTGACTGACCGGCAAAAAAAAGCTATTCCACATTTTATGGAAGCTAGGCAAAAGGTTTGTCGCTTACAATGTACAACTCGATGTGTTTTGTGATTGGATTTAGTGATTGTGAATGCTTGTGTAAACTGAGCACATGACACTTTGTAAGGTACCACAATGGGTTGAACGCTGCACAACATAAAATGAAAACGATGAAACAGTAAGTGATTTGGAACAATCTAGTTACAATTATATTGAAATATCTTGCTTACTTGTGAAATAGTAATTGCAATATTGCAATATCTTGCTTATTTGTGAAATAGAAATAGAAGTTAGTTTGCCTGATTAGAGCAAGATACTTGTTATGGCTGTTAAAATGCGGAACTAGTTTTTATGACCCAAATGCATCTACTACAAGACATCTTGCTAGCCTCTACAGGCTTCTATTTTATGTTGAAGTATGGGAACACCTAGTGGTTGTTTAGCCAGCTAAGACTGACTGAGTGATATTGTTCGTAGTAGAGTAGACTGTTTGCTTTGTTTTGCTTTTTTTTGATAAATGGCACATAACCAATTTTGGTGATTGTCTAAGAATCGACGTTGAGACTTTTGAATGTTCTTTTAGGTATGGTAGATGAAAAAAAAAAGATTCTTGATTGGTATCTTTTTTTTTTTTTCTAATGGCATGAACCCACTCTGGGGGATAGGCCGGAAGCTGAATGAAATTACAAAAGAAGTAATAATAGCAAAACAAGCACAATAATATTTATATGAGAGTATGGAGGAAACTTGCACTGTACGTGTGTGTGGCAGAGTGCTTCATAAACCATGTTTTCTTCAATTCCCATGGTGTGGGATGACGATGATGATGATGGCCTATATGTATGGCTCACACCCACACTGGGGGATTGGCCAAGAAATGAATAATTAGACTGATGTGATCTCATATGAATAGTTTATATAATGAATTATAGAACAGTTAAAAGAAATTAATCACACTAGTTTAGTGATTGACGATCAAAACCACCCTGATTCAATTAGGAATATTTCTTTGGTGAAACAGAGATCCGGTGACAACGACCTAATGCTGTGGGGTTACTCCTTCCTCATCTTTGTCTTCGAGGCCGCTTAACTTCCTTTACTCTAAAATAGTATAATATTTTATAAGACCACACAATTATTGGCCAATCCCCCACAGTGGGTATTAGCCACAAGAGAAGGTCAACAAAAACAAGATTTGCCAACTGGTGGCCTATCCTTCCTAGTGATCTAGGCCACATCATCAGACACCAACAAGCCAACCTTGCAAAGGAGTAGCAGGTCACAGTTGAAGACCCTAAGAATGCCATCTCCCCCTAACACGAATGTGCTGCAAAGTACACAGGGTGACGGTGGAGTCGCAGCATCATCAACGCGTAACTTGGTTGAGGGGCAGGCAGGAGAGTCACGAGGGTGGTGCTTCGAACATGCCAAAAGTAAGTGGGCATCTGCCGCTCATGCATTCTAACACCTCCTCTGTAGAGAAGATTGTGGTTCTGAGCAACTGGTAAATAGCGACCTCAAATTGACACAGGGAGGTGAAAAGAAGACCTGCCTATGCCATTATCTGTAACCGATGGTGACGACCTGTATGGTCCCCCGAACAACTTTGCCTGGACACATTTGCTAACAAAGATTTGAGAAGCCAGCTGGCTCTGCTTGACAAAGCCCAGCAAGCTTCAAAGGCAAATGGAGCCCTGCACTGAGGACTGCACCTATTTTCCAAGAAACCTTACAATCGATAAGCTTTCTCTGCTACTTAGAATCTCACAGAGCGCTTTCAGAAAAGGGTTTTGTGTTGATTTAATAGGATTAAAATAATTACAGTGGTTAAACGTATATTGACGCACCCTTATTTGCCTCCCAAATAGGGCTGGGGTGTTGAGTATAAATTACGTGCATGTTGCAGAAACCTAGGTGATCAAAATTTTTGGAGCCCTCCTCCACGGCATGCCTCCTAATCATGTTTGATTTTTGCATGTAAAACACCACTCAAAATTATTAACTAATTCACAGAATATATGTGCCAATTTACTAGAGACACAAGTGGCAGCACAAACTATGGCATTGACACTGCAACGCTTGTCCATACCCCACGGCTTGGACAAGCATTTGTGCTGTGTTACATGCGGCACATTCGCGTTGAGGAAAAATTTGGAGAGGCTGCATGTTAACAAAACGTCACTCTCAAAGACAGTAGGTCTGCACGGCGATACTATAATTTCTACGCCTTCTCGACCCAGTTAAACTCAGTGTTAGCATGTGCAGCCTCCTACCCGACCACCCATTTCTCATGTCTCCATCATGCTGCCGAACTATGTGGGTCAGTAGCACAGAAACCATACACGGCATAGAATCGAGGAAACGAGGCTTCAAATCACATGTAGACAAGACGAAAAGTATGATGACCACACATGCTGTGGACTAACAGGAGTTTAATGAGAAAACATCTACTCAAAAAGGTTGTGCCCTTCATGATATTTTAGGGGAGAGAATGGTGGGCATGCGACAAATGACGAAACACAAAGAAGACCACCCATGCATTTTGTCGTTTCTCACATGCCCATCGTTTCACATAGGGTGCATCCTTTTCGAGTGCATGTTTTCTCGTTAAACTGTTGTTAGTCCCTAGAGTGTGTGATCATCATACTTCTCGTCAGGTGCACATGCTTTTTAAAGGCTGGGTTCCTCGATTACAAGCCGTGTAACAGCAGGCCCAACACCATAATCTTTTATAAATGGCAATTTGAAAAATTCTGGAAGACAGGGCATTGCTGGAGCCAACGTTTCAACAAGCAGTCTTGTCTTCTCCAAGTTCTTTTCTTCTGCTTATCGAAAAATTTGTCGCGGTGGTACCCTATCTTCAAGTACTTTTCTACTCTTTAAGCTTCCCTTTCCCCTTGAATGCCTGCCTTATTTGGATGCCACTGCAGCCATCATGCAGAATAACACATTTTTTCAGCTGTCATTGATTTGGAATGACATCAAAAGCTTCGATGAATTTCGGTGCACAATATATATATATATCAGTGAAGGTTGCTTTTATTCACATTCGATCGAGCAGTTCAGCGGCTGTTTCAGAGAACCAGAGGCTTTGCAGCCGGTTTGTACCGAGCAAATACGGTAACACAGCCAAGAAGAAATTCAGGGGGAGAAAGAGGGCACTGGGCAAACACTGTAAAGTCTTTGACCCCTCCCTAACGCTGTGGTGGTGTCCTGTGCATCCCTTTTAATGTAAATGATCTGACATGACAAAAATATTGGCTTAGCCAATATTGCCCATATAGCGGTAATCCAATCTGTTTTATTTGCCTTTATAGTGTTCCTTCAGTGCTTCTCTGTAAAGGAAGCTGAAAAAATTTGGTGCATATATTGCCCCCAAGCAACTATCACCACATGTCTTGCTTGCAAGCATTTCCTTAACTACGTGTTCCTGTTGAGAAAGCCATGGCACAAAGACATCCACAAGCTGTTCGTGACCTGAAGTACATACAAAGTCTACAATGTTGTGGAAAGAAAATGCACCCAAACCTTGATTATAAAGAAACCGGATATAACCAAATATTGGTTATATTGAAGTAAATAAAAAATAGTCTTGCAGTATAGCGTTAAAAATGAACCTTTATAACAAATTTATTTTTGTATAATATGTGATTTTGTGATAGCAATTGTTTGAGTGTATAGATGAATATTTTTGGGGACAAGATAAGACTGAAAGGATTCAAAGCATTCATGGAGCTTTGTCTTACACTAATCCTTTCGAAAATATCATCTGTGTTTCAATAAAGTGCCAATGACCTCTTATTTCGTTTTGTCAACTCCTATAATTTATCTGTAGACTAACGTGAAGTCTGCATGCAACAAGCTATATTCTTCACGTTTATGTTGCCTGCCCCTTTCCTGCTCCTGCCGTAGGCCTTCTGATCCTTGTGGTGGCTGTGGTACTTGTGTTCGGCATGGTTCTTTACGGGATTTTCGTTTACTTGCCCGACGGGCAGAGCACTGTCGGCTCCACTGCAAAAGGGCAGAGCACTGTTGGCTCCACTGCAAAAGGGCAGACCATCACTCCAAGTGGGAACACAGACCCGCCGTCTTCCGTGGACTGGAAAACACCCTGGCACTCATTCAACTACAAAGAGCTTGATGTACCAGCAAGCATCAGCACTGAAGCCCGCCAAGTGACGCCATCGGAGGCAACCGTTGTCGTCGATGTGAGTAGCGTCGGTGATGTGTTGAGGAAGATTAACTTATTGTAAATATGAGTGCTAATAGTGACTACATAGTTGAGTTTTTCCTGTTCTCTAAGTTTGTGTGCAAAACCATTATCGCAAAAAGAACATGTTAGGTGAGCACATCTGGTGATCTTTATGCACGTGTGCACAAGATACAAAGATGGCCTCGATGGCACAATGTGAGAATGTGGGGTCTTGAAAGAATTCTTTGTAAGTCTAAACAAATCTAGCCTTGCTTTCGAATGCCCTTAATGGTTTTTTGAGAAATAATAAATGTTTTACATCACCCAGTTTTTTTTAGTGTAACATTCTGTTTCAGAATAGGACAGTACAAGATTGTGTGTTTGTGAAAAGAATTGAATGTGACAATTGTTAAATATTGTGTGAACGATGAATATAGTCACTATCATCATTAGGGAGGACCAGCATTCGGAATAATAAAGAGGTCATCAGGTGGGCTTCGCCATGGGCACTGCGGCTCATTCCTTTCCTCAACATTTTGGTGCTAAAGCTCGAGAATGAACCAAAGCCTTTACTTGTGAACATTGGGTCATCGTTTTGAAGGGCGAGTCAGTACTGAGCAGAATAAGACACGAGGGCTCTCGTTTCGCGAGCCTGCAGACGTCACAAACACTTTGCAGCACGAAGTCTCAAGCAATGTCGAGATGTCATGCTTCTTAATCTGGTTCTCGGGAACAGTTTGGCTTCGCACATGAGCTTCAACCAACGGCGGCGTCACGACAGTCCCCTAGGCTCCAAATGCGGTCGAAAAATCATAAAGTCCGCTTGGTCTCACTTCTAAAGGTCCTGTCTCCCGTCTCTCATGGCACCAAAATGCTGTAGAGAAAAGGACAAGCCGCTGTCTTCATGGCGACGCCCACCCACCCGTTCACATCTTCTTTATTCCGAATGCTGGCAATAATCTCCTAACGATGATAGCGACTATCTTTGTCTTTCACACAATATTTAACAACGATATTGAAGGAAACTTAGGTTGATCTTATTCTTGCAGGGCCTTACCGTGTTTTATCGGGAAGTGAATCCCCAGGGAGCATATGCCAACATTTCAGTCTTGATGCTGCACGGTGCTGCTTTCAAGTCTCAGACATGGTACGACCTCGGAACCTTGGGAAACCTGGGTTTGATGGGCTACCGAGTTGTGGCCATCGATGTACCCGGTGGGTAAACCATTAGGTGCACCATAGTTTCACAAATTTTCTTTTGTTATTTCTTGTGTCATCATCACATAATGGCTTTCCCTCAATTGGGCTTTTTACTGCTGTGGTGGCTCTGCAGTGTGTGCTGATACATGTACAACTTGATAATGTGTTTGATTTCTAAAGGTGCATTACATAAGCGTAGAGTTTGTTCGGATGTCGCATTATATATTTGATGCTGCTACAGTGTGCTGTTCAAAACAGGATATGGCAACTCTCCCTCTGGGACGATCACCGACAAGGCAGCATTCATGCAGCACCTCTTGGCTGCCCTTCGCCTCAAGGATCCGGTGATTGTGAGCCCAAGCATGAGCGGTGGACTGAGCCTGCCATTCTTGATCAAGCATTGGCAAAAGATGGCCGGATATGTTCCAGTGGCCCCAGTGGGTACAAATGCCCTATTGCAAGTGCAGTGCGACACTGCTGATGCCCCGGTGGACGTGTCGCAAGTGTATGCAGAACTTCGTGCCTATGTGCCCAACCCGGTTCCCAATCTGAGCTGCATCAAGGTGAGCGGTTCGAAGGTATACTGACACTATTTTTCTACATGGCAAAAAGGGCATTTCATGTTTTTGTGGTAAGCAGTGTAAACGCTATCCACATACCAGAGTCGGTCAACACGTGTAAAATATTTTCTTTGATTTTAACGCTTTCCTCCGCGAGCATTAGCAAGCCAGCTTCACTGAAATAGACATTATCCCAAGTCAACACGATTTCAGAGTTCGTGAACTCTGCGTTCCGCACACAGCCTACAGTGATCACTCTCAGGGTCACTGGATATAGTGCACTCCTCGTTGTTTTCATGCATCACGAGCAGACGACACATCTACACATCTGCCATTAGTATGTCGCAAATTGCTTTCTCCAGGTCACATTACCAATGCTATGACATGTCAAGGAGAACCCGCTCACTCAATATAAGAACAGAAAGTGTCTTCTAAAGGTAGCGGTATTAAAAATATGTGCAGTGTATTCCTAGGCACCACAGCACTTCTTTAAGTTTCTCGACACAAGTGTTCTTAATTAAAGCAACCCCAAAACATTGAAAACTTCCGTTAGTATTTCTTTAAGCTATATGCAAAGCCAGCAACATTCTTTTAAGTATTAGAACATTTCTATGGCTACCCTAAAATATTTTTTGTCTACTTTATCTCATTATGAGAATAATGTAAAAATACTTATAATTTTGATAACCACATCATACTCACGTCCGTCTGTCCGTGCCATGTAACAGTGGCAGCAGTCGCCTTTCTCCTTACACTCTCTCATCAATCACCTGAATTCTGAGAGTGTAGAAATAACATAAGAGAAAAGATATGGCATAATATGTCTAATGGCCACAAGCTTTTGCTGAACACACTTTGGAATTTGCAAAGCGTCCTGCAATTTACCTTTCCATCATTGTGCGTGAACAATTTTCAAGCAGTTTCACGTGACAGAGTAATGGTAACATACTAGCTTTTATTCTGGAAGAAATCTACAGGGGATCAACTGCTACCATAGTGCTTCATAAAGAAAGCAACAGAATACCAATCAAGAAGGGTGTAAGGCAGGGGGACACAATTTCCCCAATGCTATTTACCGCGTGCTTACAGGAGGTTTTCAGAAGCCTAGAATGGGAACAGTTAGGGATAAGAGTCAATGAAGAATACCTTAGTAACCTGCGCTTCGCCGATGACATTGCATTGCTGAGTAACTTGGGGGACGAATTGCAACTCATGATTACGGAGTTAGACAAGGACAGCAGAAAGGTGGGTCTTAAAGTTAATCTGCAGAAAACGAAAGTAATGTACAACAACCTCGGCAAGGAACAGCGCTTCGAGATAGGTAATAGTGCACTTGAAGTTGTAAAAGACTATGTCTACTTAGGGCAGGTAATAACCGCAGAGCCGAACCACGAGATTGAAGTAACTAGAAGAATAAGAATGAAGTGGAGCACATTCGGCAAGCACTCTCAAATTATGACAGGTAGATTGCCACTATCCCTCAAGAGGAAAGTATATAACAGCTGTACCTTGCCGGGACTTAGCTACGGAGCAGAAACCTGGAGACTTACAAAGAGGGTTCAGGTTAAATTGAGGACGACGCAGCGAGCAATGGAAAGAAAAATGGTAGGTGTAACCTTAAGAGACAAGAAGAGAGCAGAGTGGATTAGAGAACAAACGGGGGTTAAGGATATCATAGCTGAAATCAAGAAGAAGAAATGGACATGGGCAGGGCATGTAGCGCGTAGACAGGATAACCGCTGGTCATTAAGGGTAACTGACTGGATTCCCAGAGAAGGGAAGCGGGTTAGGGGGAGACAGAAGGTTAGGTGGGCAGATGAGATTAAGAAGTTTGCGGGTATAAATTGGCAGCAGCAAGCACAGGACCGGGTTAACTGGCGGAACATGGGAGAGGCCTTTGTCCTGCAGTGGACGTAGTCAGGCTGATGATGATGATGATGATGATGACTAGATTTCACGCACGTTAATGCAAGGTTGCTTGCAGAAAAATATTTTTGAATCTCTTTAACCTTGGACCGCTCGGCCATCCTGACAAGACTCCTCCTCCTCTCTTCAACCTCATAACTCGTGCAAGTAAAAGCTTCTTCACTAGTCTCAACTGCATATGAAAGCACTGTTTGAGCTCGCGACCACAGCTTTGATTGATATGTGGGGTTTTAGCATCCCTAAACCACCATATGATTATGAGAGACGCCGTAGTGGAGGGCTCCGATAATTTCGACCACCTGGGGTTCTTTAATGTGCACCCAAATCTGAGCACACGGGCCTACAACATTTCCGTCTCCATTGGAAATGCACCCGCCGCAGCCGGAACTCGAACGCGCGACCTTCGGGTCAGCAGCCGAGTACCTTAGCCACTAGACCACCGCGGCGGGGGCACGCAACCACAGAAAACTTTTGCACTGTGCACAGAGATGACTAATGAGGAATGAAAAAATATATATATATGTTTCCAAGAAGAAGCCTTGAATTCGCTGATAGTTCGCAAAACATGGAGTGAATACATGGTACTTCAGTCAGCTGTTTCTTATTAAAAGTTTGAATTAAAGGCATCTAAGCATACAGTCCACCAAATCCACAACATTCTAGTTTACTAAATTATACAACACAGTCAGCAGTGCCAAAGCATTCCTTCTATTAAGAAATATACCCATTTGTGCTTCACTGCTATTTCACGGTGTCATGTTTCGATTTTTCACATCCACTACAACGTATGCGAGTGTCAAAACACCGCGACGTTCAATTCGAGGTTAGTTCTAATGAAATGTGCGAGTTACTTTTGCGTTGAATGTGACTTCCTTACATTAGCGAGATTGACGCCATCACCACTCTGGATGGCATGCAGGTGCCCACAATGGTGGTGTTCGGCGAGCACGATCGGGGTTCGAGTTCAGCCATACTGAACCTCTTGCCCAACAGTGTGGCCGTTGAAATACCCAACGGGAGGCACCCAGCATACCTTGACGATCCCAAGCTGTGGCACCAAGCATTGTACAACTTCCTCTTGCGTTTGCGCCAACTGCGGCGCTGAGCTACCGATAAGGGCAGCATATGTTTCGTTGCCCCACCGATTGTTTCATATTGTTGCATTCCTTTCAATGCCTTGAAAGTGTTTGTAAATCATATGCTGTATTCTAACTGTCTATATAATTTATTTTAACACTTCACGTCACTAACAGCACCTCCAAACTTATTCTGGCTGGTGCAGTTACATATCTTATATAAACATATATACGTTCACATATATTACCGATACGTGATAGGAGCTTGTGCCTGTGCCATTGTGCAAGTGCTTGCATTTCAAACTATGCCTTCTTACATTAAATATGTGGACAAATTGAAACAAGGATGACACAATGTCCCGAATTGCTGCCCTCACATATCATATTTTGTTGCATGGCGGTTTAAGTAATTAGTGTGCTAACCCAGTTACTGAAGCTAGTTTTGTGCTCCTATGTCAAAAAAGATGTTGCTGGGTTCAAACTTTGTCCCTGGTAAGATAAAAGACCAAGGTGGCTGGCAATGATACTCACAGTTTGGCAAAATGCCATTCACAATGCTCTTCTGAAGGGTGTACTGCATAGCAAGCGGAGTGTAGTCATTATGATAGGTATACTACCGTCGCGATAGTTCTTGCATAACAATGTGCTGGCTTAGAAGACTGCTCGTACTAGTGTACTTCAAGTCTTTGTGCCTATACGAACAAGAGCCACAAATATGCACGTAAAATGCTGGGGTAAGACATGTTATTACGTACACATCTTTGAATGTCTGAATGTTCATCTGAAGCAGCTGTTTTCAAAGCATAAAGGCAACAAATGTCTCAGCTTAGTCCAATGTGATAGTGCAATTGCGTGATACGGTTGTACGACTCTGCATTTGTGATACTATCCGCAAAAAAAGCGCCAATTCCCCAACACACGGCAGGATAAATAAACGTTGTACACAAGATAACATTAGGTTGAAGAGCAGCAATGTGTGTCTTCCATGTGTTCAAGACATTTCAAGATTTACGTTACGAGAATGCTTTTCTTTAATCCTGCTCATTATTATTATTGTTGTGGTGGCAAGTTTATGGGAACATAACAGCTGCAAATTTTCTTCCACGTATTTGTCCATTATGAGGCATTTACTTGGAGGAAAATTTACCTGTACTCCATTAGTCTGCTCCCTTCGTTACAAGATTAAGATGTATGAAACAAAACAAAAGTAAAACACTTATATTTGCAATAAATAATAGTAATACACTTACTAACTTACTAATACACTTACTACTTACAAATACACTTACTTTTCCTACTTACTTACACTAACTCAGAACCGATTGTAGTTTCGGGGAAAAAAAAACTGAGTTTATTTTAACGTTGTTACTTATCTACCAAATAAATTTTGGCACAAGCGATTTGTACTAAGTAACTGAGCGCAACAGAATAATAATAATAAAAAACATATGAGGCTGCTTTAAAAAGTTCTGTACAGGCGTGACAACGTAATATAAACAAAATAATCATAAGAAATGAAAAATAAGAAAGAACCCAGAGCACCAACTACTGATTAACATGTCAGCAAACGTATCTACAAATATTTGGCTACGTAAACAACATGTGTGGTGCACTATTACTCACTCTGCGACAAGCTATTAGAAAACCTAGAACATCTTCACTTTTTTGAAATTTTTCCACTCACTCAAAGGCAACCAATGGGCAAGCAAACATGCCGACGGGAGTGCAGCGTTAGAGAATGGACACTTATCTCCAGTTGCATATTTAGCGCACGGAGAAACAAACACTTGCTTGAGTGCGGTGTGATAACAGCAGGAGTCACTTCCTAGGCCCTACGAGTTTCCTTTTGTGTCAAGCAATCTATGAGGGGGAGGAAACATTGTTCACTGTTGCGGCTGATAGCCCCAAGCACGGAGATCGAAGAAGTCGATCACCAGTGTGTTCAACAAGCTCACAGACAGCTTCAGCAGGGCCAAGGTTATCAAAGCCATAGTTTCCCATTGATATTGCTGTAGGCTACAGCTTGAACACTGCAACTGTTTAATTCGTAGCACGCGTTACACACGGGGTAAGTGCCATGCCTAAAACTGCCCACCACACAAGACATCTAGCATGAAAACTATGCAAGACAACACCCACCTGACACCAAGGCCCCTTGCCTTCACTGTAATGCACAGTGCTCACGGATTCAAATGCAAATATTTAAGGGCTAAGCGCGTGCACTTTTGTTCCCATCTTCTTCAGTTTATGTTGCATCGATGCAATTTCGGCTCTAACGCTTACATCAGACCCAACATGACCTTTAGCTGTAAGCTTGCTAGTGGCATGATGCAGCTATCTCTATTGATTGATATGTGGGGTTTAATGTCCCAAAGCCACCATACTATTATGAAAGACGCCTAGTGAAGGGCTCCAGAAATTTCGACCACCTGGGGTTCTTTAACATGCACCTAAATCTGGGCACATGGGCCTACGGAATTTTTGCCTCCATCTAAAATGCAGCCGTCCCAGCCAGAATTCGATCCCGCGACCTGCGGGTCAGCAGGCGAGTACCTTAGCCACTAGACAACCACGGCAGGTCCACTTATCTCGAGCATTTGCGTATGCTAGTCCTCATACCAAAAGTTTGAGTCTCGTTTAAATCCTTGAGCACTACAGTCAAATCTTGAGCAAGCCTCCTTCCACTACGTCACTTTCATACTATTTTTAACAAAGCATTTTCAAGCCGTACTGTGGGTTTCTAATAGAATAACTGAGAAGACTTATTTTATTTGCATATCTCTTGCATATTATTTTCTTTTATTTGCCATTTTTCTGTAGTGGACAAGATTTTTTGCCCACAACTAATGACACCGATGCTAGAATTTCTGCGAAACAAGCTCTTCAATGCTATTGGGTTAAAAAAACGGCGATAGAGGAAGGGAGGTCAGGCTGCTCGATCAATATCTCATATTTCAGAGCTCCCGAAAATGGGAAGGGGTGCGCGCCTGTTTGGGGCTTTGTGGTACGCCTGCCATGATGCACTTGCTACGAATGTGGAATTTGTGCATGGATGAAAAGTGGTAAATGAAAGTTGAGTGTTGAGAAAAATTTTTCAAGAAGTACGTCTCATCACTGTATTCCCACTAAATATGGTATTGTATAGCGTCCTGTAAGGAAACTAACAAATGAAGCTCATTTTATGTTCAATGCAGTTCTCCCACGAAGCCCACATTGCAGGAAGAAACTTCTCATTTTTGTAGCAGGCAGTGCTGAAGGAAAGCACCCATGCACTGTCAGCATCACTTAAATCAGCCACTTGGCCCATAATATCAATCCACTTCATGATGACATAACCAGTCACACATTATAATGAAACATAGCATTTTTTTATTCATCTAACGAAAATCCCATAATTTAATGTGACAAAACACAAATAAAACAAAAAACAAACAAGGGGGAACAGGGGAGAATCGCTTGGGTTAACATTAAAAACGTGTCTTCTTAAAGCTTTTTTTTTTTTAGTAGGTGCTCGACAGCGGCACACAAGGTCTCAATACCGAAGAACAGGCAGGTCATCTCATGGAGGTTTTTCTGAGTCTCTGCATCCTAATCATCGTCGTCATCCGTAAACTTTCACACAGCGAAGGGGATTATGTACACGAGAGAAAGGTGACGGAGACACGTAGTAGGAAGGCAAGACGCTCGCACAAGGATGGGCTCAATCACGCTTCCGGGTAGCCGTTACTGAGGTTGAGGTCCACGGAGTTGGTGAAACCCGGCGTTGTGGCCGATTGCGACGCCCGACACTGGACTTCGAATACCTCGTGGATGGCCTGACGGAAGCATTGGAAGTTGTAGTCGATGAGCCCTGCGAGTCGAGCGCAAGTGTCAGTTGCGGGAATGTAGAGCGCTGAACACCGATTATCAGTTCTACGGAAGACCGCAACACAGCGGAAACTTTGAGATGGGCTATCCTTCAAATATTCTGATAAAAGTTCGGGGGAAGACTGAAGCCTGCAGGGATAGAAATTTTGTCAACATGGAGCATGTGTAGACAAATTTTTTTGTCCAATATAACAATTTTGTAGCGTGAAAGTGCAATGATGACCAGCACAGGTTTCTGAGGAAGAAAGGGATATTTACATGCATAAAGAGGGTGCCCGCAACCGCAATACGAATCAAGGTTATTTGTACTGTCAAAAACAGTAAAATGGTACAACAGGTGCACATGCAAGGTCCAAATGGTCATGCAATCAAAACTGCAGGGAAAATCAAAAATGTTTTATTTGGAACATTCACATACTGCACTTTCGAGACACTTTTCAGCTGCTTCTCTAGATAGTTGCCGTGCTGGTTGAGACTGTATGACATTGTCGCTAGTAAAAAACACACACACACACACAAGAGAGACGGGAACACGATGACATGGGCAGGAGAACGTCATACAGTCAGCAATACCAACTAGGCCAAGAAGAAGAGATTCTTTTCAAGTATACTTCTGGCCAAGATGCCTGTTAATTTTAGAGAGCTTGCAATGCAAGCATGTAAGTGTCGAATGCAAAGAAATCGTAAAAATGTCTATTAATAAGCTTGCCCATATCGCCGTTCTTCTTCACGAAGAGAATAACCTGCCGTCATTAGCCTCTGCTACCCAACAAAGGGAACTATGGCTTCTATAGCAGTGAGTATGGAACTGGTGCACGAAGAAACGAGAAAGTTGGCAAGAGAAAAGGATATCAGATGTCAAAGCAAGCAAGCGCTAGATTTACCGTTGCTTGTGCTGCATTAGATTTTCGCTTCACTGGCGAGCCTCAGTTTCTCAAAAGCTCCCTGAATTCTTCATAGAGCTTCTTGTGTTTTTCCAGCATCACATTATTTCGTTGCACAGGTCGAAGAACTTTCAGCTGGAGCAAATTGTTAACTCCAGCCAAACACCAGTTCACCTGGACATGCCACTACTCCTCACTGTTCATGAGAGAACTTGAAACAAGTTAGTGCCCGTGCCACTATAATAAAGGATAGGTAAGTGAGGACCTTGTCCTTCACTGGATAGAGTCCGTGTGGTGTAGGCAGTCCAGTGCACTGTCATCTTTCCCATTCATCATCATGTTGGGCACATTTCGTTACCGTTAGGCTGACTTAGTGATGAGGCACCGAGGCTGTTGTGCGACTGCGGTACAGAACCCGTCGTGATCCCGGGTGGGATGATGTCTCCACAGCAGCCTCTCAATATTTGTGTGAACAAATCGTTCAAGGAAGTGGTTACGCCTTGCTCTGCGGAGTGGACGCGCTCGGGTGAGCCTGCGATTATGCTGACGGGGTGGCTCAATTGGGGCATCGCCATCCACACTGTGAAAATGGATTGTGGACACTTGAGGCAAGCATCGCCGAGGACCTTGTGCATCGTTATTTTAGTAAGTGTGGCATCTCAAACACATTCGACGGCAAAGATGATGAGTACCTGTGGGATCAGTTGTCTGACAGAGGAATTTTCGAAGAAAGTGCTGTTAGCGATTGAAGCGGTTGAAGTGGCGAATCCGAGTTCAATAAGCATCTTCTCTGAGATTTTTCTCACTGGTATTATATATGAGTAAAACTTTTTTTTTATTGATTTCCGGTCTCTAAAATTTCACCTTGTATTATGTTGGGTTTTCTATTGCATGTGGGTATTTACAGTATTCTGCTGATTCCTTCAGGTTGTCTTATAACAAGATTGTACTGTACACTAATCACATATTGGAGCATTACTGTCAATAACAGGTGTTTTCGATAAAATATTAATCTAATTAAATTATTTTACTTCGGAATCCCTGCAAAATGCACACCTTTTTAAAGTACAACTGACAAAAACAGCTTAGTATAGCTAACAAGCTACAAATTTTCATGCAACTCACAGCAGACAACACATTGGTGCCGCCAGAGACGTGCTCACCTTGCTTGTCGAAATTCTCGTCCCTAAGTATGCAGACGAGGGCGAGGAACCGATTGACCTCCTGCAGGTACAGCACTGTCCCATTGTTCAGCTTTATGATGCTGGCAGACTCGCTGTCAAAGGTGCTCCCATCGCCATCGGCTTGCAAGCTGAGGAAACAACAGCAGAACAGTCAGATGTTGAACACAGTCTGATCGCCATCACATGACAAGAATGCTGCAAGTTTGAATAGGACGATTTCAAGTATGGGTCATGTGTGCACACCTTATTTGTTCTACTGTGAAGTGCAATAAATGATGTACTACTGTTACAATAGAACCCATTAACTGAATCCTTCTTGAACAACATTGCTGCTTAAATAGAACTACAGCCTCTAATATGATCGGTTTCGTACTTGATCTCTGTAAACCTCTTTATCTCTCAATAAACGAAACACCTCTTAAAGGGAACACATTTTCCTGGTCCCTTCAGGTTTCGCTTCACAGGAGTGTACAAAATTATGAACAGTCGCATAAAGGGAGAATCATTTTACATGCTGAAGATAGCTGCATTGCCTTCTTTATATGTGCTCAAGGCTTGACTGCGTGTTCCACGAACATAGGAGATTTTCAGATGCATGTCAAACAAATGTTTCCACAGGCCTAAAATGTAAAAATATGTGGATCTCGACAACGGGCTTGTCGGCTATCTGAAGTTAATACATGTAAAGTGAGAGTGACATTAAAGCCAGAAAAACTCGATCACAGAAGCACATGAACTGCCAGGAGAATAAGCTTTCCATTATAGGAAGGCATACCGTATCTATTTTTGTAATTTTCAACCTCGGAACACACAAGTTTTTATTGTGCAACTGCGAATATTTGGTCAGCATTAGATTTGAGTCAAATAGAGAACTTTTTCTTCTCAGATGGTATCAGAGAGTTGTCATACAGCGGGATCAGCACGAATTTTCATTGTGTGGCCATGGTTTTTAATCTATTATTTTTATAGCAGCTTTTCCAAGACCAAACTGATTTATCTTAAAATCTAGGTCATCACAAAAACAAGAAGACGCATAATCAAGTTTCATCTGCATCTACATCAGTGGCTTGATTGCATCAGTGTGGTAAAACATTGACATGGGATATATGCGTCGGCTTCGACGTTTATTATTATCGGTGTGAAAGGCCGATTTGAAGTGCTCGGGAATCGCCGTGATAGTGATTGTGAACAAGCACGACTATGCGCGTGTTCGTGCGCCGGCCTCGAGGAAAGTGTTGGAGCGACGGGGACAACTTGTTCAACCACAGAGAAGAGTTGCAGATTGAACACCTAGCCACGCCCCGACGCTTCGTAGCGGCTTCGATGACCCTGGGTTTGTTCTGGACTCGGCATTGCCCCACCTGTCTCGGGATTCGGTGGGGAGTAACGTTGTTACAGCTGGCTGCTGTTCCCGTCGTGGTGCGAGATGCTGTCCAGGGAGCTGTCCCGGTTTTGTTTGTGGTGCCTTTCGTTGCGCTGTTTTGTCACTGCTCCAGGCATCCACTGTCGTTCTGGGATGATCTGTGGGAGTTATCTGTCAGGCCGGGCAGTGCACCGGCACCAACTCGGGGAAGCATGACGTGCCCCGCCCCCTGACATTGAGAGAATACTGGTCAACTGTAACACTGATGCTCCAAGACAGTGCGGTATGAGTGGGCGGACCTTAACCGTAACTCCCCTCTCGCATAAGGTTAGTTAAGGTTTCCCTCTAGCATAAGACCGCATGCGCGGTATTATGCTAGAGGGAAGTGAAGGCGGTGTGTGTTCATAAGGTGTGCAGTGTCGTGCCTGTTGATGTGTACATTAAGTGATCTCTTTTTGTCCTTTAGTGATCTCTGTTCTTGTCTGGCTAGCCTGCGCCCACATTTTCCCAACAGGCTTTATTGCGTAGGTATCACACAGCACAGATATGCTGCACAGCAATGGCTCAGAACACAGCACCTAACACACAAAATTTTATGTTCAGCACATATATTATTTTGTAATACGCACCCGTAGATAGACGAGATGTCAATAATGACATCGATCATGTCACAGCATAGCTCGTACGACTGCATGTCCACAGGTGAGTTATCAGTTGCAATGTACATTTTGGTCACAACATCAAACAGGAATGCCTTGTCAATCCCCGAATTCTGAAGAAAAGTAAGAGAAAAAAGATGTAACAACAGGAACCGTCATTTATTTTTGCAGAAGAGCATAACATTCCCAACAAGCTTACAATAATAATAATAATAATAATTATTATTATTATTTGTTGTTGGGATTGAACACTTCACAACCACAATCTGGTGCCCTAGTGAAGGGCTCCAGAAATGTTGACCACTTAGGGTTAACGTGCACATACATCTAAGAACACATGAGCCTCAAGGATTTCGCCCTGATCAAAAATGTGGTTGCTGCGGCCAGAATTCGATCCTGCGGCCTTTGGGTCGTCACTCGAGCGCCATAACAAAAACATCGTGGCAGGTTAGCCTCCAACAAGCTCATCTTGCCCAAATAAAGCACACAATCTTTTACCTCAACTGCTCTATGTGGAAAACACAAGGTCTGAACATTAACCATATAAACTAAATGCTTTGAACCATTACGTGTATCTGTGAATTTATATTATTTAAAAACAGCTTTTGAAAAATAAAGCCCCATGTTTACAATAAGCACATAATTGACCCGTGTATGATCTACTGACAAGTGAACACTCACCGAAATGAAAATGTTGAGGAGGTTTTCTAACGTTGGCAGCTCAGGGATTAGCTTCTGGAGGACCTTGCTGAACGCCTCGAAAATAGAGTGATCGTATATGCTAGTGAGATAGAAACTGCAGAAAAGAGCAAAAGAGAGACGTGCAGGGCATTCAATCAAGAATAATTTATACAGAAAATTGTATTCAGTGTGTATTATCAACACTAACAAAAGCAAATTTTAGAGGCTCATATATAGCATCAAAAATCTACTAGTCTCAGTCTAAACCTAAATTACAAGGCCAGAGGAAATGGCAGTTCCGTAACTTAAAGGGTTTTTCTAAGCGTTTAGTACTTAGACCCGTATGAACCAAGATTATATGTAAACTGCCTACAACAACGCTGCATGAATGTTGCCATTAGCAAGCTTGTGATTCTACTCACTTCATGAACGCGCGTCATTTTATTCCTGCTCGCAAACAGTGTGCAGAGTAAACGCGCAGTTTTCACTTGGCAAGTAAAGAACTTGTTCTGCCAGAAAATGCTTCAATGTAAAGCATAGTGAAAAATTAGTTCTGATGATAGTTACACCTTACTTTAATAATCTCGGAGCATTGAGTGAATACTCTAGGGTCGGTGGATATGCAGCATCCAATGAATGACCACACGTGGCTGCTTTTTTTTCTTCCGTTTTCTGGTAAAATCAGATAGCTATCGCTACTTTATACAGCATTATTTGAGGTCACGATGATTATATGCATGTCTGCATCTTCATATTGAAGTGCATGTGTATCTTCAGCTGCTGCGAAGGAAGGTCAAAGCAATAAGCTTATACAACTGTAGGTGCCAGTGGTGAAATCATTGAATTAACACATGAAGTTTGCAAAAACTTTCAGATTGTGCTCTGTGCAACACAGAGCAGCCGCTGAAGCGAAACAGGAGGTGTTTGGCAGCGGTAAAGTTAACTATCTAAGGGCTTCAAGATCGACCAGGTGAATAAAGACTGGCAGAAGTGGCACAGGTGCGGGCTACTGTGGGACATATGTATTGGTGCGTCGCATTACACATTCTTCAAAGCACAGTTCCTTGATTCATGCACAGCTTGTGCCTGCACCCAAGTGAACGTTGCCGTACGACAAGTGATGAGCATCGGCATCAATCGAAGACGTGCAGATGTTCTCCAGTAGCACCAAAGGCAACCTTCTTTTACCCTATTTCAAAAGGGTGAGTTAAATAACTTTACTATGTCTACAATAGACGCGAGTTGACTGTTGCAAAGTTCGCCCGTGTACATCACATATCTTGCGGTTTTACCTCTTGGGGTTTCTCTGTTCAATGGCCTAGCTAGAAGTGGGACGTATCTGAATATAATTTGTCACTCTGGGAACCTTGTTGAAGAACAAGGTTCTCAGAGTGCTCCGTGGTATTCGATGCTGATGGCCAAGGCCAAACTGTTTGCCGCTGCACTCATTGAAACAATTTCCCCGACAACACTGGGTGGCTTCACCGATTTAAGCAGCGCTGCACCATCGTTGGCAAAACCATTTCTGGCGAAAGCGAAGCTGTTAGCAGCGAGGACATCCAGCAGTGGATGACGAAGAAGTGGTCGGAAATATCCGGGAAGTTTTCTCCCACAAAGATCTTCAACGCCTAGCAAAACATGAAGACGGACACAGTGGCCAACTTTTTCCACATGGCAGGATTCAAGACGGCAGAACTTGCGGAAACCAGTGAAGACGGCAACGAAGAGCTCATAGACGACACGTTTCGCGAGATGTCGTCTCTATTCTTGGCAGCGATTCCACACAAAGGTTTCCGGACAATTTCATAGAAGTGGACTGCAATGTCCAGGCCGTTACGAGCCTCACTGACGAGGACATAGTACACTCATACCTCGTTAAAACAAAGTTGAAGGAGATCCACAATTATTTCGTTATATCCATTATTTCGTTAATTTATTATAACATTTTGTGGCATTGTATGCTCAGATGGGCGCACACCTATAAGCATGCAAAGAAGGAAAATGCCTCGCGGCCCGATGTACCACTATGCGACGGAAAATAAACACAGTCGAATCGCATTAATTCGAACACTCTTAATTTGAATTTCTTTCCGGTTAATTAAAACTCACGCTGTGGTCTCGTCAAAGCTATGTGTAATCCAATGGGCAAAAATGCCCTGTAATTCGAACGCGCAAGCACTTGCGACGGTCAATTCGAACATACCATTCTCCGAAAATGCTCTCAGCACCATGCCCAATCCTGCAGCAGCACCTCTCAATGCTGCGCGCAAGGAAGGAAAAGAAAGAAAGGAAAGAAAAGACGGTGGTGGATTGTTTGCTCTCTCTCAAGTGGCGATCTGTGCCACGCTTTTCTCTTTTTCGTCTCTGCACGTAGAGACCCTTCTCCTTTCAAGGCCGCACGCGGAGAGAGAGGAAAAAAAAAATGCTGTTGCAGAGAGTTGGCTCTCTATCTAATGCCAATCTGCTTTTCTCCGCGTGGAGACGCTCCTCCTTTCTTGGTGCAGAGGGTAGCAGTGGAGACAGTCGTTGCCATCGACTTAGCCAAGCGCTATTATGCTTTGCAAACAGCATGCGAAATTGATTGACTCGCTGCAAGGCAAATGTGTGCAGATGCGCATCGCCAATTACTTTAGTTAATGACGGATGTCCTCTGATTTGTGAATAAAATGTGAGTCTTCTGAAGCTTCCCCATTGTGTGTTCTTATGTGAGAGGGAAATCACTTTGCACCGCAGTGCCGCTTCTCGGTCACGTGACCCTCTCAGCGCTTCCTCAATCCTTTCCACTGGCTGTGTTAAGAAAACGACTCTCTCGGCCGCATGTGGCATGGTTGTAAGGTCGGTGCGGGAGTTTTGAAGAGACACGCCAAATGAGCATCAAACTCCGCAGAAAACGATGTACCTAACACACTAAGGTCATTTTTTTTCTTTTTGATAGACTATTTGACAGACTAATTTGGTTTGTTATATCAATTTACCGGTCAATATTACTCTGTTACAACGAAGTTTAAACTGCATGGTTCTCAATGGAGCTTTTAAGGGGAATTCCATTTACTTCGTTACATCCACTATTTCGTTTTATCTTGCTACATTATAACGAGGTTTGAGTGTAGTTGCAATCGCAGGGACCCAGGATGCCCAGGCTGGCAGCTCATGTAACGAGGAGTATTTTCCGGACGAGCTGCTGGCTACATTAGTGTACTCCGCCGCCGAAGTGGCGGCAGCATTCGGTGTCATTCGCCGTTGTATCGGCCATGTGGAGTGAACCGGACTGTCGCACCTCGACTGCCTTGATAAAATTGAGACTAGCATCTTTAACTTCATTTCAAAAACGAAAAAGCAAGCCAAGATAAGCGTTTTTTTTTTCACACAAATAAAATAATTCTGTTGCGGTGTGTGTGCGGAATTAGGTGTCATTCTTTAATGCGCCTATAGCAGGTGATGGTCCACTACAGGTAAGCTCTCGGGGCCTGTATTTTTTTATATGGAATTTTTTTATATATCAATATCAACTAATTCGCGATCACCTTCGAGTTCGATATATTCGTGTTCGACTGTATTCTAATAATGGGAGTAACTGCTAGAGACAAGCTTCTGATTAAGTGGCAGATAGCGACTATTTTATGTGCAGTGTTTTGCATATTGCTAAACCTTTTCAAGCATTTCGTAGGTGTAAGGTAGAAGCAGATTTTGAATAAATAAAGCAACAATTTATTTTCAAATATTGAGATCGAAATCTTATGTTAAACTGTTAAGGTTTGCACCCCTGAAAAGTGTACATAACTTTTTTTTTTTGCTGTCTTTTTACGCACTGCAAAGCAGTTGTAAAGTTCAACAGAGTGAAAAATCCAGAATAACCTACATTAAACAGCGACTTCTTCAACAGATGGAAAAGTAAAACATAATTACTAGTAAATATACTAAAGAATAATGAACCTAATTTCATTGCTTACTGGTAATCATATTACCAACGGTGCTCACATAAAGTTGTCCATACACATACAGCTGCTGAGAACTGTGCTAGAGCTGTTTAGCTTATTACGTTCGATTTGCCGGGTAAATAATCAGTTGTGCATCACCATTTCAACAACACGAAGCCCGACCATGTCTACGTACAGGTTAGTTTCTTTTTTGTTTACTTTCCTTTGTCTGCAGAGCAGGACACTGCTCGCTATCAATAGAGCGGCTTGTATGACGGCAAGCTCACGCGACAGGCTGAGCTTGTCGTCACGTGAGGAGACACCAAGATTAGACCTGGAAAAATTTACACATCCCGCAGCATCGAGCCGCTGGAAAATGATTCAGCCTGCCCGATAAGATATGCCAGACAAACTAACTGTTGTGCTTCTTTTGGGAGTGCAGTCTATCTCGGAAGCCGAGATTTGCACAATAGTGTATCTGCTTGACTGACAGCTTTCACAGTTGTGAAGTGGAACAGATGTGGTAAAAAATTAATCCCCCCCTCCCCGCCTCCCGTCTCGCATCACGAGCAGCACCATTTTCTAGCAATGAACATGACAGAGTTTGCCCTACGTCTGACCTCGCTTTAGTTAATCACTTAAAGAGAAATGAGAGCCGAAAAAGGAAGTTTTTTCCCCAATGTAATGTATTTTTGTTTTTGTTTGCTTTCACAAGTTTAGCTTTTCTTAGTTTATAAAAAAAACTGAATATTGTAATTAATCTTGAAGCCGGTTCAAGAAGAGCTCATAGTCTAGAGTCCCCTGGACATTGTCACCTGGCTGCTTGCCACTGCACTTCACAAAAGGACTTCGCTAAAGCCACATGCTCAAAATAATCACGATGGCCAAGTTCCCATGACGGAAGAAATCACCTTAAAAAATATATCTTTTCCACGTAGATGAGCTTTCTTTTTTGACCTTAAAATGTATTTTTTTCAAGATCCATTTTTGGGCAACTTCCTGAGTTTGAAAATCATGTTTTTTTTTACTTCCGATAGCTCGATCACGATAAAATTTTGCCCGCATTTAATGTAAAGCAATGCGAGGCAATGATGGCTCAGAACCAAAAAGGTTCAGTGGCAGAAAAAGCTTGCCCATAAAGAGCTATACTTTGCACATTCTCATGGAAGGATGAATGAACTTTATTTGGTCCTTCACGCGGCATAAAACAAAAGCGGTGCAACTTACTGTAAAACTAATTACATAATTGAAATCGGCATCTGAAGGCAGTGGTAATCATCAGAAACGAGCAGGCAAAGGAGACAACAATGTACACACAATGCAGCCGACTCCAATAAGAACACTTTATCTCACCACTGCGTCACTTGTAGCGATAATGCCAAACCACATGAGTGGGATTGTGCATGGCACAAAAACTATACTACAAAGAACATTGATTCGACAAGTTCGCTGATGGTTTTCAAAGGCCTTAACAGGCTACATTCAGGAAAGCTTGTGTGGGGGCTAGTTAGAGCATACTATAGGTAACTTGGCAGCGCTACCTTCACCTGGGTACGAATTCATAAGCGCTACCTTCAGAGGGTACGAATTCATAAGAGTTCCGCGCTGTTAGGGCTCTGGAATCCCTTAACAATGCAGCACTTCATAGAACCTTGGCAAAAGAGGCACTTGGCGGTGCTGCCAGCATTGTCTTCGCCTACCACGAAGAAACATGAAAAATATCTTAACATAACAGCAAATACCTTCTCTTTTCTAAAGCATTGCTCAGGGTCATTTCAGTTGCACGTTTGGCACGAGTGGAATCACTACAGGTTGTTTCATAACACCAATGTACCAGTTCTGGAGCACATTAAGCTTGCCACTTGATTGCGGTGCTTTTTCAGGCCGACTAAACAAAGCTTGATAGAATGCGGTTAAAATACTTTATTTGGCAGTTTAGGAGCTCTAACTACCATTATGGTATTTACCTCATTAATGAACAAAACCTAATTATTATTATTATTTATTAAAAGATACCTGCAGCACCCAAGGGCATTATTGCAGGGGAAAAATACACAAAGTAAAATATGCTTACACAAAAACGACTATTCAATTCAGACTGCAAATGCTGCTTGTGGTGCTATTTATAGACTTTCACTGCCACAACTATTGCCATCGCATGCAGTAACCGGAGTCGCAGGCGTTTTCCTACCAATAGAAGATGACTGAACGTAGATAGAAAATTTCCGTTTAAAATTTTGTAGCGCTTTCCAGAGAAACCACTGCATGGTTGGGCACTAAAGACAATATTCTTATTGTTTCGACACAAAGCAGAAATGCAAAATACGGTAGACAGTCCATTTAACCTTCTATCCTGCTTGCCTGTGTTTGATCTCTAATAATATTTGAGATTTTACATTCCAAAACCACGGTATGGTTATGAGAGACACTATAATGCAGGGCTCTGGAAAATTTGACCATCTGGTGTTCTTTAAGATGCATTGACATCACACAGTACAAGGGCCTTTACCATTTCGTCTCCATCAAAATGCGAGCGCCACAGCCAGGATCGAACGCGCGACTTTCGGGTCAGCAGCCGAGCACCCTAACCGCTACACCACCGCAGCGGACCGTTTCCGATCTCTCGATATACCTACCATCACTTAACTGATAAATGGTCACTTGTTTTTTGCATTACATGCCCTGCAGAGCTCCGCTTTCTTTTTTTTTGAATGTCAATCTGGATATAGTCTACCCACGTTTGTCCTCTGGTCGACGATGCTGTCTTTCTATCTTCTAGAGTTACAGTTATCAATTTCCATTCCATCTCACGCTGTGTGGTTTCCAACTTTTACAGTTCCTTCGTTATTCTTTAGTTTTCTGCCTCATATGCTGTCACACTGGCAATATGCAATGATTGCACATTTCCTGCTTTAGGCACAACGGCAGTTGCCTGTCACAAGTAGGGACTGTCTACCATATGTGGAATATTCCATTGTTATTCTTGAGTGAATTTCCTTCATGTGATATGTAAAAGACCTAAGTATACATACTCTAGAACAAATTCTAGGGTCCGGTCGCTGGGCTAGCATGATGTTACTTTACTAATGCATCTGTCCTACTCTACATCAACTAATCAGCTGTTCTCCTGCCTCTGCTTCTTTGTGTGGGTTGTTTAGTCCACAATGGCTGCACAGCAAAGAAGGCACCCGGCTCACCTGAGTTGGACAACGTCGAGGCCTCTGTCGGCAAGGTCGTCCGTTGCCCTCTGGTGGATGTCCCTCTGGATCTCAATCTTGTGGTCGTCCGATAGGCCATCCACTTTGTGAATGAAGACCTCGATCTTCAAGTCTGGGTTTGCTTTGGTTGCCATCACTACAGTCTTGTTCAGCTTCTGCAGTGCCTCCATATAGTCATCCTGCAAATTTCGGTTGTCGAACCATCGTGTATCTGTATCAACTCATTCAAACGTTTTGCTCTTGTAGGTTCTGGGGGTCGTGTTAGCACCTTTGGCTGTTCAGTGAGCTCAGCAAGCATGGCACATCTAAACAGAAATACACTAAAACCTCGTTAATTCGAAGTCACTGGGGCCCCGAGAAATTTTGGAAGTAAGCGGGTTTTCGAATTAACAAAACATTCAAAATGTGGGATGCAAGGAGCTTAGAACTGTACAAAGTAATCAGTGCTCATTGTTTGCTGTGCCGATTAGCTTGCGGCTCCAAGGGATATGTTTTCCAGCAATACCTGGTCTTAATTTTGCTGCAAACGCAGGGAAACGGTGGGCCTCACTGCTGCCACTGAAAAAAAAAGAAGTCTGCTATCGTGATCAACTGAAATGTGCGCTTGCGAAAAACACGACATCTTCACTGCAAAACAGTAGTGACACGCGAGCAGCCTGTCGCCTGCACCTCGCTGCGTCAGCACGTCATGATGCGACCATTGACACATTCTTTCTGGTATGATTAGGAATGTAGCAACAACCAGTATGACGAAACTCGAGATGTGCTCTGGCTGGAAAAATGATCCTTTAAACTTTCAAACATAGTTTTGGAAATAGGTGTTGCTGGCATGAACTCCGCCAGCAGTGCAAAGGTGCGAATTGCTGGAGCAACCGGCAATCGGAGGTTCGCGTACATCGCGAATTCCTCCAAACTGTCCTTTATTAATTTCTTTACGATCCCAGAAAGAATGAGTGAACCATCACCCGCTGACATTCCTAGAAACATGCAATATCCTGCCCGCGCGTCACCGATGTGTTGCAGTGAAGCACCTTTGGTTTTCTGCAGGCACATGTTTTGGTTGACCACGAGACCGTTTTCTTCTTCTTTTTTGCACTGGAAGTAGCTAGGCTGGGGTGCTTCAGCTACCACTAATTAGTATCGCTACGTTGCGTTGCCTTGTGGCTATTGAGAGCCGTCGTTTCAGCGGTTTGCGGCGAAATCGTGATCAGAAACTGGTGTACTGCACCCGAAGTTTTCTAATTAACCGGACTGGTGCCAGCCGCCGCTTCAAATTATCCACTCAAACTTGCATTGCAAATTACGGGACCGCGGAAATCCTTAGAATTGAGCAGGATTTCGAAATAACCGAGTTCGAATAAACAAGGTTTTACTGTATGTGCGAGCGAAATTAGACTAATTTCCAATTACCATGACTAAATGTCGCTTCTTTACTGTGCTTACATCTTATTGCTGGGGACATTGGCAGAAAAAAGGCCTTTTATTTCTTTAGCAATTTCACCAGTCAACTCCTTCTTATGCCTACTAATTTCAAAATTTCTTCTAACCATCTAATGGTTGACCGCATGTAACCTTCATACGGCACTTAAGCATTAACTCCATTAGTCCATTGGTAATCTACCTTATGAATTGCACTGTCTTCATAGCTTCATTTTTTTTCTCGTCTTCACGGGGCCCTGCAATACTTTTTGAGGATGGTCAGAAAACGCTGCCGATTGGTAGTGGAGGCTCCCGACAACACGCGAGCCAAATATTATAGCGCAGCACATGGCCTTGAATTCACAATGAATAATCAGTCAGCTAAAAATTGCTTTCTCTTCTTTCGACAAATCATGTTATATGCCCAAAAATCACACATCAACGACCCATCTATCAGCCATTGGCTGATTTCAACATGGGGTGCTCGCTCGTTACAGAGATCGCCGCGGGAGGCTGCTACTTGTTCACACGTGTGCGCGCGATCACACTGAAAAATCCACGCATTCGAAGAAAAAAAAAGTGCTCAAGGTCACGAAGCACACGTGACGTTTTTTCTGTGGCCCTGCCATCCCTCTCTGCTTAGCTTCCAGTGCTTTCGCCAGGACGAGAGAATGAAATTGCGACATGCAACAAACCTTTGTAACTCCACTCACACTGGACGGATTCTTAAAATTTTTGTGGTGTTGAATTCGTGAGGCAATAAGCTGTTCCAGTAAATTCATTCCATGGTTACTTGAAAAAGTGTTTCAGGGGTACTTTAATCAACTGAAGATCGGCTACCCTTGCCTGCTCACTAACCTACATTGCAGTCTTAACAGCACCCCCAACATTTTTCACTAATGTGTTGTGTGCTCTTTACTTCCTTCGTAAGCTTCTCTGATGATCTAATCAAGAAGGTGCCCCATTAGTTAGCACAGCAAGTACAGATGGCAGTACCACGCGCCAGCACCAGTATCACAACGCAATTTGGAAGCAAATTCTGGAGCTTTATATTACAAGATCAAATTATGAGGAAAGGCCTAGTAAAAGACTCGAGATTTGCTTTTACCATTTGAAGTTCCTTTATGTGCCCCCAGCGCATGGTACTGGAGCATTTTTGTGCTATGTCCTTATCACAGCATCGCTGCTGGGGCGATGCCCCAGCAGTGATGTTGTGATTGAGGCATGACCCCTCGAAATGAAGTCCAAGGACCAGGTTTTAAAATGTGGGCCATCTAACTTGCAGCAATACATCATCATTTTGGCTATTTTTCAAACGGAGTGCTGTCTTATGCATTGAAACGCTAAAGTGAACTGTCCCTGAAAATTAGAACAGAAAAAACTGGCAAGGCAAAGAGTTGCACGGCTAGCAAGAGAGTTGGAGTTGCTGACATGCATGTTTTGGAGGCATTAGAGGTAAAGTAGTGAATCAGTATTCCAATATTTCCAACATAACAAGCATTGAAAGCTGGGCAAGTTGGTATGGGTGTCATTTTAATCAGTGAGGGATTAATGTAAGTAAATGGCAGCAGTGATGCTACAAAAATCTTCTAACTTAGAGCAATTTCGGGGGCAGTAAGCTTTCATTTTGGAGCTCTTTGGAGCAGTGACATTTTCTATTTTGGAGCAAACTGGAGCAGCTAACTTCACATCCAGGAGGAGATTCAAGTTGCATTTACATTCAAGGACATGGATTATTATTTTTGGGCTCTTGTGTTGAGCTAGAAATATGTCGATTCAATATCATGGAGCTTAGGAGCATTCCCTATTTCAGTTGACGATGCATGAATTATGGCGTCATGATGTTGAGCATTCTGGAAAAACTTGTTCAGTGATTACTTTTGTATCAAATAAACAGAATACCGGTTGAATAGAGTTGTACTTCATGAAATAACATTCTAAATACACGTATGTGGTCATCAGCAGATATGGTGGACAAACGCTGTGACATACAACGCTAGACACACACAGTCCCAACTGCATTTCCCCAAGATGACTTGAGGGATAAAGACAGGTTATTTTTATTCACAACCGATTATTGCTGCTGGGCATAACATGACAGCATTTAGCTAGTCTCGTAAAGCCAACCTCCTCTGGCACTCATGTCTTTGAGCTGAAACTACACGATCTAACAAACTTTGTTTTCCTTTCGCAGTGATGTCTTATATGGCCAGGGCATTTTGTCTATACTCCAAAAACCCTCTATAGTATTGTTCCCAGGAAAGCAGTGCATAAAGAAAAAAATCTTGACTTGAAGGTCACCTTGCTTTGATTGTGATAGCTATTACATGAACATTCTCGACTGGTTTTTGCTGTTGCCAGGGGCGTAGGCAGAAATTTTTTATAAACTTCTTTTTGTTCTGGGCAGTGGGGGGGGGGGGGGGGGTGCACACCTTGATGTGAAGGTGTGAAGGGGGCCTAGCAGGCAAAAGGCCATTTTGCACTATGACATGGCAAAAAAAAAAAAAAAAAAAATCGAGACGTGCCCCTGTTTCAAATGCCCCCTCCGGCTACGCCAATGGTCGTCGCTGTCATGTTTTGTGTAATGTCCCAATCGGTAACACCCCCCCCCCCCCGCACTGTGTGTTTACAAGCAGGTAAAAGCGCGAGCGAGGGCGATGAACACGGCTAAAGCAGAGATACAAAGCAACCTATCTTCTTTGCACGGTGGCTGGATGCGACAACATCCCGCCACGTGCCAGGCCTGCCATCGATTGTTACTCAAGCCAAATAAAACGTGCCGCTCGTGTCTAAACAGCAGGAGTGAACTAGGAACGCAAGGGGGGCGTTATTATGAGCTTGTGATAACTGCAGCGTGCGCTGCCACTTCGGCAGGCATTAAGGGCCTCTAGTATACAAGGGGTCCACCCTTCTAGCTTGCACTCAATGCGAACAGACTGTGCGAAAAGTGCTTCGCTTTCTAGAGTGGCCATATAAGGGCATGCACTGAGCCTTTATCGCAAGGCAGCCACACCATCATCGCACCATTTTGAACGTCCAGTGGCACCGTTCCTGCTGTACAGATAGAATCACATACACTTATCTAGAGCAGCAGAGCGCGTGCCTGTTGACACTGTTGTTGGCCCCGGCTTCTATCTCATGTTAGCTGCAAGCTTCTGTTTATGCTTAGTCAAGAGCCTAACATAAAGTATGACCATGTTTGATATCATTTTGGCGTCTCTCTTTACATATTTCTTAAGAAAACAGCAGCTGGAGCAGCCGGCTGGGCGCTCTAGACAAGTCTGATTCCACCTGTACGTGCATCAGCGTGCACGAGTCGTTCCGGGGGTCTCTAGTTATCCAAGTAGCTGTACGAATATTGAACACCGCGCGTGCAATAAGTTTTTGCGAGTGTACCGAGTGCACGGACTGTCGAAATGGTGACTCCACCACTAGCGCTCCCCGTGGATGACATCAGGCCTTGTTATTTGGTATAACGATTTGGTATCGCATTCACCGCTGAGTAAGATCTTAGCTTAAGTGAAACTAAAAAATTGTATCTTTTGGACCCAGCATCGCGTAACTCAAAAGAACTCTGCCTAAAGGGACAATGATCACTCCAGTTGCCAAAAAATTTTTCGTGCTGTTAGTTATCTAAACACGAAGCAGAGGTTTACTAGTAGCACAGAAAGTTCATGAGCAGTCTCATTATAACTCGAGATTTCACGCACCAGCGACTGTGCCCTTCAAGCGACGACGCCTCCCCCCAAAATGAAGCAACGAATGCAATGTCGTGATATTAATTTCTTTTTTTTTCTGTCTTTTTTTTTAGCTGTCAGCTATTGACCATGGAAAGGCAGAAATGGGCGTGTAGAAAGGTGCAGCAGCTTCACAGTGGGTCTTTCGACTCCAGTGCTGCCAGCGATGGCCTCCCTACTGAAAGCTACACGTATTAAAATCTAATTGCGGCGGCTCCGACCAGGAGGCATGCTTTTATTCATGAGATGACACTTTTTTTTTTAAGCACACGAAAATTTTGAATGCGACCAGAGTAATCTCGAGTTCGAAACAGAAGGGTCTTTCACTGCAACAGCGATTACAATTGTGGATGTGCTAGTGGAAGGAATTATGAAAAAGCAATTCTGAATGAAGATCCATGAATTAAGTATATTAAAGAAACAGTGCCAACACATTTCCACTGTTCACGTGTTCTTCTGAGGACTCGAAGCACAGAAAATTAGATCGAAAATGCCCAGAAGTCGACGCAACAGATATTCTGGCGGCACGCGTGCAGTTATTAGTGAAAATTGCTTTAATTACGTGCTGTGCAACTCTTCGAACTAGCTATCACCAGGATTCCTTCAACGGATTACGTCCGCCGATGAATCACAGCCACTTTCATGCTACCGATTGGACTAAACGTCACGAGCCCCAGTGGAGAGCGCCTTTTGCCGTTAAGCGGACTTGCACAACTGAAGTTGCGTCGGCATTAAACATAGCATATAGCATCGTGTATTATTTAGGACGCACGTGTGACCACCGTTTATTCAGCGGAATAATTCTAGGTACGTGATTGTGACCTTGGCGGCCCCGAAAGCAGGGTGCACGTTTTGACATGCCAGCACGGCTATCGCTGGTGATAAACGCTCCCAAATCAGACTTTGGCGCAATTCGGTTGATATTATAAGGATGGTGCAGTAAATTTGATTTGGCACAGTTGGTGCACAAGTGGAATCACAGATGGCTCACCCACACTGTGAAAACAGAGAGCCAGCATTATATCTAGTTTGTGATGGGTAAGTTGCAATAAACCTTTGACAATTAATATGCTCTTTATTTTGCATTTCAATATTAAGGATCTAATTCCCACAATCCTGTTAGATTCCTTCTTTTTCTATGATCATTTCGCTCTCTTCAAGCAGACCTCAGATTCACTGTTATATAGCTTCGAGCTGAGGATGACTTCAAAAACTGCCGGCACCGTTACGTAAAACCTCCTAAATGTTGCTTCATTTATTGACAAAGCATTGCCAGTTCAATCATAGCTTTCCCTGCAAGTCACTTCATAACATGGAAGAAAAGCTTTCAGGGTTATTAAGAATAGTTGTCCGACATACTAGACCGATTAAATATTGCGTTTAGTGCTCCATTCTTCACAAGGCTTAAACACCCCCTTGTCCAAAGTGGCCAAGTGCAATTAGCGACACATGTCTGTTGTGTAAAGGCAAGGGTACCTGAGCATCGATTACGAATACAAGGGCTCCCCAGCCATCGAAGACGTTCTTGAAGTCGGACACCTGGTCAACAAAGTCAACCTGACCAGGGATATCCCAGATGTCCAGCTTGACGAATGAACTGTTCGATATGTCTGAAAAGAACAACAGTTTGTTACAAGCATGTATAGCAGCATGCACCTGCAAAGTAACAGGTGTTTGAGAAACTGAACAAACACGCTCAATCGCACATGCAAACACACTTTCTATGTCTGCACATCAAAAAATATAAATGTCGGATGCGTTATGCAACATTACCATGATATGAACATGAAGTGCACTATATTGAGGGCTCTAGCTTGAAATCAACCCCCAAGAGATTCTTTGATGTGATCTAAATCAAGGTACACGAGCATTTTTTCATTATGCAAGCTGCTTCCGTTTTCAGCCCTAGTTTTCTGAAAATAAGATACAATACATATTAAGCAATTGAATTTGTGCCGTAATACTTCATATGGTGGTTTTGGCACGTTAACACCCCCCACTTCCCCCCAAAAATACTTCACGACAGAAAAAAAAAACGTAACTTGCATAAACTTTTACCAACATGGCCAATTGGCATTTACCCTAATGCTTGACAGCGTGATGCCATCAATTCAAGTTGGCCCTAGTGGTAACAAGTCTAGTGAATTAACTGCTTGATTATTCACTTTACTTAGCTTAAGAGAACACCACCTAGACGGCACAGTTTCGGTCAAGCCTAAAAAAATGAGATAGTGCTTTCAATGCAGGATTGATTACCCCTCGTTGTGCCACTATGTTGCAAGAGGAGTTTCTAAAATCCAATCGCTATGTGAAACCAAACTTTTATCAAGGTGCTTTAAGCACGCAATGCCAGAAGAACCCTATTTGACTGAAAGCATTTTCATAAGAGTGCTACTTGGTAGTGGACATCGCTGCACACAACTGTGAGTGACAAAAAAAACGGTTCGCCTAGTACTGACCATGTACCAAAGCTATACATTCCAATAATGTACCGCATGGCGGGACATATAGAAAAATGTTTTGATGCTTCATATTTGTGCACAATATACATAGGCTTCAAGCACATTTGATGCTATCCCACTAAATTTTATAAAGCATAAAACAAAGAAGAAATGGATTCAACACTCAACACTTCTGAAGCAGTAGATCCACTAGCAGCAGACCTCCCAATTATTTTTGATACCTAAGGTCTTTCACATGATCAGCCATATTAAAGTGTTACGAGTTCGTTGTTAGTATTTGTGTGCAATGTCATGTCTCAGACACTTTATTTCAAGTTTGGCAAGCTGTTTTCCATCCTATGAGAAAAAAATTGGCTCAGCTCATAGTTTACACTAACTGTAGCTTTCTTTGAGGTGTCAGCAGTGCTCATTCAACAATGCTGTAAGTGCAATGTTCTGATCAGGTCATATGTGCCCACCAGCTGTTGTGCTACTGTATTCTGAGCACTGCACGCACTGAATTAAAGACAACAGGTGATGTGATAAGCAGAGTCATACCATTCCGCACAATCTTGTTGGTGCTCTCCAAGAACAGTGTTTCATTCGGTGACATTTTGTGAAAAACCACCTTCTCGATGGACGATTTCCCGCTCCTGAAATACACAAATAAATGGCAAAGTGTGATCTCACGCACGCCAACTGAGCGCGTTCTGTGACAACCGTACAAAATGCACAAATGCCGCCACAGAGACGAGGGTGACAAGGAAGGATTGAACAGGCGAATTCTGTAACGCTCACCCTTTGGACCCCATGAGGAGAATTTTTCTTTTCCTCGCACATTGAGTGGCATGTGTCGTGTCGCCCTCAACGTCGTCGGGTCCATAAGCATAATCACGCGGCAAAGACCCGACGTGGTAGTTCGACGCGTAGCCGTCTTCGTCCTCAGCGAAAGACTGAAACGACATTGCCAAAGCGCGGCCGTCAATGGACAAGTTCAAAATTAAAGCGATCGCTAGATGCAACGAGACACTCTTCCGGGGGTGGGCAAACAATGTTTCAAACTGCAATAACGCCTCTCTTTTTCTTTTCCCTCCCGACTCGCTCGCCCGCCCCGGTCACGAGCGGAGTCCTCGTGGTTCAGCTGGCTAGTACGGCAGCTGCGCACGGCTGGATGCCGCGTAAAGAAACGGAAAGAAAGAAGCCGGGACCGGCGCCGAAACAGAGTGGCACTGCAAAAACTAGGCGTCTTCGGCGTTTGTAACCAGCGGCTACACGCAGGACGGCTACGGACAGCCCCTCCGCTCACTCGAAGCGGGTACCGCCGTCACCGACGCCGTAAACGCTCGGGCACAGTCAAGCAGCGAGCGATCGAAGACACGGCACGCATGGGAAATGAACTACGGCTCCCAGTCGACCACAACGTTCCCATATGTGATGAACAAGAAAGAAACGGCACAGGAGCGAACATTACCATCAGCACAAACCGTCCGCACACCTAACCATCATATGACAGGCCAGGCTCTCCCCCACTTGGCCCACTGCGGCCTCACGTGATTTGGCGAGAGTACAAACATGGCGGCGCCCATGTCCGTGTAGATGCGGTGCGATTCTTATCGGGAACCGATGTCGTTCGAAACGCTTTTCGCGAGTTCTTCCTCGCCCCGAAAAATTCAGGGTATCGCACCGAAGACCTGAGGAATGGCCCATCACGGACGCTGGCTACAAAAATGTCTCAATTACAAACCTATGCGGGCGTGGTTTGTCGGAGTCGGCACGACAAGATTCATACTGCTTGCTCTTTTCGCCTTGATCATCATGTCGCTATTTATGCATTACTACATTTCAAAGGTAATTTGCTGCTATTGATTGATCGTATTTTAACATTACTCCGCTGCTGTGAGATGCCCTCTAATTATAACGCGAAACTGGCGTTTACATCGCTCCTCCGCACAGTTTGAGCGCAGTGCTAATGAAAACGGAACCCAGACATCCAATTGGAGTTATTACCCTTTCTTGAAAGCGAAAGTGCTTGTGTAGTCGCGCATTGATCTGTTTTTTTTTCTCTCTCTCTCTTTTCTTTAAAAAAGATGTACGGTGTTTTGGTGCCGTGCTGGTGACTGGTTGCTTTTTCGCAGTAGCTGTAGGGAATTCATTTCGGATTTTGTTGCAGTTTGCGGGCACAGTGGATTCGGCGACAGACCTGCAGAGGCGCATCCAACTTGACGACATTCATGTCTTAGAGGACCTAAAGCTGAGAATAGAAGAATTCCTTCGGATCAAATTGTCCGTCAGCAGCGAGCTTCGAGACCTGGAAAAGAAGCGACAAAGACTGCAGGTATGTTAACGTTCATATTCACGCATTTACTGACAGGATGTAACACAGGCTGCAGCTGTGAAATAAAATTTAATGAACAAACAATGGGAAGCAATCACAGCATAAGATAAACTACTTAACTGAAATAAAGAAACGATAAAGAAAAAGGAAGTCGGTGAAAAAAACCAGCTGGTTGCGAGCTACGTAATGAACAAAGCGAACGTCTCATCTTCGGCCGCCTTGACACTATCAGGCAGCATATAAAAGTTTATTTGTCACGCACCTTCAATGTTCAAGTTCACGCGATGCTTGGTGTAGATGAGATTCCCATATCCACGATTATGGCTGTGAGGGGTAGCACTGGGCAGAAAATGGATGGGAGACAGAGACCACATTCTGAGGCAACTACTGCTTGCCCACTTTTCCTCAACTAGCCAATCAGCATGCCCTGAATGCGACATTATGGCAATATCTCGAACATACGATGCTGCCTCAGTGGTCTGGTAGCCAATTCGGAAGAGCTGACATGTGAAATACTAAGATGCCAGTTCCTCTTGTTCAACCTGTGACCATTTACTTTCATGCCAACTTTCGTCTCTTTGCTTTATCACTTCTTTATTAAATAAGTAAGTTACTCTGTGCATTGTTCAGTTCTCATTGTTTGTTTTATTACGACTGTAACAGAGAGAGTTGATCTCCTCAGTTCTTTGCCACGTTGTTCATGAGTGCAGAAATATTCGTTGTTTAATTTAATTTCTCAATCATAATTCTCCTCCACAGCATGGATAATTGGGCTAGCTGGTATCTGTTCAGCACTTGTTTTGTTTCCGTTTTTTCTCTAGTGTCTGCATTTGGGGGTGCGTCTTATTTTGTCAAAAATAACTCCTCATTTTGCTTGTACCACACTTGCTAACCCAACTTTTGCACATAAAATCATCTTAAACTCTTGTTATTAGTAACTGCTTGCTGTTAAGCATGAAATATGTGTTTTCTTGTGCTTTTTTTTTGGCAGGCCGAAATTTTCACGTTGACCCAGAGTGTCGAAGAATCAAAACGTGGCTACACGAAAAACCGTCTTGAACTGGACCGCATCAAGCTTTCCCTAAAACAGGCAGCCTATGCTCGAGAGGAGCTGGAGAACCGAAACATACCTCTTCTCCGACCGCCTCTGAAGCTTCTAACGGGTGAAGATGCGCGGCAACTGTACCTGCCAAGACCAGCACCACCAGAGTGCCGGATGCATTCGTGCTTTGACTACTCACGCTGCTCCCTCACTTCCGGCTTTCCTGTTTATTTTTATCCCACTGACGACTCAGTCCCGGAGTTAAATGTGCGTGCGTCTCTCGCCCAGATACTGGACACTAATGTTCACACCACGTTTGATCCAAGCACAGCATGCGTCCACGTAGTAATCCTCGGTGGTCACTTGCCATCGTGGTCAGTGGCGAGTTACCTTCGCCAGCTGACTCATTGGAATGGAAGTGGGCGCAATCATATCATAATCAACCTAAGTGGAACCACGATTCTCACCGAAAAACACGTGCAGCAAGCCATCATCGCGCAATCATCTGCGGAGGCCGTGGCTTTCAGGCGGAAATTCGACATCACATTGACGCCGGCTCCTTCGGGCAAGGAACTGGCCCAACCGTGGGAATCGGCACCAGTGATATTGCCTGCACGACGGCGGTACCTTTTGAGCTTTCAGGGAAGGCTTGCACAGGACGCCAACATTACCATTGAGGCCCGTGCGAATGAAATGATTGTGAACATTCTTGGTAAAATGTCTCGGGGCTTTGACAATGAGTTGAACTTCAGTTTCAGTTGCTTGGCGGCTGAAAATGTGTCTTCTGCGCCAAATGACTGGCTCCTGTGCGGTGACCCCTCTAGTCGCGCCCAGCTTCTGCGAGAGTCAACATTTTCGATTGTCTTCGCACCTCCAGCTGGCTTTGTGTCGACAGCCACGTTCCTAGTGCGCATCCGCGAAAGCATGCAAAACGGGGCCATCCCTGTTATTCTAGGTGGTGACGCCGTAGAGCTTCCATTCTCCGAGTTTGTCGACTGGTCACGCGCAGCACTTCTGCTGCCACTGGCTCGGGTGACCGAGGTCCACTTTATCCTGCGCACCTACCTGGATGCTGACATAGTGGAGCTGCGTCGTCGTGGCCGTCTTCTCTGGGAGAGCTACCTGTCGACGACGTCCCGCATGATCAACGCTGTGCTTTCCCTCGTCCGCACGCGACTGGGGATACCTGCTCCGCCCGCACATGAGGAGCCGTCGCCGAGTGTGTTCAATGCCACTTTTCGCCCAGTCACCATTGAAGCTGCACCCAACACAGAGATGGACGAGATGCTAGGCCCCATTGAGCCACCATTTCCTTCATTGACGTACCAGAGGAACTTCAGCGTCACCCTGAATGATCAGGCAAAGGTGTGGAATGAAGATTTCGACCCACACACTATGTACCCATACAGGGTTCAAGAGCCTATACTCCCTTCCGAGGCAAAGTTCATGGGTGAGTTTTGATAGGATGTTTAATTTCATTTTGTTTACATCTAGAAAAATGATATGGTGGGAAAAAGACTCAGTGTCAAGTCATAAATTACTTATGGTATGTTTTGTGCTGTGCTGTGTAGTACTAGTAGTAATGTGGTGCTGTGTAGTATCAAGGCATATGACATTAACTTGGCATGTGGACAGTATAAAAGGCCTTGATAAATTTTCTGTCCATGTGTCATAAATATCAATGAATTAGTGACTGATAACATTGTCTATTATAATAGATATGGTTTTATGAAAGCTGATGTATTGATTGGGTGGTGGGGATAGGATGTATGGATGGGGTAGTTATTGGGATGCGATGCTGAAATTATACAGCTTGTAAATAAAGCTGAAGTGATTACATTTCCTTCACATCTGTTTAGAAATGTGCGGTTTGTAGTGGAGACACTTTCAGCATAGCTGGTTAGCTTCTAAATCTTCTCTAACTATACAAAAAAAAGAGAGAAGAAAAAAGAAAAAGATTGCGCCAGCTCCCACTAAAAAGAACCTTGTGTAGATGTGACGCGGTGGGCGCTAATGCTTACATGACTGTGGCGTTGACGCTGGCGCTTATTGCGGTGTTGCACAGGAGAGACCTGGAGAGGCGCAAAGCACGCCGTGATGAATCGGTGTTTCCTACTGGAACATGCCAATGACTGCTAATGGGTCATGAGAGAAAGAAGACTCCGATTGGTCACAGAGACCCGCAGTTCATTTTTAGTTGATGCGCGCGACAAACATTTATTGTTCAATAACGCACAGAAGAAATCTCCCACTGGCACTACGTTGGAGGCCAAGATCTAGTACCTATATATATATGGGGTGGCCTGTGAACGGTCGTGCAGCGCGAGCAGTCGGTTTTTTCAATAAAAAAACTCGCAAGCAGACACTTCCTGCGTCGGCGTTGCAAGGCGAGAGAGTAAGTGAGCGTAAAAGAGGAGAGAGAGGGGAGTGAGCGTTGGCTATCAGACGCTGCCTGCATCGCGTTGTGAGGCGCGAGAGGGAGGGGTAGGGGACGTGCATGCGCTGTAAGGGTAGTTACGCCGCACACCCGATTAAGCTCGACCCCAAGCTGCTTTGCATCTAATAACTTTATTTTCTCTTTGTTGAAGCATTGTAGTACACAAAGATGCTGAACCCTTCTGCTGCCTTGTGAGATTCCACAGAACTCATTTGCAATAAGTGTTCTTGTGCTTCGCATTAACTAATTCACCTATTTGCTGCTAATTGCTAGCATTCTAATTGAGTGAAAAAGCTTCGGTCTCAAGTTATATCCACGAACCAGAACAAATTTTTTTTAACCAGGAACTTTCCTTTCTGAAAAATTCTTGTGGTTGGTCTTGTGGCTTTGTGCTATTAACAGCTAGTTCTCAGTTATTGCTTTCATAACTCGTGGGCCGCTTTACAGAGTTTCACGAAATCCATTTGCAAGGGACTAATGAAAAATATACTAACAAGATATTGGAATGACAATTTTGGGTTCTTGGTCTGACAAAGACAGCATGGGCATAGTTGTAAAAGCCAACTTTAGCTTTTTAACAAAGAATCGTCCCAGACAAACAAAATTACAGAGATGATCCAGTGAAGCATAGCCACGGATCGTTCTGTCCTCATAGCCACTCTGTAAAGAAATGATTATATTCTACAAAGAAAATGGACAAAAGACATCTGCATGTTCCAGCCATGTAAGGCACATAAAGTGGTGCCATTCTTTCACAACTGTGAAATTTCAAAGCTCCAGTAGACTTTTGAAATGTACATCTAATAGGTTTAACAGTTCCCAATATTTTCTCTCTCCGAGCTATACTTTTGGAACTATTGATACAGTGAAAGCTCATTAATCTGACTTGTTAATGTAGAAAGTTGGATACTTCGGATGTGTTCACTTGACCCAGCAAGCTCGTAGATTATTTAATGGCATCAAACTCGTTAATTTAGTCACATTTGGCTGTATGGTGATTAATTTTGGCAGTGATTAGCAGCATGCGGATTGTGAAGTACCATAAGTGTGCAAAATGAAGAAACAAAAATGACATTTGCGGACAGCCAGAATGGCTGTGGGCTTTCAGAAATGCGTGGTCACCCACCCACCGTGGTGTTGTTAGTACATAATAAAGTATGAGTTCAGACCGTTTTCGGTAAAGACATCAGGTTCTGAGCTGCGTTCACATTGTGAGTGAAGTCGCAAATGGTGAAAATCACAGTTATTAAATTGCTCATATGCAACAGAATTACTAGATTTACATAATTGCTGGGAAAATAAAAGTGCATTGATGTAATGCATATTTGGCTACTTTTTCCTTGAGACTTTCGATAATTATGCATTTGCTTATTTCGGACATTTTTTCGCTGTCCCGTGAAATCCGAATCAACAAGGTTTTACTTTGTTTACATTTTCAGGCTCTAGTTTTGGCTTCAGGCCAGTTGCTCAAGGTGCCGGTGGCTCTGGAAAGGAGTTTGGTGAAGTTCTCGGTGGAAATGTTCCCAGGGAGCAATTCACAGGTGAGGGCTGCTTTCACAGCTGGAAACTTGTTGCCACCAGCTTAGTTCAGTAAAGTTGGTGTCGCAGAACACTTTTGGGTACCAGACATTTTTTTGCTGTCAGGACACAAACAACTTAGTGTTGAAGGTGCACTGACGTCGATTTTCTAAGCAGAGTCTACTCCGCCATGCAAATCTCTTGTATACAGGGACCGCTCTGGGCAAGTGTAAACGTCTGTAAAAGCCAATATTATGCATTATTTTGACATTGAAGGTGATTTTTCGCATTGTGCACCTAGTCACACCAGCACTCGCGTGACATTGGGCTGCAGTGTGAATTCTGGCGACTTCACACACCAGTGGGGCTGGTTGTGATGACGTCATGTAGCAAGACATAAAATATGGCCGCTTGCACATCACCCAAAGAACATTGAAAATGGCTGCTTCTGCATCACCAGCGAAGCTGCCACGAAAATGTCTCAAGGTCTTGTGTGAGTGCGTAACGTGGTCATCATGCCATGTTGTGATGTCAGGGTACACATGAAACCGTAACAGGCTTTTAAAGATTAAAGAAATGCAGGGATGGAAGTGCTGCTCCAATCACTCCAAAAGAAAAATGCGGCTCCAAACCGCAATTTTTGTTAGTAATCGCTCCAAACCTGCTTCGGAATCTCACTTAGAGAATTGAAGTGACAAACGTTTACTGTTTGACTGACTCGTAAGTCATCCCAGTGTACAGGGTTATCGGCTCTGATTAGGCTTGTGCGAATAGGGAATTTAAGGTTCGAAGCAAATAGTGGTTTTGGTCGAATAATTTCGAATCGAATTCCAATAGTACATACATATATCACATATTATACAGAAAAGGGGACATATTTGTCATGACCAAACTAACCTGCACAATATTTTTCAAGTATTAAAACAAGGCCTCTGCAAATGCCTTTTTTTTTTCTTTGATGGAAGTAGCATAGTAGCAGGATTTGACTTTTGGTAGAATGCTAGTGATAGCCTGTAAAACATTTCAATTTTTTATGTTTGATATTCTTAAAGCATATAAGTTGGTATAACAAGCTTTTAAATGAGAAGAAATGAATTGATGTTAGGGTACTATCCTCACCTTGAAGTGGGGCTTTGCGGCAGTGCAGGTTTCTTTTGAATAGGTGCTTTCACGGCTTAGCATCTCTTTATCGCAGTGAAACCACCTGTGCAGGGTGTGATATCTGGACTAATATGCATCTGTTCGCTCGTCCCGAATAATTTGAAATTTTCAATTATTTAAATTTGATTCAAAGTGAATCTGAACACTGCATTATTCGTTCGAAGCATTAGAATATTCACACACTCCTAGCTCTGATCTCATTTATGCAACAGCAATTGGCATATCAAGCATGTAGCTCTTTTGGCTGTTTTTGTTTTTTCAGCTAGATGGGCAGGCAAGTATGGTGAAGTGTGAAAATGAGCAGGATTGTTTTTATCTCGTACCAAGTATTTACTGCTTATTTGTCAACAGTTATATGGTACTGTGGTTACTTCTAAATTGTGGTGCTCAGCTTTTCCGGAATGATTTTATTTCTGCCACGAATACTACAATTTCAAATATATAGCTCAATTCATTGCAAATTTTTGACAACCAGCCATATTTTTGATTGTTTGCTTCTGGAAATTTACATAATTGTTCTCTGCTAAATATATTCTATCATAAATATTTATATTTACAAGATGCTTTGACAATGCTTTGAACTCCAATTACTGTACGGCAAATTTTGTATCTGCTCCTGAAACACCAATAGGTGCTCCGAAGTAGCATTTTCTCCGCTACGAAAACGCTTATGGCTGCTCAAAAGCAGTACTTTTCCTGCTCCAAAGTATGCTCTAAAAGGTAAATGTCACTTCTATCAGTGTACACGTGATAATTTTTCAGGGTGCACTTGTGCATACCAGCACATTTTCCAGGCTCTTGAGCATTTGGTCTTTCGTTTTATGTAAGAAAACAATGTAACAACTACTGAAAATTTCGGTATCAGTATGCTTTTCAAATTTGGGGAGAAGACTGAAATGCTGAGCCTTAGAAAAGTTTAAAAAGCTGCTAACCCCATAATGACCTTTACCTTTTGGTGGGCTGTCTTTACTGGAATGTTTTTTTCATTTGGTTAGTGTTCTTACGTGAAAGATTCTTAGTGTCTTATGAATTTCAAAATGAGCATTGCTGCTGAATGCAGAGTCCACTTATGTGTTGATGCTGTGTTTTGTGGTGTTTTTATTGAAATAACCAGATTGCAATGGTGTACCTGCTCTTACCCATACAAGCACCCAATATTACTCTGAAGATCACTATTTCACATGTAATACACTGCACATGAGCCTAAATTCAGTTATTGGGGTCTGCTTGCTTCGAAGTATGTTCTTTTGCTTCGTTGACGCAATTTCAGGCACTAGAAAATATTTTTATAGTAAACTCTGAGTTAAAACAAATGTCTTGAAAACAGAATTACTGCTTCACAGGAACAACTGCCTTAACTGTGATCGGTTATAATAGTTTAATGTGCACCCTTGTTCTCCTATTATTAAATAGAACTTTTGTTAATTGGTGCAGGGTGAAGGATGGGGATCGGTTCCCTGCATCTCCATCTAAATGTTACGAATCGTTTGCGGTGTAGACTATATACGAGATTTATTTATAGAAGCAGTGGCAGCGCTGACCATTTCAGCTGCTGTGGTTGTCGCTGTTGTTCTTGTTGACCTCTGTGCAGATCGAGCGGAGGCAGCGCTTCGTTCTCTTCGTCAGGCACGCATGCGGATTGTCCGAGAGACTAGCAGTATATTTCCAGCCCCTCCAGGTTTCGTTTATTGAGAGTGTAGTGTGATTTTATTGCGGTAGTATTTAGGGCCTATTTTATGTGACAATACATCATGAAATTAGCTCGGTGCACATACAGTACAGAAATGAGTTCTCCTCGCCTCAACTAGCACAGCCGTAATGCCAACCCGTCCTTGTGTAAATGCAGTGGTGATGCTAACATATGAGCGAGAGGCGGTGCTGATCGACTCGCTTCAGCGGCTGCACAGCCTTCCGCACCTGAACAAGGTCATCGTCGTGTGGAACAGCTTGAAGCCGCCATCTCCTGATCTGCGATGGCCTGACATTGGTGTTCCCATTGAGGCAAGTTGGGCCATTGTTCATCCAGAATATGCGATAGCTGTGGCATCTAGACATCATTATGCCCTGTGGTCAAACCGTGCTTTGTTTATGGTGGGTTTGTAGATTTAGGGGAACAAAAATATTACTACATATTTAGTTTTGAATTGAATTGAATTAAGTTTATTGAGCAACAAGGTTAAGAGGAGACCAGGCGAAAAAGCTGCGCTGAGCAGCTTGAGGAGAACCTGCCCACCTCACGCACTGAGGGGTTACAGCAGTTCAAGGCGTGCCCTATATCTAATGCATGAACAAAACAGCAGAAACAGTAACTAAACACGGTAAGAAATAATGAACAAAGGTATTGTGTAAACATTTTGAAAACAGAGGGAAAAATATCCGTAGTGATGAAGACAGCAATAAACAAAAAGAAAACAACAGGTGAACCTACGCCAACGCAGGCAATCATATGAATATGTCACGTAGGCTTTTCAGCAACAGAATGGATACGTCAAGATTATTTCCTTTGTGTAACCTATTTAAAATAGTCAGTAAACAAAACTGTAGCATTTGGGTGGTGAATTCCATCTGTTGTTTGATTTCTTTCATGTTTAAATTTTTACGCAAACAAATAAGAGTGATAGAGGTAGATTTTCCGAGTCCTGTAATGCCCAGATATTTTTCATGTCAGTTATAATAAATTCAGAAAAATTGTTAACTTGCACTACTTGTAAATTACACAGTCCACCGTATCAGGTAAATTTGTATCGTCTCCATGGTTTCGCACATGATTCATAGTCGAAACGGCTCTTCTACCATGCCGTTGCCTGTTTTTTTTTTTTTGTGTGTGTGTGTGGCACCATTCTTTTTTCAAGTTTCTTCTTTTTTTCTTTTGTCCCAGGTGGTGCGTGCAAAAAAGAACAGCCTCAACAATCGCTTCCTACCCTTCTCAGCTATCGAGACAGAAGCGGTGCTCTCGGTCGATGACGACACGCATCTCCGCCACGATGAAATAGTGTTCGGATTCAGGTGTGTGCTCTTGTTGGGTTTTTTACCAAGTTTTAAGTGTTTGTTCCTTTTTGCTTCGTGACATTTACTTGACTTTTTCCTCTTTTCTATACTAGAAACAGTGGCCTACGCTAAACAGCTTCACTAGTCTTGAGAGATATACACTCAGAACTCAATATAACAAACCTGGATATGCCGAAATATTGGTTTTAACGGAGTGAGGAATAGTCTTGCAGTAGATATTGTGCTAGGAATATACCTCTATAACCAAGTTTGGGATAAAACGAACTTATTTTCGTGTGAGATGCAACTTCGTTATAGTGAGGTTTGAGTGCGTATAGCAGCCCAAGGAGTGTGCATACTTTAGAGAACCTTCTTACAAGAATAGTACGAACAAAGAATACATACTAACAAAACCAGAGTTGTTATTAAGAACAAGAGTAAAAGATTTACTAAGAGAAATCGCAACCCTTTCATAGTGCGAACTAATGGCAGGATACCCGTTATGCCCCATGATTTAGCTATGGCATAATATAAAGGTCACAGTTGCTTTTTAACTATACATGGGTCCAACAGTATTCAATATTTATTTATTTATTTATAATACCCTCAGAGCCAAAAGCCATTGAAGAGGGGAGTGGGTAAATACATGAAAAATACAAATAAAACAATAATAGACAGATAATATCAACATTTCTGCAGAATATACAAAAATAGTCATTTCCAAAATTAAAAAAAAAACTAAAGCAATAAGTATGGGTAATAGATTTTCCTGGTTATACAATGTTAGCTAATGTTTCGTGAAAAAGTTTGAAGTCAGTGGTGATTGCGACATTCGTGGGAAGGTGGTTGCAATGACATGTGCGGGAAATAAATGACTGAAACAAAGACTTAGTGTGACGTGATGGGATTCCTACCTTATTGCGATGATCAACACGGTTATGATCAACACGGTTTGAGATGTACAGAGGCCGGAGTATCAGGTCATTATGAAATGTTGGGTGATAGAAAATGTTATGAAATAGCGAAAGACAGGCGATTTTTCGTCGGTGAGTCAATGGAATAAGTGATAAGTTATTTTTCATTGAAGTCATACTTGCAGTGCGGTTGTAGTTAGAGAGGATGAACCTACCAGAGTTATTTTGTACTAGTTCAAGAGAGGTGGTGAGATTAGCATGACTGTGATCCCACATGGCAGATGCATACTCAAGTTTAGAGCGTATGAGAGACTTACAGAGTCTTAGTTTTAAGGAGGAGGGTGCTTTGGAGAAGTTACGTCGTAAGTAGCCGAGCATGCGATTAGTATTGTTAATTACGTACTCTACATGAGTTGTCCAACTTAAGTTATTTGTGATGTGCACGCCAAGATATTTATAAGGCAAGATGGTATCTAAGGGAATGTTGTTTAGATGGTAGTTGTTATGACTCGTGTTAGTTCTTGATACGCCCATTATTACTTTTTTAAATATTAAGTTTTATTAACCTGTTATTGCACCGATTAGCTATATTATTTAGGTCACCTTAAAGTGTTTTAGTATTATCAACATTGGTAATTTCACGGTAAATAACACAGTCATCTGCGAACAGATGTATGTTAGAAGTTATTGAAAAAGTTAGATGATTAATATATACAAGAAATAATAAAGGGCCCAATACTGAACCTTGAGGCACACCTAACTGTACTTCAGTGAGTGATGAATGATGGTCGTTAGCAGTTACGAATTGCAAGCAATTAGAGAGAAAATGTTCTATTCATTTAAGAAGGTTAGTGTCGATATTTAGCAAGCTTAGATTTAAGAGCAGTAATTTGTGGCAAACCTTGTCAAATGCTTCGCTAAAATCTAAAAAAATACTGTCAACGCAAGATGATCGTTCCAGTATTTGATGCAGATGATGAGTAAACGAAGCAAGCCGTGTTTCGCAGGAGTACAGTTGCGTTTTAGCAAAGTATGAGTTAGACTTTAGAAAGTTAGCAAGATTCGAGAAGATTACATGTTCTAATCATTTGCAACAATTAGTTGTTAATGATATGGGTCGGTAATTAAGGGGTGAATTTTTGGGGCCAGATTTGTAGATTGGAACCACCTTCCCTATTTTCCATTCCTTTGGACGTTGACAAGTACTCAATGATTGTCCGAATATTTTACTTAGTATCATAGAACTAACTACGTTAGTGTTTTTAAGGAATTTGCTATTAATGCCATCATAGCCAGGAGCGGAGTGGAATGGTAACTTATCTATTAGCTTCAATATTCAAGGTACCTCGATAATTATTGGATCCATGGGCATGTAAATATATTGGTGCGCTTGAGGGAGTATGATGTTACCAGAATTAGAGTACTGGCTTGAAAATGAATTATTAATTACTGATGGGCACATGTTATCGAGAATATTATTTCCAGATGAATTTTCTAGTGATATAGTGTTGTTAGTAGTTGGGTTAATCATTTGCCAAAACTTTTTAGTGTTATTTTTCATTGTTTCATTTTCAGGTAGTGTTCTAGTTAGGTAGTTGTTTTTTGCAGTTTTTAGAGCTCATAAGTAAGTGTTTGCAGCAGATTTGTAAGTTCTCCAGCGCGAAGGTGAAGGCGAGTTTTAAGCTAAACGAAATAATTACTTTTTTCGATTGGATAGGCGTTTTAGATGACTGGAATATCACTGTGCTTGAGGATTGGAAATGAGTGTGCGATGTTATGCCAGCGAGTCCTCGTCAAACGTCCGTGCCTCTGAAAAAGGCAATCTGGGTCAAGGCCAGCCCGCAGTCCGCCTGACGCGAACAACTCAACGGCGTGAACACGCGCGGCGCCTCTCTGGCCCCCGTGCATTGAGTCAGCAGCGCACGTGACAGCGAGCCGGCGTCCTCGTGTCTGGTGGTCTGACGCATTGCGCGGCGACCCCATTGGAGGAATCTGCCCTGACGACCAGCGGCGCTTCTAATTGGACATTTTTGGTTGGACCCGGTGCCTATAAAAGAAGCCCTGCGGTGCGTCGCGATCGGCGGTCCTATGAGAGAGGAGTCCCCATGTCGGAGAGCCGACATGTGTGTGAGTCGGCGGTCTTAGGCGAAAAGTTGACCTATGTGTTAGAGAGGAGAGCTTGGTTCTTCGAGTCTCTGTCGGCCCCAGTGCCGAAATTGTAACGCCTCTGTATATATGCTGTACATAAACCTTGTTTAACTCACCATCGTCTCGTCCGCTCGTCTTATCAGCTCTGCGCAGAAGCAGTCGCGAGCTGAGAAACATACGCTACCAAACGGCTGGTGACCTTCCCGGCGGAGTTGAAAGCAGTGGCGCCTTCGGGACCGTGTTGGCGTCCCCGTCTACCGCAACAGTGGTGGCTTCGGCGGGATCGGTCCGTCTTTCGCAACAGTGGTTGGCAGCTGCGGGATCGACCGGCGTCAGCGACATCGATGCGGTGAGTGCCTGATGTTTTCCCCTCAGTTCACCAGACTACTCTAGCTCAGGTTGTAGTAGTTTAGAGAAGGGCTGTGTGAAGCATTGAAGTGAGCTTTGATCGTTTCAAGCCAAGTCGAAGCGCTTTGAAACCAAAGTTAATGCAGAGGGGGTAAACACGGGAGAGTGAAAAATTGCTTGCGCGTCTTGCTAGTTGACTTATAGTGGGTACGGCAAGTAAATTGTTAACAGGGGCAAACAGCAAGAGGCTAGTGTGAACGATGGAGAACCTTAAAGTGAAGGAACTCATCGAAATTTGTGAGGAACTCGGCATTACTTTGGGCCGTGCGAAACGAAAGCAAGCGATCCTTGAGATCATGAAGGATGAGGGAGTGTCGGCTGAGGAAGTCGATGAGGCCTGGGTGGATATTAAAGCACGCCGTGAGGAGGCTGAAAGGCGAGAAGTAGAAGCTCGCGAAGAAGCTGAAAGGCGCGAAGCTCGCGAAGAAGCTGAAAGGCGCGAACGTCGCGAGGAAGCCGAGAGACAGGAGCGTCTCGAGTTGAAACGACTAGAATTGGCAATCCTACAGTGTTCGCAGGCGCCTAGCGTAGCTTCTCCAACAGTTCAGGTCAGCGGTTTTAGAATTCGGGACCAACTGCCACCGTTCGTAGTAGGCGAGGACATGGCGAAGTATCTCGTCAAGTTTGAACACGTCTGTGAGCGAAACGCTTTGGAGCGGCCTCTTTGGGCGCGGAACCTGCTAGCTCTTCTTCCCGGCGAAGTGTCCGACGCGATAACTTGCTTGTCGAGGGAAGCGTTTGAGAGCTATGACGAGGTTAAGGAAGTGCTCTTGAGACGTTATAAGTTGTCACCCGAGGCTTTCAGGCAAAGGTTCCGGTATGCTAAAAAGGGGAATGAGTCACACGTTGACTTCGCGTTTCGTCTTAAAGCCGATTTGATTGAATGGCTCAAGGGCGAAGGTGTTTATGACGACCGCGATAAAGTGGTGGAATGCGTTGCATTGGAGCAATTCTACCGCTGCATCGAGGAGGATGTCAAACTTTGGCTGCAGGACAGACTTGGGGACGTACAGTTAAACAAGGCAGCTGAGTTAGCTGAGGAGTATTATACTCGCCGAAAGTTGCATAGCAGGGCAGTGCGCATTGAAAAGGATGAAAGGAAAGAGGGCTTTTCAAAGAAACCTGATCAACGGAGACCCGATCCGCACCGTAATTTCAAGAAGGACCCGTCTCTTACGAAGGACAGTGTAGGGGAAGGGCAAACAGAAGCGGAGAAATCGAGTGAGGTTTCTACCACACAGGCATTTGAATCGGAAAACAAACGGAAGCCGCTAATCTGCTACAACTGCAAAAAGGAAGAGCACATCGCGAGAAACTGTCAGGAAAAGTTTGCTTTCGCAACGATCCGAGAATCGGAAAAAAACATTCGGTTGTTGGAGCCGTATCTCCAAAAAATTAGGGTGAATGAGAAAACGTGCCGAGCACTTAGAGACTCAGCGGCAACCATGGACGTTGTCCATCCTTCATTGGTGTCTCCGGATGACTTTACAGGAGAATGCGCGTGGATCAGGCAAGTCGCCGAGGAGCAGAGTGTTCGCTTACCAATCGCCACCGTTGTCATTGAAGGCCCGTTCGGTAAGCTTCGCACCGAAGCGGCTGTGTCTGCCGCGCTAAACGATCGTTTTCCTTATCTTTTCTCCAACAACTCGGAGCAGCTTCTCAAAGAGCGGGGCAAATCGTTCTTCCCCAACTTAGCGTGCATGGCCCTCACGCGATCGCAAGCGCGGAAGCTATCGCGGCAGCTTGATCTGGTTCCATGCGGTGAACTCTCAAGTGACCTTGTCGGCGGGTCGACGGAACCCCAGAAAGGAAAGTTTCCGCATGAGTCATGTGAGCAGTCACGCGAGCGGCCCGTCGCCGAACCGACCGGCGCGGTTTCCGTAGAAAGGGGAGACGACATGGCGCCATTGAGTCAGAGCGAGGGGGTTGCAACGCTCTCGCCTGTAGCGGAAAGTTTGAGCGAGCTGCCGAGAGTTGATCGAGAGACGCTCATTCGAGAGTAGCGTGAGGATCTCTCGATTGAAGCGCTAGTGGAAAGCCAAATTGAAGCGCTAGTGGAAAGCCAGAAAAACGCGGCACAAGTGCTGTCGAAGGAGCACTACGAGAAATCGGGGAAGAAGCGCGCTTTTGAAGTTGATAATCAGGTAATGCTGCTGCAGCCGTCCAAAAGGAACAAGCTTGAGGTTGATTGGGAAGGGCCCGCCACAGTATTATCGAAGCCTTGCGATTCAAATTATGAAGTGAAATTAGGAAGGCGGCCGGACAAAATTTACAACTTGATGAAACCATACGTTCAACATCAAGCGGTCGTAAATCTGTTGTTGAATGCTTCAGAGGAAGAGGAAGCAGAAAATTTGAGTTCTAGTGAGGTAATCGAAGGGGGATCGAAAGTAATCCGGGAGCAGATAAACCTAGAGCCTAGGTTAAGAGAAGTCCGGAAGGAGGACCTGAGAAAGATTGTTTTGGTGTTTGAAGACGTGTTTTCGGACCGTCCCGGAAACACGAAGGTGATCGAACACGATATCGAGCAAAGCGGTGAGGAGTCAATCCGTAGCAAGCCGTATCGTTGTTCCCCTGTGCAACGTTGCAAGTGTGAGCCGCTCTTGGTGCCGCATAGGTATCGTCGTCTAAAAGTGGCCGGTTACTGAGATGGAGCATGTTGCTTCACAGCGCAACTTGGACGTTCGCTATCAAAAAAAAAAAAAAAAAAAAGGAGGGAAGCTAAACGCTAATGCAGGTGCATTGAGCAGTGCGTTCTAGCTAGTACCTTCTCAACCTTTCGGTTTCTGGCTGGCGATTCGGGGCAAAATTTTGACCTCATCACGACCTGGGCTGAGCGCTCTCGTTCAGAGTGATCTCAAGGGGCCAACTTTATGTGGTATTCTAATTCGTTGCGTTGTTGTAATTGTGAAAAATTCAAGTTCTTACTTTAGGAGTCTTGTGTCCCACATGTGCCTCTTGATGTAGAGGGAACAAAATTCCGATAGACACGTAGATAGGTATATGTTGTACTATACTTTGTCTGGTGTTCTGTCGGGTGACCGAGGGCACTTGCTTGTGTCGTGTGTTGTTTGTTGTCGAACCGTTCTTAGCAAGTTGCAGAACCATCGACAAGTGCTGAAACCGAAGGTGGTCAGAAGAGACGAGTGAAGCTGGTCGACAAGTTGTGGCGACAAGCCAGTGGAGCTGGGATTCGTCGTCAAAAATGGGATGTGTTCCCGGAACAGTCTGGAGCTGTATTCTCCCGATGGCCCTGGAGGCGAACCTGGAGGGACCTGGCGAACGAGCGCACCTGACATCCGAGCCCCGTGGAAGCAGCTCGTCTTTCCGGTGCATTGTCTGGCGGCGGGGGTGCTGTTATGCCAGCGAGACCTCGTCAAACGTCCGTGCCTCTGAAAAAGGCAATCTGGGTCAAGGCCAGCCCGCAGTCCGCCTGACGCGAACAACTCAACGGCGTGAACACGCGCGGCGCCTCTCTGGCCCCCGTGCATTGAGTCAGCAGCACACGTGACAGCGAGCCGGCGTCCTCGTGTCTGGTGGTCTGACGCATTGCGCGGCGACCCCATTGGAGGAATCTGCCCTGACGACCAGCGGCGCTTCTAATTGGACATTTTTGGTTGGACCCGGTGCCTATAAAAGAAGCCCTGCGGTGCGTCGCGATCGGCGGTCCTATGAGAGAGGAGTCCCCATGTCGGAGAGCCGACATGTGTGTGAGTCGGCGGTCTTAGGCGAAAAGTTGACCTATGTGTTAGAGAGGAGAGCTTGGTTCTTCGAGTCTCTGTCGGCCCCTGTGCCGAAATTGTAACGCCTCTGTATATATGCTGTACATAAACCTTGTTTAACTCACCGTCGTCTCGTCCGCTCGTCTTATCAGCTCTGCGCAGAAGCAGTCGCGAGCTGAGAAACATACGCTACCAAACGGCTGGTGACCTTCCCGGCGGAGTTGAAAGCAGTGGCGCCTTCGGGACCGTGTTGGCGTCCCCGTCTTTCGCAAGAGTGGTGGCTTCGGCGGGATCGGTCCGTCTTTCGCAACAGCGACTAGGGATGTACTTCTCGATCAATTTATGGACTGTGCATGCGAACAGGTCCGAGTTAGATTGAAGGAAACGAGATTCAAAATCTCTAACAAAATCATCGTAAAAGTGAGTTAGCTCATTATTTATTGCTTCGAAGTTAGCTTTCCGGTAGTATCGTATGCATTTGTGCTGTTTAGTCTTTTTACTAGGGCTAATATTGATGACAAAGTTTAGCGAGATGTGGTCGCTGATTCCTGGTAAGTATGTAATGTTGGAGACGATGTCAGGATGTGTTGCCAGTATTAAGTCGAGAGTGCTTGCTGCATTAATTTCAATTCTGGTGGCTTGAGTTACTGAGTCAAGCAATAAACAGAGCATGTATTCGAAAAATCCTCACTCTGCTGTGAAAAAGGGGAAATACATATCGGCATTGCGTTCCACGTTATGTTTGGGAAGTTAAAATCTCCGCGTAAAAACATAGGTAAAGAAGGGAAACAAGAGCTTACTGTGTTGATGGAGTCATGCAGTTCGTTAACAGATGTGGATGGTGAGGAAGGTAATCTGTAGCAGGTACCCAGAACCAGCTTACAGTTACCTAAAGTTAGTAAAGCCCAGGTTATTTATAGCAAACTGTTCACTTGGATTGGTAATGATGGTATGTCCTTCGAGACCACAAGTAGTATGCCTCCTCCTCTATGCTCGGTGCGGTCGCAGTAATAAACCATAAAGTTGTTTGCCTCGTGAAATATTTGAGTCTGTTGTTTGCGCGGAAAGCCACATTTCAGTTAAAGCTACTATTTTCACATCGCATGTATCTATAATGAATGAGAGGGCACAACGTTTACAGAGAACACTTCTGGCATTACCAAAGAGTACAGATACTGGATGCGATTGACAATGTGACGATATGCCACTACCGCTCCTTTCTCCCTACAATGAGGCATTTCGCCCAGTGGAGTCTCCGCGACTTGATTGGTTGCCACGCGAGTGTATTTCTTCAACGCGATTAAGTTCAAAGTTGTAGTAGAAATGTTTATTATTCATGAGCAATTTGTTATAGCGGAGTTTAGACTGCGGGCGCCCAGGAAAGCCTTTATTTGATGCTAACTTCCAGTCTACATTTTTTTGTGCTGTGCCATGTTTTGCTGTGCTCTGCGTAATGGTAACCAATCACTGACGCCTTTGGTCGCCCACCAAAGCACATTTTCATATCAAGGAGACAAAGAGCACATTGTCATGTCATAGTACTTGTGGCCATGTAACTGCTTGCAGAAAAATATACTAGCACAGTATAGGTGTATCACATCCCATGTCCCGATCGGCTCCAATGCTGTGGCTGTTGCTACTTGATCTTTGGCAGTAATCGGCGGAGCTGTGTTGCCATTGAAAGTTGCCAGGTTTATGCCAACACAAATTCTGCTACTCTTGGGCCCAGGGTTTGGCGTGAAGCTCGGGACCGCATTGTGGGCTTTCCCGGCCGCTACCATGCATGGGACATCAACCACAAGTCGTGGTACTACAACAGCAATTACTCCTGTGAACTGTCCATGGTGCTGATGGGGGCTGCTTTCTTTCACAAAGTAAGCATAGCGTCTTGTTTGTCTACTGGATGTTCTGGGAGTTGTGATTCACTTTGCTTGCAGTCTTTTGTCAAGTGGACTGCATATCAAAGGAAGGCAGGTGTGAATGTATCTTCTGGTTAAACTTGGAGCTTTCCTTGGCTGATAAACATGAAATGTGATGGAGGCTAGTACGGACGCCTAAACATTTTAAACAACCATCATATTCATTGCTTTACGGAGCACCGCACCTATAAATGTCCCACATCACTCTGTGATAAGTTTGGGTTGTCTCTTAAATAAGTACACCACTGCACTTTCTTGCTGTGCTTACCAATTTCTTTCAGGTTTAAAAATGTCATGACTGTGCATACATATGTACTCCGTCTCTCGACACCCATCCTGGTGTCTTTGCTAATGAGGTGTTTTAGTTGGTGTCTTATGTAAAGAAATCTATGCAAAATGTGTTTTGGTAAGGATGCGTCTGTCAGTAAGGCAAATTTGATATGTTAAGGTAATTTATGCCTGCCACTAGCGAAAATAAAAGCAAAGGAGAAATAGTATGCAACCTAAATGCATAAAAGTTTCACAGTGGTCATTGAAACCCTTTGAAAAGAGCCTTCAATATCAAAAAGTATTATTTTGAAAGCCTTTTGCAAATCCACTATTACAGCCTTAGTCAATGGTGGGGTGCAAGTTAAGGCCGGTGCAGTGGTAAGAGTCACATCCACATTCTAAGCGGAGAGGAATCGTGTGCTCTACTATTACCGTACCTACTCTAAAGGGCAGGGATTTCCCCTTTGAAAGGTGGATTTCAAAACTACGTAGTGGCTGTGTGAGGTCGCATGGTCACTTGAATTAATTGCCAAAGGTACATGTATGTTTCGAACGACGAAAGCTGTGGCATTTTTCGCAAAGTGTCCCCCTTGTGCCTACCTGTGCAGTACTACTCGTACGTGTACACCTACGTGATGCCCCAAGCCATCCGTGACAAGGTGGACGAGTACATGAACTGCGAGGACATAGCAATGAACTTCCTAGTCTCCCACATCACCCGGAAACCACCCCTCAAGGTACCGTCGACCAAATGACTGTGGTTTTTGATTAGTTGTCTATGAAAGGGAATTTCAGGAGTGTGCAATTAGTGAATTTAAGATTGAATTGAAAAGTGATGACACATTGTCAAATACGAATACAAATAGAATACTGTTCAAATAGTTTACGTGTTATAAGGCAACCATTTTCGAAGCAGCCCTACGGTTGTAAGGCAACAATTCTCAAATCAGGCCTGAAATCCTACACTCTTTTTGTAATGGTTTATTTGCAACAAAACAAAAAGAATGCTACAATTACTTCTAAACCACAAAAAAATTCCACAGTTATTTAAACTGAGGCAAGCTCTTATGCAGGAGCAACTAGAACCTGAGAAATATTTTTTAACTGCAGGCTCAAATACGGTATTCAAGGTTGTTATTTATTATGAAATTTTAAATAAAACTGACCCATGAATATTAAGCAATTTTTATGAGTGAACATCACAAATGTCATGGTGAACATACCGGATTTACGATGCTGTCGCTTTGGTAACACTAGAGTTTTCAACAAAAACGATTCATCGTGTGATCAATAAAGCGTCGATAGTTCTGCAACTATACACAGGCTGCATGCGCTTGGGTAAACCAATGATGAAGACGAGAAAAGTTATCCCGCACTGTCTTAACATCTCGTTCTTTCCAGGATTTCTTGGCATTGCTGTTTATTTTTCAAAAATTTGGTATTTCGAATATTCACAATTACCGTAGATGCGAGTATCAAATCAAATGGCACTATTTCGTCTATTATTTGAAATTTTTGAATATTTGCCCACCCCTATTCATCTGTAATATCCTGTGTCTGCGTTCGTCAATTTGTGGATTAATTTGCCCTCGTGCTGCAAATCGCTATCACTCCTGTCAGCTCAATTGGTAGAGCGACCATCTTGAAGAGACATCGGTCCCGGCTTAGATCCCCGGACCAGGACAAATTTTTTCTCAATTTGAAGCTTTTCTTTCTCAAAAATTTACATGAATTTCCTTTTGGCTTCGGCTACGGTCACGTGGTTGTCCGTCATTCTTTTCGTAACCCCTCTGCCATCTTGTGCTTTTCTGCGGATCTCATTTGCGATCAGTTATTAGATGGCGTGTTGCAATAGGTACTTGGAGCTCATTTATGCACCAGCTGCGGTGCATCCGCACACTTTTGTGTTCTGTAGCTGCATCATTAGAACAGAAGGGTAAACTTTGGAAGGAGTGCAGATTTCTAAGGAGTATTTTAAATTTTGTTCTCGCGAAATATCTGTGTTGTGATGCCCAGTGGTATAAGATGACATTTCACATCTCCTAAAAAAGCCAGGCAACAGAATTTTAGTTCAGATAAAAGGCATGGTCATCTCCTGTTTAAACGTTGCGTGGTTTGCAGTATTAAGTAAATTAATTTAATTTATATATAGAGGAGCCTCAGTACAGCATTCTTGTTTAATGGCCCTCGTGCGATTAGAAATACAAATAAGTTTTGTTTAAAATTGAGCGGTGTTGTGAGAAGAAGCTTGTTTGATCCCATAGTCCTTAATATCAAAAGTGGGCTGGAAGAAAGAAAAAAAAAAAATACTGCTCTCTGGATGTGATGCGTAACAAGAGGATAATCTAGAATGCATTGCTTATCAGAGTGGCTTCTGCAGGGTTGAAACATCTCGGAGGCAATGCGCATGGGATTATGTTGTAGTGACTAGAACTAGGTGCAGATATGACATACTAATTATTTGTTTATGCACCCATGGCCCACAGGCCTCATTGATTGAAGCACAGAATCAAAATTTTGGGTTTAACGACTGGCAAGTGCAATCGCTTGAGATTATAGCATCACATTGTAATGAAACTGGCAGCTAAAAATAAGCTTGGCTTTAATGTGCATGTTCTAGTTAAAACTGTTGTAGACACCAACTATATATGGTGGAAAAAGAAAGTGCATCCATTATTTTGCCCTACGGTACTGCATTTTAATTCGTTAAGACAGTACATACATTGCGATGTGCCGTAAAACCTGCAGTGGTCAATACTGTTAAAGAATTTGGTCAATTTTAAATGTTACTATTTTGAAACTTTATGCTTTAAAAGAGTGTTCTTAGACCCTTGAAGTGTTTTTTTTTCCTCGCTACTTTCTGTACTAGGTTACAACACGATGGACGTTCCGGTGTCCTGGTTGCACAGTGTCGCTGTCGGCCGACGACTCCCACTTCCACGAGCGAGACACCTGCCTCAACTTTTTCGTCAAGGTGTACGGCTACATGCCTCTGCTGTACACCCAGTTCCGGCTTGACTCCATTCTCTTCAAGACTCGCATACCGCACGACAGGCAAAAGTGTTTCAAGTTCATCTGAGCATTTCTCATCAGTCATCCACGCACATGTATCTTCATCACAGTTGACAACAGGTAGCTTGTTGAATTAATGAAGGGAAATTTTTGGAGGGGCTTGTTTCTTCGTGAGCCACAACTAGAAGAATACACTCAAACCTCAATATACAGTAAAGGCTCGTTAACTCGGATCTCTTGGGACTGGAGAAAATGTCCGAGTTAACCGAATTCCGAATTATCGAACAGACCATAAAAACAACACAGACTAACCTTTTTTTTATTAAAAAAAGTGCGTTAGTTTTGCCAGCCTCGCCGTCAGAATTTCTGACAGAACGATCTTATTTAATCCCATCAGGTGCTGGTGCGCACGTTCACTGTCCCGAGAACGAATGCAGAACTCCTCGAGGTCAGCGAGGGCTTCGCTGGCCTCCTGCATGGTGCGGCGATGTCGCGTCGGCTCATCACGTATTTCAAAATCATAACCTTTATTTCAAGATCATTTGCTGGCTTCTGTGGCCCCTTCACTCCTGTGACGGTCGCCATGAAGCGCGATGGCCGCGACAGCGCGCACAAACACAGCCGCAACATGCGACATCACAACACAAAGAACCAAGACACGAAGTACACCAGTAGGCGTAGCATGGGCGTAGCGAGCAGCTGTTAGTAAACACTGAATGCACCAGTGGCCCAAGCGCTTCCGCTAGGTGGTGATTAGCGCCACCTAGCCACTCTTCCTCATTCACTATCGCCATCGTCATATTCTGATGCAGTTCGCTCGGTTTCGGTTTCTCCAAAACTTCGGTTCTGCCGTCGGTTATGGCAAGCGGTGCTTGAGCTTCCAAGCCGCCGAGATCAGGCGACTCTGGAGTCCCGATAGTTTTCTCCAGAGTTGTCCGAGATAACCGGTGCGCGACTAAATCCCTCCGAATCAATGAGCATTTGACCTCATTGAAATATACACAGTTTTGCCGGAACTGCGCCGGGAGTCCAAGTTAACCGAATTTCCGAGTTAATGAGGTCTGGATAAACGAGCTTTTACTGTAACCGACCAATATATAACGAAATACTGGTTATAGGGAAGTAAATGAAATTTGGTATTGCACTAGATATAGTGTTAGAAAATATACCTCTATAACAAATCTTGGATATAACACAGCTATTTTTGAGTAAGACGCAACTTTGTTATAATGAGGTTTAAGTGTATCACAGACAATTTAGCCAATGGAGATAATTAAGCATAGGTTTATTGTTTTTAACTGCACTGTAATAGCTATTGCATAAATTGAGAGGAATTTGGGTTAACAAAAAAGCCCTTTTTTTTTGTCTAGGATTTAAACCCACAACCTTCGAATTACTCACACAGTGTTCTACCAATAGACCCTTTTCATAATTATAAAGCGAGCTTTTCTGTGATGTCCCGCTGCGATAGTCTAGTGGCTAAGGTACTCAGCTGCTGAATCCCGAATCCAAGCTGTGGTGGCCGCATTTCCCATGAAGGCAAAAATGCTGTAGGCCCGTGTGCTCAGACTTGGGTGCACGTTAAAGAACACCAGGTGGTCAAAGTTTTTGGATTCCTCCTCTACGGCATCTCTCATAATCATATGGTGGTTCTGGGATGTTAAACCCCACATATCAATCAATCAGCTTTTCTGCGATGCAGTTAGCCCAACTAACGACAGCAAATCACTTCTGCAAACAATCTGTTCAAATGCAGTTTGCTTATGCTATGTTGTGGAAAATGTAGGTTCAGCTATCTTTATATGACCATACATAATCGGCAAGCCACAACATGAGCATCTAGGACCTCGGCTTCCCTTGAAGCATGACAGGCAGTGCTATTAGTTGGGTGCATGTGCGATGCGGGCGAGTGCAGTTGCAGATTATAAAAAGGTTCTGTACTGCTATGACAGAAAGAGTTTCACTGGCTAAAACTCCCAGGGATTACTCACGCAGATATACGCAACATATTGGTCGGGGAAGTGCCGTCTGTCGCAACTCAACTGGTGGAGAATCGGACACGTAATTCGAGGGTCGTGAGTTCAGACCCCAGTTGTAAAGAAATTAAAACAATAGAAGAGTGCTTTTTTGTCCACTTTAGTATATCTCAACTTGTGTCATAGTTGTTACAGTTAGAGGGGCCCTGCAACACTTTTTGAGCATGGTCAGAAAACACTGCCGATTAGTAGTAGAGACTCCTGACAACACGCGAGCAAAATATTATAGCACAGCATGCGGCCTGGAATTCACAATAAATCATCAAAAATAGCTTTCCCTTATCTCGACAAATCACGGAAAAGAATCCCAGTAAGCCCATCTATCAGCCATTGGCTAATTTGAACATGGCGTGCTCGGTTGTTACAGAGGTCGCCGCGAAAGGCCGTCACTTGTCCACACGTGCGCGCACGATCGCACTGAAAAAGTTGCGTATTCGAAGAAAAAAAGAAAAAAGTGCTCAAGGTCACGAGGCGCAAGCGGCGTTTTTTGTTTGCCCCTCCCCTCCCTCCCTGCTCAGCTTCCAGCGCTTTCGTCTTGACAAGAGAAGAAAGAATGTGATTGCAGCGTGTGAGAAATCTTTGTAACTTCGCTCATATTAGACGGATTCTTGAAATTTTTGCGGCGTTTTGTGAGGTGCTGTTCCAGTTAATTAATTCCATGGTTACTCAAAAAAGTGTTTCAGAGCCCCTTTAAAGAACAGATATTGTCCACTATGCCTTCACTGGCCTAATTGTCTGTCAAATTTATTTGGTTATTGTTCAAATGCAATTTTTTTTCTGTTACTTGAAAAACCATTGCTAGTTGGCTGGCTGAAGGGACAAAAGAGAAAAGATGTGAAGTACTGATCTCAACGGATTACAAGTCTGACAAAGCAAAGAGGTAGCGTGTAAGCTTGAACAGTGTGTATTTAAGAAGATCAGTGCTACTCGGAAAGGCAGGTTGTGGCACTCGAGTGAAAAGAAGACGTTTGGTCAGCTTAACACTTCCACTGGCTGTGTCATTGGCAAGTAACTTATCCTGACTGCTCCGTCATTTCATGAACAGGCGCTACTTCTAAATGTTTTGTTTAACAGAGCTTCTTGTTGGTTAAAAACAGTTTGTATTCACCCAGAAAGTTTTCTCTTTACAATATTGGACTGTTTAAATGGATTCTTTCATTACACGTGGGCATCCCAAGTCTCCAATTGGTTCACTTTCATATGTGATGCATACCACAGCAACCACTAGTGTTAGCGTCACATGATGTTGGTGCATCCCCTGCAAAGTGTTTCTTTGCATGCAAGGGTGTGCAGGCATTGCAAATTCTTATTCGGTCATTGCAGGCCTTTTTATGCTCAGAATGCTATTGTTTGTAGTGCATTTAGTAAAAAGATATAGCCAGAATTATGATCTCACTGCCGTCATAGTGCAGGCCTCTGTATTATGCATTGCAAATAATCATTTCAACTTATTTGCATGTATTGTAATTTTGCTGTGATGAAGTCGTATTCATTGCAGTAGGCACTTTGTGAATTCAATATCAATTTAGTCACTAAATCGTGATTTAGCCGTGATCACTAAAATATTGCTTTTATGACACCTGAAGCCCAGGAAGCTGAACACTGCAGGCGCTTACATTTATGTGGTTGCATTTTATTCATCTACAGATGCAGGCATGCCACTTGTGTTAGAAAACCTAGGATGGAGGACGTCGGTCCCAGGACCCTGATTTCGCCGAAGGAGGGTTCGCACGTAGGTCACGATCGCGGCAGTATTTCTGGTCGTGACTTGCTTCTGAAGCTAGTACTATTCTATTTTATCATGAATCCCGAGCGATCACTGGAAAGTTCCTGGGGATAGTCCGTTGTCTTGGGCCTCCCAGCAACCTCGTGGGCAGCAACAGTCACGGCCTTCCCTACAACTCCGGGGTCGGTCGATGCGCAAGTGGTCCTCCCTCTCCGCCTTCTAGAATGGCACTGCTCTCCCCTTCCTGTCGTCGTTGCTGCTCCAGTCATGGTCAGGTAACAGTATCTATAGTGGCCCTAAGTTTTCACTAGTGGATTCGGATCTCGTTGAAATGAAGTTGGTCACTTTCAATTTGAAGAGAATGTCAGTGTATCTGAAAAAGGGGGTCCTTTCATAGGGTCTCATGTCACCAGGCATGATACCTCTCGGCAACTTCAGTATGACTGCGCAACGAAAAAACATAGAAAACATAAAATGAGACACACCTCATTGTCCACATTTAATTGTTGCCCAGTCATACTGAAATTATGAATTAACAACTTGCCCTAAATGCTGCTCTTATTAAGCTTTTAGGTAGCATGTGTGGGGTTATTAGTCAGCTGCCAACCTCTAAAGAGATCATATGCTACGTGGCACCATTTGGCAAAAAAATAGTGCTCTAGCCTCGCCGCTATGGCTAGAAGTGGCACTGGCTAACAGGCTCAGGTTCACGTGCGAAAATACCCAAAAAACAGGCTCAGGATCACGTGCGACAATACCCAAAAAATATTTTAAGCGGTCTCCCGTGTGTTTTCCTTGACAACTCAAAGGCCAAAGCCACCTTCTTATTTCTCTCATTGAATTCAATTGATTGGCCAATACAGCGTGATCAAATCGAAGTATGACTGTATTGCTCCCAGCGTGTTTTGTTTACAATAAATTTTTTCTTGAGATGTGTGCAAGATGATAAAAATGAGTCATATTCTGTTCAAGGAGCAGTTTTTTTTTTTGCTTAGTTGTCAAATGCATTGATGTTATCCTGGTACATGTGTTGTTTGAAAACATCCTTCATTTTTGTGAGCCATTTCATGGTAAAGGGTCTTGTGCAGGTGAAATGTGGTTTTGAACATTGTGAGCACAAGTAGTAAACACCTTCAAAAGCACATTTTCGACATCGAAGTTTGCGCTTTGATACAAGGTCTTTGTTGTCTTTGTGCTGAAGTTTCATATTGTGATTTTGTGTGACCGCTGTTCAAATTCCCAAATTGGCATGTCATGTGACAGTTTTATGGTTAAAAGCAAGTCCTGGGTTAACTATCTCTTGGCACCGTTTGGGCGAATGCAACCTCGTAATATTCCTGTTTTTCACAGTCACAAGTACCTGTTGTTTCCGTGTCTGCTGCAAACATGGGCGGCGTGTCATATTCACTACTGTTCATTGGCAGCTAGATTCTAAACCAAAGTGGATGTGAGGGAGTTGCATGTTTTTCGAGTCTGGTATTTACCGATGAAACTCATCGGGATAAAATGCCCGTTTGAGCCATGTCAGTTTGAAATATCTGGCAGTGTCTGTTAGGTGAAACGAATCTCTGTGGTGGAAGAGGATATATACTTCAGCAATACTACGAGCTGGCCTTGTTCGAACAGGTTTATCTTGACAATATTTGAGAAAAAAAGACAAGGACAAAGACAAGAAACAGAAAGACAAGCACTTTGACGTTGACAACTCTGCTGGTTTCTTTCCGTGTTGGTGTCTTTGATGTAGTATCTCTTGCTTGTATTGTCAATGATGTGTAAAGGATATTTTTTTTTGTAGGTGTAGAACTGACCTTTCTTATTTGTAGTTGCCCCTAAAAGTATTTCGTGAGGCCTTTTTAATCTTGGATTTGCATGGCAGGAATTAAGAATTGATCCTAGTTTAAAAAGCCCCTCATAGGACCTTCATTGCAGCTACTCTCAGGAAGTTGTAATGCATCGAGGGATGGTCTTGCCGTGGCGCTTTTCAAGACTGTTAGTTTTGGGACTAGTTAAAAAAAAAAAAACGGAACTGTCCTTTCGATGTGCCTCCAGGGCAACGGTGTTGCCAGAAATATTTATCAGGGTGATGGGAGGGTCCACTTCTTCTTATGTATGTTTGTGCATATTTGTGTATGCATGCATCTGTATACATGTACAGTGGAGCCCCCCCCCCCCCCCCCTTCATATTTAGTTATTGCCTACAGCTGACGAAGACCTGATTGATAAGTTTGAGATCAGAATGCTTGGTGATGTGGTTATCATACACTGGAGTAATGGAAAATGGGTGGAAGAGCCCCACGAAGAATCAATGCACTGTTTGCTTCTGGTGAAAGACAAAAATTGGATAGAGGGCTCATCTAGAAGATTTTATCAGGGTACGTTGAACCTGCTTCATTTTTATTTATCGATGTACTGCGAGTTTCATCTGATCATTTCATTTTCAGCTAAATTTCTGCTTTCTACATGCATTTGAATAGACAAGACTAGAGCTACCGCTTCTTTTATAGCAGTGAGGCAGCTGCAGAGAATTTTGTAGCAGGCCTGTGAAGAGAAGAAGGGAAAGGAGAGAGAGGTTATGAGGGAAAGGCAGAGAGGTTAACCAAATCCAGCCCCATTGGCTACCCTGTACTGGTGAAAGGGTACGAAAGAATGGGAAGGATATGTGAATGGAGGAGGGGAGGCTCTTGCTTCGAATGTATCTTGACCCACATACCTACATTCTCTTTCCCTGCTTTTGTTATTCTGCTTCTTTTATGGTGCCTGAACTATCGATTGCAGCGGAAGCATACAAGTCATACGAAAACCTGAAAGGCTCAATATTGCAGGGAACCCCCTTATGTTTAAGGAAGTTGCCATATATTTATACTTTCAAAATTTTTTTTTTCTGTACGATGTGTCATGCTCGGTCTGTGGGACCTTTGGTTTATCCTTTCGTGATTTATCGTGGAATGCACAAGAATTTTTTATTTTATTTTTAGCAAAAGAGTTGCATATGTCCACTCTTGGCATAAAACTTAGAGGTGATCTGTAGGTAATATTTTGACAATTTACAGATGGTGTATTCACAAACGCCACTTGAGAATGCCAAATTTTGATATGTCTGTGTACGCTTATCGTGATGCGATAGATTCTGACTGTAGCATCTTCCATTCAGTTGTATTACAGGTTTGGTAGGGTTGCATATAATTCTGCACACAAGGCAGTGATTCATTTCATCAGCTTTCGAGTGGTTTTTCGGCACACAAAAAATGCTCTGATTGTGTATAAACGTCACGAATTTCTGCAGGCCGAACTGACGTCGCAGGCATGGTGAGTTTGATGCAAAATTCAACAGTAAAAACATGGTTAACATTCTAGTTGGCACATATTCAACTTTGCAAACAGTGTATATAGTGGAAAAAGATGTTTTAAAAGCAAGACTTTTTGAAATGCTTCACTGTGACAACCTAACTTGGTGTAAGGTTTTTTACTAATTCCTTTTCCAATCTTAGCTGTCCTTGTCACAAGGGTCACATTGCAAAACTGCATCGTTTGTCTAAGATCATTTATTTTATACTTCTAGTCAAGTGTCTAGAATATGTAAGTATCTAAATCGAATTGTGTCTTGCTCCATGTATGCCTACAACAGCAATGTTGTAGGCTGTACTTTTTCTTTGTTCATTTGCTTTATGGCATTCTTTCAGGCATTTGCTTCAGGTATCATCATGCACAATTCTCTACTCATTCATCCAGTCACGCGTATCTGTACTTGTTTTCACATGACGAGACAGGCTATGTTTGTTATCATTGCGCACTTCCCACGATTGCCCCTTTATCACCATTCATAAGTAGGCTGCCTGGTAATATCTCCTAATTGTTTCTCTCTTATTATGAGAGACTTGGTATGTAACAGTGAATGGCTCATGCTTTAGCCCAAATAGAATCACTAGAAAAAATTAAAAGCCCTCAAAGCCCAACGACACTTCTTGAAGAACTCTCTTGCATTGAAGGTCGCCAGGTCAGGATGTCTTATGCACGTAAATAGGTCGAGCCCGCTTATAACGAACTTGAGCCTGACGCGGCATCCGTTCGCTGCATATCGAAGTTCGTAGTAAATTAAACACAGCTTTTAAAAAAAGTAGCGAGTGACAACACAAACTTTTTGCCCCAAAAAGTCCGTGAGGCACGTGTTTCGAAGAGCAGAAGCGATAAGGGCGGTCTCGAGTTCATTTCAGACGGCAGGGCGCTCGTTCGCCGAGGCCCGTGGCATAAGCTGCATGAGGCACTGTCTCCGAAGTATCGTCGTTCTCGCAATCCAATTCCTCCGAATTTCTCTCACCACGTACTTCATCCATAATCCCCTAATCCATGCACGGTTTCACAGTGTAGGCATCACCATCGGCCGTAATTAAACCATCGCAATAGGTGTTCCACTCGGTCTCCCAAGTCGGAGTCGACGGCACACTGCCACAAATCGCTGCTGGAGTGATCCTGTTCGAAAGCTTCAGGCTCTGCATCAGGCTCGACGTCGATGAAGTCGGTCTTGCGAAAACAGTTTCGCGTGCATGTAGCCGTCACTGCCACCCACGAAATATTCACCATCTTCACAGTTGAATACCGGGACGTCCGAAGCGGCAAGTTGGCTGCCAGGTGGTCAACAGTTATGAGCAAGCGCTCCGCAACGCGGCATGTAACGCGTGGATTACACCCCAAGCCAAGCAGTCACATTTTCGACGTTTTGTTGAGCGGCAAGATAAAGCGTGCAAGCCCTCCAGTCTGCCATCCTGACCAAACACGCACACCAAGAACGAGCAAGACGCGCACACGTGATACGCATGCCAGAACGCGTGGAATAGCTCTAGGTCAGTTTGTAGTCAGCAAACGAAACTAATTCGAGCCAGCGTGACTGGCGTCGCGGAGCGGTGGAGTCGAGCGAAGGACTTGTGATCAAAAGAGGAGAGCGTATTTGCGAGAGAAGGGCAAGGAGTTGCGATAGAGTGAAGGGAGGGGAGGATGTGAAGGGAGGGCGGCCTTGAAAACCAAAACACACAGGAAAGAGGCAGGTTGTATAGCTTCCTTGAAAGGTTCGCAAAACGCGCAACTCGCACGTAGAAAAACTTGAAAGAGTAGTGCCTGTGCGTGCAGAATTCAAAGCACGGCCGCCTGGATTGGTGCGCATGGCGGTGTTCAAAGAATCGGCGGCCGTGGTCAAAAAAATTGTTTTGTTGCGCCGATGGGTTGTGTGGCCTCACCAACTTCGATATTTCGCAATTCATTCCGCGCAAATTAACAGCCGTTTTTGCGCTTCCGCCCGCTTCGGAGGCCATGCTTAGCCGAGTGCGAAGTGAGAAACAAGTAAATGCGAAACTAATCGCAAATTATCAGAGTCGGTGGGGTAGCGTACGTGCGTGCACTAGACGCAGACGATTGGATACAGTCGGTGGCCAACGATGTTGGCAAATGGTCTGGTCACTCCAGGCCGGCGACGCCAACGACAGTACCAGTGATAAAAAAATTGGCCCCGTATCTGCATGTAATCTGCAAATGTCGTCGAAAGACGATAGTCTTGCGTGTGGAGAGAGTAAACAAAACATTTATTTAGTGCTCTGCGCAAGAAAATTAGTGAATGGTATTCTGGAGGCGCTGCGTTAGAGTGCCTCGAGCGTGCAGCGGAGGCGAATAAGCGCATCAAGTCACGTCATACGTGAGACATGAGCGCCATCTGCAGTTTTCTTAAAAAACAAAGCGTGTGGCTCTGAGACGGGTTTGCGCACCCATCTCAGAGGTGATAATGTGTAGAACGCAAGGCGACAGGTAGGTGCCACCACCGTCTAGTTTTAGCAAAGCGTTGGAAACCCTCGCCTTTCCAAGCAAGCGTTGCATAGTTAGCGCAGCGTGATAAGCGCTACAGTCCCTAAAATTACTTATGTATGCCTTTTCTAGTAAAAGATGCATCTGCATAATATATATGTGTTGTTATGGTGCCCCAGACATTGGGTCGGCCGTTTCAAGTACCCTATGCCAGTGGGTGGACAAACATACAAATGTACAGACAGACAGACCAAAATTTTTGCATCGAAGGTCCCCAAGAAAAACTATCGTCTTTAAAACAGGGTAGATAGTTGGCCGGTCTTCGAAAGATCGGTGGCAGTGTGAAAACACGGGCCTCGTCTGGCGATAGAGGAGCGGGGGAACAAAGGACGAAGGGGGGCGCAACAAAAGGCGGTGGGGGAGAGCGGCAACTACTAGAACGATGCGGAGGGAAGGTTGGCGTTTAACAATAAGAATGTATGGGCACCTCGGGGATGCCTGATCCGTAGTCGAAAGTGGTTTTCCGGAAAGTCAGCAGGACTCTGTTCGCTGTAACCGATCAGCGGCGCTCGGAGATGTTCGTTGTAAGTGCGAGTTTGTGTCATTGAACCAATGTATATTTTCACGGTCACGCTGATATTGTTCATTTTAAGCGAAAGTTCATTTTAAGTTGGGCCGTTATATGTGGGCTCGAGTATTGCCAAAGTGCAAATACAAAAGTGTTATTGGCAATCAAACTCTGGCTCTTCTATGCCGTTATGAACCTCCGTTATTACTTCGTAATCCTCGAAACGGGAGCACTGCATCGATACATGAGGCTTTAAAAGCGTGTAGATGCATATGCAAGCTGAAGCACTAAATTTGGATTGAGTTACCCAAAGGTTTGCCACCGTTGGCTGCCAAATCAGAAAGCCCCCTGATTAGATTCCCTGTTTGCCTAAAAGGATGTTGCCTTGTTATCTCTTTTTTTACATGCAGTGCTATATGCATACTGATGATGGCATGCAGTATATAACTAGATTTCTAATTACATATTGCCATACCTAATGGCATAGCCAGATCCGTATATCATGCAGTCTGGTCTTGGAGGCCATAGCGTATCGGCACAATGCAGTTGTTCTCTGCCAGATTGCCCCATCACCTTTGGATGAAGTTTCAACACTTGATGTTTGATGTATAGTTTGGGGATATACAGCTAACATGTATAGTATTTTATGTGAACTTCAAAAGAAACATGAAACGAGGTAAGGATTTCTAGAACTCTGCGGAAAAGACCGGGCAATATTTTCTTCAAATATGTACTCTCTGTATTATATTATACCTTGAAGCTTGGGCACCGGAAATTGCCAAGTCTGGTAACCAGTTAGGTTCATTTGCCGTGTTCACTAGGTATCGCGGGGCCCCTTTGAAGGAAGTTGTTGAACGTTCTGGCGGCATTGCATTTCTCCTCCACATTTGTTTCTTGTTTTGTGGACTTTATTGCTCTTGTGTTTTTTTCGTTCTGTCATTTCAGTGCATCTTTGTGTTTTCTCACTTTTATTATGCATGGACTTTGTATGAAAGCGTTCTTGCTTTTAACAAGCTCAGAGCTGTATATTTTGGTTCTAAACATTGAGAAACAGTGAGAGCTGCTGAAGACGTGTCTCTATTATGCTTTTGATTTGAGTTCATTCCTAACTAGTATTTACCTATGACATTTGCATGCACCAATTTAATGTACCACTCGCTAGAACAAGCGACTCTTTATACTTGACGACTCTTATTTATTTAGTGGAAACAGTACAAAAGTGTATTACTCTTAAGGCTTCAGCATTTTTCAAGTTGTGGACCTCAAGCTATGGCTGTGCACACTAATCGATTGTCTTGGCTGTGTCAAATCCTTGCACACACTGTTACTGCGTATAATTGTGCTGTTAGCACATAGCTGCTGGAATGTCACTTACTAGTAAAGAAACAAAGGAGAGAAAAAAAAATCAAAAAGAGAAAGCCTTTTTTATCATCTGTGTCGCGTTGCTGATGAAATCACCTTTAAAGGGAGGGACGCTGAAGCACTTTTACAAGCAACCAATGATAGGCTTCATTAAAGGAGTTTATTGCCTCACGGATTGAACGACCAAAACATTTTTAGAATCCGTCAAGTAGGAACAGAGTTGCAGAGGTTTGTCGCACGCTGTAATTGCTTTCTCTGTTCACTAGTCTCGACGAGCACGCTGGGAGCTAAGCAGGGAGATATGGCATGGGGGAAATGAGTAGGTCACATACGTCGTGACTCATAGCGCTTTTTTTTTTTTTGTCTTTGTGTGTGTGTCTTACTTGAAATGTGAATATAAGCGAGTGCGCGGGCACATGGTGGCCTCCCGCGGCATCCACAGCAGCTGTGCAGACCATAATGCTGAATTCAGCCTATGGCTGCGAGTTTGGGTATATATGGTGTGGTCATTTGGGTATATGGCATCATTTGTAGAAAGGAGAGGGATTGATGTCTAGCTGACTTTGAGTATTAATTGTAAATTCCAGGCCACAAGCTATCGTATAATGTTTATCTCGCGTGTTCTCGGAAGCCTCAACTACTGACCGGCAGCGTTTTGTGACCGTGGTAAAAAATTGTTGCTGGGTCCTTTAAAATTTCTCGGAGTTCAAGATAGGCGGCACACACCAAAATCTGTAACTTAGCTAGTAAACAAGAGATACTAGATGTTAACAAGAATAAATTGTGGCTGTGTGTGTAAAGCATTGTTTGCATTTGAAGTGTGAGCATGTGACATAGTATTTTTGTATGAGCAATGCCAATTCAGAGCCAAAAATTCTTGTTTCCAGTATAGATTTCTGTAGCAGTGCCGGTTTATAGCTTTGTTTCTGTGTGCCTTGACACTGTTACCTTGTCGCAAATCCTTTGTTTAGACCCTCCACCCAACTTCTATTCACTGTAACCTCGCTACTGCCGTGAATATTACTATCAAAAGTTTAAACAAGGAGGAAGTGGCATGTAGCATCATATGCCTTGACTAAGAAGGAATCATTGTGCCGATACAATCGTTCCAGCCATTATTGCTGGCCTGTGACTGTGACAATACTTTGTTACCGTGTAAATTGGTATGGTTGGCTTTTGTTCAACGTAGCACAGAGTATGTTGAACTTATGCAGATTGATCACAATCAACACACATGATACGGTCCTGTACATAGGTGTATATATGCAGGCAATAATTACCGCTTGACGTTGACATGTCGAACAATCCTAACGACCCACTGCGACAGAAAAATCGACGGCAGTCATCCGTGCCATTGTTAGCTTTGACCAGTTTGTGAACAGTCACTGCAAGGTTTCGTCCGCGTTGCCGATAGAGCGAAGCACTACACGTGGTGCGCCTTGTGTGTGAGCAGAATTGGTATTCGAAGAATGCTGCGAACAGTAAATGACAGCAAGTGGGGTTGGTACGAGCGTTAAAACGAACGTAGTGTCGTCTCTCCCGCTACTTCTAGGATGTTGGTGTCTGTCAATCTCAACTTCGTATACTCGTGCAGCCTGTGAGCGCATCGCAGTGAATTCTGCACATGCGTTAAACAGCGTAGCTTCCTCGACTCACATTTTTCCTCTTAATTTCACCAAACATCCTGCCAGAAAGTTCTTTGGCACTCTCACATTTCTTCACATTTGCCAATGTCTTAGCTACTATGTACGAAATGAAAAAACAATGTTGCCCTCGAAGCGTGGAGCCTATCGTGAAGCGCTCACCGTTGCACAGTTGTTAGGGCTACGGCTGCTTGTGGCAGCAAGCGGTGACCACAAAAGAGGTTTTGGAGTTATGTAACCGGTGACTCTTCTATGTGAAACTGCTCATCAGATGTCACAGGTTACGTGAGGCATTCTTTATCATCCCGTTTTTGTCAGATTGTGAGATGTCAACTAATCAGATCGTATTTCGGAGTCACGATTGTCCTGTCGCCCTCGCAGGTGGAGTGTGGAGAGAGTGTGTGCTTCATATGCATGCACAGCTGTTTAGAGCTTTGCAACTGTAGAGACTGATAGGTGACATGTGTTGTTGCACTTGGTGTCCATCGTTCGTTCATCATATCCAGTCAAGTACATGTTGTGTTATGTTGGTGTGTGTTAGTGTACGGTCTCTAGGCTATAAAACTGTCTGCAATAATTAGTGTGCTAGTAGTAGCCCATCGGACTTTTCGGCCATTGCCACCACTGTTTGGAAAGCAACACTGACCAAATAGTTTGAGAGCCTGCACTTGTTTTTAGTGCTTCTAGACTATCACTACTAGTGAAACAAAGAAACGTCTTCCATGTCCTTAACGCACAGCCCTACTTCAACAACTCCTTTTTGGGCTTAAAATAAATGCCTTGAGTTGAGCATCAGAAGAGTTCCTTTATGAATTTGCCACGGGGAGATGTGTTGCTTATTTTAATAGAAAGTGTATTTTATGTCACGTGTCAGTGGGCTTTGCGATGCAAGTTTATGCATACTAGGCTGTACTACTTATTCCTGCAAGGAACAAATTTTTACTTTTCGTTTTTATGTTCAAAAACAAAATCATTGGTTTTGTAGTGTTGTTTAATGTGTGTTAATTACTTTTTTTGTACTTTGTTTGGAATGTTTAGAAGGCATTTAGCATTGTTAGAGATCTCGAAAGCTGGCCTTGTTTGGTGGCTTGTTTTGTTTTTACTTTGCTTTTGATGCTATAGAAAGGAAAAAAAAATAATGTTTCTATGTTTGTGTGAACAGGCACTCTTTTAGTATCGCTTTTTGATTGCTAGTTCCTCTGTGCTGACACTTGAGGTAACAGAGCCAACACTTCCTCTACTTCAAAAAAAAATGTTTTTCTTTAATAGGGCAGGCATTGACTGACCATACATTTAGCATAGAATAACCCGCACTTTCCTGTTTGTCATCTAAATTGTAGCTTGTCCACCAAGCTGGATTACTGTTGATACACTTCATGCTGTTGAATGTACAGCATAGAATCGCTTAACCAGATGTTTTGGTGATCAACAGTTTTTTTCTTAATTTATGTTTTCTGGCACCAGCACTCTGCGTCACTCTTATTTCCTTACCCGTCACTTCTGCTTCAATTGGTGATTTTCGGATAAGGTAAAAAAATGTGCAGAACAATAGAACTATATAAAAAGCATGACTGTAGTTGAAGTTCACGATAAACATGAAGTCAGAACATAAATTGAGTATGAAACAGTGTAAAATGTAGCTGATTAAGTGGTGGTAATAATTAAAAAAAGAACATCATGGGTTGCCATTTTCACAGAATTCCTGTAGGCAGATAGTTAAAACTCGATCTGACGAAACTTTATTTAACAAAGTTTATGCTCTAGCAGAGAAATTTTGGTCTCCTGGCAAAGGCCATAGGGCTCAGTGTTATCATGAGTCAGAAATAATGAATTAACGTGGCCACCAAACCTGATTTAATTAGGTTCTTTTCTGAGATCACTAAAGAGAAAAGCCTTAATCTTGTTCCAATTTTGACAAAAGTGGGTTTTTCTTCGAGCATGCCCTCGAAACATTGCTTTAAAGCCTCTAGGCTCCTTACTGACGACCAGTTTGATGAGGCTGCTCACCACACCTATGCGCAGACCAATGTAATCAGCAGTTGTTAGCGCTCCTATGTATGGGATGGTGCTACAGGGGAGTGGTGGTTGCTTTCGTTGCTTCATGCTTCATGAGACAAATCGCTGTAAAAGACTCGCAGCAACTTTCTCACCTGGCTTGCTCACACAGTCACTGCATTTGATCTCCTTATCCTTGCATAATGACAGCCCGACATTGCTTCACGTGATCACCTGTAGCCCCATACGCCTGAGCCGCCCTCACAGGCTTTTCACGCGCGCAGGGTTAGATCGGCGGTATCTCAACGACCTAGCAGCTTTCAGGCGTTGCTATGTAGCAATTTTAAATTTCGAATAGCCAAAAAATCTCTTTCTTGTTTTTGCAAATTCGAGTGTGGCTGTCACTTCATGAAATCGAATTTCAATTATTGTTGGGATAGCTTAAAAAGAGTGCTCGCTGTAAGTAGCAGCTATCAGGTTTGCTATAGCAAGGCCAAGCTGTCGTACTATGAGCTGAAGCATCCCAGATTTACATACAGGCAAATGATCAACAGGTTGCCACATCAATAACAGGACATGCTCGTCAATTATGACATGATTTGCAATGTGGGCATGAGCCTCATCTACAAAGAAGTGAAGGGCTAAATATAAACCAACAAAAGCAAAACAAAAAGAGCAAATTAACAACAATAAAGATAAAAACGAACAAAAAGAAAGCGTGTAGCTCATACACACATTTCACGCTCGCACTATACAAGATGCCTATACTTCATCTCGGCAGTATCTTGCAACACTGTGAAAGCTACAGGGCTTCTTAGCCATTAGGAAAGGTAAAAGCCCCTTGAAACATGTTCATTCCGCCGTGTCATCTGCTTGGCCTCTCTTCGGTGTCGGCTCACCTGCCTTGTCAGCAAGCCTTCTCTAGAATGCCACCTTGCCATTTTTTTGATGTTTCGAAACCCACTTGTACAAGGAGCATTTGATGTCGTTTGTGAAGAACACATTTCTTTTCATAACAGCTGACATACTGGATCTCTCACCTATGTTATATGCTGTAAAAGGATACTGCCCGAGTCCAGCACGGTGGAAGCAGTGGCTATGGTCTGCTGCTGACACAAAGGACACAGGTTTGATCCCGACCGCAGCATTCACATTTTGATGGAGGGGAAATGGTTGAAGCTGGTATGCTGTGCCATATTAGTGCACGTTAACCCTTTCAAAGAACTCCACTTCTGGCGGAAAACAGAGTTTTATCAAAAAAATGGTGAGAACTTACGCAGAAGATAAATTTCTCCCAAGAAACGAAAATTGCAAATTTTAGTTCAAAAGATATGAGGTGTTCGCATGAAGTGACCACAATGCAATAAGGGTCTACTGGTCACTTTTGGTGAAAGTACATCTCTTGATTTCTGTACTCCTTAACGTCGGCTACTTGCACAACATACGTTCATGCACTATCGACATAGTAGGAACAGCAATAACTTACATATCTTTAAAAATATCTCGGGTCCACCGTCTAGGGCATCCTGATGACGACGGCAGCTGGAAGAAAGCAAACGAAACATGTCACATTGAAGTCCGAATGAAGTATCGTCATCTCTGTCGAATCGCCAAATGCTTTAAAATATGAGGCATTTAAAATCCGACACGCGGTGCTAATGTCTTTCAAGAGGAAAAAAAAATTAAGAAAAGGTGGTTACCTGGAATAACCACTGTGCCGGAAAGAGTTAAAGAACACCAGATGTTCAAAATTTCGGAGCCCTTCACTACGGCATCTCTCGTATCGTGGTTTTGGGACGTAAAACCCAGGATATTATTACTATTAAAAGGATACCGCCTGTGTACTTCTCGTAGCCTTAGCAGTGCTGCAGGGTAGTTATGAGATGGAGTACAAGGAAAGCATTATGGTCACCTTGAAGCTTTAGCTAGTTCAAATACACAGCTTTATAGATAAACTGAAACCTCAATATAATGAGCGTGGATGTGACGAAATATCAGTTATAACGAAGTAAATGAAAAATAGTCTTGCAATAGATACTATGCTAGGAATAAGACATAGTGAATTTTCGGGTATAACGAACTTATTTTTTTGTAAGATGCAACTTTGTTATAATGAGGTGTGAGTATATTCAACAGTTCTATAAGCACAAATTGCCATTCGTGTTACTGTGGTAAGAGACAAAAGGATTGAGTTTATTGGGTAAACTTGATCTGCATGAGCAATATGGGCCTGAGCGATGAGTCTCGAACAGTCTGCGTGACTTTTACAGTAATGTAGTTGTTAACGGTTCACACAGTGCAGTGAATTTTCTGTTTTTGAAAGACTGTTTGGGAATATCTGGAGACTAGCATTTTGGCCTACTTTCACTGTTGCTGAGCTACAATGTGTTCACGCAGCAAGACACCTTAGCCGGATATTTCCCAGTAGCTGTTTAGCCGGACTTGCTAAGAAAAATAGGTGGTACCCAGATACAACTACTTATACATCTGTCGACAGATAGCTGCCTTTCTTTACACAAATGCGCAGACATTTGCACTTCCGTTTAGTGCACATAAAGAGAACAAACACAAATTAATATGTTTTTTCTTTAATGTCTCTATCTTTTATTCAATTCAAAGTTATATGGTTCTAGTAATTTTTTACTTTGCACAACAGCTACTGTTTTACAGTGTTATGCAGCCCAATAGAAAGCATTCATGCATCGCGGAGAGTGGTGTGCAGCTGTACCTTGTTTGTGTAATAATGTTGTAAACAGCTTGCGTAATGAAAAAAGGTATACATCTATTTAAAATGTAGCATTCATAGGCATTTACAACACTTCTTTAGCATGCCTTTAAAACAGTCTTGCCTGTCCTTTTTTGTGCATTGATTTTTTAGTATCTATCGCTACTACATTCAGGCCACGATGGCTTCTGTCGCCTCAGTAAAGTTACAAGGCATCATTGTTCCTTTTTTTTTATTTGAGGGAATCGCATTTGATTAAAAAGTGTGATAAAGCATGGTTTTCAGTGATTGATCAAACAGTATAAGAATCACAATCTGCTGAGCTGTATAAACTCTTATATCATTTCGCATGCTTTTGACAAAATAAATCAATCTAAACATCTTAACTAAGACAAGAAAACAAAGGCAGAATGTTGGTTTGTCTCGAAAAGTCTGAAGGCATTCATTTTTTAATGTAACGGTTTGGAAAAGTGACTGTTCACATAAAACGAGTAGTTTATTAATTTTTTTGTGTTGTCTTGTACTTGGTCTATTGTGATAACTCTAAGACAGTGGTCATGGGCAACTTCAGTATCATATGCCGTTTCACAAAACGCTATCATGTCACACACTGCCATCACATTACCTGGCATGTTTGTTTGTATTGTTGGCATGTATATGCCATGCGTCATAACGTTCCGTGCTGTAATGACAGGCAGATTTCATTGTGTGTGTCTGTCACCTATGGTAGGTGCCACGCTGACCACATTCAAGTTATTGCAGCATGTTAAATGAACATGCTGATGCGACAAGATTACGTGTTGAAAATGTGTTTGATACAGTTGTCACTAAACAGCAACGGCCAACAGATTACAACATGGCACCTTATGAGACTTTTCTTGGAACGATTTCTGGGTGCAAAAGCTCATTGCAAGTTCTTGCAACACGTATTTCACTTGGAAGTGACATCTTGTAGCGCATGAGCAGTTTTTTTTATGCCTTATGTCATGCTTTTCGTGACATTGTCATATTTAGTTTTTTTTTTCTATTTATTGGCTTGAATGTTTGCATTTGCTATTGTGTAGTACAATTTTTCTATGTGAGTATGCCTCCCTGTGTTCGCTTTTCTTCTTGAACAGAGCTACGCACTAAATGCTTGAATTTGGCAAAGTGGCTGAGTCATATCATGACAACAAACTTACTGTAATAAATTTCTTTTTTATTATAGACAGTACCTGGTGTTGTCATTTGTCACTTAACGGTTGTTCACTGATACTATAGCACTGTGGATTTGAGCACCGTGTTTTTTTTTTCACTCATCATTCTCCGGTTTCTTTATTTTGGCACTGTAGCCGACACTAAAACAAAATCATTTGTAATTTAGCTGCTATAACAAACCCGCACAGTTTCACATGCTAAACTGCCTATGTGGCATTCATACCATGCTAACATGTTTGCAGAGTTTTATGCCCACATGCACTAACTCTGCTGAACTGTCAGTGAAGTTATCAACTCGGTGATGAGAAGAAATGAAATTGTGACATTCTGCGGAACTTAATACAACAGTTTACTATATATATGTATTAACTGCCCAGTATTTCAAGGCATACCAATGACACTTAACACATATCCAACCACCTACGACCTTGTGCTCTCATAGCCATTTTTATTAACTTGATATCCAGTCGAAACCACATATATTACACGAGCAAGAAAAAAAAACAAATTAATTTGATATATTATATAATTCGATGTAACAGTTTCAATACCTTCTAGCCATATTTTCAGTATGCAGGATTGCTTCATGGCATTACTTCACACTAATGCCAGGGAAGTGGCTTCACAGGTATGCGTGGGGATTTTTTTTTCCAGTCTATGTATATATATTTTTTTCGTGGTTTGGACCCAGAGGTGCGAGTTAGATAAGGTTATACTCGAGAAATGATGGTATTGTTGTAAGGAGTGTATCAATATCTTCTACATAGCTGGGCATACTTGTCGGGTGCTGACTCACCTCAGCTAGCAGGGGGCAGTCACAAAATCAAGTCCCACTAAGGCCGGCACAGTGAAGATTGTGGGAGTGGAGGGGATGGGGGAGAAACAGCTTGGACAAAGTGTCACCTACGCTTCCATTTGAAAGAACGCCTTTCCCATAGCCCATATATGGTCATTTCTGAAGAGGATTCGGCATCAAGTTTACAGATCGGCCCCACACCTGCTTGCTTCACTGCAAAGGATGTCGAAAGAGGATAGTATTTTGTCTGGAAACGCTGCATGACATATGAACGCCATCTGACAGTAATGTCAAGAAACTAGTTTTCTAGAATGCAGAGTAGGTGGCAGCACCGTGTCGTTTTAGCGAAGCATGAGAAACGGTCGCTCTTTCGTTCATCGGGCTCTTGTTGCAATCTGAATACACATTCACTGTAATATAACAAGGGCCTCAACCACCATCACTGTCACCGGAGTCATGACAGCGAGCATAGAGTAGCTGCTTACAAATGGCTAGGTGGATGTTCTGTGGAAGCAAAGAATAACAGTTACCACCGTCTGTCTTATTGGTTGACTTCATTGCTTGTTATTGTGATAGCAATAAGTATATATTTAAAAATAAAGTGACACTACACAATACTCATTTGTTGATGTTGGGCGCAAATAAGCATAATATTTGCTTTTTGATTAACAATGTTCACTAGTATGAACGCAACCAGAAGATCAAGATGGGGTGTTGCTCAGCAAGGGGTTAAACTATCGCTCTGGTGGCTGAATGGAGTGACACACAAAAACAGAAAGACAAGCTCACAGACAGGCAGAGGAAAATTTCCATGTCGGAACTATCCCAAGAAAGACTATTGTCTTTAAAAAAACATGTGAGTTTATACAAGGACAAATAATCTAGGTGCCGGTTCTGAAATAAAATTTTAATTTTATGGGGATGTTCCAACTCGTAGTGACCACAATGCAGTGCCTCTCATGCACCCACACACACACGCACAAAATTTTTCAGACAATTTTAGTCTCTGTAGCTTACACAAACAAAGCGCTATGAATTGAAATAGATGACAAAATTATGCAAGTATGACTTCGCAAACTCGCAAAACTGTATTTTATGTGAAGCCGAAGCCGCAGTCAAAAGGCCCATGGACAGCGTGTTTGAGACTGTGGCTTCATAGTATGCCTCCACCTGAATGTTGGTTTTCTGTTTGGATGTCACACTTGGTTTGCCCCTTGCGATGCTGTACGAAGGGGTGATGTCGGGCTTCTTTACTATACATTCGCCTACTTTGATTATTGCGAGCCCTGCAAGAACTATAGTGAACTACCATATTTTCTTGCATATAACACGCACCCTTAACTTTAACTTATGATGCTCATAATTATGATGCTTATGTTTAAGCACATTTGCCCTTTTTTTTGTGCACGGGTTGCATGTGAGAAAATATAGTACATATTTTGTTCACTATAAAGAGAACAGGCAGGGTCATCTGCCTTGTGGAGGCCATTACGTTAAAAAAGGGATTGAAGAAGCAAACAGCGACTCTGCACTAAAGGCCAACGAACTCAACGAGTAATCATAGGAGAAAGCACACAGATGTGACACGGTAGTTTTTACTCACAGTGCATGGTGCTCTCCTAATTACACCATTTGCTTTCCCAAATTCATGTGGGAAAGTCATCCTAGGTATCAACGAGAATGGCTTCATTGTGCAAGTTTGTACGAATTGCAAGATGGCAGACCTAGGTGCTGCCTTACAAATGTATGCGTTCCCTTTCAGAGGCTTATATAGCTGAACCTCTTAACAATGATCTCTAATACAGCACATTACAGGTTATAGTGAACTAATATGAGCTTTGGTTGGTCACACTTCATTTTAGTAACGTCTATTCTCTTTATAAAGGAAATTAAAAAATGAGAGCTGCCGAGATATCAGCTACGAAAAAGAATATATTCGGTTTGCACAAGGTTCAAGACTAAAAATGCAGCACAAAAAGCTAAATAAATATTGAAAGACAACTCGCAACCACTCCTTTTTTTTCAAGTGTGGTTGCCCATTGTTGTAAAAATTCATCAGGTCAAGATACATCCTCCTCCGAATAAATGTGAATGCACGCCTGTTGTGTCAAACAAACTTTGTTCTGTCACAGTTTCGCCTTGTCATGTTTAAGTCAACGTAGTTAGGATTGCCTCAAGGCGACAGGTAAGGATTACTGTATTTATGATGGTTTAGAAGCCTTTTATAATGTGCTAGTATCTAGGATTTTTGTACAAGTTAGGTTACAGATTTCATATCTCTGCTGTGACAGCAAATATCGAGCATAAAGAACTTATTGATGGTCCCAATGCTACTTCAGGCGTTCGACTGTACATTAACTCTAGGCAAACTATGTTGCGGCAGGAAATGCAGATGAGATACTTCACACACCAGACAAACACCGCCTCCAGGCCGCTGGTTCTCGAGCACTGTGGGAATAGATGTTATGAGAAACAGGCAGTGCACAGGTCATGCTAGTAATGATATTATTTTTATAGCATGTCATTCATGTTCCTCACATGTGCTATGCAAATTGTGATATCATCATCAGACTGACTAAGCCAAAGGTAGGACGAAGGCCCTTCCCATGTTCCAACAGTCAACTCGATCCTGTGCTTGCTGCTGCCTCTTTATACCCACAAACTCCTTAATCTCATCTGACCACTTATGTTTCTGCGTACCCCTCACACGCTTGCCTTCTCTGAGAATTCTGTCAGTTACCCTTAATGATCAGCGGTTATCCTACCTACGTGCCTGGCCCATGTTCATTTCTTATTTATTTCAACTATGACATCCTTAACCCCAGTTTGCTCCCTAACCCACTCTGCTCTCTTCTTGTCTCTTGAGGTTACACCTATCATTTTCCTTTCCACCACTCGCTGCATCATCCTCAATTTAAACTGAACCCTCTTTGTAAGCCTCCCGGTTTCTGCTCCGTAAGTACTGGCAAGATGCAGCTGCTATAAACCTTCCTCTTGAGGGATAGTGGCAATCCACCATTCATGATTTGAGAATGCTTGCCGAATGTGCTCCGCCCCATTATTATTCTTCTAGTTACTTCAATCTCATGGTCCGGCTCAGCGGTTACTATCAGTCCTAAGTAGACGTACTCCTTTACAACTTCAATTGCACGGCTGCATATCTCAAAGCGCAACAATTGTGATATATATGAGGCTAACGAAACGGCCACGAGAGCATAGAAATGCAGGTAACTAGATTATGATTTGCAAGAAATTAATTTAATTAATTATGTTTGTCACTCATTGATGTCATGCTGCATAAGTTTTGGTGTACGGCCACGATAGCACAAAGATGACTGAATAATGAACTGGCTTCTCTGGTAATCATTGAACACCAGCGTGCAACAGGGAATTGAGCGAGAGCACCAGGGAGTGCTATACATGCCGTTGCGCTGTAGTTTCCAAATTAAAAAGATAAAACAACACGAAAGTCTAAGAGCATTGGTCATGATAGAGTAGGACGGTGATTCACTGAAAAAGTGTGTAAACGTTGCAAAAGATAGGCACTTTTTTGTACTTATGCATGGCTGTCACAACAGCTGCAGGAACACTGCTGGAAAGCAACTGTTTTGAAAAATATGCTCATTCTCATACAAGCCAAAATAAACAGTTTCAGATTAGGGCACGCAAGGGCAGAGTTTGTCCAGTACACACGTTTTCCTGTGACTTGGAAAGTGTGACGGGATCCCTGCCACACCTTTTCTAATATCTATTAAGTAGCTTCATTAAAAGAATTTTATTGCCTCACGAATGAATAGCACAAAATTATTTTTAGATCTGTCATGTACAAGCGGGATAATAGAGATTTGTCATACACTGTAATTGCTTTCTCTCCTCTCCAGAGTTGGATGACATGAGAGGGAGAAGTTATGTGACGTGCAAGTGATGATCTTCACTTTTTGTTTACTTTGAAAGCATAGGGCTTATCTTTAATGTGCTGGCGGGTATGTGGTGTCCTCTTGTGGCAGCCATGGTAACTATGCAGGTCACGATGCTCAAATCAGCCAATGGCCGTGAATTCGGGAATAAGGTGCGGTCATTTAGGTATATGAATCCCTTTGTATAAAAAAGAGGAAACAATTCCTAGCTGACATTGAGCATTGTTTTTTCTGGGCTGTGTGCTTCGTTCCCATGTTGTCAGTAGCCTTGACTATCAATTGACATTGCAAAAACAATGCTTCGAACCTCAACTACTAAATTTCCGCTCCTTTGTATGCGTCTTGGGAGGGAGCAGGATGACAGCTGCCACTAAGAGGGGTGCAATGCCTGTCCGTGTCTTTTTAAAGACGATTCTTTCTTGGGGACCTTCGACAAAAGAAATTTTGGTCTGCCTGTCTGTACATTTGTGTTTGTCCGCCCTAACGATATCTTGAACGGCACCAAACGGCCAACCCCATCCGTAGCGCCCACCAATATTGCTCAAGGTTTAGCATTCATAGTTGTGTGATTGTAAATAAAAAAGTAATTATTGTGCATATCTGAGGTGCCACAACAACGCTTTGATGTTTTCTATGTCTGCCTTTATACTAGAAGAGGCACACACAAGTAACTCTAAGGAATGTAGCGTTTAATCGCGCTGCGCTGACAGTGCAACGCGATGCTCAAAAAGGTGCTTCCAACGCTTTGCTACGACGTCACCGTGGTGGCACCTGCCCGTCGCTTTGCGTTCTACACCTTATCACCTACGAGATGGGCGCACATCTTTCTCTGCAGGCTGCACGCCTTCGTTTTCGAAGATAACTGCCAGATGGCACTTGTGTCTAACGTGCCTCAATGCGCTCGTTCGCCTCCGCTACATACTCGAGGCACTCTAATGCAGTGCCTGCAGAATACCATTCACCGATTTTCTTGTGCAGAACATCAAATAAACCATCTTGGTAGGAAGCGCAGCCACTATTGCACAGAACACACAACACAAGCGCTTCCTTCAATACAAGTGTAATAGTGGCTGCACTTCCTACCAAGATGAATTCATACCAACTGGCCTGATACAATTGTTTATCAAATAAAGTTTTTGTTCACTCTCTCCAGACACAAGACTATCGTCTTTAGACGACATTTGCTGTGTAACATGCAGAGTTGAAACCAATTTTTCAGACACGTGAATAAATCAATTTTATATTGCCAGCCCTAACTAACGACAAGCAGTGGCAATCTGTGCATAACTAGATGCACATTCGCAGCATTCACTTCATTCAAAACGAAACGAGTTTAATGGCTCACCGCTCGGAGAATACTGAAAATAAAAATCTCACCTCCTCTCATACATAGCCGTCCATGGTGGTTTTCATTTGCACTATGCATTTCCTGACGACGTCTGGGTCCTGTACCGCTCAGCAGTGGCTCTTTTCTGACTTCGCAACTCATATGTGTTGGTGCCAAACGACTGCCATAGAACAACCTGTTAACATCTGTGCTATCATCAGTGCAACGAATGAACTCTAGAAAATTTTGTGCTGGTGTTGTGGGGAAGGACATCTGAATGCTGGCCACACGGTGTCGAAAGGGCCACCAGCTTGCGTTCGACTGGTATTTGTGTGTTGTAAAATGCCTTCTTCATGTGAACATCATCAACTTTTCTTTTTGCTGGCACGCTAGTTTTAATGTTCAGCTTGCTTAGTGGCAGTGCACAAAGCTCTAGGGACCCTAGTGCTCAGGCACACCATGTCACACGTTGATTTGTATACATTACCGAGAAAAACTTCCTTCAAAGATGTAATTGATGACAGTCTATCAATTACTGCACCATAAAAGTAAATTTGGAATCACCAAAATGTAATCATATACTCATCCACAAGGTTCAACCAGGGGCATTACAGTGTCGCTAAAAAAAACCACCAAGTTTGCTGTTATACTACTTATCAACAATGTAATAGACTTCGTGTGACTGTTTGCTTTAAAAAATAGTCCCATTGCGATGAGAATGATTGAGCAAATAGTAGTCATTCCAAAATGGGCAACAAGTAATTAATTACACCTACGTTGTTTTCTAGAAGCCTGACCACAATAAATGTAAACATGGTAGCAGCAGATTCCCACGGGAAATTGTCTGTAGTGCATTATTTGCGATTGCATCTTGATATGTGGCGACACTAGTCCTTGATTATTTAAGGGCGGTCAACAGGATTGATGGCCATAATTGAACAGTCATTGTATATAGGCCAAGCACTGGTAGTATACAGTGTGTTTCAGCTGAAAAGCATGGAGCAATAAAAAATTAAAAATGAGCGCTAGGCTTCAACTAGTGTGGTATTGTTCTTGGCAGTATGTAGTGCATCAGAATATTTTTTTATCTACCAAGCATGGTAATTAACAAATTGCTCAATAAACTTCTTAAATACTGACTACACAGAGACAATTTCAACACAAAACTCCTAACTCCAGAAATAACGAAATTTTCAATTTATGGTAAGGTAATGATGCTGTTCAATTTTTTTGCAGTGTTTATTTGAAGTGCACAAACTTTAACAAATACCACGTGATTGCTGCTCAATGCGCGACACTTTCAGTGTCCTCAAATTTAAGTTGAATGAATTAGCAAAGGCTTCTCACGCACGTGAAGTATTCTACTACAACTTAACGGTGAAGTTGTAATAGAACATCTACGACTAATTTGTGTAGTCGGAAGCCATACATTGTGTCAGCAAGGCCACCCGTGCACCCCATTCCCACGCAAGCGTGTGCGACGTGAGTGCCGAGACCAGCGTTTACAGCAGCAGTGTTTGGCGCATACTCAAGAGTGGAGGAGATCACTCATGCCATGTTCACCTGCATCAACAGCTGGAAGAGAAAGATATTCAAAGCCGTTTTGACTTTTGCAGCTGGATACTCATACGGAAAGAAGATAATGCCGGCTTCCTAAAGAACATAATCTGGTGCAATAAAACCTGATTCTCGCGCAATGCCCAAGTCAATGTTTGCAATGGCCATTACTGGAGTGCTACAAATCCTCACTGGCTGTTGCATTCACAACACCAGGTGCGGTGGTCTTTCATGTGTTCAATGCGGCATTTACTATGACCCAGTCTTTTTCGCTGGAACACTCGCCGCAGTGACCGCAAAACACTACATCAGCAAAATACTAAATGGCCAACTGAGTGACCTCACCAGCAACCTTCCTCTAGCACGGCTTGGGAATATCTGGTTCCAGCAAGAAGCTCTTTTGCACAGCTGCGAACGGACTCGAACGTGGCTTCATTGAGAATCTCCTGAGAAATGCATCGGCTGTCCTAGACTTGTAGAGCGGCCCGCAAGATCTACGGAGACTCCGCTGGATGTCTTTCTATAGGTATATATTAAAAACCACGTCTACACTGAAGCCATAACAACGCCCGCAAGACTAATGTCTAAAATAGCAGACCGTGCTCCACTCTATTACTCTATAAATGCTGCTAAATGCCACAGAAAATGTGCTGACTCGATGTAGGTTGTGTATAGGGGCTGATGGAGGGCTGTTAAAGTAGGCTATGTAACTGCCCATGACGTCACAATAAAAGCACTTGGGACTCTGCAATTACGCTGATCTCTTTCCAACACCTACCTTTCCTATTATTTAAGAATTAGCTACAATAGCACAGCACACTTCTTTATTCGTTGTTTACTTATACACACTGCGCTCTAACAGACGAGTATTAAACATGAATCTTTAAATGAAGACGAAGTATGGCAATAAGCTTTTGAACCCACAGCCAACCGTGCCGTATGGCTTGCAAGTATCAAGTAGAGCAATCACACGTAATCAATGCAAATATGATGAAAAACTTCTAGAATAATTCCCATTGAAGTCTTTATATTCTTCCTTTATCACAATGTCACCCTTCCCCCCGCCATTATGTTTGATCTTTGGCCCAAAAAGAAAAACCGCCAGGCCTGCGCGGAACGTGCAGTGGTTGCGGTGCAAGCTGAAAGAGCGGCCTTTCAGAGCCCTTTCTAAACTCTCTTTGGGTAACTGCTACAAGCACACTTGCTGGGTACCCACTACACCATAAATAATAATCTTAGTGCACCATGCCAACATTCACTATGCTATCCTTCGTTATTCTTCGAAGAAGCGTGGTATTCAGTACACACCTGCTAGGAATTTTGTGCAATTTTTATGCAGCGGCTAATGACAAAGAATTATGTCTTAAGTGGGTATGCGCCACACTTAATAGGTGATCAAGAACAAACTTTTGTAATGGGTTGGAGCATCAGATGACCCATCCGTTATGCAATTCGCATTGTGTGAGGCCTTGATGATTCGTTAATATTGTAAAACACCTTATTAGTCATATTAACATGATTCCTTTCCCCGAGAAACCTGGCTACAGAAAAGGGCCTATTTCAGACGAGTCTAATCAGCCCCAAAGGAAAGTGGTCTGGGCAGCAAGTTGGCTTCCAAAGAATAGCTGCCTACATACTGCCTTGCCGTTTCGTTCCAGGGCAATAAGTAGCATAGACAAAAAAAATAAGGCCACCTGCAGTCTTAGGAACAAAATACAGGCACCCATCTGCACAGTCAAGAACACTGGGATTTGAACATGTTCAAGCCAGTATTGTCAAGAGACCATGAAATAGCTGCGTTTAAAAAGTGTCGTTTACTTCTTATCCATTGGGGCTGTAGGGGGACATGACAGAGCATATCTTGTATGCATCAGTAATTACCAAACCTTTGCGAATTTTCCTCTAACATTTCATCCCTGAACACAGCCCTAGCCTACCAGATTAAAGTTGATGCAGTATGTGCTTTGTTAGATCCAATATTTTACAGTCACACTATCGAGTTGGCGCATATGCTTTTCCAGCCCTTTCTTACTACTACTTAATTTTAAGGCGTACATAGACGAATTTGCCTATTTACAGTGAGCGCAGATATGTGCATGTTTTATACTGTGTCTAGAAGGCAGGACAATCTGCAAGACATGTTTTTTCCGATCTGCTCTTTAATACCTTCATTTTCAAGGAAGAACAACACAAGTAGAACACTTCTGCAAACAGTAGACAAGTTAAGTGTAGGTCAGTACACTTTGCCTTCACAAGGCTTTAAGTTGGAAGGCAAAAGGTGTCGGTCAGCAAAAGGTTTAGCAGTGCAAAAACATTCTGTGTGCTCAGCAAAGTTCTTCTAAACATACACTTGCCTCATCTTTTTTTTTTTTTTTAGAGTGCAAATACTACAGGCTGATTAATGACGTTCATGAGCACTTTTGTGCATGGGTTGAGTAGAACATTTGTTACATCACTGTGGTAAAGCGGGGTTTGGTAACTGGATGCCCAATAGGGGAATAAAAAAAAACATATATTTCAGGAGATTCAGTGGTAGCATGCTTTAAACAACATTTTCCTGCAAGAAGGAACTGTTGTGAAAAACTTGAGAAATGGAATGCGTTGTTTAAACTTCTGCCGACACTGTGGACCCCTGGAAAGACTGCTTGCCTCAGAAGCCAGTACTCCATGACCAAGAACAGAGCAGACCACAAGAACACTGAAAAAAGAGTTATACTGCCTATGTCTCTTTTTAGCGTTTCAAGTGATTAGTGCTACTACTACTGCACTCATCACTTGCCATGGACTCGCTATCGAACTCTCTCAAATTAGAACTGGTGAGTATTCTGTGATAGTATAATGCTTTGGAAGTCTCAACACTTCCGGCTGCTTCTACTATGTGGCCAGTTCTTTGCAACCACTTGCCATGGGCATGCTAGAAATGCACTGCATAACCAGTGCTTTTGGAGGCAACAGTTAAGCTTGCAGTCGAAGCAGGCCACTGCATTAGTGGTGGGTGTTACAATGACATTTGTCTTGTAAGTAGCCAGTGCTGTCCGCTCATAAGGCAGAAGCAGAAACGTCTGTACAAGAAAGATTACGGAGGGAGTGCGAAGAACTGGGAACATTATCGTAACAGATGATCAAGCTGAGCTCGGTGGCACTCGCAAACGAAGCGGAAGAAAACCCTGCATAATATTGGTAATATTGTAATTTTTTTTTGTGCGTTCGGGATCTTGGTCCGCAGTACTGCGGACGGTGAAGCACACCGAAACGAGCCAGCTCAACGGCAGATGCTTTCTCAAACTTCCACTGTACAAGACCCCCCCCCCCCCCCCCCCCCCCCCCCCCAAAAAAAAAAAAAAGTGCGACTATGCTGGCTGCGCCGAGTACACAGTAGATGTTTCTTGTGTCCAAATAACCAGCAAGTGGCACTGCGCTTTTATTACTGCAACGCGCCCTTGAGCTTGTCCATGATGCGGGCCCATTTGGTGGTCGGTATGACGAGGACCTTGCGAATCTGTTTCATCTCTTCGTCTTCCTCCTTCCAGTCGCCGCCGACTGCGGTACCCGTCTCCGGCGTCACGTTGTACTCAAACTGAAGCTCGGCTTCTTCTTCGAACAGCTCCTCTTCGGCGTTGGCAAACACGGCGCCGCCCTCGTCGTTCTCCGACGTCTTGTACTGCTTGCATATGACCAAGAGGTGCGTGAAGTCGTACTTCTTTCCAGCCGCCTTGGCCGCCTCGACGTCTCGCGCGAGGGCGTCGTACAGAGGCAGAGCGATCCGCGGCGGTATGTTCACGAAGCGCTCGCTGATCACCAGGCCGATCTGGTAGCCGTCCTCTGTGAAGTACTCGTCAAACTTGGCCGCCAGTCCGCTGGCCGAAACGCGGCACTGATCGCGAAGGAGAGTCACGATCTGCTGAACGCACTCCCGTTGCCGGCTCTCCGTCACGTTGACTACGCTCATGACGCCGAAGACGCCGTCTTCGTCCTCCTGCATGGCTTCGTCGTCGTCGTCGTCCACGTCGTCATCGCACTGCTTAATGACGCTGGCGACGAAGTTTCGCTCCAGAATGAGGTTGGTCAGATCCGAGAGGTTGACACGTGCCTTGAGGAACAGTTGCTGCAGCAGCCTCTTGATGCCGTGGAAGTCCGAGTCGTCCGGTGTGCGAGCCTCGAAGTCGACGTTTACCTCGGTGTCGACCAGCTCGTCTTGCTCGGAGTCGGTATCCTCATTTTGCGACTCGTTCGAGCCGTCGCTTTCCTCGTCTTCGCCGAGTCTTTTCTGCCGCTTTGACATCGCCATGTTCCTTCCACACATTGGCAAATTGAATGGTTACAGTGTTTCCGACTTGGGTGTCAACTTTAGAAACATTGCGCTAGAACCAGCCAATTTAGTCGTACGTCGTGCAGTCGTGAAAAATACTTTGAACAATAACAAACACCTTTTTATTAAATAAAATTACGCTTACTGACGTTCACAAAATTTATTAGTGCTAAAACATCTATAATGTACTTATAAAATTGTGAAATCAGAAATTCGTAATTAATAATTAGGATGCTGTTCACGTTGCTCGCCAGGTGACGCGAAGTGCCATTGTAAGCAAAATGGCGGAAAGCAATGACTTGTCAGCATCCCAAACAGAGAAACTGTTACAGTTCCAGGTAAGAGCAATTGTAAAATAACTTGTACTGCACACCAGATGGGATCATTCACACCAGAGGCGATACGCAAAGCGTTTAGCATGAGGTGTCATCAGTTGCTGTCGATAAACAACATTACGTTTCCAGCTCTTGCGCTGAAGCGTTCGCTTTCCGATCTAAACTGCGCTCTCTTTTTGATAACCGCTCTCGAGCACACCCGTTCCTGTCATTCACCAATATTATCGTATTCTGAGTGAACGGGAGAACCGCTAGTTTGGTGCGCTGTAGCGACAGCCGGCCTATATAGAACACGCTAACATGACTGCAAACTGCCGTGTGCTCGGCTGTTTTGATGCAATTATAGCGTCCCGCTGCCGCGTCCTTCAATGCTTCTCATTTTAACAGGATCTCACGACGATAGAGGACCTCGAAAGGTGTCGAGAAATACTGAATCGGCACAACTGGGACCTCGAGGTGAGAATTCGTCTCATTGAGTGCGTGTGCTCGGGAATTGACAGACCCTCTGACGCGTGGTAACACTTGTGTTCACCTTTGTTCATCTGCCACAGGTCGCCGTTCAAGACACGTTAAACATCCAGGAGGGTACGCCTTCCGTCTATTCGCCGCCTTCTAGTCGACAGCCATCGGTTGTGGTCGATCATGCGGACCAAAGGTAAGTGATCGTGTCTACCTAAGTTTGCTAATGATCATCGCTGGTTAGGGCCAACACTTGCTAGAACAACAGTACCGCGTGACTGCACGGAGCTTCTGTTGATTGTCCCAAAATCAGCGCTACAGTCGCTGTAGTGGCGCGGTAGTTTGAGCAACGCAACAGGATGTTGACGAGTGCCTGTCAAAGCGCGCGCAATATTGCGTGTACTGCTAATCCGCCGGGTTGCGTTATCGCAGACCAGTAAACAAATCACTGTTTCGGTTGTGCCAGCTTGCAGATTATGGGCCTGAATAATATTTTCTTATAAGCATTTCTTCCAGGATCGTGTTTAACATATTTTTGCACATAGGTGGCATACCGATTCAAGCATGATAAAAGTAATAAAGGAAACTGACCACGAAAAACAAAATATAAGCAGAAAGGTGACATCAGAACACACATCCTCGAACAGCTCTCCTGTTAGGGGAGCTGGAATGTCCTTTTATTAGTCTTTCGCGTTTGGTGTACCTCTCTCACTTTATCGTGATGCCTGTCACCTTAACAGGTTTCCGTGAGAACCTTGACTTCATCATTCAAGAATATTCGATAAATGGATATCTCAAACTCACGCTGATGTATTAAACAATGTAGCCTATATAACAGTGCTTCAAAAATGAATATAAAGACATACTTGTAGCAAAGTCAGCACTTGTGAATAAACAGATTTTTGTGAATTTTTTTTATTTTCTTGCCACCACTATGCCTTATGTAGTAATTTTCAGTAGAAATGTCTATTCTCCTGCTTTCCTTCACAATTTAAGTTCATGAGGTCACCAAAATGAGTTACATTGCCGGAGATATGCATGTACAATGTGCTTGTTGATCTTCACATTGACGTTGCCATCATATCCAAGGCACGAAATCTTAATGCCTCCTTGTTTTTTACTGTTGCTCTGAGTAATTAATAACAAACTTGTCATGGCTGGAAACCTCGTTTGCTCCACTGCACAACAGCTAATCATTCCGAGCCACTTTTATAGTGCCCACTCACAGTTTAGGTTTCAGAGAGCAGCAGTCGAGAGATCTATGTTCGAAAAGACAGGCATGTCTGCTGACCGCACAAAACTGTTACATGTCCTGTACACATGGCAACATATGCATGTGAGTGTCGTGTAAAAGGTTAATCTGCTATGCTGGTCTAGTGGCTAAGGTACTCGGCCGCTGACCCGCAGGTCACGGAAACGAATCCTGGCTGCGGCGGCTGCATTTTCAATTGAGGCAAAAAGGCTGTAGGCCCGTGTGCTCAGATTTTGGTGCACGTTGAAGAACCCCAGGTGGTCGAAATTTCCGGAGCCCACCACTACGGCGACTCTCATAATCATATGGTGGTTTTAGAACGTTAAACCCCACATATTAATCAATCTATCTGCTATGCTTGCATATGCTTTTCAATGTCATAATCTTCATCGTGCACACACCTGACATAGGTAGTTGTTTGTTTACATTCTCACCATGTCGATGTTGCAATGTCGTTTTTTTTTGTGTTCAGTTGCATGGCACACACATTAAAATCTATGTTTAATGCGTCGTGGGCCTTATTTGCCAATAATATCTTTTATATGGCGTGTGTCTCTTCGCCTGAATTCGTTTGCTAGTTATCTTACCTCTGCACTTTTGTGTCATATTGCATCATCATCATATAGCGTAGACAAATCGCTCAAAATTTCACAGATTTTGCTAAGCAAGTCTGGCCAGCATATAAAACATTCTTATTCCAGTTCGTTATGACTAGGAAGCATTCTGTCATTGAAATAATAAAGGAGAAGGGATATTAAGCTTGCATTCGTAATGTTGCATACAGTGTCAGTGTGTGCTCGCAACCTTCGAGCTGCCAGTGAAATGATAATTCCAGCTTTGGGTCAGCTGCTGTATCATTGTTAGTGATGAAGCATTGTAAGAAAGTTGCTTCCTAATTTTCGAGAAGGTTGAATTATTTAATTTTTAATTTCAACACATCCACAAACAGGCCAGCTTTTTATAGGAGTCATTTCATGACCTCTTTCTGCCAGGTAGTGCAGCTAATGCGCCGCCCATAGCCATGGCCTGTCAGCGTTCTGGCATATGACAGTGATATTTGGCAGTGCTGCACCTCACTAACCCGTTTTGTTAGAACAATATCAACATAAGTATGCCGCCAAGAAGGTTGGTTGTGGTACGATGATGATGTTAGCATGCAAGACAACAAATACCGCGACTGCCACGCTAGCGCCCCTTGTAGATGGTGCACGTGAATATCTTATATAGGCTAAAGCTACAGGAGAGACCTCACTAACCCGTTTTCTTAGAAGAATATCAACATAAGCATGCTGCCGAGAAAGTTGGTACTGGTACGACAATGATAGCATGCGAGACAACAAGTACGGCGACTTCCACACTAGCGCCCCTTGTAAGTAGTGCACGTGAATATCTTATATAGGCTAAAGCTATAGGAGAGACTACATCTTGTAACTAATGCCCAGAAAATGGTTTGGTAATCAAAATTTCAATCGCAGCATTTGCTCAGAAGACACCGTCGTGGGGTTGACACATTAAACTGGGTAGAAGTGGCTACAAGAAGATTATGATATTCACACAAGGCACAAAGACTATGGTAGAGTGATGAGCAACATGTGGGAATAGAGAACAAAGGTACAAAATGTGCACCGCATGTAAGGGCAGTGACAACCTCTTCCACTCAATTGTTGCATCTTTCAGAAGTGACGTGTGGAGGAATATACTAACCACCAGACAGAGGGACAAACACCTTGGACAAACTATGCCATCCACTTATTGTGATTCAAAACATTAATAGGCTTCCAATGATGTTTGGGTGGGGGCATTTCAAATAGGAAAATTTTAATTACTCATTAATCAAATGACTAGTTGGCATGTATACAGTTTCAATACAGTTCCACAAGTCAAGGTCATTGGAAGTTTTTTTATTTTAAATTTATAATGCAGTGTAACAATATTTTTTCAACTAACTATTATCACAGTATGGCACATAGCTAAAGAGATGTTCATGCTATTTTGTCTAGTATAGACAGAAGGTCGGATCGTGCAGCTTTGTTAAAATGCATAGAGTGTAGCAGACAAGTTGTCTAATTGTCATAAGAATACGTAAACTAGGAAGTGGCAGTACTTTGCGTACGCTTTATTCGGGCATAGAGGAGGAAACGACGTTTATTGGTAATGGAAAGTGATTTGCCAGCTTGGTACCGAGTCATACTAAGTTTCCATTGCTTCATTCGACGATATTGTATCAAATGCTGACCTTGCTTAATGCTGATGTTTGCATTGTTTGTTTCAGTCTGTGTAGCTATTTTCATTTGCAATCTTTTTGGGGGAGTGTTAGTAGCAAAAAACATTGGATTGATTTGCAAGTTAGAACCAATGGCAGTAACTAATGATGTGTCTGTAATCCGTAGGTTATTCTACTCAGTCCAGAGCTGGCAGCCCAGTGGTCTTCTGGGATGGAGCAAATTCATCATTACCTTCCCCTTCTCCTTCTTCTACAACACCTTGTTAAACATCATCCGGTACGCATGTAAGTGGAGTTGCTCGACCTTAGGTGCGGGTCCTTGCCTTCATTGTGCGATGGGAATATTGATGTTTGCAGTGAACTTGCGAAGGGAATTTTATTGTTCAATGGCTTTTGTGGAGCTTTTTCACCCCCGTTGAAAGCACACGTATGTCACCTCTTCATTGCTGTTGAACTTGAAGGCATTAAAACTGTTTTGTGCTTGCATTTGGAGGGCAGTTTAAAAGGCACTTCAAGTAAGTTAAGTAAAAAGATGATAGTGCTTATAATGTCAAAATATCATATGTCCGTCATGCCAACAGTTGTAACTGCCAGTCTATCAATTCGAGAAAAAAATCTCTTGGCAGCATTATGGCTTTTACGTAGATTTTACATAGGCTGTGCAATGAACTAGGCCTTTATGCTATCAATATTGCATATATTATTGCGTGAAAACTAAAATTTGTATAACTTCAATGGCTGTACTTAAAATAAAATTCACTGACAACAAAACTTATCTTTTTGAATTGTCCTAATTAATCTAGCATGGCACAGGTTAATGTCTAAGCAAGAACCCTGGAAAGCTTTATTGAAAATACTGATTTCTTTAAAAGTCATGAACTTTTGTGAAAAAAAAATGTGTGAAAGTTTGGTTTTATGGAAAACAAACAAATTTTCCAGACATATAATTTTTTGTTTGAGGGTAATCACAAAAACGATTATAACTGAACCAAATAGAGATGTAAATGGAGATGTCTACATTTTTCAAATATTGCAAACAAAAATTCACCTTTTTTGGTGTCATTTTAAAGTGTGGCAAAACACCTTAAGCTGTTCATGTCATTATTCTTTATTCCCTTGTAGCAAAATTACCTAATTTTGCAAGGTTGTAGCCGTGTTAAAAGGCATGATTTAATAGATATACAGGTTATGTTAAATTAGGATTATATTGCCTCTGCATCTCTGCCTCTAGTTAATGTGAGTGTCATATGCTGAAATATAATTATTGGTTGCTGCCTAGCTAATAATTGATTATTGGATTGCCTCAGGAGTGTGTGAAAATGCCAGTTGACAGAGAGCTCGTAGTTAAAATAGAAGGATTTAATTTTTGCTACAATGCTGCGTATGCGGGCATTATTACTGTGCTGTTTTGTTGTACACACTGAATCTCTAGCTAACGTTAACTCTGCTATGGAATAGCCAGCATTTGCACAATCTTGGATGTTGTAGAAAAGGCAGTACTGCTATTCACTAGCTTTTATTATCCGAAGCTGCTGTTCCTATGAAGGTGAATGCTTGTTAGTAATAGGCGTCGGAGTTTGTTGCTTTCTTTGGGTTTGAAGTTCATCTGTTAGCATCTGCTGTTCATGCTTTCTTTGTGTACAGTGCACTTAATTAGAAGTGTGCATGCTTTACTATAAGGCTTATACCAACCTAAATCTCTTTTAAATTGTGACTGTAAGATTTCCTTTATTCTGCAGGGAGGATAATCTGGCCAGGGCCAAGAAGATGTAAGTATTGCAGCTGACACCAGGTCACTTTTGTTTTTTGTTTTTGTTTGCTTGCTTTTTTGCTTTTCTAGTTGATTGTCATAGTCTCTGGGCTTGAATGATCATAAAGTATCAATGTTTGCGAGTCCTGTTTTGTGGCAACATGGAACCTCGAAAAATGCTATTCAGTAATTGTGCATTCCAATTGCTGTTTGAATACTGAGCTTTGCTATTTTTTTTTCAGCTATACATTATTTTAACTTTAGTGGGTAACCATATTTCCTGGAGTTAATATTATTAAGTTATTACTCTCATGCTAGATGTGCTGACCATGTCTTAGTGCATATGTGGCTCTGACTTTGTGAATTTTATCATGAACTTGATCATGAGATAAGTACATGTGATTAGATTGCATTTGAAACTTGGACAGCTGTTCATTCATTATAATATTATTGCTAGCACAAACAGTTGCTCTGGGACCTGCAGTGGTGCTTGTGTAAATACTGAACCAGTCACGGCCGTGAGATAAGATATGACTGTGTTTGTGTGTGCTCTTTAAGCATTTGTTCATCGTGATAACTGTCGTCTTCCCTTTACTCAGTAGACCCCCCTAGTAAATGGAACTCTGTTAAACTGCTCTGCTGCTTAAGGGGGCAGACTGGTCTTTGGGACCAAAAAGTGACAAAAACTTCACGTTTTAAAATTGACATATTTGGTTTCTGCAAGTATTTTTCTATCTCTCTGCATATTTCCACACACCAGAAAGTGGTAATTTTTTTGTAATGTAATTCTAACTGTCCACATTCTTAGTGTTAACATGCGGTACCTGCAAAAAAATGGGAAACCAACTTCGAGGCTTTTTTATAATTTGTCGGCACTTGTGTTAGAAGCTCTGCTACGAATTCATGAGCACCTTTACGAGGATTGCAAAACCTGCGCACCATGATTGTCGCTTTTTGAAGAAGCTATCTCTTTTCAGTTTTTTCCATTTTTCTCATGAAGTAAACTTACGACTGTTCAATTTTGAGGCCTCAATATCTCTGCAGCTAAGGTAGTTACAAAAGTAATTCTTTTTGAAATGGAAACCTGTATGTGTATAGAATGCAAGTATGGGAGCAGAAATTAGGGTGCAAGCCTTTTTAATTAATTACTCATCAAAAGTATAACACCATTTCAACTGCTTTTGGAAATTAATAGTTTATTTTGCTGTAAAATAACCAAGAAAGGCCTAAAAAAACAAACTCTTGCATACTTACAATCTACAGTTATTAGTAGGCTTGTGCGAATAGTGAAATTTAGGTTCGAAGCGAATAGCGATTTTGATCGAATAATTTCGAATCGAATTCGAATGGTGTGTATGACATATAAAAAAAAGGGAATATTTATTATGACCCAACTAACCTGCACAATATTTCTTTTGAATTGAAGTAGGGGCTCTATGCAAATGCCTTTTTTTTTTCATTTAAAGAAGTCGAAAAAACCTTGAGTAGTAACTTCGGTAGGATGCGAGTGATAACCTGTAGGATACTTAATATATTAAAATTTATTTTACTTGGATCATATAAGCTGTCATAACAAGCTTAACAAAATAAAGAATTGATTTGAGGGTAACATGTTCCTTTAAAGGGGTCCTGCAACACTTTTTTTTCAAGTAGCCATGGAGCCAGTAAACATGCTTGTTGCCTCACAAATTTACCACCGCAAAGTTTCTAAAATCCGTCCTGTACGAGCGGAGTTCCAAGAATTTGTCGCATGCTGCAATTGCATTCTCTCTTCTCGTCCCGATGAAATAGCTGAAACCTAAGCAGGGAGGAATGGCACGATGAAAGAAAATACTCCACACGCACCTCAAAACCTTGATTACCTCTTTTTTTTCTTCAAATACGTGGCTTTTCAGTGCAATCGTGCACATACTCGTGGACAAGCGGCGGCCTAGGTAACGACAAGCGCGCCATGCTCCAATCAGCCAATTCCTGTGACCAGAACCGTATATTCCTTCTTGGCCGTGACAAGGGTTTTTTGAACTTGTAGTGTCATTTGCTGAGGAAAGAAAGGAATTTTTAGCTTTGAAAATATATTGTAAATTACAGCCCATTGCTGAGGAAAGAAAGGAATCTTTAGCTTTGAAAATATATTGTAAATTATAGCCCATGTGCTGCGCTAAAATATTTGCCTCGCGTGTTTTCGGTAGCCTCAACTACCGATCGGCAGCGTTTTCTGACCATGTTCATTAAGAGTGACAGGTCCCCTTTAAATTTGAAGGGGGCTTCACGGCAAAACGAATTTTTTTTCAGGTAGGTGTTTTCACTGGTTAGCACCGCTACGTTGCAGTGAAACCACCTTTACAAGTAGACTACTCTACACTTGTTCGTTCATTGCGAATACTTCGAAAATATTCGATCATTTACATTCAAATCGAAGGGAATTCGAATACTCGCCTATTCGTTCAAATATTCGAAGCATTCGAATATTCGCACAAGCCTAGTTATTAGTCTATGTTGGCGTATCTTTACTATCACATTTAATTAAGCACTTTTTTCTATGGCAGCCTCAAACAATAGGGTGTGAACTTAAGTTATCTCAGGAACAAGATGAGTTACAAGAAAACTAATTAAATATTTGAAATCAGCAGGAAAAACTGTATAATCCTGTGCAGTTTTATCAAGATCACTGATGAAATAAATAAAAAATGTCTAAGACCAGTCTGCTCCCTTAAATGAAACTGCCTCACCACAGCCCTGTTCATCTCACAGTAAACGGAACTTCTGTATAATGGAGCATATTTTTCTGGTTTCTTCAGATTCAGTTTGTTAAGAGTCTACCGTAGTTGCCGTAGTTTTTGCAGCAGTGTTTTGTTGGGGGGCACTTTAAGTTCTTAGGCTTAAACTTCTTCTGTGGTCACTAGAATTTGTCTTACTGTTTGAAGATGCTACAAATCGAGGTGAATTTCGCCTGAATTAGTTTAACTGTGGCTTAAGGGCAACACATTTTAGTTTCCTGCATATTTGAACAGCATAAATTGTATTTGACCGCAAGCTCCCGCCACCTGCTACAGTGGCTCAACTCACTGGGCATATATGGCATCCTGAAGCTGTAGCTCGGTTCCCATTTACATTGTACTTGCCTCAATAGGATCCGAAGTCAAAGGTAGATAATGTTTCGGAGATTTTTTTTTTTTTCAGCTTTCAATTCATCCCCCATGACTGTAAACATTGTCCTTAAATTTCTGCTACTGTTGTGTTAACATTCTCCACACAGCTTTTGCACTGTGTGGGAACCATGACATGGCAGCGCTTCGTGCTCCCGACATGTTGGAACTTTCTTTTTACTGCTCATGATTTTAACATGCCGGTGTCCCAAGATCTAGTCGCTTCTTCAAGAACTCAAAGTTGACAAAGTTTCTTTCAGGTTCTGCTGTAGTTCCGCACTTTGTTGTGCGATTCAACTGGGCTAACCACCCGACCAGTCATTTAATGATAGAGCTTACTTTTAAAATCACTTAGTCCGCAATTCTGAATGAAGAGCAAGATGATTTATAGCCTCCCATATCACTCAGTTACCACGTCGTTGCCATTACAGTGGGTACAGATCCCCTGGCTGATGTGCTGAACTTTATTCAAGCCTTTGAGACCAGATATGGGAGCAATCACCCAGTCTTTTATCAGGGCACGTACAGCCAGGTGAGTACGGGACTACTAGTACATACCATGTTAATTTTTCTTTTTCAACTGTATGCATAGGAGAAGCAATTAATGTTGAGAAAAGGCAAATGGGGATATCTAGGTTGGCAGACCCATGTTAGCAGGCCCATGTAGGTGGGCCCATGTTGGCGAGTCTGTGTATGTTCATCATATGCCTATGTTGGTGAGTGAGGCTTTCGCTGTAAGGAAGCATTTTAACAGTGAATGATTGGGGGGGGGCCTATGTTCAACGTTCGTTTGACTTGTGACATACTGCAGTTTGGCTGAACACCAGGCAGGTGTAGAAGAAACAAAAGTGTGTGAAGATGTCGGTAGCAACCAACAAAAAAAAAAAACAGATCCAGGGACCTTGGTTTACGTGTTGCAGCATCTTTAAGAAGTAATGATTCAGCATTAGTAAGGGCTCATTTGCTACAAATTCTATAATGAATATGGGCAAGTCTGCTAAAGCTTTTGGAGGCGCGTGGCAATTGAGACTATATTTGTTGTTTATGGGGATGAAGTGATGAGATTAGGCATGTGCCATTTATGGATATGATTATTCATGTGAATAACATCGTTTATTAGTGTGAAAGCTTTAGATCATCAAATGCAAAATATGATTGTCGGTGTCCCGCAACGGCGGTATCAGGGACGAACTGCACAGAATATACTGCTTTAGGCAGTGCGCTCGCTTTTCTGTTTGATAAGTACTTCGTCAAGTAGAAGTTCACGCGGCTTATTTTTAATGGCGCACAGTATGGCTGATGAGATCGGTCCGAGTGTCCCAACATGGGCTCTGTCCGTGTCAACTCCGGGTTGACCTTTTGGGTCCAATGAAGTTCACACCATACCATGCAGCCCAGATTGCCAGAGGCCAAAATGGAGCCACCTGCGAGACGCTAACAGCAAGACTGGCAAGGGTCAGGCGTCGATTGAAGCTCCTAATAGAATGTGTTTGAGGTTCGTGATACATTGGTTGAAAGTTTTCATGCGAATTTTTTTTTTTTTCGCTTCACTTGCTCAGCAACCAGAATGTGACAGCCATATGCATGCATGTACATACACATGCACACACACATGCACTCACATACACGCACGCAGACTGTCTTCTTCCTAATAGCTAATGTCCTTTGCCCTCTAGCTACCATAGTTATTGCAAACACCTCAAATTTTTGTAAGGACAACGCTGCTTTTTTTGTTCTAAATCAAAGGTGCTGCTGCCGACACCAGAATTTCAGCGAATTAAGCGCTTTAGTGTTGTCGTGCCAAAGTGCGTCCGCTCTCCAGGACAACATTTGCTGCTCTCGGAGCACTTATAAAACAAAAATATTGTGGGGAAATAAGCTGCATATTCAATGAGGAAATCAATTTCATTACAGCTGAATCACAGTATTAATTTATTGGCATCCAGGTATATTATGTACATGGAGTGTAATAAACAAGCGAGGCTCCGCAGCAACAAACTTGTAAGTCGACGTCCGATTCCCCGGACACCCGAAATTCTGGACAGGCCCGATTTCTCGGACTCATCTGTATCTGTATAAAGTCAATGTATTAAAAAGGCCGAAATTCCGGACGCTTATAGCCTTCGGCATCCGATTTCCCAGACTTTTTACTGTTAACCGCAAACCCAAAGTCACCACTGATGCCGCCATTTTGGTTGTTTTTATATCCTCGTATTCGCCATACTCGCATCGCAGGTGTAGAGGTAATATACAGACTATGATTGCAGGTATGGCCAGCAGCACAGCCGCCAATTGCTGCACCGTGTCGCGGCTGCTGTAACCTCGAAACCGCACATGTCAATTCGTTGCCAGTTGTAGCTTAGTGGCTCAGCCAAGCCAAACTCATTGTGTTCGTTCATGTGTTGTTTTGTCAGCTCTGTGGTCATGTCTGCGGTTGGTCGTTTGCTGCTGCGCACGATCTTCAGTGATCACGTTTCCCGACCTTGAGTATCCACCAAGTTCCTCGCTGTTTCGTGCTGCGCTTTTCGTTGAGCGGATTCGCTGTTTATAGTGATGGCACCGACTGCTCCTTCGTCCGGGCCTTCGAAGCGCGCAAAGCCCTTTCGTAGGCTCACAATGGAGAAGAAAGTCGCCACCATTAAACAGGTCCAACGTGGTCGGTCGCAGGCAGAAGTGGGGAGGGAGTTTGAAATAACGAAGCAAACTGTTTCAGACTTCATCAAAAACAAGGCGAAGATCTTGGAAGTGACTGCCAAATCAGCCAAAGCTGGAAAGAAGAATGCGAGCCAGGTTGTTACCGAAAGCTCGAAGAAGCGCTCGTCGTGTGGCTCAATGCCATGATCGCTAAGAAAAACTCGGTGTCAGGCGACATCCTGAAGCATAAGGCGGAGATTTTCGCGCTTCAGATGGGCGTGAAAGACTTCAAGTTCAGTGATAGATGGCTTCACAATTTCAAGAGCCACAATGCCTTGAAGTTCAAGAAGAGGTGCGGGGAAAGCGACACCGTCGAGGATTCCGTTGTCACCGAATATCGGGATCAAAAGCTGTAGTCCTTGCTTGAACAGTTTCCACCTAATTATATTGCCGCATGCATAGCTGCATTTAGCGGCGAGATAGCAATGACAACGAAGAACGCGGTTTTGCTCGAGAGGCGCAGCGCAGGGGAGTGAAGAAGACGACAATCTTAGTGGCCTTCTCTGAGAGCGTCTCTATAAGTTCCACTGTCTGTGTTTTTAAATAAACCCCCTGTAATTTATAACCCGCGACACTGTTGGAGGAGCTGGGTACTACCACCTCATGATCAGCACCCCTGTGAGAAGCCCCGAGTCCAGCCCTACGAGACAGCCACGCGTGGAGACGCCTGTGCACCGCTCAAGCCGTCGCCTTCAAGGTCTTGAACCAGAATTTGGCTTTTTAAAGGGAGCAACACTTCCGACAACCACCTCTACTCAAGAAATGGCAAGGAGTCCTGCACAGGTGACAGTCCAGAATATGCGCATTCCTGAACCATTTCATGGCCGGCCGAACGAAGATGCGCAAGACTGGCTTGAGCAGTTTGAACGGGTAGCTAAATCGAACTACTGGAGCCTCGAGGGAAAGCTCTTCCACGTATACTTCACCCTTGAAGACGGCGCGAAGACGTGGTTTATAAACCGGGAGGCAACATTGACGACATGGGAGGAGTTTTGTCGTCGGTTTCTTGACACCTTCGGTAATGCGGACCGACGGGAAAACGCACAACGCCTTCTTGAAGGGCGCGCCCAACAGCTGCATGAAAGCGTCGCCATGTTTGCTGAGGATATGGTGCGTCTGTGCCACCGCGCGGACCCCAACATGCCCGAGGCTCGAAAGCTAAGCCATCTCATGAGGGGCGTCAAAGAGCAGCTATTTGTTGGTCTTGTGCGCAATCCGCCGACAACAGTGGACGAGTTCACCAGGGAGGCCACCGCAATAGAGCGTGCGCTGCAGCAACGGTACCCGACAGTCTGATCGCCCGGCCACCGGCGCAGCTGCAGGCGCCGCCGCACTTACCGCAAACGACGAGTTTTCTCTACGCCACCTGATGCCACGTGAGGAGATCGCGCCACGTGAGGAGATCGCGAAGGAGAACGCAAAATACACATTGTAGTCACAGGCGCCCCCGCAGCAGGAGTTCATGATAGCCTCCGTCGCTGAAGTCATTCGCCATGAACTTCGACAAGCGTTTGCCTCTCATCAGCAGTATTGCGCTCCACCGCACCGTCCAAACTCGTGTACCTATGCAGACGCTGTGCGTCGTCCATTGGCTCCAGAAGTATCATACGAGCCGAACGAATACAGCTATGCAGACGCTGTTCGTCGACCCATGCCCATGCCAGCGCCGCAGTACCTCGAACCGTATCCTGTGGCAGCCTGGGCTCGCCGACCACTCTGCTACAACTGTGGAGAGCCAGGGCACATTTACCGTTTTTGCCCACATCGCCGAGCTGAATACCGTGGTAGTGCACCTACAGCTACGCGCCGACAGTTCGACGAAAGCCATGCCCCCATCGACGACGACCAGGCTGGCAGGCGGGAAGGCTCTTCTACCTTCCGGACGCGCTCACCATCCCCGGCTCGCTTTGGTTCACCAGGCCGCCGTAGTTTTGCTGACGCCGTCAGAGGTCGGTCTCCCAGCCCACGGGGGGGGGGGGGGGGGAGGGGACTGAAAGCAGCGACCTCTGGGGGGAAGGTTGCAAGCCGTCGAATTGCCGAAAATCCCCCACTGCTGCCGAAACACGTGAGAGATGATGATGAAGACTCCGCCGAGAAAACTGTGACTGCCGACCTCGCTGTGACGATTGACGGCGTTGAAGTGACGGCCTTAGTCGATACGGGTGCAGACTTCTCCATAATGAGTGAACGATTGGCAGACGAACTTGAGAAAGTCAGGACGGAATGGACGGGCCCTTATATCCGAAATGCTGCAGGCCAAATAATGACTCCCACCAGAAAATGTACAGCAAGACTCACGATTGAGAATGTGGCTTTTGTAGCCACATTTCTGATCCTACCGGAGTGCTGCAAACCTATGATACTGGGAATGGACTTCTTAAGAGAGTACGGTGCTGTGGTCAACATACGCGATGGTGTGATCACATTCGCCGCTGACAAGTCTGTGACCCAAGATCCAGACCAAGAACCCAGGGTGTTACGTGTGGTTGATGACGACGCCTGCGTGCCACCACTGTCATGTAGTCTTGTTTCCATGTGTTGTGACGTGGACTGTAATGAAGACGCCAGAGCCGAACGCATCACTGCCCTTCTTTTTCGCCAAGGCATCGCCATCGCTCGCGGCATCGTCAGCTTAGTGGATGGGCGCGCAGAAGTGCTTCTGACCAACTTCACGAATGAGCGCCGGCACATCGGTAAAGGCACGGCTGTGGCGTACCTCGAAGAGCTCGACTACTCTCACGACTGTCTTCTAATGCAAGAGGAAGCCACAGCTCAATCACCTCCACATACACCACCAGTTGATATCGGTCCGAGGCTAACACCGACTGAAAGATGTCGTCTTATGGAGCTGCTCGACCAGTTCAAGGACTGCTTCTCATCGACATCACGAGTGGGTCGAACGCCTCTGACTAAGCATCGCATCATTACGGAAGACACAGCAAGACCGATCCGACAGAACCCATATCGCGTCGCTCAGAAAGAACGTGAGGTAATCCAGCAGCAAGTCAAGAAGATGCTAGAGGATGATGTAATCCAACCATCAAAGAGTCCTTGGGCATCGCCAGTGGTACTCGTGAAAAAGAAAGATGGCAGCTTGCGTTTCTGCATCGATTATCGTAAGCTGAACCATGTTCCAAAAAAAGACGTTTATCCATTACCACGGATCGATGACTCTTTAGACAGGCTACGGCATGCGCGCTACTTCTCGTCAATGGACCTTAAAAGTGGATACTGGCAAATAGAAGTAGATGAGCGCGACCGAGAAAAGACCGCCTTCGTGACGCCAGGCGGGCTTTATGAATTCAAAGTCCTCCCTTTCGGTCTATGCTCAGCCCCAGCCACGTTTCAGAGACTAATGGATACCATTCTGTCCGGCCTGAAATGGAAAACATGCCTTGTGTACCTCTACGACGTGATAGTTTTTTCGGCCACGTTTGAAGAGCATCTGAGGCGGCTACTGTCAGTCCTTCAAGCCATACGGTCCGCTGGACTCACACTCAAACCGGAAAAATGCCACTTCGGCTTCGAAGAACTCCAGTTCCTGGGACACGTGATCAGTCGCGAAGGTGTGAAGCCTGACCCAGATAAAACGGCAGCCGTCGCAAAGTTTGCAAGGCCTGTTGATAAGAAAGCGGTCAGGCGTTTTCTGGGTCTCTGCGCCTACTACCGGCGATTTATAGCAGGCTTTGCACACATCGCCTCTCCACTCACCTGCCTTACAAGGGAAGACATTGCATTTGTATGGGGTGAAGAGCAAGGAGCTTCGTTCAACGAGCTGCGACAGCGTCTACAAACTCCACCTGTCCTCGCTCACTTCGACTAGAATGCATCAACAGCCATCCATACAGACGCAAGCAATGTGGGCCTAGGTGCTGTTCTTGTCCAATGCCAAGATGGTATGGAAAGAGTGGTCGCCTACGCTAGCAGAACGTTGATACGCGCCGAGTCCAACTACTCAACAACGGAGAAGGAGTGTCGGGCCGTCGTTTGGGCAGTTGCGAAGTTCTGCCCGTACTTATATGGCCGCGCCTTCCAAGTCGTAAGCGACCATCACTCTCTTTGTTGGTTGACCAGCACGAAAGACCCATCTGGACGTTTAGCACGATGGAGCTTACGGCTCCAAGAGTACGACATGGCCGTAGTTTATAAGCCCGGAAGGCAACACTTAGACGCCGACTGTTTGTCAAGGTCACTGATTGAATCACCGGCTATAGAGGATGATGATTTCCCAGGTTTTTTAGGAGTTGTTGATGCAGCTATCATTTCTCGGCAACAACAAGATGATCGGGAGCTCAACTCGCTTATAGAATTCTTAAACGGACGAGCCGCCAATGCACCAAGAGTGTTTTCGAAGAACTTATCGTCATTCTGTTTACGGGACGGAATTCTGTACAAAAAGAACTTTTCATCAACAGGTAGAAGCTATCTGCTGGTAGTTCCTGGAGCTCTCCGCAGCGAAATTTTACAAGCCTGCCATGACGAAGCCACTGCGGGCCACCTCGGGTTCGCAAGAACACTGACACGCATCAAAGAAAAATATTACTGGCCAAGAATCACAGCAGAGGTTAAAAATTACGTCCGAACATGCATTGACTGTCAGCGGCGCAAGGTACCACCTGTCAAACCCGCTGGGCTTGACAGGTGGTAAAAACGGCGTTTCAGGCACGGGCACATCCTGTGCCCGTGCCTGAAACGCCGTTTTCTCAAATCGGAATGGATCTGCTGGGCCCATTCCCAACATCGGACAGCGGCAACAAATGGGTTATAGTGGCGACGAACTACCTCACTCGATACGCGGAGACCAAGGCAATCGCGAGTGGCACTGCAGCTGAAGCGGCCCAGTTCTTCATTGAGAACATTGTCCTGAGACATGGTGCTCCAGCTGTCGTCATAACAGACAAAGGGACCGCATTTACAGCCGAGTTTTTGCGCACTGTGCTTACGCTCAGTGGCACAGCGCAAAGGAAGACGACTGCTTACCACCCACAAACGAATGGGCTTACAGAACGACTTAACAGGACAATCGCTGACATGCTTTGCATGTACGTCGACGTGGAACACAAGAATTGGGACCGAATATTGCCGTACATCACATTCACGTATAATACGGCGCGCCAGGAAACAACAAAAATGACGCCGTTCGCGCTAATTCATGGCGGAGAAGTTACGACAATGCTTGACGCCATGCTGCCTTATGATTGCAATGATTCAGAGACAGATGCCGCAGACTTCACTGAGCGCGCCGAGGAAGCAAGGCACCTTGCCCGCGTCAGAATAATGAACCAGCAGCAACTTGACGCCCAACGGTACAACCTTCGCCATCGATTCGTCATTTATCAACCAGGGGATAGAGTCTGGGTTTGGTTTCCTGTACGACGAAGAGGCCTCTCAGAGAAACTCCTACACCGATACTTCGGACCCTACAAGGTTTTGCGCCGTCTTAGCGACGTGACGTACGAAGTCGTGCCCGACGCCTCCTCCTGTTCGAAACGTCGCCAGCATCTGCCTGAGACAGTGCACATGGTCCGCATGAAACTTTACCACTCTCAGTGATGTAAACACCCGCTGGCTGCATCTCTACCTGTTGAGCGTCGGGACGACGCTCACTCTGGCGGGAGGGTAATGCCGCATGCATAGCTGCATTTAGCGACGAGATACCAATGACAACGAAGAACGCGGTTTTGCTCGAGAGGCGCAGCGCAGGGGAGTGAAGAAGACGACAATCTTAGCGGCCTTCTCTGAGAGCGTCTCTATAAGTCCCACTGTCTGTGTTTTTAAATAAACCCCCTGTAATTTATAACCCGCGACAATATTTTCAACTGCGATGAAACTGGACTGATATACAAGCTGCTGCCAGAGAAAACGCTTGCATTTGCTGGTGACCCCTGCCATGGCGGCAAGCACAGCAAGGACGGCTCATTGTCCTTGTTGGTAGCAACATGTCAGGCAGCGAGAAGCTTCCGTTACTAGTTATAGGCAAGTCAAAGGATCTAAGATGTTTAAGGGGGCAGTGACTCTGCCTGTTGTCTATGAAGCTAGCAAAAATACGTGGGTAACGCAGCAGTTATTCGAAGCGTAGGCGTGCAAGCTGGGCAGAAGGTTCGAGCAGCAAAATCGAAGAGTTCTGCTGTTTGTGGATAACTGCGCTGCGCATGGCCACATCAAAGACCTATGGGCTATACAGATTGAATTTCTGCTGCGGAATACCGCACCAATCCTGCAGCCAATCGGCCTAAGCGTGATTCAGAACTTGAAGCATCATTACAAATCACACATGCTCAGCCGCATGGTACTCTGCTCCGACAACAAGAGAAGCTACACTGTTGACAGCAGGTCTGCCGTCGCCATGCTAGCAGAATCGTGGAAGGTGGTTGCGCAAGAGACTCCACAGAACTGTTTTCGCCACGCGGGTGTCAGACTCGACGCCGATGGCCGTCTGACCCCAAGTGGACAGCGTGTGTAACGAACTGCCATCCGCGTATGTTGCCTTCTACGATCTGCGCGCTGCCGGCGTGTCGATTCCAGCATAACCTCTGAGGGCTTCGCCGACACTGACAAAGACCTCGAGCTATGTGCGGAATTGACCGATGACGAAATCATTCGTCATGTTATGGAGGATTCCGACGACTCTGACACCGAGAACGAATAGCCACATCCTACAGAGCCAAAAAGCTCGGAGTTCACGTGAGCACCGATGACGCTGTCATCGGTGTACAGCGGCAACATGACGTTGACTGAATGAAGTTGAGGCAGACATGATCGCGTGCAAGCGGAACGCCGTGCGAAAGAAAATAGGCTACTTCTTGATGCCAAAGTACTGACCTACGAAGTAGCGCCGGCCACGTTGAATTTTTTTTTATATATAAACGGCTCTTTTCAGAGCCATCTAAATGATGCATTGCCTGCATTGCGATGGGGATCTTGTACTCCGGCCGTTACCTTCTCCGCCTGCAAAAAATTCCTACAAAAAAGGTGCGTTTTCATGTGCATTCGTTTTTCTAGTTGTGAAGTGGAGTTCTGCAGCCGTCTCTTACAAACATGCTGACTGCTTTTCTTGCTTCATGCAGGCCTTGAATGATGCAAAGCGGGAGTTGAAGTTCCTTCTCATCTACTTACACGGCGATGACCACCAAGACACGCCGACATTTTGCAGGTGGGTTGGTGTCAAGAGACGCACATTCAGTTGCCGATTTTCTGGACATGCTTGAAAATTCTGACCTGTTACAGGCCCCATAGCCTTCAGTATATTTAAACATCTCAAATTTCAGACTCTAAAGTTTTGTTACATCCGTGTTTCTTTTTTTTTTTTTGTCTCAAGTTATGTTCGAAGAACAGGCCTGAAACAGCATTAATTGAAGACACCACTTCTGCCGTGTCTATCATCACATAAGTACAAACCAGTGCCTTAACGATCTACAACTGTAGCACTGTTCAAAAGTCAGCTTCGCCACAATGAGTGTTGGGAGATAAAGCAGACCGAAAAACTGAAAGAGCCACCATCACAATGCATTGCAGCGACATCTTCGTGGATAAGCAATGGAAATGCACAGAGGCCTCATGGCGGCAGACTGCAAACGTGCCAGTACGACATAATCTCTACATTCCTTTGTGATAATCGTTTTCAGCTAACTGTTCAATAGTGCATATGGGGTAGTGCAGCTGTGAGCGTACTGGATGTGCCACGCTGACCTTCTTGCTGCCTCTTTGTGTAAGACGGCTAAGTGTGTATCACAAATGTGCTGTCTTCATGAACAAAAGCAGTTTGCCATCACCGCACCCGTCTGTGGTCAAAAACATAGTGGGGATAATAAACGCTTTTCACGGCCAATGCCTGCCTGTACAGCAAGCACATAGCAGTGAGGGCTTGTCAGCTTAAGGGGGGAGGCTACCATCGGATACCAACTTTTTTGTTTATTGAGATATCTTAATGAAATTTTCAGGATAGACTTATAGCAAAAGCATTAAAAGAACTACAAAATTTCATCAAGTTATGTTCACTGGTTTTCAAGTTACAGCAGAATATCAGGGTAGTGCACATGGTTCTCTTATTCCAAACCTGGAGAACTTTCAAAAGGTGCTGGAACTGTGAAATTAACTATGATGATTCCCAGATTGATACTCCAGGGGGTAACAGAGCCCTTTTTTTTTAATTTCCTTGCTGAAAAGCTTTAGCAGACCATCAAACTTTGTGTTCGTGATTAGGATATTATCAATCAAATTTTGATTAAATATAATAAATAACACACACAATATATTGAAAAAATGGGCTTGTCACCCCCTCAGAAATTTATTCATGTACATAACAAAAAAAGACTTATGGAAATCCAATGAGTGGTTCCAGAGATATGGCTGGAATAAGCAGCCTCACTAGCCAAAAAAGTCATTTTGAGAAAACGACGTTTGAAAGTTTTGAGCACATAGGCAGTTCTAAAATGAACCTGCAGCGTAACTGGAGGTGTCCTTTGGCACTCTCTTTCTTTGCCGCCTTTCCATCTTCTCTAGGGATCGCTTCTTAGCCTTTTTCAAGCACAGAGAATCTTTCTCGGCTGCCCGTTGAATGGCCAGGTGGCCAGGTGTTAGCCCCACTGATGAAGCTAGCTCTTGGGTGGCCCTGTAGCAGCCAGCATTGTATCTTAGCACTGCATCATGCAGTGCTGTCTCCACAGCAATCAGTGACGCATGCTGCTCTTTGGGCATGAGGGACCACAGCACAGAGTGAAAGGACTCTGATGCATTCTGCGTCTTTGCTCCCAGGCAGCGTTGCAGAAGAGAAGCCTGTGAGAGCCTCTCATAAATGGGTAGAAGTGCATCTGCAACATAGCGTGGCAGCTTGTACGAATGCTTCGGAGGTGGAACACCGGTAATCTTGCTGGCATTGTGACGACACCAGGAGTCTGCACCCTCTGGGCACAAGTCGTGGTGCGGCTCCTCATCCGTTGACGTCACATGGTGGTACGATGCCATCACTGCCCGCCGCATTGTAGCCACATCATCGGAATTGTTTTGTAGGGCCCAGCCATAATAATCTGTCAACTTGTCGATGAGGGCCTTTGTCAGCCTGCCCTTCCCTCCCAAAGCCTTGTCTCTTTTCTGCACAAGGTTGCGAAGTGCAGTCCCCATGCTCTTCTGAACGTGGTTCAGGCATTCCTCTTTTGAAATGGGGACCAGTCCATAAACATTTTCTTGTACAAGGGCAGAGAAGGTGGCACTATCTCCATCAGACACGAGCGTTGTGTAACGGAGGTTGTGCTTCGACAGTGAGCGTGAAAAGAGGATGATAGCTGCCTCAATCTCCATTCTCCCTGATTTAGAGTCGGTGTTTTTCTGGCACACATGATTCTCCAGCCAGCATGCATAGTCTGCATCTCCAGGCTTTGGCCCTACTTGGCAACCAAGGCACTGATTAGACAGAACAACGGCGTCCAAGATAAGGCCCGTATGGTATTCGATAATTGCCCCGACTCCAATATGGAATGTGTGCCCACGCTTGTGCCATGTTCCATCATAACAAACTGTTATATCCCTGGTGAAATATTGATTCATTTCTTTGTAAGTGGCTTTTACAGCAGAAGCAGATTCTGCATAGAAATTTTCTATGCATTGTGTCTGCGGTTCCCTGAATTTCTTCAGGTGCTTCTGAAAGGTCTTGTGATGGAGGCCACGATGGGACACGTTCATCGCTGCCCAAAAGTCGTTGAGAGCTGTTTGTCCCTTGCCTATTTGTTTTGTTGCCATAATGGCTCTTACATTCACATCAAAGGCCTTTGTGTCATCCTGACGAGATGAACTCCATGAGCTTGAAACTACTCCACAATGCAAGCATACTAGCTCAAGCTTTGCAGCAAGTCCAAGTTGGGTGCCTCCTCGTACCTTCATCCCAATCGCGGTGCACTGGTGGCACGGGGTCCGAGATAGCAGGTCGTCTAGGGCATCCATTTGCGCAAGGAAAAATTTTTCGCCTTCACTTGTAGCGGTGGCAGCTTCATGATCGCGCTCCATTGCCTGAAATTTCCGCTCCGTCGCTGGCATAGCGCCAAGTTCTCTTTGCACAGCAGCGCGTTGTTGATCCACCGCCTCTTTCTCCTCGCACGTCAGGAAACTTGTTCGCAAATGCACAGTTAACGACGCGATCGCACTCGAGGCCGATGAAAGAGAAGATGCGGAAGCCACTGTCGATGAGCACGAGACACCAGGCGCGCTTGTAACGACAAATTCTTGCACCGGCGGAGCAGGAGTCCTGTTGCTAGGCGCGTCGATGCGACCACTCTCTTGCGTAGATGAAGCAGAAGCTGCCCCACAGGTACCGTAGGCGCACGTGCGAGCGGAGAGCCTCGCGCGCGGACAAGCTTCATAGCTCGCTTCCTTGCACCGAACGATTGTAGCGTCTTCTTTTTCGTTGGGCGCATCGTGAGCGAACACAACAACGGTCTCGTATAGACGGTTGAAAATCGTCTCGTAAAGACGGTTGAAATCTTTTCGAAGACAGTTGAAACGTGGAGAGTATGCGAACGGCTGCAACGATACACGGAAGCGAGCGGAACACAAAGACGCCGGACGGAGGAGCAGCAGACGAGCGGCCGCATCGGCCGCATTATGCGCAAGAGCGCTACGTCATCGCGCGCAGCAGCCAATGGCAGTCGCGGGCTCCCCCGCGTCCTTGGGGAGCGCGCGCTTCGCCCAATCCCAGCTGCGCGCCTCAGCCGCGGGAAACTTGAAAGCTCTCGCGAGCCCTCCAATCATGAGCGGCTTGCTCCTCTCCTGCGCTGCCGCTGGCGACGCAGGTGGCGGGGAAAGAAAGAGCAAGAATTCACAAACAAAACAACACCAAAATGGCGGCGCTCCGTCGAGCGGTCGAGAAACTGCGATCACGCCAAGTTGGGGTATTTTGAGCGCTCGCGCGCCGCTCGAGGGCCGCCGCGGCATGTTCTAAACTTTATTTCAAATGGTTTCGCGACGAATTAGACGTTGATATTTACAGAAAAGGTAGTTTATGACACATACTGCCCGAATATGTGGTTTGCCAAAAATCGACTTTTTCGCGATTTTTCGGTTTTCAAAGGCCGCGTCCCCCCTTAAAAGGTGATGTGCTGCACGCTACTAGGAACCATGGGTCCACGTGGCAGCAAATGCTGTACACCGGTGAGGATTTTCATGTAGTGGTGCTTCGTTTATCGTGCACACACGCACTTGGGAAAACAGACGGAAAAGCAGGACGAGTCCTGCTTTTCTTCCACAACCTGGGTGTACTGTATTATTGTTTTCAAATGCTCCAACTCCAAACATTTCCAAATGCTTTCTATGGCATCAGTGGCGCTGATCATGAGATCTAAATTTACAAGTGGCAGTTGGCACGTAGTTGAGCAGGACTCGTGGCATGTACCATATGCACAATCAAACCTAATTATAACAAAGTTGCATCTTGCACGAAATAAGTTCGTTATATCTGAAAAGTCGTTATAAAGCTTTATTTTCAACACTATATCTATTGCAAAAATATTTTTAGTTTACTTTGTTATAACCAATATTTCGTTACACCTGGTTTCGTTATATCGAGGTTTGAGTGTATTCACTAAAGCCTGAGAGCGCACCAAGAGGACTGATAAGCGTATTGGGAACCGTTCAAAGTATTGCGGTCTTGGCTGTGGCAGTTTGACTGATTGAGCAGAATAAAGAAAGCATGAGTTCGTTTTTTTTTTTTTTTTTTTTCCCCCCAGACAACAGGATTTTTCAGATCATCTCTCGGTTCCTTGAATGTATAAGCTCTGTTCTTTTCACTACTTCAACCAGTTCGCGTTGCGCTGCACCCCGTTGTTTTTCTAAGTGGTGCAGTGAAGGAGTCCTCGAAATTCTCCATTCATTTCAAGTGGGCACAGAAAAGGTTCACGGTTTGCCTGCACCTTTTCTGATCACGCTCTATGCAAATGGAGGGGCACGAAGCCGCAGCCCAGCAGACTATCCAGCACACGAGTTTAGGCACTCTTTGAGCCCACTTGTGCATATCTGCTATTTATGTACAACATAGGGTGTGTTTAAATCGTGGAAACTGACCTGTGAGCTGCTTGTGACCTTGCAGATTTATTTGAGCAGAGTACACGAAGTCAACAGAGCATATAACAGGCACTCTGTGTTGGTACCATACTGACAGTTTTCAATGTTGTGTGTGTGTAGCGGAACTCGACCTTTTAAATTTTTTATCTTCTTGGCACCATTATGAACCTTTTTAGAGTGGTGGACACGAATCAAATGTACTCATAACAGGTGTAGCATTGAGTGTTAAAGTGTGCGGCACAGGACTTCTTTGTTGTTGCCACTTTCGATGGCATGTAATTGCTTAATTTCATATGCAGGGACGTTCTGTCCTATCAGCCACTGGTGGACTTCATCAATAGACACATGCTGTTCTGGGCGTGTTCCGTCAACTACTCCGAAGGTTACCGAGGTGAGGAGTCTATCTACGGCTTGCCGTACTTGCTCCCCTTAATGCACTTTTTGTTTTAAGGAAACCTGACTCCAAGTTCGGGGTGCGCCTATTATGTAGAGTAAAATTTCAAAAATTTGATTTAGGACTAGTATAGACCGCGGATAATGTATACGTCGCCGAACTCACATATGTCCGCACTACAGCCGCAACAACCTTTTTCATGGGCTGCACCAGCACAAAACATGTTGAACATGCAGTCTTGCGTGCCCGAAAATCGAGGGCATTCAAATTTCTAAAAATTAACATTCGGAGACCCTTCTTGGGAATGAAACAAATGCAAAAAAAAAAGCTACCGAAAGAAAGCGCCATCACAGAAATTCACCAATTACAGTTGATGTCCAATTTTCTGGACCCTCAAAATCGAAAATGTCCAAAAAAGCAAGCAGTCAGGAAAAACCAATGCAGGCAAAAACATGCTATTTAAAATAGGTATTTTTCACTGACGGAAAGGGCTGCAGTAGGAGTACAAGGTTCCCATTGCAAACGAGTGAATGCATAGTTTAGGTGGCTCTGAAAAGAGCCGAAAGAAGGAAAGAAAAAGAATCTGATGTGGCTGGCACTACCACACTCGTAAACACTTAGGCGGAAAAAAAGAAGTCGCTTATTTTCATTTGCACAGGCTTCTACTTGCCCACAATGATGTCTGCCTAAATTTCAGTTACTATCATGCTGTCGCTGTACACCTGTAGCAATGGCAGTGCTCACATCAACTTCGAGCTCGTTGGCTGTGTAGGCGCTGCCTTCTTGATCTCAGTGTCGGAGTTGTCGGAATCCTCCGTAACAGGGTAGCTTTTGCTGTGCAGCCTGTGCTCGAACACCATGCGGCCCAAGCTATGACCAGAGCCTCCGGCTGGCAACAGATCGGCGTGCGCTGGATTGCAGCATTTTTGGTTTCGAGGGTGCAGCAGCCGCAGCGCGGTCAGTTTGAGGGCCCGAAAACAGCAAAAATGGCAACATCGATAGTGACATCAAGTCTCGTTAGTAGAAAAAGTCCGGAACATTGGATGGCGAAAGTTATAAATGTCCGGAATTCGGGACTTTTCAATACATTCACCCCATAGGGAACTTGACAGTGCCACAGATAAGTCCGGGAAATTGGGCATGTGCGGAATTTCAGGCGTAGAGAAATCAGACATCGGCTGTATATTTCAGGCCACTTAGATTATGCGCATTATCACGACCAAAACTTTGTGCATTGAACAGTACCGATCGTTCAATTTCAAGGGCTGGCACCCCATATCCAAGACATTGCAGTCAAATTGCGAACCACAATTTGAGTGTTACCAGCACCACCCAGGCCCCCTTTCGTTCAAGCAGAGCCACCGAAAAGAGTTGCGTTGAATCGATACAAAACTGCTACTTTGATCACCCTCGACCGCCACCTAAATGCACCAACAGTGATTAGGCCTAGGTTACAGTTCGGCATGTGGCCGTCGGAAGTTTGTACAAGATGACATGAAGATGGGGTGTCAAAAAGATTGCACTCAAGCACTGATCCAAGAGCAGCTTGCATGAGATGATGTTTAGGTTTGCGACCAGCAGATAAGCGGGCAACAAAAGTCCATCGAGTCCGCGTAATGCCAGCAAAGGTGAAACCTCGTGTCAAAAAACCAAAACGCTTTAAAAAGACGAAGTACCAAACACAATAATGACGACACTCTACCGCACAGGAAACTCAATTAGCACTGGACGAAGACGCGATCGTGCGTTCCATGCAGAGCGGGCGCGACCGGAGCCTTGCTGGCGCTGGAGCAAAGGTTACTTTGACACCCAGGAAACTGCCCTTCTTCCCCAATCGGCGAGCCCGCAAAGCTGGCGCAGCGCTGTTGAAATATTTCTTGTTTTTTTTTTTCTTCTTTTTTTCTCGCTTCAGTAAAAGGGCGTCGAATTGTAACTGTGCAAATGCAGGGATCACGGCCGAATTCGGGGTGCGACTATTATACATGTTAAGAGGTTTATTGGCGGACACTTTGCGATGATTCACGACAGCGACAGTCAATGCGGGGACCGACTTTCTGCACGAGCTGTTCTTCTTCTTATGAAAAGGGAGACCCACTAGAAGGCGCTGGAGAGGACGACCCACTGTTCAAAGGCTTTACCGCAACTACCCCGGGTACGAAAAGGGAGCCGCCTGGCGACCTAACAGCTGGTTATAATGAGCGGGTCATGGTAGGCCTTGAGGCGCTCCAGGTTAACAATGTCGCGTCCTCGACGGCGCATGTCCGAAGATGGTTCGATGGGTTCAATCAAGTAGTTGACTGGGGAAGTGCGTTTGACGACACGGTAGGGGCCTTCGTATTTGGGCAATAGTTTTGAAGATAGGCCAGTTGCCGTGGTAAAGATCGAGAGCCAGACGAGCGCTCCAGGGAGGAACGGGGCCGCAGTAGTGCTGGCGTCAGCGCGAATGCTTTTTTGCCGCTCTTGATCATGCGCAGTGAAGGTCTTTGCAAGCTCTCGACACTCTTCAGCAAGCTTGGCTGTAGCAGAAATAGGTGCCCACTCAGACGGATCTGGCCTGTACGGAAGTATCGTGTTGATTGTGTGTGACGGGTGCCTTCCTTATAATAAAAAGAAAGGTGAAAAGCCAGTAGTGCTCTGAGCGGCGGTATTATATGCGTAGGTGACGAAGGGTAGAATGGAATCCCAATTTGTGTGATCGGCGGCGACGTACTTGGAGAGCGTGTTGCTGAGCGTACGGTTGAAGCGTTCGGTGAGGCCATTAGTCTGCGGGTGGTAAGCAGCAGTTTTGCGGTGAACAACGTTGCACTCTTTGAGAATGGCTTCAACGACTTCAGACAGGAAGACACGGCCTCGGTCACTGAGCAGTTCCTGGGGTGGGCCGTGTCGCAGAATGAATCGTTGGAGCAGAAAGGAGGCCACATCGCTCGCTGTAGCCGCGGGAAGAGCGGCCGTTTCGGCGTATTGCGTGAGGTGGTCCACAGCTACAATGACCCAGCGGTTACCAGCCGACGTTAGTGGAAGTGGCCCATACAAATCGATGCCAACGCGCCCAAAGGGCCTGGCAGGGCAAGGTAGAGGTTGCAGACCTACCGGCGACAGGTGCGTTGAAGCTTTGCGGCGCTGACAATCTATGCAGGAGCGAACGAATTTCTGCACGTAACGGTACATGCCGCGCCAAAAGTACCGTTGGGGAATACGGTGGTAAGTCTTCGATACCCCGGAGTGCGCACATTGCGGATCAGAATGAAAGAATTCGCATATGTCAGAGCGCAGACTGCGAGGTATGACTAGTAGCCACTGGCGGCCGTCACCGTTGTAATTGCGTCGACGGAGGAGGTCGTCGCGAACGGCGAAATGGTGGGCTTGACGACGCAACGCGCGAGTGGATGGATCAGTCAGCAAGTCTATCAGTGAGGCAATCTATTGATTTTTGCGCTGTTCAGTAGCAATGGTATGAATGCTATTCGAAGAAATGGCAAGGTGAGATGCTGAGTTGTTGGCATTGTCGTCAGGCAAGGGAGAGCGCGACAGGGCGTCGGCGTCAGCATGTTGCCTTCCATTGCCGTGCAGCACGCGGATGTCATAGTCTTGCAGGCGAAGTGCCCACTGGGCGAGACGGCCTGAGGGATCTTTCAATGATGACAACCAGCATAGTGCGTGATGGTCAGTGAGGACATCAAATGGGCGACCATACAAATAAGGTCGGAACTTTGCAAGTGCCCAGACGATTGCCAAACATTCTTTCTCGGTGACTGTGTAATTAGTCTCGGCTTTAGTGAGCTTACGGCTTGCATACGCCACGACATATTCCGGGAACCCTGGTTTGCGCTGCGCAAAGACAGCGCCGAGGCCGACACCACTGGCATCCGTGTGTACCTCTGTAGGGGCCGTAGGGTCGTAGTGGCGGAGTATGGGAGGCGACGTCAACAAACGACGAAGTGTTGTGAAAGCGTCGTCGCACTGTGATGACCACGAATGGAGAGGCCCGTTACTTCCGAGAAGCTTCGTCAGCGGCGATATGATAGTTGCGAAGTTTCGAATGAAGCGCCGAAAGTAGGAACACAGTCCTACGAAACTGCGCAGTTCCTTGACGGATGTCGGCTTGGGGAACTCGGTCACGGCCCGAAGCTTGGCTGGATCAGGGAGAATTCCGTCCTTGGAGACGACGTAGCCGAGTATTGTCAGCTGCCGAGCTGCAAATCGGCACTTCTTTAGGTTCAGTTGCAGACTGGCGTCGCTCAGACGCGTTAAAACATGCCGAAGGCGTTGAAGATGCGTCGAGAAGTCCGGAGCGAAAACGACGACGTCATCGAGGTAGCACAGGCACGTGTGCCATTTCAGGTCGCGCAGAACAGTATCCATCATGCGCTCAAAGGTGGCGGGCGCATTGCACAGCCCAAACGGCAGGACGTTGAATTCGTACAAGCCGTCGGGGGTGACAAAAGCGGTCTTCGGTCGAGCGTCCTCAGCCATAGGTACTTGCCAGTACCCTGAGCGCAAATCGCGGGATGAAAAGAATTCTGCTCCTTGCAGGCTGTCAATCGCGTCATCTACCCGCGGTAGTGGGCACACGTCCTTACGAGTGATCTTGTTGAGGCGTCGGTAGTCCACACAGAACCGTCCTTCTTCATGACAAGAACGACAGGAGATGCCCAGGGGCTGCTAGAGGGGCGAATGACATCGCGGCGAAGCATGTCGTCGACCTGCTCGTTGATTACACGGCGTTCTGTGGGAGATACGCGATATGGACGTTGCCGCAGCGGTGGCTCTGCGCCTGTGTCGATGCGATGCGTAATGGTGGATGTGCGGCCGAGAGAAGGTTGAGCAACATCGAAAGAAGAGTGGAATTGTTCCAACAGGCCCAAAAGCTGGGAACGCTGGCCCGGCTTAAGGTTGTCGGGTATGGAGGGACCGAATACATCATCGGCTGATGAAGCAGATGTCGAAACAGCACTAAGCGTACAGGAACTTGAGCAGTGCATGTCATCGGGTTGATCCATAACTTGCGCGTCTTCGATGGGTTCCACGCTGCCGAGACATTCCCCTCGCACCGCTGTATAGAGATGAGTTCACAAGAAAAATAGTGGTGCTGCCGTGAGTGAGTTGCACGGTCGCGAAAGGAACCACCAAGCCTTTTCTGGTGAAAACACGATGAGATGGCGAGAGGAGTGCAGCGGTGTCGGAAAGACTTGCAGAGTAGACCGACACCGCCGCGGACGAGTTTGCAGGCACTTGAGTGTCGTCTCTGACGAGTAACTTGCTTGCAGCAGATGGACTGTCGGCCGGCGTCAAAGAAGAGAATGGCGCGAGTTCTATTTCTGCTGGTGCGCAATGAATGACAGCGTCGTGGTGGGAGAGAAAATCCCATCCTAGGATAACGTCGTGAGAGCATGAAGAAATTATGATGAATTCGACCGCATACATCACGTCCTGAATCATAAGGCGGGCTGTGCGCATCGCTGTAGGGTGAATGCTTTGGGCGCTGGCTGTACGGAGGGAGAGCCCGCAAAGCGGCGAGGTCACTTTGCGCAGTAATCGGCTAAGTTTTGGGTCCATCGCGGATACGGCGGCTCCAGTATCTACAAGGGCAGATGCCTGAACGCCATCCACAAGCACGTCTATCACGTCCGACGGGCTTTCCTGAGGGCTTCCGCAGTTCGACAGCGTCGCAGCCCTTGCCTCGTGGACTGTGACGACTAGTTTTTCTGGTCGCCCTCGAGTGGACGTGTCCGCATTGGCGACAGTGAGCGACGTCGCGGAGATGGTGAATGGCGGGTAGATGGAACGGGGCGGGACGACGGTGACATAGGCGGCGGTTGGTCATAAGAGCGGCTTGATTGGCTGGGAAAGTTGGAGGCGACCTGCGGTTGCTGCACACGATTGCAATAGCGTGCTACATGACCGACGCAACCACAAGCAAAACAGATGGGGCGATTGTCTGCAGTGTGCCATCGGTTCGCGGGTCCGATCCATGTCGCAGAACGCGATGGGCGAGCCGGCTGCTGATATGAGGGCATGGTAGGCGGCACTCGGGGCACGTGGGTGATACCGGCGTATGTAGGCGAGACAGTTTCTCCGAAGGTCTGTGGCCTCGCGACGGTGTCGGTGTAACTTAGGGGAACAGCGACAGAAATCGGGGGGGCGGGGGGGGGGGGGGCGGCCGGGCGACAACTTGGGCGTAGCTGAGTGGCGCAGATGCAGGAGGCGGCTGGTGGTATTCAGGGACGACCTCCGCGATTTCCTGCTGAATGGCTCGGCGTAGCGGAGGTAGAAGTGTACTTGATGGCTGTTGAGCATGTTGTGGGGAAGCAAAAGCCAGTAAAGAGACCTGGCGGGCAACTTCCTCACGCATGAACGACTGGATTTCGGCGAGCAAGGTTGCGTGGTCAGGAACTGCTGACAAGGCCGAGAGATCAGCATCACGTGGTGGCGGTCGACGGGTCATCAAGCGCTGCCGCCGCAGCTCGTCGTAATTTTGGCATAACGTAATGACTTCTGCCACAGTGCGGGGGTTCTTTGCCAGAAGCATGGTGAAGGCATCGTCGGCGATGCCTTTTAGAACATGCGTGATTTTGTCAGCTTCTGACATGTTCAGGTCGACTTTCTTGCACAAGTCAAGGATGTCCTCGATATATCTTGTGAAGGACTCGCCGGTCTGCTGGGCTCGTTCACATAAACGCTGTTCAGCTTGCAGCTTACGAACGGCCGGACGGCCGAACACGTCGACGACTGCGGTTTTAAAAGCGGACCAAGTCGGGAAATCAGATGCGTGGTTGTTGCACCACATGCCGGCCACACCCGCGAGGTAGAAAAACAGGTTGCCGAGTTTACCTGCCTCGTCCCAATGATTGGGGGCGCTGACGCGTTCGTACATGGCCAGCCAGTCCTCGACGTCGGTGCCATTTGCGCCGGTGAAGACAGGAGAGTCACGGATGCGGGGGACACCGGGACATGGCGTCGGCGTAGGAGGAAGCGTTTGCTGGGCAGCGTCTTGGTGCATGGTTGCAGGCATGCTACGGGATCGAAGCTCTAAGGGCATCGAATTCAGACCGAAGGTGTTTGAAGGGCATAGCACTCTCCACCAAATTGTTAAGAGGTTTATTGGCGGACACTTTGCGATGATTCACGACAGCGACAGTCAATGCTGGGACCGACTTTCTGCACGAGCTGTTCTTCTTCTTATGAAAAGGGAGACCCACTAGAAGGCGCTGGAGAGGACGACCCACTGTTCAAAGGCTTTACCACATACAGTATATTTTCTTTCAGTGATAGGGCACGATGATTTGGGTAGTACAGTCGAGCCCGCTTACCGTATTTACTCGATTCTACCGCGCCCTCGATTGTAACGCGCACCCGGTTTCCACGATGAAAAAAACAAAAACAACCTAAGACATCGATTGCAACGCGCACCCATTTTTCTCGTTGGCCCGCACGATCACACCACTCGGGAAAACGACTCCTTTCGAGAGCGTCTTTCGTTTAACTACGAGATACGGGGGAAGCTTGTGCCCATCTGACGTGCAACGGAGCATTGCTGTCACTGTAGTCTTACTGTGGCCCGATGTCAGCACACGAAGTTGCTTTGCCCCCTTCTCCTCGACAGTTGTGGTGCCAGGCATGTCGAATTAAAGAGGCTTCTGTTCGGCATTCCCGATTTGCCCAAGCAGGTAGCCGTTGTGCCGCAAGTTTAGGACGAACCTCTGAAGACTGTGAAGCTTTTCTTCGTACTCCTCTGGCAACTTCCGGCATATGCCCATTCGCCTTCGGAGGGAAAAGCCTTTCCTCTTCATAAAGTTAGTTAGCCAGCACCTGCTCGCTTTAAACTGGCTCCGCATTAGCCCTTTTTCTAAGGCTAACTGCATAGCCTGCACTTGGAGCAGTTCTGTCGTCACGGGCCGCTGTGCCGCTCACTGCTTAATCACATACTCGCCGAGCAGCTCTTCAATTTGTGGAAACCGACTCTGCTGTGGTCCGCTGAAGCCTTTGCGTGAATCTTTGCTGTCGACAATATTCTGCTTTTGTTTCCGCCAGTCCCGTACGCACGTTTCGGGAACTCCAAACGACCGCGATGCGGCCCGATTTGCGTCCGTTTCGACACACGCGATGACATTTCTTTTAAAAGCGGCATTGTGGTGCACTTGTCTAGTTTTTGGAATCGGCCCTACCATGCCGTCGATGCTAATGCACTACAAGATGACGAACTCCTCAGCACACGTACAAAGTGCCGCACGTAGGTAACACATAGGCAGAAATGGCCGACGCGCCATGCCAACGCACGTGGGGGGCGGCCAGTTTGGAAGTGCCGATGACAATAGAATGACCATATTCATTTTTTTTTCGTACTCGATTCTAACGCGTGTGCAATTCATGAACTTGCTTAACCGAAAAAAAGGTGCGCGTTAGATTCGAGTAATTACAGAAAAACCAACCTGAGCGTGATGTGGCATCCGTTCGCTGTATCCCGAAGTTCGTAGTAAATGAAAGACACCTTTTAAAAAAAAAAGTTACAAGTGACAATACAAACTTTTTTGCCCCAAAAAGTCTGTGATGCACGTGTTTCGAAGAGCAGAAGCGATAAGGGCGGTCTCGAGTTCATTTAAAATGGCAGGGTGCTCGTTTGCCGAGACCCGTGGCATAAGCTGCATAAGGCACTGGCTCCAAAGTTTCGTCGTTCTCACAATCCGATTCCTCCAAATCGCTCTTGTCACGTACTTCATTCACAATGCTCCAATTCGTGCACAATTCCGCAGTGTCGGCATCATCATCGGCAGCAATTAAACCATCGCAACAGATGTCTCACCCGCTTTCCCAATTCAAAGTCGACGACGCGCTGCCACAAATCGCCGCCGCAGCGGTCCTTTTCGGAAGCTTCAGGCTCGGCGTCGGGGCCGACGTCAACGAAGTCTGCCTCGCAAAAACAGTTTCGTGCGCATGTAGCTGTCGCCACTGTCCACGAAATATTCACCATCTCCACAGTTGAATACCGGGACGCCCGAAGCAGCAAGTTGGCTGCCAGATGGTCAACAGTTATGACCAAGCGCTCCGCAACGCAGCATCTAATGCGCGGATTACACCCCAAGACAAGCGGTCACATTTTTGACGTTTTGTTGAGTGGCATGAAAAAGCGTGCAAGGTCCTCTCGTCTGCCATCCTGAGCAAGACGCGCACACACGACACACATGCCAGAACACGTGGAACAGCTCTGGGCCCGTTTTCAGTCAGAAAACGAAACTAATTCGAGCCAGCGTGGCGAGCGTCATGGAGCAGTGGAGACGGGCGAAGGGGTTGTGATCAAGAAAGGAGAGCAGGCTTGCGAGAGAAGGGCAAGGAGTTGCGATAAAGAGAGGGGAGGATGCGGCGGGATGGCAACCTTGAAATCTTAAAACACACGGGAAAGAGGCAGGTTGGGTAGCTTGCTTGAAAGGTCCACAAAACTCACACGTAGAAAAACTTGGAAGGAGTGCCTCCGCGCGCAAAAGTCAAAGCATGGGTGCCTGGATCGGTGCGCACAACGGTGTTCGTTCGAAGAATCGGCGGCCGTGGTAAAAAAATCGCCGGCGGGTTTGCGTGGCGTCACGAACTTCAATATTTTGCGATTCGTTCCGCACAAATTAACAACCGTTTTCGTGCTTCCGCATGCGGGTGAAAGGCGTGCTGAGCCGAGTGCAAAGTCAGTGAGAACAAGTCCTAAACACGAAACGAATCGCAGATTATCAGAGTGGGTGGTGTAGCGTACGCGCGTGCACTAGACGCTGACGGTCCGATACAGTCGGTGGACGACGGTGGTGGCAAATGGTCTGGTCGCTCCAGGCCGGCGATGCCAATGACATTACCAGCGATCAAAAACAGGGTAGATAGCCAACTGGTCTTCGAAAGATCGGTGGCAATGTGAAAAAACACTGGTCTCGTCTGGCGATGCGGGGTGCTCAGAGTAGCGGAGGGACAAAGGATGGAGGGGTGCGTAACAATTGCAGTCTGGCGATGCGGGGTGCTCAGAGTAGCGGGGGGGACAAAGGACGGAGGGCTGCGTAACAAAAGCAGTCGGGGCATGGAAGAAGGAAACGGCTTTCCTTCCTCAATGGGTTGGGGAGAGCGGCAATTATAGGGGGAGAGCGGCAACAATAAGAATGTATGGGCACCTCGCCGATGCCTGATCGGTGGTCGAAATTTGTTTCCCGAAAAGTCGGAAGACCACTGACTCTGTTTGCTGTAACCGATCTGCGGCGCTCAGAGACGTTCGTTGTAAGTGCGATTTTGTGCCATTGAACCAATGTATATTTTCACGGTCACGCGGATGTTGTTTGTTTTAAGCGAAAGTTCGTTTTAAGTGGGGCCGTTATATGTGGGCTCGACTGTATATATATATCGATCTATCCTTGTGGCCTGTTGTGTATGAAGTTTAGTGTTCCTGAGCCTATATATCATTCATGAAGAGTCCTGGCACAATGGCGCTAGCGAAAATCAAAGGGTTGTCTGCTATGCCGTCCAGTGATCTAGCCTTGTGCTGACCAACTCTTGCCTCGCCCCTTTGCACTGCTCATAGAGGTACCTATAAACTACCAGCTAGGTGTAAATAGCAAAACAGGGAGTAGATAGATATGTAGGGTTTTACGTCCCAAAACCACAGTATGATCATAGGAGACGCCGTAGTGGAGGGCTCCAGAAATTTCGTCCACTGGGGTTTCTTAACAAGCACCCAAATGTGAGTTGTGGTGCACCCAATCATGCACCCAAGTATAGGCCCGTGTGCACTGGAATGAGCACACGGGCCTGCAACATTTCCACCTCCATCGAAAATGCAGCGGCCGCAGCCGGGATTCAATCCCACGACCTGCGGGTCAGCAGCTGAGTATGTTAGCTCCTAGACCATTGCGGCAGGGCAAATCAAGGAGTCTATTACTTTAAATAAAAGATTAAAGATGTGTTGTGTTATTGCTTGCTGAAAAGAAAATGCAAGTCAAATTTCTTGTTATGTACCATTGTCTTGTTCACTCAGCCAGAAGTGTTGTAATATTGACCCCAGACTCCCTCGTTGCACAGTGTCCCAGGCGCTCCGGGAGAACACATACCCATTCCTGGCCATGATAGTTTTGCGGGATCACCGTATGACGGTGGTTGGCCGTCTTGAGGGCCTCATGGAGCCGGACACTGTCTTGTTGCGGCTTCAACAAATCATGGTCGACAACGAGGCTGCTCTCATAACGGCACGCATGGAGAGGTCAGTAGGTCAGCCAGGACATGAGTCTCGCCAGTTTGACACCGCTTGGTAGGGCTTTGTTTTTAGGCATGCACTCTGGAATCACTCCTGCTAATTTGATTTAAATACAGCACGAGATGTAGTTAAGACATTATTTAGTAAAGTAACTGCCACTAATACACTCAAACCTCGATATAACGAATCCAGAAATAACAAAATATTGGTTATAACAAAGTAAATTAAAAGTAGTTTCGCAAAATATTTAGTGTTAAGAATACACCGTTACAAGGAATTTTCGGATATAACAAACTTATTTTCTTGTAAGATGCATGTTTGTTATAACGAGGTTCAAGTTACATCTGTTCAGTTTTTTTTTTTTACTTTTTCTTTCATTACTTTAGCAAAATATAAAAAAGAGAATCGGACCTCGACATCTGGCTGTAGCAAAAGAATGGAAGCTTCAACTGAATGAGCCAGCGTCCATGGCTATTGCTCGTGCTCTACGTCTCTTCGTTCTCTTTATTACGTTGCAGTTTACCAAAAGACAGTTGACAGGACTTCCAATATGTGGGATGGTGTCGTAATTTTTTGTGCATTATGTTCGTAGAAGAGCATGTGGTAAACAATGGAAATGCACGTGACCTGTGTTGCCATAGTGTTGCGTGCATTTTTTTCTTGCCCCGTCATGACACTATTGCACCACTCAACGTGCTGTAATGGCCAGAGATGGCAAGATTACTTCTCGAAAGTAAAGCTATGCGAATAGCAAAATTTCGGGTTTGAGTTTGAGTGCAAGTCGAATAACTTTCGAGTAGTTGTCAGACATTTGTTTAATATTTTTTTAACACTCTTTGGAAAAACAAAAAAAGGTCGTAGAGGATTTCTAAGCACATTGTTGTGAGACAGGAACATGGAAGTGTTTCTTTTGACTAGGTTGGTGCAGTGCTGGAGGGAGGGTGTTCCCTGGTTGTTCTATCTTGGATGAGGCAACGCAGAGGCTGAATTGTATTTATATTTACATGATTTGGTGCTACCAATGTGGTGTCACAAAACTTCATATGTGAAAGAAAAAGACACTATTTTTGCTACTTCTCCCCTCCTTCAACTTGTGTGGAGGCACAACTTATTTGTCAGACAAAGTTGTGCTGCCTTTGTATTGGGAGTTCACAATCTGCGTCATAGTAGTGAACATTTAAGAACACCTGTAGTTTTGGGTGCTAAAAATCTTGGAAGTCTGATTTTTCGTACTTTCTACCCTAATGTTAGGTGCAAAACAGCATTAATTGAACCTCCGTGCTGCCGCGTTCATCTCTATGCTGCAACCAGTGTTGTAGAGTTGCCACTGTGGAATCGCTCTGGAATCATTCCACAATTTCGCGACCTCGGAATGGAATGGTAATAGAATTACTCCTTTTTCAAAGAAAGAGCATGTTGTCCTCAACCTGCCGTTTTTCAAATTTCAAACATCAGCAAGTCAGAACCTTGAACTTATCTATAAAGCAGTATTTTTAAAATGGCTTGGCTGATTGCAAGCATGATACATTTATGAGCAATGCACCTACTACATTTCTGTCTTTATATAAGCTGTGTAGCCCCGAAGTTTTTCTTTATTCTTCATGTAACCGCAGCTCTATGTCATTCGTATCTGTGACATGGAACTACTGCGGTGGCATTCAATATTTCAGATATTCTTATGTATTGACATCTACAAGGCAGATTTGGAACTCCGGACACGAAGGAAGCACACCACAGACGTTGAAAGGTGGAGAGGCTGAGAAAATAGCACCCTAGCCTGTCACATGTAAAGTGTTGTCGGCAACACTTTGGTTGGCCCAAATAATGTACCTAAGTACAATTCAGCCTCTGCTTTGTCTCATACTTGATAAAACAACTATAACACACCACCCCACCAACGCTTATCAAACTAGCTATATCATAAGGATATGCCTAGAAATCCTCTACAACATTTTTTCTGTAATTTTACGTTGAAGTATTAGAAGAATACCATATTTACTCGCGTAATGAACCCACTCGCATAATAAACCCACCGTAAACCTTGGTCTTTGAAAGAAAAGAAAAAAAATCTTAAGTATCTGTTCTCTTTGTTTCGATTTAATAGCCAGTGCCATTGACGACCGAAACAATGTTAAATTAAGCCATTATATCACAAATTAACAAGGCAATAAAAGTCAAAACACAGTTTCGCGACCATGCTAAACAGTTGCGAGCAGCGTGAGCGTGGATGATGTCAATCAAAATTTGAAAGGCAGGCTTTTTGCGGCAAAGCGTTATTTGTTGAATGCCGGAGAAACCTCTTTGCTGATAGTGCCACGCAAGCACAGCAGCACAAAATCAAAGCATGTGGCCTCCGAAGAAACATGCTGTGCGCGTGCCATCTCGGAGTCCATGCAAAGCACAACCACACCCACTGCGCTGACCATGGCGCCGGCGGCGCATCGTGCACCCACAGCGTCTACCGCAACTGTGCACTGTTATCCGACACTGCATTTTGTTGTCGGGTTTGTAATTGAGAACCTAATTGGGACACCTGCTGTGCAGGGCGTGTTCGGCCGGCATGCTAGCTACATGGCTGGTTATCAAGAGCATGCGCTGTTGGTAACTCTTCAACGTTGATATGTGCATTTTTGTTATGGGAGGAAACAAAAAGAGCATCAGGCCACAAAAAAGATTTGTCGCACACTTCACAAGCCAGAGCAAGCAAGGCCGTAACGCGAAATTTTTGCTGTTATAATTCCCGTCACTTTTTGCTCCCGCACAATGAACCCTCCCTCCAAATTGGCGCCAACTTTCCTGAAGAAAAAGGCAAGTTCATTACGTGAAAATACGTTATACTAGAAATATTAACAAAATCTTCGATTTGATTCGTACTCGCACTCCAGTGTTCAGACTAGCACCCAAAATTTTGCTTTTCGCAGAGCTTTAGTCACAACACAGTATGAGCTTTCCATCACGTGCTCGTGGAAGATATTGTGACATTTCCACGGCCGTTTCGCACTGTGGCTTCGTTAGTGATGCGCAAGCAACCATGTTGGAATTTTCGGTGCCTGACGTCGTCACATCTTGCCAGACTACTGTGTGGAGTCGCTGGAATTTGTACTGTATCCTGACGTCAAGCTAGTGTCAATATTGGTAGGTGTGTCATTGGAAAACTAACTTCAACATAAAAAAAAATAAAAACCTTGGCAGCGTTAGCTGAGTTTCCTGCGTGCTTATAGCCGCCTCCGTGAATGGGAGATTTGTATTGCGGTGCAAAAATCACCATCGAAAAAGGTGTCAGTACCCTCTGATGGGGGGCAAATCCATGTCGCGCTTGCAATATCTGCGCTCTGCTACGGCACGGCTATTTGCCCCCCAGAAAACTAAGTGGCAAACAGTGCTAACGTGCACCTAATGTGGGCGTGGGCACCTGTTCGGAGCTGTGGTTGCCCAATGACAAGTGGCGCAGTAAAGTGGGCAAAGGCTTCTTTGTCATAACGGCATCTCTTCTTCACAACAAGTGCCCACATCTCGCTGGTGCACCCCCTACCCTCCTCCGACCCGTTTTCTTCTTTTTTTTTTCTCCTCTTGCTCTTTGTTCATTCACTCTGCGACCCCTCATTCCTTGCAATGCCAGCGTCGTGCTCTCCCTGGCTGGTGCACATTCACTGAGAAGCGTACGCGCTCCCTTGCTTTTCTGAGAATTTCCTGGCGGCTGCATTATAACTTGGTCTTTCATCTCAAGGTACAGTTCAGTAAGCGGTATGCATAGACATGGAGTTCTGTGGGAGGGCAAACTGAAGCCAAAAAGAATGACATTGCTACCAGTCCTGTACTGAAAGGGGTTAGGTTATAAATGGTCTGAGCTCTATCAGAGACATGCACCAGGGAGCAGTCCTTGTCCTTTGCATGAGGTGTCTCTTATAACCCTTTATGAGGCATGAGGTCACATGCACAAGAAAGTTGTATTTTTGTCCAATAACATTTTATTTACACTAAGAAACGCGGGCAAAACCAGTTTTCATTACTTTATACACAATAGCCTGGACACAAAATGTGAGACAGCGTGTGTCCCACTGCACACGAGAAGGAAAAAAAAAGAGGGGACAGCATATGTCCCGGCGCCCAAGAGGGGGTAGGACCAAAAAAATTTATATCATTATTTTAGCCTCGTTTTGGTAAATGAAATGGAGAGAAACATTTCATGCACAATGGCACTTCACAACCTGCACACATGAACTTTGTGCGTACTTCGGTGCGCTTGGTGGAGCACCAGCGGCATCTTCTTCTTGTGTTGGATGGCTTAGGAAAGTGATTGTTCCCCTTGAAACGGACTTCGTCAGGAACTCCACTAAGAACAGAGCCAGTGTGGCGCCCATTTTTTCGGCGGTTGTCTGCCTGGGACCGTCCGATGCGGAAGCTTTGCTGTTCGATAAGTTGCCTCCCGAGAATTAGCTTGAAGTGGAGCAAGTCCATGCTGCCAGCACCGCGAACACCTGCATGCTGAATGAATGCGTTTACGTTGGCAGCATCAACCATAAAATAAAAAATGCGATGCAATCCTTTTTTTGACCGCCTGTCAACCACGTAGGCATTTCTTTTCTGATTGAACCGATCAACTCCGCCCATCCACTGATTGTAATCTTTTACTGCCTTGGGGCACGTCACTCGAATCTTCTTTCCACAGGGAAGTTTTCTTTCCACAGTGGCTTCATCTTGGGGGTCATGATAATTCGACATGACATGAACATTCTTCGAGTCTCGCCACTGGTAGACGGAAACTGGACCCTTGGATCTATACAGAAATTATCCGCGCTGTAATTTGTTATCCACTTTCACCTCTGGGGGGCAGATCCTTCTTGTTCGTTCTGAAAGTTCCGCAAGCAAAAACACCTCGATCTCGGAGGCGGAGCAAAAGCTTTGTTGACGAAAAAAAAATTCTCAAAAAAAACTTGTGTGCCTGCTTCCACAACACCTTCTGTTAGCGAAAGTACAACGTGCTCTCCAAGCCCCATGTCAGTCGGTCGACACTCTGTGCAGCCTTGGTAAAGGTCGAACTTGCAAAGGTACCCGGTGTCGCTATCAGCGATGCTCCAAACTTTATATCCTCCAGTGATGGAAGTGCTGCGCCAATTGCGCCAAACTGCGCCAAGACAGAAATGCTGCTACATGCTGCGCCAAATGGCTGTTTTTCGCGTATATTGCGCCATGCCTGCGCCGAGGCCAACGTTTTGTGACGCTCGCCTCCACGGCCAATGGTTCCGAAACCGAAACAGTGCCGAAAAAGCAGCCAAGCCAAGCCTATCTTCAGCCACTGCTAGCCGTGTGCGAAGCGTTGGCTAGTGGCCTAAGAACGTCGCACCAGTCACACGTGCTGGGCGCATTGGCCGTTCCGGCAGGCAACGAAATGGCTTTTGCGAGGAAAGGTAAGCCTGTGACATGTGTCGTTGACGCCTGTTTTGTGTTGGCTGATGTGGATATAATGCTTGAAAAGTTAATGTTGAAGTCTTCGAGCCTCTGATTGTTATTCTTTGTAAAACCCTTGATGTTATTGTGCTGTTAAACCTACTGTTTATTGTCGCGTTTTTGACGCAAATTTCGTGCTGTTTTGGGGCGCATTTGCTTTGGATGTCCCCTGCTGTGACACCAGTAGCCCCTAAAAGTACCGGAATTATCGAGGGGCTCGTCTTTTCTTTGTTCGAAATAAGTCCTATTTTTATATCGCACATTATTAGCTCTGAACTGACGTGAACAAAAATATAAAAGGCACGAGTGCCAATAGGTGCATTTATTAGCAAGTTATTCGTGGAGACTTGTATTGCGGGATCACAGCTCATTATTTTACATTGTTTGTTTGCGATTTGTAACTGTCTCCACGTAGCACGGTTCAGCGCAGTAGCGGCAGTAGTTCGTACGAAGTGACCGTGCGGCATCAGCAGCCATGTGTTATGTATTGATGTGCGCATGAAGTTAATATCGTGTAACCTTGATCTGGGCCATATCGCGCTTATCTGTACTGACTGAACTCATAATATATCGAATTTTGGATTTTTTAAAATTGGTCGGTAGCATATGAAATGCGGTTGTGAAAATTAACAGCGCGCCTGTCGCCATGGATTTTTATATAATCATAGCATTGTATAATGATATTACCGCGCCTTGCGATACCTATTTCAATTATTCTTTGTGCTATAGTGTGGCAGCGCATCACCAAGCAGGGAACACCAGAGCTTGAATTCAGTCGAATATCCGAGTGGGCAATTGACCTTTAAAGTACATCGGTTGCGGCGGAGCGGTGTTGTGCACGGAGAAGCCAAACGAGAACGCAGCGGGTTTGATGTCGGTCGGAATTGCGCCTCCTAATACGTAAGCAATCGCGCGCGAGCGCGATTGCTTACATATTGCTGACATATTGCATATTACATATTACATATTGCTATTACGATTGCTGAGCGCGAGCGTCTGAGCGTAGTGGGACGTAATCAGGCGCAACATGCCCGACTTTCCATTCGCGGAGAGGCGCCTTTGACGCAGCGATTTTGTCGTTGTTTGGAGTCCGTTTTAATTCTGTAGAACGGCATCGCAATGGCGATTCTTACAATGCTGGTAATAGTTTTGCCTCGAAATTTCACACTATTTTCTCTTGCTCAATTTACCGTGCATTTGCAAAAATAGATATCCAAGTTTGTGTTTAAGTTGTATTATCAGAAGTTTGTGTGATCAGGGCAACATTTTCTTTCAGGTCGTCAAAGCAAGTTTAATAACCAAGTGCTCAATGAGATTGATTCCAACGGTGACATCATCTCTGTTTGGTGCAGACAAGGGATAAAACAAGAGGAAGCGTTCTGCACCATCTGCAACACTATCATAAACTGTGCACAGCATGGTGTAGCGGCCGTCAAGCGTCATGCTGCCAATAAGAGTCACGTTGAGTTGTGCACTCAACATAGAGATGCTTCTGGTGTTCTAAAGAAGCCTGCTACTAAGCAAGTTCAGCTGGAATCATGCTTTGCAACTGGGCCAGGGCTTTCGGAGGCAGACCGTGCTGCTCGAGCAGATACTTATTTTGCGCTTGGAGTGGCGTTGTCTGGGATCCCTTATATATACGGGGATGTAGCAACAAAGATGATGCCGTCGATGTTTCCAGACTCTAAAATAGCCAAGGAGTTCCAGTGTGGTAGGAAGAAGCTATCATACATAATTTCCGATGGCCTAGGTCCATATTTTAAGAAGGCAGTCACAGATGAACTGAACAGGCCACACACATATTACACAATTCAGATCGACGAAACACCGCTCCCAGAGCAACGCTGCCAACAGCTGGACGTGATGGCCAGATATTTTTCTGAGACACAGAAGCGTGTTGTTGTTGAGCATTTGCGCTCTTATCACTTGGGCTCTGCAACAACAGAAATCTTGCTGGCACATGTCAAAGAAGCCCTGCAAGATTTGCCTGCAAGGAACATGCCCTGCTTTTACAGTGACGGGCCCAACGTCATGCGAAGTTTGAAAAAACGTTTGAAAGAAGATGTGAATCCAGCTTTGCTGGACATTGGTGAATGTAGTTTGCACAAGGTGCATAATGCATTTGCAAAAGGTCTCGAAGCATTTGGTGATACTGTAGAAACAACGTTGCTTGACATATATCACTTTTTCAAATATTCAGCCGTACAAAGTGCTACGCTGAAGGCAACACAGAGATTCCTAGGCTTGCCTGAAGATGTCCTTCTGCGGCATGTGAGCTCGCGATGGCTGACGCTGAGTTCAGTTTTGGATCGATTTATCCAGCAACATGAAGCTGTCAAGGAAACAGTTCTGGGTGCCCAACAAAAAAGTCGAGCGGGTGGCAATATTTATAGGCGTCTGAAGGAAAATCTAATGAAAAAGGATCTACTCCCAAGGCAATCTTTCTTCGAAATGTCGCAGATGTGTTTGTTGAGTTCTTGACGTTATTTCAACGACGGGAGCCACTCCTCCATATATTGTATGAAGAAATGGTGAAGCTTGTGAAAAGAATTCTGGGACGTTTCCTACTAATCGGTGCATACAGGGACTACACAGGAGTGGAACTTCAATCCCTTAATGTAGAGTGCTCTGCGAATTGGAAACAGGTAGTTGAAATTGGTGGAGACACTGAAAATTCCATTAATTCTTTCACGCCTGAAGAGAAGATGATGTTTAGAATAGGTGCACGTAGCTTTTACATTCACGTTGCGAAGTATCTGCTTTCAAGGCTGCCCTTTGGCAATCAGGTGCTTAAAGATCTCAAGAGCATTCATCCAAGTGCTGTCAAGGAGGAGAGCGCCATTGTGGCACTCAGGAATTTGGCACAACAAGTTCCAGAAGTGGTACCACCGCAGGAAGTGTCTGCTCTGATGGACGAACTAACGCTCCTCTCCACAGAAGAGTTTTCCTCTAATCCACACGAGCGTCTCGACGATGCGTGGCAACACATATTCAGCCTCTTGTCAAAAGACGGTGGTCCCAAGTACCCCCGAACGGTGAAATTTGTTAAAGCTATGCTGTCGCTTGCGCATGGCAATGCTGACGTTGAAAGGGGATTTAGTGAAAATCGCCGTCTTCTCCATGAGCGAAGTAACCTTTCAATTGCAAGTGTAAATGGATTGCGTGCTACTAAATCATTTTGTAGCCGGTATGGCCAAGATGCCTCAGCCGTTTCTCTAAAGCCTGATATGATCAAAGCGGTAAAGGGCTCATTTAAAAAGTACCAGGAACGTGTGTCTGCTGAATGTGAACCCTCAGCCAAGAAAGCCAAGCTTCACCAAGACTCCGTAGGAAGCAAAGTGGATGAGCAGCGAAGTATACAGATGGATATCGATTCTGCTAAGAAGATGCTAGCCAATGCAGAACTGCTTATTGCAAAAGGGATGAAGGCTAAGAAGTTTGATGATATTGAAAGTGGACAAGCATTGCTCAAGGAGGGTCAGGCAAAACTTGCTAGCAGTCTTAGCAAGCTTGAAGATTCAAAGAAAAAGAAAAGCTGTGCGCGCCTATAGGACTAGTCTCAGTTATGAGGTTTGCATGTGAATGTCACTGTGATGTTTACTTCTTTTTAGAGCTGAAGTACTCTGTTTAAAGACTCATGTGAGAGCTTTTCTGTGATAGTATTGCATTGTAATAACTGTAAAATGATACCTGATAGTGCAAAAATGGCAGGCATTCTGTAAATGTTGTGTGTTCAGTAAATGTGTTCATATTTTAGTTGGAAAATTTGTTAAGTGCAATATATGATCAATAATAAATGCAATTATTTTTAAAATAAAATTTATTTGTCGTGTTCTATGCACATATCGGTGCCTACCTGCTGCGGTGAGACTGCTCCAAACAGTAGTTAGCTTGCTACAAACAGGACATTTTTGTGCTCCAAGCGCTCTAATTCTTGCTCCAAACTTCCATTTTTCCTGCTCCGAAAGCTGCTCCGAAATGCCAAAAGCCACTTCCACCACTGTATCCTCATTTGATCTTTGGCTTGAGCGGCATATATTGCTTCATCGCCGATCTGCCCTTGAAGAGGATCATGGATTCGTCGACTGCGACGTGGGAGGAAGGCTTGTATTCTCTCTGGAAATTTGTATTCAGCATTTCCATAAGAAGTCGCACCCTGTAGCACCGGTCGAAATTCGGTGAGGTCTTGTCGGGTATTTTAGAATTGTCATTCAGGTGCAGGCAACGAGTGATTAGCTGAAAACGTCTAAACGACATTACATTGGATATTTCATGCACATTGAAGAACTTGTCTGAACTCCAGTACAGATACACCTGAGGCAAGTTATGAATGCTCATTAGAATGAGCATCCCTATGTAAGCCTTCAGTTCGCTCACCGTCAGCGTCTGCCAATTTGGCATCATTTCTTGAAGTGCATAAAGGTTTGTTTTTTCGACAATCATCTGCCACACTTCTTCATCAAAATACAGAGAAAACGCGTCGCAAGCGCTGCAGTCCGCATTTAGTTGTCCCGAGTATGTCGGTGGATTTTCAGCGATGCTCAATGGAATATCGGAAGGCTGCTCGGCTATCCATGCCGCGGAGTGAGAATCATCTTCTTGCTCTTCCTGGTTGTTGTCATCCGCTACGGACACGGGGTACACTTTCTTAGCTTTCCTTTTCCGTGTGTATGCCTTCCTGCATTTTTTTCTTGCACGGAGGCTCTATGTTTTCATCGCTCTCTGAAGAATTCATCGGGGCCAATGAGGAAGTTGACAGTACGGCAAACTCATCACCCGAGTCGCTTGACATATCACTTTTCGAACCGTCAGGCAGGTTAAAAAACACCTGTAATGCCTCTTCAGCGGTGAGACTTCGTTGCCTTACAAAGATGGAGTACGCAATGAATGAATACGATTCATTATAACACGTACGACACATGACGCTGTGCTTCTGAAGCTTAACGAACTTGTGCAGATGTACAGATTTTTGAACACGAAACCACTTATTCAACAGTATCAAGTTTACGATTTCACTCATATGTACCTCACATATTTACAAGCATGGAGAACACGTTAGCCATCTTACCTGGCATTCTGGAAGAAGACTGTCACTCTTCGAAAAACGTGCGGTCGCAGCTGCGTCGTTCGAAAAAAGTCAACAAAGTCAAACACGCACAGCGTCCTTGCGCCACCCAGTAGAAAAAAAGAAAGCATGAAATAGTTGCGAACATGTGTCCTAGATGGCGCTAAATGTTTTCAACAGACCCAGCTATTTCTGCAGAGCTCAGAATCATCGTTTTGCGGCTGCCTTGTAGGTGGGACAGGGGTTGTCCCGTTGTCGCATAAAGGGTGTACCATGTTCTCATTTTTTTATCAACCCCTATTTGATGTAGGCGCATATTGCCATATTGGGGCCGTTCCCAACGATGAGTATTTTAAGCAAATGGATCATTGTCGCTACTGACTACCTCACCCGCTTCGCTGAGACAAGGGCTCTGCCCACAGGTAGTGCCGCCGAGGTAGCAAAGTTCTTCGTCTTGAACATCATCCTGCATCACAGAGCTCCAGAGGTCCTCACCACAGACAGATGTACGACCTTTACGGCAGACCTAACAAAGGCGATCCTGAGGTACACCCTAACCTGATTAGAACAGACCTCCGTAGTGATGAGGATTTTTGTCTGTTGTAAAAGGAGTGCGTAAAATCCAAGTACTATTACAACAGACTTTAATGGAAACACTGAATGGGTCTGTTATAACTGGAGAGAATTATGAGTCATGTACAGATTTATTCTCCATGTAGCATTGTCGTGGTTAGGTTCGTCACGTAGCAAGGCGTGTGACGTGAGGAAGATGGAGACAGTGCGGAACACGGAGACAGTGCGGAACACAAAATGAAGTTATATTGGACGAGAGAAAACCATTGCAAATATAGTAACATACGTCGTACACGCACGCAGTTCACAACCATAAGAAAAGAATAAACAGTCTCACAGTCTGTGCCGTAGCCTGGTGCCTTGAAGTGGGTCCCGTTGCGTGATCGGATGCAGTCGTCGCTTGAGTGCACAGGTCAGCATACCGTTGTGGAGGGCATCACCAGGTCTAAGCATAGCCGCACACTGTCAGTGACGTCGGCTCGCTGGGCGTGGTCGGCAGCTCTGGTCTTTCGAGGGCGCTCACCGTACCGAAGATGTCCGCAGGATCACTCACCCAGAACTCATACCTGGCCACGCCGACACGCCGTGCCCCGAGGATGTCAATGGCTCGAGAACAGGAAACCGGCCTTTCAATCCACGCGCGTAGTTGCGGGTTCACCCTAGGCTCCCTTGCGTCGTCTTGTCGGCGTCCAAACAGCTTCGTTCTGTGCGAGCGCCTTCTCATCTTTTTTCATTGAGCGCGCTTCAATGCCCCTTCATTCTTGTCACCTTCCAGGTGGTGTGGCACTGTCGTCTGCTATGCTCGCAATTTCTAATCTACTACATCACATCACCCCCCACTTAAGAAAGTTCTTCCGGTAGAAGAACTTGAGGGCATTGGGGACACGTTGGTTCGCAGACGGAAACACACAAGTAAGCACCACTGCGCACTATAGCAGTTCTCAGCCCCGCACACCTGGCACATTCCATCACAAAAGTACACACCAGAAAAAAAAAAAAGAAGTCACAGAGCTAAAGTGTCATGATACTTGTATCGCACTGTAAGGTTCACATCACACGCCGTTATTACCACGGGACATTGATTCTTAATGCAGACGTTGCTCACGGAGTTGGCAAACGGCTCATGTAATCTGCGCCTGTATTGTCCCTGTCCTTTATATACTCGACCGAAAAGTCGTACTCCATAAGAATGAGGCTCCACCGTAACACGCGGCTGTTGACATGCTTGGCCGACTTGATGTACACAAGCGGTTTATGGTCACTCTGCAGAATGAATGTGCGTCCGAATAAGTAGATGTGAAATTTCCGGACCGCCCACATAAGAGCCAGGGCCTCTCGCTCTACTGTAGCGTAGGCAGCTTCACGTGGTTGTTGTCTACGGCTTGCGTATGACACTGAATGCAGTATTCCTTCGTGACGCTGCATGAGTATAGCACCTACACACCTCGATGATGCATCGGTCCAGAGTACAAACGGTTTTGAAAAATCAGGTGCTTTTAGAATGGGTGCCATAGATAGCATAACCTTGAGTCCATCAAAGGACTTCTGTTCTCGTTCTCCCCAGAGTACTTTGTTATAGTCCCTCTTCTTGGTCAATTCGGTCAGTGGATAAGAAACTTTAGAGTAGTTGTGCACGAAATATCTGTAATAACCCGTAAGACCCAAAAACGGGCATACTTCTTTTTTAGTTTGTGGGCGCTTTGCAGCCTGTATTTTGTCGAGCGTTTCGACCTGTGGTCGAATAACGCCTTGCTCAACGAGATGACCGAAAAATTTGATTGACTCTTGACCAATCTCGCTCTTTGTTGGCCGAATGGTGAAACCAGCCTTGCGAACTTGCTTGATAAAAGACTCAAGTATAGCTACATGTTCAGCCCAGGTTTCAATAGCAATGAGCACATCGTCAAAGTAGTAAGAAACGTGCGGTATGTCTGCTACTACTTTCCTCATCAGGCGGTTAAAAACACAGCTGGGGCGGTTTTAATACCAAACGGCATAAATCTAAATTGATACAGTCCTGATTCTGTCGAAAAAGCAGTTATTAGTTTAGAGCCTTGTTCCATGGGAACCTGCCAGTAGCCCTTACTGAAGTCAAACTTTGAAAAGTATTTTGCTTGTCCAAGCTGACCAAAGATGATGTCTACACGGGGCATAGGCTCGTTATTATTGACTATAATCTTGTTAAGTTGTCTGAAATCGATGAACAAACGCATCGTTCCGTCCTTCTTCACAACTACTATAGATGAATTGTAAGCAGACTCCAATGGTTCTATAATGCCTTGTGGTAGCATGTCTGCTATTTCTTTCTGTACCGCTTCTTGAGTAGCGAATGGCATAGGGTATGGCCATATGCTTACGGGTTTATCCGTGGTCAATCTTAGCTTGCACTGTACGAGGTGCATTTTGCCAAGAACATCCGTAAATACATTGTCGTACCTAGTCAATAAGTTGGTGACTTGCCCGTGCTGGGTAGAAAAAAGTGACTGCGATATGCTTACGTCGGCTGACAATTCTTTTAGTTGGAATGGTACGCATGGTAGCTCGTCACTTTCAGTGTCATTCGCCTGGCAAACAGCTGATGCTTCATGGGGTGGTGCAGGCGGCTGTTCCTCATACTTTTTCAGTAGGTTTATGTAGAATAACGTGTTTCTTGTACTATGATCAGCCACCCATAATTCTTTCAATATCGCCAGGGGAGCTCTGACGTAACGACCGTAGAGCTAGTCGAACAGGGAGAAGCCTAAGCTCGACTGGGGAAGTTCGCAATAAGCAAAGAGTAAGGGCGCCAAGTACCGGTCCCATTTCTTTGTACTCTCCTCACACAATCTTCTTATCATTTGTTTCAGGGTGCCATTGAACCTCTCTACGAGGCCATTAGCCATGGGGTGATATGGGGTTGCTGGATGTTGTTTTAAGGAAAGAAGTCGGCTTAGCTCCTTAATTAGACGTGACGACAATGACGTGCCTCTGTCACTGATTATCTCCCGTGGGACTCTTTCACAAGAAAACATCTCCAGAAGCGCCTCAGCGACTTTCTCCGTCTCAATGTTTGGCAGTGCTACAGCATCGGGATAACGCGTTGCCATGTCCACCATTGTCAGTACGTATTTGTTTCCGCCCTCTGACATCGGTGATAATGAACCCACGATATCAATGGCTACTCTCTTGAACGGGGTGTCAATTATAGGAGTGTTGCCGAGTTGTACACGACCCACCAAGTGCTTGGGAATAGTTCTTTGACATATGTCACATGATTTAACGAATCGTGTGATGTCTGACTGAACCCCTGGCCAGTAGAATTCTACGAGTACACGGTCTGTGGTTCCTTTAATTTCCTGATGGCCTGAAAGAATCCCTTCGTAGGCCATTTTTATCACAAAATGTCGGAGGCACCTTGGTACCACAAGCTGATCTACCTGCCTTTTAGAGTGAAGGGTGTACTTGCGAAAGAGGATTCCGTCCTTCAAAAAGAACAATATTAGGGGCGAAGCTCCTTAGGGCGTGGGCTGTGCGTCCCCTGTATGTAGCCACCTCTAGTTTAGTTCTTGCAGTGTTCACCAGATGGCGGTACCGACCCCTGTATGTAGCCACCTCTAGTTTAGTTCTTGCAGTGTTCACTAGATGGCGGTACCGTCTCCTGTATGTAGCCACCTCTCGTTTAGTTCTTGTAGTGTTTACTAGATGGTGGTACTTGTAGCTGATGATGAAAAGATGCAAGATGTTATAAACTAGAAAGCGGTACTTGTAGTTGATGAAAGACGCGAGATCTTATAAAATAGGAATGATGTCACATATGGCGCGTGTCATTGGTTGAAGGCAATCGTTCGATTTAGTGCGGCGACGTACGCTAGAGGGAGCGATGTAATAAAATCGAGTGGGCAAAATGTACAGAGGATTCATGGTTTACCAGGTTTACCTCCGGAGCTTCGCCCACTCATCATCATTCACTTCGTGATATGGCGGCACTTTTTTAGCGAACCTTGTCTTGACCTCTTTGTTAAGGGCTTCGAAGCATTTTCGCAGGCTGCTGTCTTCCTCCTGTTTGATTTTGAAGTCCTGTGGGCTTATGTCCGAGGGGTTAATAACTGGAGCCGGGAGTAGATGTGGATTTCCTGCCTGTCGGTTTACTGCACCAACATTTGTCTGGAAACGTGTTTTCCTTGCAGCCGACGTCGAAGACTTTGCATACAAGGGTTCGTGTGCAGAACAGGAATTTTCTGCGCCAGAGTACTCTTCTGCAGTGTTCCGGGTGTAGAGACTGCTCTTCCAATCATTATCAGGATTGTGAGCATCTCGAACGCCTTTCACATTTCCCATTTCCCATACAAAGAGCTCGAGTTTTCCCAGTGAAGAAAGGTGAAAAAATTTCTACGTGTACTTCAGGCAGCTTCATCAACTGTCCATCCCAGAGGTAAATGGAGAAATATTTCCAGTCAGCTTGCTATCTGCCACGGAAGACCTTTTTACTATCATTGGATCGCATCCGGTATCTCGCAGTACTGTTGCGGGATGTCCTTCAAGTGCACCTTCGCCCGTGGGCATCGATTTTTCCTCCAGCTTGGCTGGGTGCGTTTCCATGCACTCCGGGCTATAAGGAACACAAAGGGAAGCCTGCGACTCTTGATTAATTTCCTTGGTTTCATCTCTTTGTTGTAAAGAGCATGAGGCCTTCTCTACACTGTTGGCCTTTTTGGGGCAGTCACCTGTTTTGTGCCCGGTGCGGCGACACTTTCCACAAAAGGGTGGCTTTGTACCCGGACCCTTTGTGTTGGTCCAGCAATCAGCAGCTCTGTGACCCTTTTTGTTCGAAAGAAAACACTGCGGTCTCTCTTTATCGTCTTGCCGCTCAGACGTTCGGGTTTGACCTGGGGGCTTGCTCAGGATGTCACCTTTACATTTGCCAAGGTTAATCAACCCCTGGGCCTCCAAGTAGTGGTCTGTAGCCTCCCCTAGTTTTTCAAGGCCTTCACAGTTTCTTTCTTAAAGAAACAAAGCGACTTTCTTGTGGCATTGTGCGAAAAACTGCTCAGAGACAATTTTGTCTCGCAGAGCATCGTAGGTCCGGTCTGTGTTGGCCATTTCTTGCCAATGGTCAAAATAACCTAATAGACGCCCGGCAAACTGCGCGCCGATTTCAGAATTATTTGGTATTGCTGATCGGAACTTTGTCCGATAGCCTTCTTCTGTGAACCTATATCTTTGTAATAGTGTTTTCTTCAACGTTACGTAGTCTGTGGCATGTTCAGCTGCCATCCCACACTCAAGGCTTCTCCGGTCAAGCAAAGGCTTAGTGATAAGGCCCATTTGTTTTGCGGCCAGTCTTGACTGGTAGCGACGTGCTCAAATCGCTGTATATATATGCGTCCAGCTCATCGCGTTCCTCGTTAAAGGCTGGGATGAGTTTATGTGGACTTTGGTAGCTCTGTGTGGTGCCTACAGGCGCACTCTCGGTAAGCTGCCCAGTAGTTGTGCTACCTGTTGACGCACCTAACTGATGCAACCTTAAAGGAGCACTCACATCAAATTTCAAGATTGAGATGTGCCCATCATTTGATCGCTTGGTATGCATAGGTCTTCTTGGCCAAATTTGAACAGCATCCGTCGCGTGGAAGTCATTTTAATTCGATGTCAAACAGCGTAGAAAAGCTAAGGAGAAAAAACGAAAAATAGACTGCCCTGCGACATCGACACTAGTGCTACGTGTTCGGTGTGATACATTCTACAAATACCATTCTGAGTGACGATGCCCTAGTACCGATGACGTGTACGATCCGAGTGTTCTTATCGTGGTGCCGACTGGCGCCGAAGTGCCGAAACGCACTCGCTCGTCCACGGCCGGGCTAGCGCACGCAGGTGCAGCCTAGCCCAGCCGTGGCTCGTCGTGTCTGATCTTCATCGCACCTGTTTGAGTGATTTCATGAAATTATCAAGATAGAAACTACCTTTAAAAGAATGGCGAAAGAAAAGAGCATGCTTAAACGTGTGCTTGTCGGTCAGCATGTCGGGGAATCGTTGAGTTGCAGGTGAGTTGCAGTCGCCTAGTTCGAAGCACGGAAAAAGCGCAATGAGGGCATCTTTTCATATCGCGTATGTGTTACACATCAACACGACCGCAAGATATCAAAAGTGGAAGAGCGTGTAGTCAGATATCATCGCTAACAAGTGCAGTGGAGCCCGCTTATAACGAACCTGGGCATGATGTGGCATCCGTTCGCTGTATCCCGAAGTTCGTAGTAAATGAAACACGTCTTTTAAAAAAAAGTTGCGCGTGAAAACACAAACTTTTCATGCCCCCAAAAGTCCGTGATGCACGTGTTTCAAATAGGAGAAGCATATGAGGGCGGTATCGAGTTCATTTAAAATGGCAAGCTGTTCTTTCGCCGAGGCCCGTGGCATAAGCTGCATGAGGCACTGACTCCAAAGTTTCGTCGTTCTCGCAATCCGATTCCTTCAAATCGATCACGTCACGTACTTCATTCACAATGCCCTAATCCGTGCACAGTTCCGCAGTGTCGGCATCATCGCCGGCCGTAATTAAACCATCGCAACAGATGTCCCACCCGCTCTCCCAGGTCGGAGTCGACGACGCCCTGCCACAAATTGCCGCCGCAGTGGTCCAGTTCGGAAGCTTCAGGCTCGGCATCGGGCCCGACGTCGACGAAGTCGGCCTCGCGAAAACAGTTTCGCGCGCATGTAGCCGTCACCGCCGCCCACGAAATATTCACCGTCTTCACAGCTACATACCGGGACGCCCGAAGCGGCAAGTTGGCTGCCAGGTGGGCAATAGCTATGAGCAAGCGCTCCACAACGTGGCACCTAACGTGCGGATTACGCTCAAGCCAAGCGGTCACACTTTCGACGTTTTGTTGAGCGGCAGGAAAAAGCGTGGAAGGCCTCTCGTCTGCCATTTTGACCACACACGCACACCAAGGCGAGCAAGAAGTGCACACGCAACATGCCTGCCAGAACGCGTGGTACAGATCTGGGCCCGTTTCCAGCCAGAAAACGAAACTAATTCGAGCCAGCATGGCGGGCGTCGCGGAACGGTGGAGACGGGCAAGGAGTTTGTGATCAAGAGAGGAGAGCAGACTTGTGAGAGAAGGGCAAGGAGTTGCGATAAAGAGAGGGGACGATGCAGCGGGAGGGCGACCTTGAAAACGAAAACACGCGGGAAGGAGGCAGGTTGGGTAGCTCGCTTAAAAGGTCCGCAAACTCGCACGTAGAAAAACTTTGAAAGAGTGCCTGTGCGCGCAGAATTCAAAGCATGGCCGCCTGGATCGATGCGTGCGGCAGTGTTCGAAGAATCGACGGCCGTGGTCAAAAAATCGTTTTGTTGCGCCGGTGGGTTGCGTGGGCTCACCAACTTCGATAGATAGCAATTCGTTCCGCGCAAATTAACAGCCGTTCTCGTGCTTCCGCACGTGCGCGGAAGGCGTGCTGAGGTGAGTGCGAAGTGAGTAAGAACAAGTCCTAAACACGAATCGAATCCCAAATTATCAGTGCCGGTGGGGTAGCGTGTGCGCGTGCATTAGACACAGACTATCGGATACAGTCGGTGGCCGACGATGTTGGCAAATGGTCTGGTCACTCCAGGCCGGCGACGCCAACAACAGTACCAGCAATCAAAAACTGGGTAGATGGCTGACCGGTCTTCGAAAGATCGGTGGCAGTGTGAAAACATGGGCCTCTTCTGGCGATGCGGTGTGCTCAGAGTAGCGGGGGGACAAAGGACGGAGGGGTGTGTAACAAAAGCAGTAGGGGCATGAAGGAAGGAAACAACTTTCCTTCCTCCATGGGCTGATAGAGTGGCAACTAGAGGGTCGTGGAGGAGGGGTCGGCGTTTAACAATAGAATGTATGGGCTCCTCACCGATGCCTGATTGGTGGTCGAAATTGGTTTCCCAGGAAGTCGGCAGACTGTTGACTCCATTCGCTGTAACCGATCAGCGGCGCTCGGAGACGTTCGTTGTAAGTCCGGTTTCGTGCCATTGAACCAATGTATATTTTCACGGTCACGCGAATATTGTTCGTTTTAAACGAAAGTTCGTTTTAAGTGGGGCCGTTATATGTAGGCTCGACTGTATTTAAAAAACAAGTGCATAAAAGCCATCAATGTTCTAAAAATGTTGTCACGCACTACGTGGGGAAGCGACAAGAAGTTTTTAATGAATTTGTATGAAAGCCTCATACGTACCTGCTTAGACTATGGGGCAATAGCATATCAGTCTGCGACACCTACTGCACTTAAAATGCTTGATCCTGTTCATCGTCTAGGCATCCGCCTCTCTACGGGTGCTTTTCCTACTAGCCCCGTGGAAAGCCTGCACGTGGAATCGAACAAATGGTAGTTCCACCTCAAAGATGTTACATGTCTTTTAAATATTATCTTAATGTAAATACAGACAAGGATCACCCATCGCACTCCACAATTAATGACATGTCAAGCCTCGCTGTGTTTGAAAAACGGCCTTCTATGAGACAGCCCAACTCACTCTGTGTGAGGGGCCTAGCGAAGGAAACCGATGTGCCACTTTAACACCGTTTGATGGCTCCCGTAGTAGGCCTGCCACCGTGGCAGTGGCAGGCGATAGATTGTGACGTGTCTTTCTTGGAGGTTACACAGCATGCATCAATCGCACATATCCAGACATACTTCCTTGAACTACAACATAAATACACATGTCCTGAGTTCTTTACAGATGGTTCAAAGTCTAACACTTCTGTCTCGTATGCATTCGTCGGCCCATTCATTACGGAAGCCGGCGTTCTGCACTCGGATACAAGCATTTTCACCGGTGAAGCTTATGCGATACTTGCGGCCGTTAAACACATTAAACAAATAAAACTATACAAGGCAATAACACATACAGATTTCCTAAGCATTGTAAAAGCTCTGAAAACACCTAAAAAACACAAAAACCCTGCCATTGTCTCGCTTTATTCGCTCTTATGCACTGTCTACTCATCCAAGCAGCATGTCGTAGTCTGCTGGGTGCCAGGACACCGCGAAATTCAAGGCAACGTTCTGGTGGACCAGCTAGCTGTATCCGCCAACCAAACCGCTACCGATACACCAATACCAATACCTGCACTCGACTTGAAACCTTTTCTAAAACAAAAGCTCAGGGATTATTGGCAGAGCACATGGGATACACACACATGGGTAATAAATTGCATGTCATCAAGCCGCAACTTAGTCATTGGCCGCCAGTATCAAAATCACGCCACATAGGAGTAATCCTTTCAAGGTTGAGAACAGGACATACACACACAACACATTCATTTCATTTGTTTTGGGGCGATCCACCTTTGTGTGACAGATGTGGAGAAGCACTCACCGTACTTCACATTCTAATCCAGTGTAAAGAATTAGACACCCTGAGAAGACAACACTTTTTGTTACCCTACCGACAACAGATACCAGTCCATCCTGCAATGTTTGTCGGTAGTGAACCACTTTTTACCCATAAATCATTGTTAGCTTATTTAAGAGAAGTTCGTACTTTTCACATCATATACCTGGGCATTCTGTTGCACGACCTCTCCAGACAGGTCTCTGCTGCGGTGGCTACACTCAACAAAGCACTTGCCTCACGGCCCTTGGATGCAAGAGTGTGAACTAGTGAGGCACTTGTGCTAATGCCATACATGTCCACCATCGCTTTTATTATCACAAGCTTTTGTCATCCATTAACACCACACACCTTTCACGCATGGTCATGATTTTATTCTATGTTTTTACCCGCCTTAGCGCGAGGAATTTTATGGCCCTTATACAGCTGCTTATCACAAGCATTGCCCATATCTCTAGTAAGATGAACTGGCGCTCTTTGGCTATTAAATGGTCCTTACGCCATTAAACATCATCATCATCATCTTCACGTCAATCTGTCTTACACAGTTATACTTTGTTATAAGACACATTGAAGTGAGATACAATTGGGAAGAACAGACACCAGTGCGCCTGCATTGTAATAGGAGTTAATCGAAAATTAGTGACCTTGCAGCACTGTTTGTAAGAGACAGCTCATGTAAGTGACAAGAGCTGCTCCCTGGAGCATGTCTCTCATAAAAGGGTTCAACTGTAAAAAAGCTCAACTATAATATTTTTGAAAAGTAATGACATTGCTTCAATAGTTCACCAGTTATGCGCTAAAGCACTGCTTTATGTTCGGATGCTATGTGGCTTTGCTGTAGGCCTACATTGTTCCCTCGCTCTGGGTTTGGCATACAGAAGAACTTGTCTTTGTTATCTTTCTTTCCTTTTCTAGCCAACCTTTTATGGCACAAGGGCAGCAGCGATATTGTTGTATATTTAGTCAAAGGTAATCGGGAAAGTAATGAGCAACTTGCTTGACATTACTCACTTGATTACAATAGTCATTAGTCCTCTGCCCAAGCACTTTTCTCTCTCTCTCTTGTGGACACAGGGACGAGCGATCCTTGACGCAGAGCTTGCGGCAGCAACAAGACGAGGCATACCAGGCCTCATTGCTCGCTGACCAGGAGAAGGAGAGGCGGCGCCTCGAGGAGGTCAGGCGGCAACAGGAGGAGGAGCAGCGCCAGCAGGAGCAAGCCCTCCAAGAGCAGCAAAGGAAAGAGGTCAGACTCGGTCGCAAGCTCACTTGACCGGTGTTGTGTCAGCTGCCTTGTGTGTTGTGTAGGCAACCTTGGCTCTGTGCAGACTGTTGGAAGCTGTGGCAATGTCTATCCCCAGGATTGCATAACTGTGCCGAAGTCGCTTGGCGCTTACATACTAAACTGATACCTCGGTATAACGAACCCGGATGCACTCAAACCTCGATATCACGAACCCAGATATAAAGCAACATCGGCTATAACGAAGCAAATAAAAAATGTTCTTGCATAAGATATATTGTTAAAAATTAACTATTTTGGGCTGTGTTCTGATAAAAATGTCAGTGCATGTCCGTCAACCGCCTTTAATTTTGCCAAGAGAAAAAAAAATATTTTCTGAGTTCTCAGGACCCCAAAAACTACTTCCAGTTACGATTAAAAAAATTTTACTTTCTTGAAAACAATTCAGAAGTGTCCGCTGAGCTGCAACTGTTTCTTTTGAATTTCACAAAACTGGGATTTCGATGAGATTCTGCAAAAAAAGAACTATTGTAGCTATAGGTCTGAAAAGTTTAGGCTACATGCTGAGAATAGTTTTCTTTGATAAACCGTTATTACTTAGCACTTGTGGCGCTGTTCTTTCAAGCGAAAAAAATAGCGAAATACGCTGTTCAGTATTGCTCAAGCTTTAGATTATTTGCTCCTCGCGTGTAAATGTCATACTTCCCAAAAATTTCGAAAGCATTGCCACATGTTAGGCCAACAAATTTGCAGAACGTAATTGCAGAGAGTGACGTCAAACGTTAAGCAGAAACGTTTAACATAACATATCCCTGAAAATGAAATGTTTTGAAAACCATTAAAAAAAGTTGCAATGAAATTCGAACGTATGCACCATGTAACAGTTGCGAAGTAGCAACTACGTAGCTCACTCATTGTACCACTAATGAGCAAGCAATAAAGCCATAGCGATTGGAAGCAAAGCCCATAAAGTACTGCTGTCACGGGCTCTTTCATTTGCCATCAGGGCTTATCCAGATATGGCTAGATCCAGATCAGGTGCCGTAGACGATCACTTTCAATTAAGATCAGACTTTATATGTACTAAGGAGGGTGAGAATGGCAAAGTGAAATGTGGAAATTTTGTATGCATATGAGATGGTAGTACTCAGCGGTGGGGAAAACAATATGCTCTTTGACTCGTGTGTAAAGCTGTACGTACGTACATCCGCACGAACGTGCCGCAACGCGTTCCCCTCGCCGCTAGTGTTGGAGCAGTTCAAAGTAGGTCATGTCGCAACTGTGCGTTGACATCACTCTTCCCTCACACACTTCTCTCACAGGTGCATGCTGATGTCTCTCTCTCTCATCTGTTGCACGCTTGGCGCAGCGCCCGCAGCTGCCGGCTCCTCCGCTTGCTCGCGACACACTTTCCTCTTGCTTCACCCTCTCCACAACCCGCAACGCTTGACTGCACGTCGATTGGCAACACTCTTTCGGCTCGTTAATCTGAGATGAAACTTACATGAAACCCAACCCGCTTCCCGTATTTTTGTGTTTCAAACAAACATTGACTCAAGTAAATGCTACACTCAGTTCTGTTTCAAACCGTTCTACTAGCACCCGCGTCGACGCCCTTTTCAACGGGGTCAACGTCATGTGCACCACTGCTGCTTCACATCCCATCAGGGTTCTCTATGTCATTTCGAGTTGTATTCGATTTATCCACGCTAATTAAATTACCTTTTCGGGCACATTGCTATTTCAGTGGAAGCTACTTTGATATAGTGCAGATAAAAGGCATCGAAGATTACAAAAAAAGGTGATTTTATCATGAGTTCTTATTTTATGGCTTTCGCGATTGTCAGTGTATGTGGCAGGCTATCTGTCAAGAAATACATGCAAAGTGAAGTGGGCTTATGCACTTTATGCTAAGGTGTGCCTGATGCTTTGGTTATGCATAAAATAGATAACGAAAGGATTCTGACCTGTAAGTAGCTTTTTCTAGCAAAATTTTTGCTCGCATAATAATTGCACCTCCGAAGTTCAGTCAATTTTTTATTAAAAAAGAAGTGCAATCAACATTCGAGTAATACGGTACTGCTACTTACTTCCCTTATAGGAGATTCAGCGCATGAAGCTGGAGCTCGTGGACCAGATCCCCGAGGAGCCTCCAGATTCGGACCCTGGGAGCATTCACCTCGTCATCAAGCTTCCTACAGGAACTCGTCTCGAGAGGCGGTTCAGGCGGACACAGTCACTCAAGGTGGGCGGTCTTTGTGAACCAAACATTTCAATCGTGGTTAAAAAAGCAGTTGCGTTAATTTTTTTCTTGATCCCATAAAAGTAACATTCACTTATTTGCGTTTCTCTTTTTTTCTTTATTTTGACATTTTGACCTTTTTAATAACTTAAGCATGCAGAATGCAATGTTATTTTGACTCTTACCTGTGGACAGTCTTTTCTTGAACCTTTTCCCCTTCCTCTACTTGTCTTTCTTAAAGGGGACCTGCAACATATTTTGAACATGGTCAGAAAACAGTGCGGATCAGTAGAAGAGGCTTCTGAGAACACGCGAGCCAAATATTATAGCGCAGCATGCCGCTTGGAATTCAAAACAAATTGTCAAAATCAGCTAAAAATCGCTTTCTCTTCTCTCGACAAATAAAGAAAGACGCTCAAAAATCACTCGGCCATCTATCATCCGTTGGCTGACTCGAACATGGCGAGCTCGCTCGTTACAGGGATCGCCCCGGAAAACCGCGACTTTTCCACGCGTGCACGCGCAATCGCACTGAAAAAGCAGAGTGTCCGAAGAAAAAAAAAAAAAATGAAAAGTGCTCAAGGTCATGAGGTGCATGTGACGTATTTTTTTTGCCCCTGTCATCTCTCCCTGCTTTGCTTCCAGTGCTTTCATCGGGACGAGAGAAAAGAGAATGCGATTGGAGCGTGTAACTCCACTCGTACTGGTGTTGAATTCACAGAGCAATAAGCTCTTTTATTGAATTTATTCTATGGTTACTTGAAAAAGTGTTTCAGGGCCCCTTTAACAAAAGCAGTGCCAGTTAGTGACAGCAAAGCAAAGCCTTTTGTCCTCCAGTTGTACATTACTTGTTGCAGTGCAAAAATTGCACGGGTGCTGTTTTACTTGGGAGAGGATTATTGTGTAAAAAACAAGTCATTCTCGAATTTGCAGGGACGTCTGATGCGCATTTTTCAAATAGACTATGCTTTGAATAAGGCAAATTATACAAGGTGCCTTGGTGCACTCATAAGCAATTGAAATACAAGCAAGTTACTGTATAACCTCGTTAGACATTTCTGCTTACAGCAGCCATTCGTATATTACATTATAATTTGCGGCATATGCTGATCTCCCTCTCTGTTCCCTTGATCTGGCTTCGTTTACTACGGATAAAGGTACAATAGACATTCGGATATAGTTTTCCAAAATAAGAGGCCAGCAAGATTTTCAGCACTTCCTCACAACGAAATTCTCTGTCATGGACTTCCCCAATTCAATACCTTTTCACTTCAAGCATTGCTTGGCATGGTTATAAGACGGGAACAGCATGCCAGCAGTGTCAACACAGGGGTGGCCATTTTGAGGTGGCCATTCTTGTCTTGAATCAACTCGGCTAGTGGGACTGACTATGGTTAATGGCTAATACATCTTTTGAAGATCAATGTATGATTTTTCATGATTTCAGTGTTGTCAAAATAAAAAAGTCACAGCTTTGCCACAAAGGCGAAGCAATGAACTCGATAGCAACAAATTGGAAGGTCACGCGCAAAATGGCAAGCAGACCAAAATGTGCCCTGCGTTTCTCACGCACAAATGAAGCATGAAACTTACTCACAGGTACAGATGAACTCGAATAAGCGACTCAGTTGTTACTTCGCTGTGTCTGAAAAGTGCGCTTTTTTCACAAACGGAGGAGACTGTGCAACGATTTTAGTGACCTTTGTCCGCCTGGTAACTACAACAGAATCGTTCTGGTGAAAGTCCAAGGCCAGCCAAGACGTACGATTGTACCCACTGTGAGATAAGCTTATGCGTGAGCGTCCACCCTGCCCCTCTCTACAGGGCAAAGCGTGCGTGAAAGATGAAAGCGCGCGCCGCCGCGTCGGGGCATGGCGATGCGCACTCATTGCGCCATCTTGCTGGTGATGCTGAAAACACGATAGTTCCTCCCTAGATTCCTGTCACCAGTGGTAGATATAAATAGCTTGTTGTTTGAACGTTGAAGGAGGCGATCCTTCGTGGCTCAGTGGCTGATGCCTCGCACTCACAATTCATAGGTCCCACGTTCATTTCCGCATGTTGTAGTCTTTTACATGCAAAGCAGCCCTTTGACTAGCCTGTGTAATGCTGTCCCTTCGTCCGCACCACTCCCCTCGCTGCAGGTGTTGAAGCGGTGCCTAGTAGCTCATGCCCTTCTAGCAGTGCGCTGTGTCGCCTCCCTCGTCTGCCGTTAGCTCTCTCGCTTCACCCTCTCCACCGCTGGCAATGCTTGAGCACACTCCTCACATGGGCATCATCTCTCTCGTCACGTCTCCGCATCTGTCGGCGAAAAATCGCGAATGGGCAGTTATGTGTGCTGCGAGCGCCTCGAGAATCTCGCAGTGCCGACAATATAGACAATGCATTGCTGCTTGCCGCACGATTGTGCTCACAGGCGAGACGCCGTCGTGACATGCTTCCTGCTAGTGTGTGCGTACCCTTCCCCGCTGTCGCCGGCGTTCCGAGAGTTAGTGAACTCAATCACTTTCACGAATGGCGCATCAACACCGACCAAGTACGAGTCAAGAACAGCGATAGTTAAGAATACAGACGGCGTGCGGGTGACACCAACGAGATGCGAGCCAAGGAAGCCGAGCGCCAGCGTCTTCAACGCGTCCCGCCTTCCGTGTTTTTGCGTTTCAAACAAACATTTACTCAATTAAACGCTACGCTGAGTGTCACTTAAAACCGCTCTTCCTGCACTCGTGTCGACGCCTGTTTTAACCGGGTCAACACCGTGCGCACCACTGCTGCTTCACATCCTATCAGGGTTCCCTTCGTGGGGTCGGTCCATAGTTTTCTTAGGTTGTTTTTTTCCTTCTTGTATATATATATATATATTATATATATATATATATATATATATATATATATATATATATATATATATATATATACACACACACAGTGAAATCTCGATACAACGAATTTGAAGGGACCGCGGAAAATAGTTCGTTATTTTGAAATATCGTTATAGTGAGAACATCGAAAATTCGCATTAAAAATCGTAAATGCAACAAAAGGAGTCGCCTACCTTTGCTGTGTACACATCCGCAAACACTTGATTTTATGACGAGCGTGAAAAGAAACAAAACGCGAAGTGTTCTGGAATGAGCGCACGTTTATTTGAAAAAGTCGGTGATCTTGGCCTGGCGGGTGCCGCTCAACTGCCGCAGGACGAACGCTTCGAAGTTGTCCACATTCTTATGCTCTGCTTCGGTGGCATTGCTGCACCTGCCAAGGTAAGTGCGCATCTTTCGCACGCATTCCATGATGTCGGCGTTGGAAAGCGATTCTTCTGGTTGGCTAACGGGCGCGGTCTCAGCGTCGTCTTCGCCATTGGCGTCCTCGTCGCTGTTATCACCACAAACAGCACTGACGATGTCATCGGTCGTCAGTTCGGCTGACGAGCATGCTTCGTCGTCGCACTGCACATAGTGCTCGAACGTCACCGAGGCATCCATCGCGAGTCTTTCGACGACTTCTTGCCACATGCCACTCGCGTCGCTTTCTTCGCTGCCTTGTTCAGATTCAGATGGCATTAATACTACCAAGCCTGCCTTCCTCCAGCAGTTCTGGATGGTGGTTGATGTAATGCTCCACCAGGCCCCGATAACCATTTCTGTGGCCTGTCGCACATTGATGGAGGTAGGCAGCTTCATCCGAAGATTTATTAGCAATCGCTGAACCAGGCGTGTCCGGTAATGGGCCTTGACACTTTTTATGATGCCTTGGTCCAGTGGCTGGAGCAAGGACGTACAGTTCGGAGGCAAGAATTCCAGCTGTACATTTGTCAGCCTGACATTAACAAGATGCGCCGAGCAGTTGTCGGCGATAATCAGGATTATCCTACCTGCGCTCCTCATCTCATCGTCCACCTTTAGTAGCCACTCAGAGAATAACTCTCGTGTCATCCACGCGCGTGAATTAGCCCGATAATCGCACGGCTATAAAACAACGTTCCTCATGCAGCGAGGCTTCTTGTATTTGCCGATCACCAAGGGCTTCAGCTTCTTGGTGTCCGTGGAATTGCAGCATAACAATACCGTAATCCGGACTTTGGACTGCTTGCCGCCTTTGCAGCTGTTCCCTTTAAAATGCATGGTTTTATCAGGAAGCATTTGATAGAAGAACGCCATTTCGTCCGCATTGAATATATCATCTTCGGAGTATGAAGCGACGATTTCGCGGAACTTCTCGTCCCTCCATGCAGTAGCGCTTGCTGCGTCTGCCGCCTTCTCTTCACCAGACACCACTTGCCAGGTGATTCCATTCCTTTCACGGAAACGATGAAGCCACCCCGCGCTTGCTTCGAAGCCTGTGATGTCCAAAGCATCAGCGAATTGCCGGGCTTTTTCCTGCAGCATGGGTCCCGACACCGGCACATTTTGAGAACGCGCGTCCTTGAACCAAGTCAGTACTGCAGCATCCACTTCTTGGAAATTCCCATGTCGGAGCCGTTTTCTTGACGGTGCGAGTTGGGACCCTCGGTGCAGCTCGAGGATCTTTTGTCGGTCCTTCAGGATGGTTGCGACAGTTGATGGTGCAACCCCCATCTCGTTCGCAATGTGGATTTGTTTTTTACCGGCGTCCACTTGAGAAAGAATATCCACTTTTTCTTTCAAAGAAAACTGCCTCCGTTTCTTTTTCGCGCTGCTTCCGGAGCTCGTCGCGAACGCAGAAACGAATCACTCTAACCTTTAAAACGAGAAAGCCGTACGACAATCGTGCGACGTTGCCGGTCGACGTAACAAAACAAAGGCGGCGAGTTTAGGCTCAACCTGGCTCAACGAGCATGCAAAAAAAAAAAAAAACATCGAAAACAAGGTACTGGCGATGGCGATAGGGCTAGCCAGGCTAGTGCGCATTTAGCATAAGGCAACGCATGGAGAAATGAGCAGGAGCTCTGATGATGATGATAGTGCCACATATGGCGCTGGGCATTTAGACCGCCGCACGTAATTTTTACGCTAGAAATTCGTTATTTTGAAGTGCTCTTAAGGTACCAGGGTGATAAAATTTGATACGTTATTCTGAAACATTCGTTATTCTGAAATTCGTAGTAGTGAAATATTTTTACATTGAACCAATGGACATTTGGAAGGGGATTTCCGAAATATTCGTTAATCTGAAAAAATCGTTAATCTGAGGTTCGTTATAACGGGATTTCACTGTATATACGTATACTATGAGTGACGGTGACGCCAACGCCGGCGGCAAAATCCAGTCAACAGTGTCCATATAATCGCAATGAAAATGAATGCGTCCTTAAAGACTCGTGACTCACAACAGCGTATAAGCAGGCAAGTGATATCGATGTACCAATTTAAGAACGAAATTTACTGATCCCTGGTCGGTCATTACACACTACAGTTGCATAATCAGTTGTCTGCCGTTTCACAACTTTTCCAAACAGAGGGCCCATTGACTTAAAGGTCCGTATACCACTTCCTATATTTTTTCAAAGATTTCAAGTAAACACGTGCATCGTATACAAAATGCCATCACGATCAATGATTCTCCTTATGGCAGCGCTACGAGTTGTCGGCACGCCACAAATTCTAAGAAACAATCCCTCCCCCTTTCCGGGCCTTTCGGGCCTCCATGTGACGCGCCGTGCCACGTTTCTTATGCGCTGAGCCAAATATGGCCAAATATGCTGTGACTGGTCGAGCAGCAAGAGCCTACAACATCCGGTCAGTCTGCAAGCAGCTGTCCCCGCTGCTTGTTGTTCGTCGTGTTGTTCGCGTGCGTGTAACAGGTGCCGGGCACGGCGTGTCCCCGTACAGGTCTATCGCGTTGGCAATCCTTTGAAGGCGTGCGCGCAACGCAGGTTCCATACCGGCACGATTACGGAAGCCACGGTTTGCCTACAAGCACACAGCTGACAGAGTCGACGGCCGAAGTCACGGCAACCGGAAGTAAACCTTGTTTCAAGCAGCGCGTCAGCGAAGACATATGCCACGCGAGATTAGAAGGGGCACTCGGCGAGAGGGCAAAGCAGCTTGGGAGAGGATAACAGCGAGGGAAGCGCAGGAGAGAGCGAGAGATGTGGTCTTCCCGGTTTCTATAATTAAACGCGCGAAACTCCACTATTACTGCATGGTTTCGAAAAATCCTCATGGCTCTGTGTTCGTCATACACTCTTGAAGGATTTCCCCGCCACAACTGAATTTAGACCTCTGGGTGGTTTTTGGGCCCTTTAAAGGGACACTATAGGCAACTATTAAGTCGACGTTGATTGTTGAAATAGCGTTCGAGAAACCCCGTAGTGTTACTTTTGTGCCAAAGGAAGGTCTATTTTAAAATAAAATCAAGTTTTAGTGGTCCGCATCGGGTTAGCGCAATTCAAATTACCCGCCGCAGAAACAGACCGACCGGACCGACTCATGTCCGTGTTGCCGTGAACAACGTTGCCCGGCTTTACTGTGCTAGTTGCAGCAGACCGAAAGCAGTGGAAGGCGCAGCAGCAACTACGGCCATTGATCAATTTCCCGCCATTGGCTCTGAGATTGCAGACATTTTTGGGTCAACTGTGCCCCACTACATGGCACCACCTGTCCAGTGTAACTATGAGAAAATTGAATTTTCGAACCACTCGCCCCATTCTCCAAAGTAACGTACGGCGGTTCTTTTTTCCATGTATCAAACAGAAATTAACAAGCAGCATTTTATTGCGTCTCTTTATGCGTGGAAGGTTCCTTATTTGGTGCAGCTAGATCGATTACTAGTTAATTATTGTAGGCGGTCCGTCTGATGTCATCAGGATCATTTTGAGAACGTCCTACTGTGGCACATGTGTTCTTGTGCGCATTTACCTTAATTTCTTGGAAAGTTGAGCACTGTTGGTAATAATATTATTACGAGAAGACCGACTCAGAGGGGTAGTCGCCGACACAGATTAGCTCGCGCCAGTCTATCTGCTTTGTCTTCTTCAACTCCATGCACTGGCACGTAGCATGATCCCCGGCGACGGAAGCACCGTCCCGGTGCTTTAATGGTCGTTATCTGACGCATTCTTGTAGGGCTTGATCCGCGAGACGTGTACAATATCACTGGGCTGCGTAGTAGATGATGATGGACAGATGGGGCTGATCTTGTAGGTGACAGGTATTACTTGACGCAATATACGGTAGGGTCCCGTGTAATGAGACAGAAGTTTTTCGGATAGGCCCAGCCGACGATGAGGGGACCAGAGTAAAACGAGGGTATCAGGAGCAAAATGTACGTCTCTATGTTCCGCATCGTACCGACGGCATTGGTTGGTTTGTGACGCCATCAGCCGAGCACGAGCGAGCTGACGGGTATGATCGGCTCGCGCAATCGCGTCGCGGGCATACTCGCTGGTGGACGAGGTGTGAGCTGAGATAACTGTGTCCAGTGGTAAACTCAGTTCTCTTTCGTACAATAAGTAGAACGGCGAAAAGCCCGCTGTGTCGCGACGGGATGAATTATACGCGAAAGTTGCGTAGGGTAAGGCAAGGTCCCAGTCTCGGTGGTCGGGCGACACGTACATAGCGAGCATATTTGTTAAAGTGCGGTTAAATCGTTCCGTGAGGCCGTTTGTTTAAGGGTGGTAAGCGGTTATCAGTGTGTGTTGCGTGGAACAAGAACGCAGAATGTCGGCGATGACTTGGGATAGAAATGTACGGCCACGGTCTCTGAGAAGCTGTCTCGGAGCACAGTGAATCAATATAACGTCCCGTAACAAGAAGTCAGCGACGTCGGTTGCACAGCTGGTCAGTAGAGCTCGCGTAATAGCGAAGCGTGAAGCGTAGTCATTAATAACGGCTATCCATTTGTTTCCCAATGTTGATGTGGGAAAAGGACCAAGCAGGTCTAACCCAACACGGTAAAATGGTTCCGCGTGTATGTCAATTGGTTGAAGATGGCCAGCGGGTAGCAGCGACGGTGTTTTACGACGTTGGCATAGGTCACACGTGGCGACGTATCGGCGTATCAAACGAGGAAGGCCTGGCCAGAAAAAACGGCGCCGGATGCGCTTGTACCTGTGGGATACGCCAAGGTGTCCAGCCGTGGGAGCGTCGTGAAGTTCGGTGAGAACACAGCGGCGCAAATACTTAGGCACAACAATGAGAAGGTCGGGCCCGTCTGGTCGGAAATTGCGACGGTATAGCACACCCTTTTGAATGACAAAGTAGCGGACGGAAGCATTATTTGTGGAGGATTCCATACGGCTGATGATGTCAAGCAGCTCTGGATCATGCTTCTGTTCTTCCCCAATATTAAGGAAGTCGGACACTGACAAGATAGAGTTCTCCGTGGGCTCATCAGTGTCCTCAGGATCGTCGACAGGGTACCGGGAGAGGCAATCGACATCATGGTGTAGGTGGCCAGATTTGTAGACCACCGAATAGGAAAACTCTTGCAGGCACAAAGCCCAGCAACCAAGGCGGCCTGATGGATCTTTCAGAGAGTTGAGCCAGCAGAGTGCGTGGTGGTCGGTAACTACCGCAAATGGGCGTCCGTATAGATAAGGTCGAAATTTTGCCACCGCCCATACAAGAGCCATGCACTCACGCTCTGTTATCGAATAGTTACGTTCAGGGGCGGATAGGAGGCGGCTGGCATATGCAATAACGCAATCATGGCCATGTTGTTTCTGAGCCAGCACTGCACCAATGCCATGCCCACTTGCATCTGTACGGATTCCCGTAGGGGCAGCAGGGTTGAAGTGTGCCAGAATCGGAGGGGTAGTGAGAAGAGCGGCGAGAGTCGAGAATGCAGAAGCCTCTTCGGAGCCCTATGAAAACGGTGCTTCTTTCTTGAGGAGCTGCGTAAGCAGCCTCGCTATGTGCGCAAAATTTTTCAGAAGTGTCGGAAGTAGGAGCATAGTCCGATAAAGCTGCATACATCCTTCGCAGATCGTGGTACAGGAAAGTTTTTGACGGCGCTGATTTTTGCCGGGTCTGGTTGTAACCGTTGGCGTCTACTAAATGGCCAAGCACTGTGATTTGATGGCGTCCAAAGTGACATTTGGACGAGTTGAGCTGCAGGCCAGCGCGGCGGAAGATTCCCAGGATGGCTGAGAGGCGCTCTATATGAGTTTCAAATGTTGGTGAAAAGACGATGACGTCGTCCAAGTAGCACAAACAGGTGGACCATTTGAATCTTCTGAGCAGGGAGTCCATCATTCGTTCTAAGGTGGCTGGAGCGTTACAAAGGCCGAAGGGCATGACCTTGAACTGATATAGGCCATCGGGGGTGATGAATGCCGTCTTTTCACGGTTCATTTCATCTACCTCTATCTGCCAGTAGCCGGAACGAAGGTCTATGGAGGAAAAATAGTGGGACCCATAGAGGCAATCAAGCGCATCATCTATTCGTGGCAGAGGGTAGACGTCTTTTTTGGTAATTTTGTTTAGGTGTCGATAATCTACGCAGAAACGCCATGCAACGTCTTTCTTGCGGACTAGCACTACAGGAGAAGCCCAAGGACTGCAGGATGGCTCAATGATGTCCTTGGCGAGCATTTTGTCGACCTCACTTTGGATGATGTGACGCTCGGCCGCCGACACCCAATATGGACGCCTATGAATAGAATGCTCATTACCAGTGTTTATGCGGCGGCTCATACCGGTAGCTTTATCCAACGGACGGCCGCTGATGTCAAAAACGTCGATGTAGGACAGCAGAACCCGGTGGAGCTCATCAGTCTGCAGCGGCGTTAAGTTGGAAGCGATAATCGAAGTAATAGCGCTGTCGGAGTAAGTGGCAGATTGATGTTGAGCGTGGGGGTCAGAAGGAGCGACCATCGCGAAAACATCTTCCGCATTGTCTTCTAAGGTGCAGAGCAACGCCAAAGAGATCCCTTGTGGCAGAACTTGAGGTGTCAAGCTAAAGTTGACAACTGGGAGGCACGTAGAATTTCCTGCGACGAACAGAATGGTGTGCGGTAATGTAATGCCACGGCTTATGAGGACATCGGTGATAGGGGTCAGAACATAGTTACCGTCGGGAACTGGTGATATTGAGACGAGCTCTATGTAGGTCAGTGTCTGTGGAGCGAGGCGCACGTGTCCCGTTGTGCAGAGGCGACTCGGCCATTGTGCAAGAGGTTCTGTTGCGGGCAAGTGTAGACGGAGCGTACTGGTCGAACAGTCTATGAGGGCAGAATGCGCGGACAGGAAGTCGAGGCCTAAGGTTACGTCGTGGGGGCATTTATAAAGGACGGTGAAGAGAACAACTGTGTGTTGATCCGCAATGCTCACACGGGCGGAGCACATTCCAACGATAGATGCTATTCCACCATCCGCAACACGGACGAACTGAGTGGTAGCAGGTGTGAGAACCATCTTGAGCTTGCGGCGAAAATCACTCGTCATCACGGAAAGTTGGGCACCGGTGTCGACAAGAGCAGTGACATGTACGCCGTCTACTTGTAGGTCTATGAGGTTCTGTTTTGTCGGTATCGTCAAAAGAGGATTTTCGGTCAGTCTGAGCGATGCAGCGCCACCTCTGGGGGCTGCAACGCTTAGTTTTCAGTCAGGGAACCTCGTGGAAAGGCGGGGGAAGATGGTCGGCGGGGCTGTGAAGAACGAGACTGGCGACGTTGGGGGGATGGAGAGCGGGAGTAGCGGTGTTCAGAAGCAGGTTCCTGGGCAAAATGGTCGCGGCTGGTCTCATGGCGATAGGCAGGACGTGCATAGAAGGGACGAGAGGACAGTTGTGCAGGAGGACCCCAGCGACTTCTGCAATGGCGAGAACTGTGCCCGATTCTGTGACACGAGAAGCAGATCGGCTTGTCAACGTGTGTTCGCCATGCGGACGGATTACGGAACCTTGAGGGAGAGCCGGTCCGGAAGGGACGTGCAGGCGTGTATCGGGGCTGGTAGTTGGTGCGGGGAGGCGGTGAGATAGAGTGAATTCCCAAGCTGGCGATTTCCTGCCGGACGACTGCTTGAATGAGAGGCAACATAATTGGTGGAGAGGGGTCAGGGGACGTTGGTACCACCTTAGCTGGAGCAGCCGCTTCAAGCTCCCACCTTACGATTCGCGTCAAGTTGTCACAGGTGGATGATATGTGTCGAGACACGAGGACATCGCAGTGGTGTTCGGGAGGCGCTGGAACTGATGGGAGATGCGTCTGCTTTTAGCTTGTTCGAACCGGCGACATTCTTGAATGATCGCATCAACAGATGACACATTGTTGAATACCAACAAGTTGAATGCATCGTCGGCGATACCCTTTAGGATATGCGCAACTTTTTCAGGTTCGGACATATTTTCGTCAGCTTGGCGGCATAGTTAAAGGACAGCCTGAATGTAACCGATGTAGGGCTCCGTGGAAGATTGTGCGCGAGTCGACCAACTCATTTTTCGCAGCTTCACGACGACCAGAGATGTTGCCAAAAAGCTCATGAATCTTTGCTTTGAAGCTGTCCCAGCTTGTTATGTCATGCTCGTGGTTGTCAAACCAAACACAGAGGGTTCCGTCGAGATAAAAGATGACGTTTGCGAGCATAAGAGTGGGATCCCACCTGTAAGTGGCGCTGACGCGTTCGTAGAGGCGTAGCCACTGGTCGACGTCGGAACCCTCGCTGCCCGAGAACACCCCCGGGGTCTTTGAGCGCGGGAAGCGTCACGAAAGTTGTTGCGGGCGCTGGGTTGACAGGTCGGGCAGAAGGGCGGGCGACCGGAGAGGATGTAGCCGAGTCTTGAGTGGTCATGTTGTAAGCTGCGAGGGAGCGTCTGCTTCGGAGTTCTGTGGCGAAGACGGGGATCGCACAACTCCACCAAATATGTTACGAGAAGGAGACTGACTCAGAGGGGTAGTCACTGATGTATTTACAGCCGGTTAGGCGAGCAGCGCCAGCCACACAGATTAGCTCGCGCGAGTCTATCTGCTTTGTCTTCTTCAACTCCATGCACTGGCACGTAGCAGTATTGTCGTTTAGATGTTTTCATACCTTGACCTTTCACTCTTACATAAATTCAATTTGACTTTAGTGTCCCTTCCACAAAAAAAAGCCAGCACCATGAGTTTGTCCCTCTCGGCTTTTTCGTGCCGACTCCTCACAGACAGGGCCATGAAACGCTTTCCAAACTTCCCCTCCATCTGGCAGAGCCTTGTGCCAACTGCAAGCTAGGAATAAGTTCGACACGACTGCGAAATCCAAACTAAGTCCAGTGTCATGCCACTTCGCAGCCATGTTTGTGCCACATACCGTCGTACATAATGGATATGTCCCTGCTAAGTTCTCCCTGCTAAGTTCTCTCACTCCGAGCTCTTTTGACCTCTCAAGATTGGCGCTGATGTCATCCATTGCCACATCACGAACTTTCGGGCTGACGGGTGTGACTGACTTTTGACGCATTGGCTTTTGCAAGCCAACAACTGCTGCAAATTGGACCAGCTGCTCGTAGCCTATTCCTAGAGAGCGCGCCGCACCACGGCTTTCACTTGCGAGCAATGCCTTTTTTCATTGATAACGGAGATATTTACACGAGAAAATCATTGCTCAGCTGCGCTGCTCGACAAAACATGGACCCCGCAAATAGGTTTCACAGCACATACAGGTGCACAGCGGCCAATGGCGGTCCCCGATTCGTACCGAGTGATAAGCCAGTCGCGGCGCTCGAAAAACACGCAGAAGAGTGTTTCTTTTTATTATGTCTTGTGCTGCATAAGCCAGAGAAACTGTTGTTATTTGAAGAGTGAGGGTCGACTCTTCGACTCATGCGGTCAGTAATGGGGAGCGGCGGCGCATTATCAGCGGCAAGGTGCTCGAAGGCTCCACACTTTCGACCTTTTAACAGGCACCTAGTGGTCTTTAGATGCAATTTCAAAGAATTTCCAGTTAAATCTTACGTCTCAACCTGTATTATTTTTTTCATTACAGTAGAAGTACTAATCTTATCAAAACAGGCGAAATTAAAAAATCGGTAATTTTGAAAAAACTCGCGTTTTTTGACCCGCATCTCCCTTAACAGCACTTTCTAGACATATTTATCTATTTTCTCAACGTAGCAGGCTTCTTTTTTTTTTTTCTCTGTGTCATTGTGTTCATAACTTGCTTCTGATCTGATCCAAGTTTTCAGTCCGCTTGACGTTAATTTTTAGTGTTTGTTTTTTTTTTCGCGATCTTAATATGAGTAGTGGTACGAGGAGACAGTTCTCAGCCGCATTTAATCTAAATGTTGTTGAGTTTGTGAAAGCGAGCTGCAACATAGGTTCTCAGCGCCGCTTTGGTGTATCGAAAAAAAGTGTGCGCTATTGGAGAGCGCTGAAAGGGAAGCAGCATATGTGCAATCCTCGGAAAATGTTGTTTCTTGGTCAAAGTGGGGTTCATCCGCAGGTGGAGGATACGCTAGCAGACTTTGTGCGGCAAGTTCATGCACGCTGGCTACCAGTGACTGTGGATACCATTGGCAAGCAAGCCGTGGAACTCGCTCGAGAGGCTGGGCTCACGAGAAAAAATTTTCGTGCACCAAACTGTTGGGTGCGTTGATTCATGAGACGCAAAGTATTTTTGCACCAGTGGCGCACATCCATCTGTCAAAAGTTGCCGGAAGAGTTTGAGAACTAGCTTATAAACTTTCAGGGCTTCGTGAACCGGCTTTGGGAGCAGAACAACTACATGATGGGGCGGATCGGCAACACTGATGAGACCCCCATGTGGTTTGACATGCCTCTCCTGACCACGATCAAGCAGTGTGGTGCCAAGATTGTGAAATTGTTGTCCACTGGCAACGAGCACTCGCGCTTCACCGTCATGCTGGCATGCACGCTAGATGATAGAAAGCTCTTGCTCTTCATCATTTTCGAACGTAATATTGCCACTAGTACAAGTTCTACAAGTATTATTTACACAGATGCTGGCATGCTTGTATGTGCCGCTGTTCAGAAGAGGACAAAGATGCGCGTGCAGAGAAAAAACAATAGTCATACTGCCGTTGTTCGAATCAGTTTGACGTCTTTGTGTGCCATTATCTGCAGCTTACAGTTAAGTTGTAACGTGACACTAGTGGAAGTGCTGGGTAATAGTCTATGCACTGTTCCCACGAGGAAGATCTCGGTCCCAACATCGACGCTTTAGTAGAAACAGCCAACCTTCGACGCAGTCGGCGGCAACTAGGCCTACCACCCCAATTCAGCCCTCTTCCGGAACGCTCCAGAACCATGGCATATGCGACAACTGCAAGCCAGACTGAACCGACCGCGACTCCGCCAGCACCATGGCTACCAGCCTCTCGAATGCCAAAGCCCTTCCATGGGGAGCCCTACAAAGACGTTGAAGACTGGCTGGACCAATACGATCGAGTCGCCGTCGCCAACGAGTGGGACGAGCACCGGAAACTGCGGTATGTCTATTTTTACCTGGAGTATTCGGCGCGTATTTGGTTCGAGAATCACGAGGCCGCCCTGACAACCTGGCCGGTGTTTTGCACTCAGCTGCAGAACACGTATGGTAGTGCCGACTGGAAAGAACAAGCCGAACGTCTCCTCAATTCTGGCAATCAAAGACCTAATGAAAGCGTGGCCATGTTCGTTGAGGAAATGTCTCGTCTGTTCCGTCGAGCGGATTCTGCAATGACGGAAGACAAAAAGGTACGCATTCTGATGCGGGGTGTCAAGGAGCAGCTGTTTGCAGGACTTGTGCGAAACCCACCGGCTACCATGGCAGAATTCCTCCGTGAAGCTACGACCATGGAGCGAATGCCAAGACAGCGGTCTTCGCAGTATGAACGGTCTGACAACCTTGCATGTCTGTCAGCACCCTTGGTAACACCCGATGTCACGAGCGTGAGAGACCTTGCTGAGCTAGTCCGTAGCACTGTACGCGACGAGCTGCAAAAGCTTCACGCAATGTCTTCACAGCCTCAAGTGGCTGCTCTGACAGACGTTGTCCGTGAAGAGGTGCGGCAGCTGGTACGACCATTAGCGCCACCTTCAACCGAAGCTCCTCTGCTAACGTATGCGGAAGCTGTACGTACTCCTGCACCGGCAGCCAGCTATTTCCCCCGACCGACTAGCCTGCAGACACCACAGCACTTCTCGGGCGGACCACGCTATGAAAACCAACGACCGACTTGCCTGCAGATGCTGCAGTACTTCTCGGGCCCACCACACTATGAGAATTCGCGACCTAATTTGCGGAAATCTAGCGTGTGGCACGCTTCCGACAATCGGCCACTATGCTACCACTGTGGTGAGCCAGGTCACTTGTACCGGGAGTGCTCGTACAGACAGATGGGCCTACCTGGATTTCGGCCAGACGCTCGTCGGCCTAGGGATGGCGAACGACCCTGCGCCATCGCAGAGTACTTGGCAAGTCTACCGTCTCCGAATCTTCAGCGACGCCAATCACGCTCTCCGTCTCCTCGACGCTACGTCCGCGAATCAATACTCCACTTCCGCCGATGTTGTTGCGAGACGATCCGCTAGGTCCCCAAGTCCACGCCGGGGAAACTAGAATCAGCGGCCTCCGGGGGTGGGACCGCTGTTAAGCTATCATCAAAACAGCCTCCTCCGACCCCTACACCGACCTTCGACGATTCCTTTCAGCCGACACCTCACATCACTGATGAACCCGTTTCTGCTGACATTGCCGTTCGTGTCGACAACCATCCAGTGACTGCTCTGGTCGACACCGGCGCCGACTACTCAGTTATCAGCGCTGAACTTGTGGCTGAACTCAGGAAAGTCACGACTCTTTGGGGGCATGGACCAAACCTTCGGACAGCCGGTGGTCATCGCTTGACACCAATCGGGAGATGCACCGCAAGGCTGCAAATCTGTGAGTCGACGTTCATTGCTTCTTTCGTTGTGCTTCCCGAATGCTCCCGGAAAGTTATCCTTGGCATGGATTTCCTTCGTGAGCACGGCGCCGTTATAAATCTTCGAGACTGCCTCGTAACGTTTGCTGACGACTATGGCCCGAAGCCTAGAGATACCAATCCGCACAAGACTGCGCTTCGCATTGTCGGCGACACCGTCACACTTCCGCCACGCACCAGTATGTTCGTTACAGTACAGGGCGACATAGACCATGACAGTAGTGGTATCGCTGAAGCCAACCTTTCGGTGCCCTTGTCTCAGCAAATCTGCGTTGCCCGCAGAATAATTCAATTTAAACGTGGGATGACTGAGTTGTTGGTAACCAATTTTAGTGGAGCATACCAACATTTGCCCAAGCGAACAACTATCGCTCATTTCGAATCCATTGACGATGAAGCGTGTGCGATGATAGCCCCAATTTCTGCAGCCGTTGAAAGTGACACCGCGGTAGCCGATGCAGTTGATGTCAATCCAAACCTGTCATGTGCGCAGAAAAAGCAAATCCGCTGTATCCTCCGCATGTTTAACGACTGTTTCGCGTCTACATTCAAGATAAAATAAACGCCAACCGTAAAGCACCGCACTGTCACTGACCATGCTGAGCGACCCATACGTCAGCACGCCTACCGAGTATCACAAAAGGAACAAGAGGCTATACGTTCTCAGGTCAAGCAGATGCTCGAAGATGGCGTAATTCAACCCTCAAACAGTCCATGGTCATCCCCCGTCGTACTAGTAAAAAAAAGAAGGACGGCATTCTCCGATTTTGCGTCGATTACTGCAAACTCAACAAAGTCACAAAGAAAGACATTTATCCGCTTTCGCGCATCGACGACTCACTAGACCGCCTCCGACGCGCCCGATACTTCTCCTCTATGGATTTACGCAGTCGCTACTGGCAGATCGAAATAGATGAACGCACCGAGAGAAAACAGCATTCATAACGCCTGATGGTCTGTACGAATTCAAGGTGCGGCCCTTCGGTCTGTGTTCTGCCCCTGGGACATTCCAGAGGATGATGGATACAGTGCTCTCCGGTCTCAAGTGGGAAGCATGCCTTGTTTACTTAGATGACGTCGTTGTCTTCTCCCAAACGTTCGAGCAGCATTTGCAGCGACTTAGATCTGTGTTTGCTGCAATTTGCATGGCAGGCCTATCACTGAAACCAGAAAAATGTCATTTTGGTTACAACGAATTAAAGTTCCTCGGTCACCTTGTTAGCCCTGATGGTATTCGGCCTGACCCAGACAAAACATTGGCTGTCGCAGATTTTCCATCACCTACCAACAAACGTGATGTGCGTCAATTTTTAGGCCTCTGCGCATACTACAGACCCTTTGTGCAAAATTTCGCAAACATTGCCGAACCCCTCACTCGTCTGACAAAACACGACGTTCCCTTCGTGTGGGGCCTTGAGCAAACACGCGCTTTCTCCGAGCTCCAGCAGCGTCTCCAGTCTGAGCCTTTACTCGGACACTACGACGAATATGCCGACACTGAACTACACACAGACGCCAGTAACATCGGCCTTGGTGCAGTCCTCGTCAAGTGGCAAGGCGGATTTATTATGCGAGTCGGATTTTATTATCTTCGGAGGCGAATTACACAACAACTGAAAAGGAGTGCCTAGCTGTTGTCTGGGCAATAGCTAAATTCAGACCGTACCTGTATGGTCGCCCGTTCAGAGTTGTTACCGATCATCATGCGCTCTACTGGTTGGCGAACCTTAAAGACCCTTCCGGACGTCTGGCCAGGTGGAGGCTTCAGGAGTTCGATTTGACAGTCGTGTACAAGTCTGGCCGGAAGCATACTGACGCGGACTGCCTTTCCCGAGCTCCTCTTAAGACAGCGTCAGGTGATCACGATCTCGGCGGCCGTTTTCTCTGCGCCGTTAGTGTATCCGACTTGGCTGAACAGCAGAAGAACGATTCCGAGCTTCGACAATTCATCGAATATCTCGAAGGCCGTATCCCGCATCCACCACCAGCATTTGCCCGCTCGTCATCATCGTTCTGCGTCCGCAGAAATATCCTCTATAAAAGAAACTTCGACCCTTACGCGACTGAGTACCTGCTTGTTGTCCCGCCAACGCTACGAGCCGATGTCTTGTCCGCCTGTCACGATGAGCTTTCCTCAGGCCACTTGAGATTCATGCGTACCTTGGCCCGGATTCGCCAACACTACTACTGACCTAAGCTCAGTCGAGACGTGAAGCATTACGTGAAGACGTGTCACGAGTTCCAGCGCTGTAAAGCACCACATCAGCGCCCAGCCGGCTTTTTGAAGCCCGTCGCTCCTCCGACACAACCGTTCCAACAAATTGGCAGGGATCTACTCGGACCTTTTTCCAAGTCTCGTGACGGCAACCGCTGGATTGTAGTCGCTACTGATTACATGACGCGCTACTGCGAAACGAAGGCAATACAACGTGGCACCGCCATTGAGACTGCCCACTTTTTTATGAAAAACATCGTCCTCCGACATGGAGCACCAGCAGTTGTCATAACTGATCGTGGCACAGCTTTTACCGCCCGGATGATACAAGACGTCATGCAGCTTAGCGGCACAGTACATCAAAAAACTACTGCATACCACCCACAAAGCAACGGCCTTACAGAGCGACTAAACAAGACGATCGCCGACATGCTATCCATGTACGTTGACCAAGACCACAAAAACTGGGATGACATCCTCCCTTACGTCACGTTCGCTTACAACACCGCTGTGCAAGAAACAACTGGATTCACACCATTCCGGTTGCTTCACGGCAGGGAGGTCACTACAATGCCGGATGCCATGCTTCTACCAGACAGACACCAGATTAGTGTCAAGACGAACGAATTTATCAGACTGGCAGACGCGGCTCGTAAGCTTGCAGTCGAACGAATCCATAAGCAACAATGCATCGACTCGCTGGGGTACAACGCTCGTCGTCGCGATGTCTCTTACCAACCCGGAGAACGAGTATGGTTGTGGACTCCTATTTGACAACGGGGCCGGTCGGAAAAGTTGTTACGCCGCTATTTTGGTCCCTATAGAGTTCTCCGTCGTCTCAGCGAAGTGAACTACGAGGTTCTTGACGAGGACATGGCTCGTCAATCCCGCCGTTCACAACAGCGACACGTCGTCCATGTTTCGAGGATGAAACCATTTTACCAACGCTGACTATTCGTCACACTCCTTGAGTAGACTTACAGTGATTGTGAACACCCCCTTGTGTACTGATTATCGTACGTCTTTTCATCTGGCAATTATGTTATGACATCGGGACAATGTCCTTTGGGAAGGGGGGTAATGCCACTAGTACAAGTTCTACAAGTATTATTTACACAGATGCTGGCATGCTTGTATGTGCCGCTGTTCAGAAGAGGACAAAGATGCGCGTGCAGAGAAAAAACAATAGTCATACTGCCGTTGTTTGAATCAGTTTGACGTCCTTGTGTGCCATTATCTGCAGCTTACAGTTACGTTATAACGTGACAATATTATGCCAAGGATGTGTTCCCGCCCAATGTTGTCGTTCGCGTCAGCAAAAAGGGATACATGGACGAGGCCATGATACTCAAATGGATACGTGTAGTCTGAAACCATTAGCCAGGTGCACTGCTGCGTCCTCGCAGCATGTTGGTGCTGGATGGGTTTCGTGGTCACCCGACCGACTGTGTGAAACGCCCACTCAGCGATGGAAAAACAGACCTTACCTTCATACGAGATGGTACGACGTCTACCCTCCAGCCGCTCGAGGTTTGCTAAACAAGCCGTTCAAAGACCGAGTGGGGCTGGAGTACCATGATTGGATGTCCTGCGACAACCCAAAGAAGCCAACGGTCTGCCTACAGAGGTCTCTGCTTGCGACTGTTTGTGGCTGGGTGCTTTTAGCGTGGCGTTCCTTGCCAGATTCTATGGTGAAAAATGCTTTCATGAAATGTTGCATCAGCAACTTGCTGAATGGCATGGAAGACAACGCACTGTGGGAGGCAGCCAGCAACAAATTTTTGTCTTGCAGAAGAGAATGGTGCTTCGTCTGACAAATAGGAACAGTTGCGATGTTGGTTGAGGGGAGCTTTGACAAATTGCAACAATTGCATATAGTGGTTGAGGGGAGCTTCGACTATTGGGGTGCGGTGCACTCAATTCGCAAATAAATGTGTTTCAGCAGTTTTGGGCTGTTTTTCCTTTTCTTCTCTTTTGGTCACCTAAACTTGGGATGTCGACCTATATTTCCACTCGACCTTTAGTCCGGTTTCTATGGTAGAATGCGCTCGCTCGATAGTGGCCCCTCTCGGGATAAAATTTATGTTCGGCAAGTGGGTGCTTTGTTCGGCTGGCGCTGTTTCGACGTTTTATTACTCTTTGTGTATCCTGTGGCTTTGTGTGTTGCAGACGTGATGCATAAGCTCTAATGTGCCAAAGAAGGGTCTTATGCATCACGTGATGCATAAGACCCTTCTTAACATAAGCTCCATCACGGTGTGGTGGAGCTTATGGGGATGAAGGCATCAGCCAATGCCGTGCATTGTAAACTACTGCAAGTGACGAGGCTTAAGCAGATTTCCCTGAAAGACAAGCTGGATATCATCGAGCAAGTTGAGAAAAAAAAAAGAGCAGCTGGATGTCACCATGGCCTACAGTTTGTTGAAGCAGACAGTTAACACCGTCGTCATTCCCAAGGAGGTGGTCTTTGCAAAGAAAGTCAACGGTGATTTACAACCCTAGAAGTTTCGGCTCCGCAAAGCTCTATATTCTGACGTTGAAGAGGCCCTGCTGATTGGGCTTCATGACACCTGCTTGGGAAATATTCCCGGGAACGGACTGCTGCTACGAAAACAAGTGGAGCAACTTGCGTTTGTTTTTAATCAAGGACAGTTTCAATGCAGTGAAAGTTGTCTCAACCGATTTATATCACGGCACGGAATTACCTTTAAGTGTCTTTCCAGAGAGTCAGCCAGCTTCAACAATACTGTCGTTGCTGACTGAAAGCCGATCTTCTTCCTGTTCACCTCACTGTGGCTTGTCTTCAATACCATTAAAAGTGGATTTTTTTATAAGTTAAAGCCAGGACAGACACTTGAGTTTGCCGAAGGTGTGTGCCATGGTGGCAAGAAGTCGAAGGATCACGTCAGCGTTCATTTTGTTGCAACGTGGACGGGAGCAAGAAAGTGAAACTCCTGTTTATAGGCAAGCCTACAAGACCACTGTGCATGTGCAATATATACGTTCCCGTGGACTGGGACTCATACAGTGCCTTGATGACTAAGGACAATTTTTAACTGATGGTTACTTGACTTCGACAGCAAGGTGCACAAACAGAAAAGGAGTGTGTTACTTTTTCTCGACAGTTGCTAGAGCCACATACACTTTCCCCAGCTTCATGCTACAAAGCTTGCATATTTATACCTAACACAACATCGAAAGCGTAGCCTATCGATCAAGGTATTGTGCACTCAGTGAAGTCAAAGTACCGCTTTTTGACATGGAACAAAAGTGAGACTCGGTCGTAGACCTCATATTTGCAGTGCAGGTGCTTTCAACTGTGTGGGTGCAGATTCAGCTAGCAATAATAAAAAATTGCTTGAAGAAAGCCGGTTTTTTTTTCATTGGTGACAGCCACTGCACATACCAGTTGCCACTGGAAGACCAAGCAAATCCCGGGTGTCTGGTCAGTTGCCGAGGAGGCTTTTGGAAGCCAGCAGGTTTCTGATTACAGTATAGCCGCATTACAACAGGCCTCCATAGTAAAGAGGATTTTGGTCTGTTGTAAAAGGAGTATCTAAAGTTCAAGTACTATTTCAAGGCTTTTATGGAAACACTGAATGGGTCTGTTATAACTGGAAGGAATGAGGAGTCAAACACGGAGTATTCTCAATGGGGCATTAAAAAAGTTATTTTGAAAATCACATCTTCAGTTTGTGCATAGGTCGGCACTTTGAGAGACTACTCACCCATACTCACCACAATTTTTTCAGCCTTCACCCTCACTCACCGTCGTACTCATGTCTACTCCCACTAATAGGCCTTCTCACACTCAAAGTACTCCCTCACGTTTATACTCACGCCTACTCACACTCACTCTTACTCACTCATGTTCATGCTCACTCCTTCTCATACTCAAAGTACTCACTCACGTTCATACCCACTTCTTGTCACACTCAGAGTAGTCACTCACGGTTCATACTCACTCCTACTCACACTCATGAGTACTCACTCACGTTCAAACTCACTTCTACTCTCACTGAAAGTACTCATTTAGGTTCATACTCACTCTTACTCATATTCATGAGTACTCACTCACGTTCAAACTTACGCCAACTCACACTCTAGGCCCTCACTCACGTTCATACTCACGACTACTCACACTGATGAGTACTCACTCATTTCATACTCACGACTACTCACACTTGTGAGTACGCACTCACGTTCACATCACGCCAGCTAGCACTCATAGGCCCTCACTCACGTTCATACTCATGACTACTCACACTGATGAGTACTCACTCATGTTCATACTCACGCCTACTCACAGTCACTCACGTTCATACTCACGCCTACTCACACTCATTGTTCATGGCTCACGTTCATACTCACGACTACTCACACTCTTAGAGAAACACGGACTGCTGGGCGAGTTGGTAATTCATATTAACTGAGATGTGCGAAAAATTGAAGTATAAAAGGAAGACACCTCGAGACAGCGCGCCGTGTCCAGGTGTCTCCTTTTTGTACTTCAATTTTTCGTGCACCTCACTTAAGACTCATAGTTACTCACTCACCTTCATACTCACACCTGCTCAAGATCATAAGCCCTCACTCATCCCCGCACTCACATAAGAAGTCACCTTCAGGGCCAAACCCCATAAGCGCGAAAATGCACGCGACAGCGACGAGCGACGCTATGAGCGACGAAACAGGGCGTTCGCGCGACGTGTCGCATGCTCGTTTTCGTGCGATCGCTCGGTTCTCCAGTTTTGGAAACCGTCGCTCATCGCCCGGAAGTGCTGGGCTCAAGCAGCCAATAGAGAAATACCGGAAAAGACAAAGACTACATAGGTGCACGTGACCCTGCCCAAGTCACGTGGGCGCAACAAAAAATAACGCAATGTTTATTACGCATGTGCATATAAAAAAGTGCTGCAAGGCAATAATAAACACTTTCCGTTCCATTACACAACAATATATCTTATTTTTAAATTGGAAACCGCTCGCTACGCGGTTTTCTTGGTGCGAGTTGACGGCCTCATGCCAGCAACAGTGGAATTCGCTCGCCGAAGCCTTCGCGTGAATGAGGTTTGCCTGCCCTAGCGACTGATCGCGCGAAGACGATCTACGTCGCGTCTCTCGTCGCTGTTGCGTGCATTTTCGCGCTTATGTGGTTTGGGCTTCATACTTACGCCTACCCATATTCAGGCGCACTCACCCACGTACTTTTACATTCACATACTCATTATCATCACAGCAGGACAAAGGCCTCTCCCTTGTTCCGCCAGTCAACTCGGTCCTTTGCTTGCTGTTGCCACTTCATACCCGCAAACTTCCTAATCTCATCTACCCACCACACTTTGTCTCCCCTTTTCCCGCTTTCCTTCTCTTGGAATCTACAAAATGACCGGCAGAAAACGAAAGTAATGAACAACAACCTCGAAAGAAAACAGCGCTTCGAGATAGGTGGCAGTGCACTTGAAGTTGGAAAAGGTATATACGTCTACTTAGGACAGGTAGTACCTGCGGAGCCGAGCCACGAGACTGAAGTAACTAGAAGAATAAGATTGGGATGGAAAAGATTCAGCAAGCATTCTCAGCTCATGGCTGGTATATTTTGACTATCTCCTCAAGACGAAGGTAAATAACAGCTGCATCTTGCCGGTACTTACCTACTGAGCAGAAACCTGGAGGCTTACAAAAAGGGTTCAGCTTAAATTGAGGATGACGCAGAGAGCAGAGTGGATCAGGGAACAAACCGGGGTTAAGGATATTGTGGGCATTTAGTATACCAATCCTCTTCATCTGTACATTATCATCATTATCTTGTTTTGCTCGTGACAATATATATATATATATATATATTATCAAGTCTTGGTTTGGAAGACCTTTATTAGGCCCTGTTGCGGATCCCACCGCTGGGTCGTATCCCACCGCTGGGGCCAGTTGTTGCGGCTCTGGGCGCTGTTCACCGGTAGTTCCTTCGTATGCCACCGCTGCCACCAATTGTTGTGGCTCTCGGCGCTGAGTCGCCAGTCGTTGCGGACCGGGGGCTACTCTGTCTCTTTCGGTAGCGTGGTGTAGCTTCGGGTTGAGGAAACCAACGCTGACAAAAAGGGGATACGAAAAACAAACATATTTATGGCAATATTTACAATTATTTACAGCATGAGGTTAGGAGTTCACAAACCACGAGCGTGTTGGTTGAACCGTTACATGGTCCAGAGCAACGTCCTGCACTCTGCGGCGTCGTTATAAGCCCTGTCGGGCTCCTCCTTCTTGAGTGGAACACCAATCACACACACACACAGGCGAGGGGTACGAGCATGCACGGCCCACGTGAACATCCAATATTGAGTCCTGATCACTGCACTGCAAGGTGGCGCCAGAGGAACTCTTCCTCGTCGTGTGTGTGCCGCTGGTCGAGGGGTCCCAAGCTCCTGACAGCATACATCAAACGGTCCGCCGACCTGTCCGCTCAATTAGCAGGGCAATTTGTGGCGGCGGCCGCGGTTTCTTCCAAGGAAGATGCTGTCTTTGCTGTCCTCTCTGAAACGGCTTACGCCGCCGTGCCGACACGACGTCTCATCCTCCGGCTGGCAGGGACAATACTTGGCGGGCATAGGCAGCCGGCCAATCGGCCACTTGTTTGAGGATTAAAAGAGCGCCGCTCCCCCTTCAGCCGTGGACGCTGGTGTCTAGAGAACTGGGGTTCCATTCGTGGGAACGCTGCCCGGCTACGCTTCTCAGCGACAGCATGGCGTCTACTGACGACGGTCATAACAGCTTCCCCCTCGCCAGATGAGTCACGGAGGGCAGCAGTCACCACTGCTGCTCGCAGGGACGACGAAAGGGTCCGTAGTTGAATGCCAGGAACTCGCTTTCGCCTGTCGCATTGTCTGGGAATTGCCGAAATCTTCGACAGCGTCTCTGAAACTCGACCGCATGCACAAGCAAGCACTCAGCCCCTTTCGAACAAACCAAGCCAAAAGAGGGATGGCAAACCAATTTTCTTCACTAGCTTTAACAAAAAGCTCACACTCAAAACTATCAGGACTCACTTGTGCTGAGAAACTGAACGTGCTACCTTAAACATTCTCATAATAAGATGCACGAAAAAAACTAAAATATCAATTTTGATACATCAAGAGCACCCCAGAATGGCTTAGAAAGAGTGGCTGAGCGTGTCAGCGTTTCTATTCAATTTGCCCTTCTTATACCTTATGTCAAATTGATATTTTTGAAGAATCAAGCTTCACCTCCCAAGGCGACTGTTCTTTGATGTCACGGTTCGCAGCCAAGTAAGGAGACATTGGTCTGTCTGTACTTTAAATTTAGTACCTATGAGATAACACTGCTACTGCTGAAAGCCTACACAAGGCAAGCGCATTCCTTTCCTGAAGCGCAGTAGGTTATCTCACGAGAGCCCAATTTCTGGCTCAAGTAAAGCGCAGCTTTGCCTGTTACCACTGTTGTCCTGACATAAAACAGCAGGCTCCTTCTTTTCATTGCTGACCACTTTCATCGGTTCTGTCCCGCTGAGAGCATCAGTCCGGAACTCGGATTCAGCGAGCGCTTTTAATTATTTTCATTTCTGCAGCATCGCAAAAGACACAGCACTAATAACATTTGAAAATACTAAAAAAATAACACAATTTTCCAGTTTTCACCTTCTGCACATATTCGCCCTAATGATTAAAACACTTTTACTCACCTTCAGCCTTTGGCTCGGCGGTTTTCCTTCAGGAAAATTTACCACCGCGTCACGTAACTTACGAAATTAAACTGGCTAAAATTTGCATCTCCAATGCAACACTGAGTAAGAATATTTAACACGCCCGGGCTACAGTTACTCAAACTGACCGTCAACCCTCTTCTCGTGGAGTTTTAATCGCACACGATGGGGTCGCGGTCCCGGCGGTTTTCGAGCACGCCAGAGGCTGCACAACGCACAAACACTACGCGGTGTCCTGCTGTCATACCTCATTCGGCCCTTTGGCCGGCTCCACTCAGGAATGTGCAACGGACGCCAGAAGCAGGGGGAAGCCTGTGGCATTTTCTCTTTGTGTTCACCCCTACACGGTATTTAGCCACCCTGGCCTTTCGACTTTGACCCTTCGGGCAAGGCCGCTTTCCCGAAGTCGCTGAACTCAACCGTGCATTTCGTTGGGGTGACGCACCTTGTTTCCCTCCTCTACCTCTGGCTCGCCGCTTGTGCGTCCATGAACGCCACCATTGACGTTTCTTGAAACGGATTAAAGGCCTAGCCTTTCGTCTTTGTAGGGACGGAGTGGGACCTGCCCTAGGCTTACGCGGTGCCGAACGCTTCCGCTTCTTTCTTTTTCTGCGATGCTTGCATACCAGCTCGATAGTATCGCTGCACCGCTGAAGTGTGGCGTTCTTGCTCTCATCGGCCACTGCGCTATCCATGCCTACATTTGACGATGTTGAAGCGTCCTTTCGAGGCACGAGGATGGTTTCCAGCTCCTTACTGCTGCTGGTCACCAACTCCTCACAAGTACCGTTTTTTGAGCCGCTCTCTACCTCCAGA